>CM019183.2:11483575-12683575 GCA_009739505.2 Apolygus lucorum
CCCTCACTCTCACCCTCATTCTCACCCTACCTACCAATGTCATGAGGTAAAAACTATAATTTAAGCTAGCTTGAGAATGGAGCTTCATGATAGGTTAACTATATGGCACTATGGTCGATCTTTCCTACCCTGTAATCATGTTTCAATCTCTACTACAAGTTTCAAAGCAAGGTCAGTACAACTAAGAGAAATGACATTTATTGTCCTGAAAAGGACAGTTCAAAGGATCTAAGGTAAGTACAACTAATTCTTAGCATTACGATTCAAATAGTACCATTGTTCGACCCACTTGGTCATTCCAACTCTGTCCACCTCGTCAAGGTGGGGTCGATCGACAGACCGTTCAGTTGTAAATTTAACATGTTGGTCCTCCAAAGGTAAAACTTATACTTCACGAAATCACACTTCAAAGAGAAATTTAAAAGTTTGTTGACCCTCTTGGTCGTTGGAATTTCCAACTAAGCTCTTCTTTTATGTAAATTTAACATGTTGGTCTTCAAAAAGACCGATGAAAAAACTTATACTTTACGAAATCACACACTTTTTTTATAATTATTTTTATTCAGTCTTTCCTTCTCTTGTATAAATTGAACTTGTTGGTCCTCCAAAGGACCGATGAAAAATTTTAATTCAAGAATAGACGATACAAAGAAATAGAATAGAAAAATTAGTGTTCGTGGTCAGTTAAACATTGGGAACACCACGAAAGAAACCCTGAATCTAAGCTGTTTTCAATAGCGGCTGGTCGTCTTCTGGTACTGGTGAGTATCTGTCAACGGACGGAGATGGAGGTAGTAGATGCAGAAGAAGGTATGAGGGAGAAAGGTATGGGTATTCGACGACAAGAGTAGTCTTCAAACGAGGGAGTAGGAGATGGGCTGTAAGTTTCATCTTCTTCCTGGGAGGCGATTCTCTGGAAGATGGCATCACAGCATACGTCTGGAAAATTACCATAAAAATTATGTAAGTAAGCAGTAAAAATTAAAATTGGTACTTGAAAGTATCTATGAAAACTGAATCTTACCTTATTCATGGGGTCAGAGTACTCCTCTTCATCAGTGGATCGCGTTGAGAATTCGTTATTTGTAACCCACATTGATGGAGAAGCAGGACTGCGCGATCTTTCCTGTGGAGAGGCCCGAGTGCAGGATAATTCGTGGAGCTGGCATGCTCTTACTGTGACAAAGTTGGCACCACAAACTGAACACTGCCTACTGGAAGAACCCATCTGAAAAGTTCCGATGAAACATTATAATTACGATAGTTGAATATGGATGAAACTCATAATTTAAATGAGGTAAATGATAACTTACCTTTCACACAAATTGCAAGTCGTGCTGTCGGTTCACAAGGCCTCTGTAGATGAGGTTGACTGATTTGATGACCTTGTTGTTGTACTTCTGAATTTCGTCCTCGGTGAGTACGTCGTTGAACCGTTTTGGTAGGAAGACTCTAATGGATGCTTCTTGAAGACAGCCAATGGGGATCAATGAAGCCACGATAGTGTCACCAAACCGACTTTGCAATCTTTGAAACGAGACCACTTCGTAGGGAACTCCAATGCGAAGGTCTGAGAGACGGCAGATTCCGTTGTTCTGGTTGTTGGCTGCGTTGAGTTGAGATGAGAGAGAGTTGATCATCTTGAAGGGCAGGAGCAGAATGAAGAGCCGCCTCCAAGAGCAGCCCCTTATATACCCAAGATCAACCACCCCCTTTCCCCCTCCCACCTCCCACCACCCCCAAGGTGAAATTAATTTGTGCATTACTACTCTATGAATAAGTATTCCTTCTCAATAGGTAGGTAATTTTTAAGGTTATCCTTCTTAACAGAATTCTATCGCTTCTCAATGAAATTGTATTCCTTCTCAATGCACCTTCAGTCAACCCCCAACCCAATTCAAACTTTATTCATATATTACTACTCTATGAATAAGTATTCCTTCTCAATAGGTAGGTAATTTTTAAGGTTATCCTTCTTAACAGAATTCTATCGCTTCTCAATGAAATTGTATTCCTTCTCAATGCACCTTCAGTCAACCCCCAACCCAATTCAAACTTTATTCATCTATTACTTCTCTGTGAATAAGTATTCCTTCTCAATAGGTAGGTAATTTTTAAGCTTATCCTTCTTAACAGAATTCTATCACTTCTCAATGAAATTGTATTCCCTCTCAATGCCTGAAGTCAAACTCCACCCCAATTCAAACTTTTTTTCTTGTATTACTTTTCTGTGAATTAGTATTCCTTCTCAGTAGGTAGGTAATTTTTAAGCTTATCTTTCTTAACAGAAATTCTATACCTTCTCAATGAAATTGTATTCCTTCTCAATGCCTATAGTCAAACACCCCCCCCCCCCCCCCATTCAAACTTTATTCATGTATTACTTCTTTGTGAATAAGTATTCCTTCTCAGTAGGCATTTTTAGGGTTATTCTTTTTAACTGAATTTTATAACTTCTCAATGGAATATATTCCTTCTCGAAGGAACTACCCCCCTCCATTCCCACCGTATATAAGGAGCTGCTCCTCCTCTCCTCCTCCCACTCTTGCTCGTGCTTTTGTAGTGTTCACTAGTTTTCCAGTGCTCTCCTTCAAACTCCAGCTCTCATCTTCAGCTCTAGACCTGCTCTTCAGCTCCAGACCTGCTCTTCAGCTCCAGACCCGCTCTTCAGCTATCGTCCCCTGCTCCTCTGGGATAAGTGAGAAACCTCATTCGTTTACCTCCTGGTTTGCAATTTAGGTCTACCTCTCCCCCAAAACCCACTCTTTTTTTAAATCAAGTTTGACCTTGATTAGTTCTTTTTTTTTTCCCCAATCACTTGATTGGTTTTTTTTTCGTTCAAGTTTGACCTTGATAAGTTTTTTTTTTTTTGTTCTCAATCAGTTGATTGTTTTTTTTTTCTATTTTGAAATTAATTTCGTAATTATTTTTTTTGTTGTCTGGGTTTTTTAAAACAATTTTTGTTTATTAGCTAACTTTTTGAAGTAATTTTTTCTTTTCAATCTGTTGATTGAAAATTTTGTTACTATTCTTTTTTTTTCTCTCAATCAGTTGATTGTGATTTTTTTCTTTCTGTAAGTAATTTCATAAAAATTAATTTTTTTGTCTTGGTTTTGGTTATTGGTTTTTTAAAACAATTTTAGTTCAATACTTTTCTAAAAATTTTTTCTTTTCAATCCGTTGGTTGAAAATTTTGTTATTATTCTTTCTTTTTCCTCAATCAGTTGATTGTGTTTTATTTTTTCTCTATTTTGCAAATAATTTGATTAAAAAATCAACAAAAAAAAATTTTTGTTATCGCTTTATCTATTGGTTTTTTAAAGCAATTTTCGTTCAATACTTTTCTGAAATTTTTTCTTTTCAATCCGTTGGTTGAAAATTTTGTTATTATTCTTTCTTTTTCCTCAATCAGTTGATTGTGTTTTTTTCTTCTCTATTTTGTAAATAATTCCGTAATTATTTTGTTGTTTTGGTTTTTCTAAAACAATTTTTGTTTAATAGCTACTTTTCTGAAGTTTTTTCTTTTTCAATCCGTTGGTTGAAAATTTTGTTATTATTCTTTTTTTGTCTCAATCACTTGATTGTTTTTTTTTCTTTTCGTGAATCATTTCATACAGAATTTTTTTTAGTTTGATTTCAATTCAGTTTATTTGCATTTTTCTCTTGAAATTTTGTTTAGTTTCCAATTTTTTTTTCTGATTAATAACTTTGATAAAATTTAATTTGTCCATTTCTCAATTTGAACTAAATTGAAACTCACAAATTGTTCACCTAACAGATTCATTCATTTCGATTTTTTCTCTTGCTTGCAAGGTAGAGTTTTGATTTTTGTCTTTCGTGATGGCGGGTATTTCAAGAGCCTGTTCTTTCTGTAAGAGGGTATTCCAATGTGCCAATGAATTGATAAAGCATGAAATGAGATGTGGACTGGGTAGAAGTGAAAACATGAAAAGACCTGCATCCCCTTCATCGTTGGATGAAAATGAATCCTTGTTTTCCAATTTGTGTGGCCACTGTGGGAAGTACTTTCCTTCAATAGAGGAGAGAGTAGCACATGAACAGACTCATACTGATTTGTGTTCACCTTCTCCTGCCAAAAAGAGGAACACACCTCCCATTGATGATGGAGCCACATTCTTTGACACCGTGTGTGCATATTGTGGAATGGATTTTGTTTCGAGGGAAGAGAGAGAAACCCATGAGCAAGCCTTACATGTACGGGATTTCTGCACCAGATGTGGACTATTTTTTGATGACAATACTATGCGATTGGATCATGAACTTGATTGTTACTTAGATTTAGAGTGTGACAAATGTGGTGCACGATTTATGAATGCTCACCTCTATGCCACACACTACAATTATTGTACAACAAGAACTAATACTATCCATAATAGAGGGGATCCAAGCGTAGGTCAAATAGTTGTAAATGCCCCCGATGATGACCAAATAATTCCGTACAACTCAGCATTCCTCAATCGCATAGCATCTTACTTCATACAATCTAATTATGCCCTCGACTTGCCATCATTCCTTATCGATATTAGACCCAAATTGATAAAAATTCTGAAAAAATCTCTGGCTGAACATGGTGCGATTAAATTCAATCTGCTTATCGATATTCAGGTCGTCAACTCCTTAGGAGAGGAAATGGATTGTAACCTCAAAGTAAAAAACGATATATTGTTACATGAAAACGAAATTGATTCAATCCTCAAATCGATGGGTAATAGTTTGAATAATGAACTTTCTGAACTTGAAGTGAAGAAAAGTGGGTGGAAATTGGAAGTAATTCATGGCATCAGAGTAAGAATAAACAAATACTCTCCACTCCGAGGTGGCATGTTCATTGATCTCCCAGAAAAAATTAAAAATAGAAAAGCTTGTATTAATGTGATAAATCAAGACAATTTTTGTTTCAAGTATGCCATATTAGCTAATTTGGTTCATATTAATCCTCAAAGAGCATCTACCTATGTAAATCTGAGACATAACTACAACTTTGACTGCATAAGATTCCCTGCCACAATGTATGACATCAAAAAATTTGAGAAAATCAATAATATTTCAATTAACATATTTAAATTAGACGAAAATGATAACATATACCCCAAGAAAATTGTTGAGCAGGAACTAGAGGACCATAGAGATTTATTATTATTAGAGAAAAAATTAGGAAGTGGTGAGATCATAAACAACCACTACGTATATATTAAAGATTTTAACAAGTTAGTTCGTTCACAAGTTACAAGAAAAGAACATAGAATCAACCTCTGCAAGAGGTGTCTTTGGTTCAAGCAGACTGATAACTCTGGTGACATCAAAGCTCATGAAAATCTATGTAATTCCAATAAACCTGCTGTTCCAAAGATCCCTGAGAAAACGTACGTAGAATTTGAAAAAGTGGGTAGGTCTATGACAGTCCCCTATGTAATTTATGCCGATTTCGAATCCATGTGTGAAGATATCCATACTGTCCTCCCAAACCCTGATACATCTTATACCCACCCCTACAATCAACATACCCCCACTTCTGCGTGTGCATATGTCCATATTCAAGAGGAGTTCTTACCCATCAGTGATCAAATACCAAAAAATTTGTTTTTATATCGAGGGGAAGATGTTGTTGAAAAGTTGTTGGAATTTTTAAATCAAGTAGCGGAGGAAGTCAGTAAAATATATAGTTTAAATAAAAAAATGCCAATTCTGACGCAAGCTGAGAAAAATCAATATGAGAGTGCAACAACGTGTTTCATGTGCAATAAGGGCTTCAGTTCCCCGGAAAATCCCAAAGTTCGTGACCATTGTCACATACTAGGGACTTACCGGGGAGCTGCCCATCGTAATTGTAATATTCAATATCAACCCCCCTCCTTCCTCCCTGTCCTGTTCCACAACCTCTCTGGATTTGACGCCCACTTCATAAT
The DNA here is from genome assembly GCA_009739505.2 of Apolygus lucorum. Classification (NCBI taxonomy): domain Eukaryota; kingdom Metazoa; phylum Arthropoda; class Insecta; order Hemiptera; family Miridae; genus Apolygus; species Apolygus lucorum. The sequence goes on from CM019183.2 coordinate 11,489,503, forward strand.
TCCCAAATTAGGTTACAACAAGAAACAAATTGATGTCATAGCATCCACTTCTGAAAATTTCATCACCTTCTCCAAAAGAGTAAATAAAAAAATATCATTGAGATTTTTAGATAGCTTCCGATTTTTATCAAACAGTTTAGATGGTCTCGCCAAAACTTTAACTAATTTTAATATTTTACCTAAATTTTTCAATAATAATGAATTAGATCTTGTGAAAAGGAAAGGAGTATTCCCTTACGAGTATATGAACTCATGGGAGAAATATAATGAAACCCAATTACCCCCAATTAATGAATTTTATAGCCAACTGAAACATAGTGGTATAACCAATGTAGAATATGAACATGCGCAGAAAGTGTGGGAAGTATTCAATTGTTCCAGCATGGGGGAGTATAGCGATCTCTATATGAAAATCGATGTACTCCTCCTTGCTGAAATATTTGAATCATTCCGCAATATAACAATCAAATCCCATTCCCTTGATCCTGCTCACTACTTCACATCTCCAATGATGACCTGGGATGCGATGCTCAAATGTACTCAGGTCAAAATTGAGCTTCTGACTGATTATAATCAGATTTTGATGGTAGAGGCTGGTATTAGGGGTGGACTAGTTCAAGTTCCAGGAAGGATGGCCGAAGCAAATAACCGCTTTATCGAGGGCTACAACCCTGATAAAGAGGACTTGTTTCTGGCCTACCAAGACTGTAATGCGCTCTATTCCACCGCAATGACCATGCCTCTACCCATTGGAGAATTTTCATTTGTAGAAGATCTAAATTCAATCAAACTGGAAACCCTCACTGCTGACGACCCATATGGATATCTTCTTGATGTTTCTCTTGACTACCCAGATGAGCTACACGATCACCATAATGATCTCCCCTTCCTTCCTGAGAAGTTGGGAAGTGTTGGTGGAAAGTTGGTGGCTCATCTCGGTGGTCGGAGAAACTATGTCGTACACTACATGGCTCTCAAGCAAGCATTAGATCATGGCATAAAATTAGTAAAAATTAACAGAGCACTAAAATTCCGACAGTCAAACTGGTTAAAACCCTACATTGAACTAAATAATGAGTTAAGAAAGAAAGCCACCAACGATTTTGATAAAGACCAGTTCAAATTATACAATAACGCAGTATATGGAAAAACAATGGAATGTATTAGAAATCGAATCGATTTTAGACTTGTAACTAGCTATCAGCAGGCTGAGAAACTAATTGCCAAGTCTAATTTCGTAGATTCAACTATTTTTAATGAAAATCTAGTCGGCATTTTAATGAGAAAAACTACCCTTACATTCAATCGTCCAATATTTGTAGGCCAAGCAATTTTAGATCTTTCCAAAACAATTATGTATAACTATTTTTATGATGTCCTAAAACCCCTTTACCCAAATGCACTTAATCTCTTATATATGGACACTGATAGCTTCATCATGTCTATAAAAAACCAATGATTGGTATAAAGACATGAGAGATCATCTACTCGATCACTTAGATACATCAAATTACCCCCAAGATCACCCACTTTACTCTAATATAAATAAAAAAGTTCTGGGAAAGTTCAAAGACGAAGCAGAGGGTAAACCTATTAATTTATTTGTTGGCTTGAGACCAAAAATGTATGCCATGATCATTGATGGAAAAGAATATAAGAGAGCAAAAGGGGTGCAAAGATGTGTAGTTGAAAAGAAAATCACTGTCGACCACTATCTTGATTGCTTGTCATCATTGTCAATTAAAAGAGACATATGTAGTCGTATTAGATCGAAAAATCACAATTTACAGTCCATTGTGACCAATAAAATATCACTGTCCCCTAATGACGATAAGAGACATATTTTAGATGATGGCATCACCACCTTAGCTTTAGGACACTACAGGCTGGCTCCTGAGTGATCCAATTTTATTTAATTATCACCATACCAAATTTTTAAACAGGCTGGTCCTGTAAAATCGTCTTAGGTTATCAAATTTTTAAATAGGCTGGTCCTTTTAAATTTTATCATCGTCTTAGGTTATCAAATTTTTAAACAGGCTGGTCCTGTCAAATTTTATCATCGTCATAGGTTATCAAATTTACATCACCGTCTTAGGTTATCAAATTTTCATCACCGTCTTAGGTTATCAAATTTTCATCACTGTTATAAATTCTCATCATCGAATGTACACAAGGGTGGGTAAGTAAATGTGTACGAGAGACAACGACCTGGTTGCGTACCAGTGGAGCAACCAAAGCTACACACTGTAGCTGGAAATCTTTCGGGATTTCCCGGGGGTTGCGGAACGAGTAAAACAACCAATGGTTAGCGGAACCTATGTAAAGGATTGCTTTTATTTTTTCTTTATCTTTTTATTTTCCACTTTGATTTTATTCACAATCCTTCATATTTGTTTTGTAATAACCTATGTTTGGTTTACTCGTTCCATTACGCGAGGGTGGGCCCGGGGTACGCAACCAGGTCGTTGTCTCTCAAAAAGGGAGGGGTGAAAGTTATTGCAATGGACTTGTGATGAGAATTTGGGAGGGCGTTGATGAAATTTTTAAGTTGTGGTGGTGGTAATAGTGGGTTGCAAATAGTATATAAGGGCTGGTCCTCTCACAAACGTCCTCAGTATTCAACATGCAGTTGGTGAAGCAAGGTGTCGGTCTCCCAGTCCACAATTTGGCAAAGTTAGAGGGCAATACTTCCGATAGAACAAGGCATAGCTCACTGCTACCCAACAGTATACGGTGCATAATGTGTGCGACTTCGAATGGTGGCAAAACAAATTTGATGCTCAATCTATTATACTCTCCTCAAGGATTGAGATTTGAAAACATCTATCTCTTTAGTAGAACCCTCCACCAACCTCAATACGTCCAATTGACTAGAATCATGGAACCCCTAAAAGAAATTGGCTTCTTCAAATACGAAAATAGTGATGAAGTACCACTACCCTCTCAAACTAAACCAAATTCCGTAATGATTTTTGATGACGTAGCTTGCGACAAACAAGATAGGATTAGAATGTTCTTCAGCATGGGTCGTCATAGTAAGACAGATAGCTTTTATTTAGCCCAAAGTTATTGTCGTATACCTAAACATTTGGTCAGGGATTGTGCCAATTTAATCGTTGTATTTAGACAAGATACGTTGAATATGAAAAAGATATACGAGGACCATGTAAACATGGATATGTCATTCGTCAAATTCAAAGACATTTGTTCAAGATGTTGGGAAACTAGTAGGTATGGGTTTTTGGTCATAGACAAAGAGTGTGGTGTCAGCAGTGGGAGATATAGGCTAGGTTTCGATACCTATATAATACCCTGAATTAGGATAAATCAGTTAGTCTATTGCAAACCATGGAAGGAGTAACATCTATTGAGCGAGAGATCGCTGAGGTTCGTAAAGCTATTAGAGCGAGGTATAACCAGATAAGGAGGAGCAGGGAGGACACAGAGGAACATCTCAAGAAGAGGTTTGAACCCATTCGAGAAGCTATTCTGAATCCGCCATCACCCAAGAAGCCGAAATTGGAGCAGACAGCTGTGTCATCTACAATTGATTCATGGAAGTACATTAACAGGAGGAGAAGAAGAACCAGACCAAGACGCATTTTCGACTTATTCGGAAAGAAAGTAGAAGAAACCGATATCTCATCAGATTCTACTGCGATACCATACATCATGTCACCTAAAGAGGAACCACCTACTGGATCGACAACGCAAGAAGACGTGAGAGTTATTCCAACCCCTCAAGAACCATTTGCATCGTCATCACCAGTTGAGCCATCATATGGACATTATGCATCAGAGTACGTCAGGAAGAAAATTGATAGAGAACCAGGATTTGATGACCTTTACGGAATCCACTACCACAGAGAATCTGACCGCTTCACATTGGGAGACAGTTATGTAACTATCAGAGATGATGTAATGCGAATAGGAACAGACATGCAAATCCATTGCACCCTCGGACTATTAGAACTTCTCTTCATGAAAAATCCGGACAAGACAATGATCAGGGACCATGATCTTCAATCCTACAAAAAGATACTGGATGCGACCAATGCACATAAGAAAAGATTTAGTTCAACAGAGAATTTCAACATTGAACGGGCACATCCGAAATGGGCTATTATTAGGAAATTCTACCCAAGAAAGAAGCCCACTACTTCATCTGAAAATAATTCATAATCGTCTAGGTCCAAGTATCCGAAAGGTAAGACCTATGAGGCACTAGTAGTGAGGACCTGTTTAATAGACGGTATCAAAAGAAAATCTCTCATTTTGCTGAGTAACCCTCCTAGAGGTTGTGGTGGAAATCCCTTCGGATGGGAGGGTCAGCATGTAACGTAATTTTCTCGACCTATATAAACATCAGTATCTGAGAATACATCATCATTCAGTGTCAAGACTCGAAACATGACAGACGTCAAGAGAAAAATAATTGAGGAGCTTCATCGACCAGCCAGGAAGAACTATAAAAGAAGAAGAGTGATTCTGAAAGGAATAGACGATTTATGGCAAGCAGATCTACTGGAACTTCAACCGTATTCGAGAATCAATGGAGGAAATCGATACATACTCGTTGTAATGGATTGCCTATCGAAATTCGTTTGGATAGCTCCACTCAAATCCAAGACAGCCACAGCAACCAGTATGGGATTCCAGCAGATATTCGAGAAGTCAGCACCACGTTTACCACGTCATTTACAAACTGATCGTGGAAAAGAATTCTATAATGCCACTGTGAGAGGGCTACTGAACAGTCATTACATCAACCACTACTCTACCTTCACCAATCTGAAAGCATCAATAGTGGAACGAGTGATTCGCACTCTGAAGACATTGCTTTGGAAACAGTTCAGTATGCAGGGACATTACAAATGGGTGAATGTCATAGAAGAAATCGTTGGACTGTATAACAAGACCAAACATTCCTCGATCAAGATGGCACCTGCAGATGTCAAAGGAAAACGAAAAGAGAAGTTGGCACTCAAGACCTTATTCGCACCGAAGAAGAGGAAGAAACAACAGCCAAAATTCAAGATTGACGACTACGTGAGGATATCCAAGAGGAAAGCAGAATTTGAAAAGGGATACACTCCCTCGTGGTCAACTGAAATATTCAAGATCATTCGAGTGAAGAAGACTGTACCACCCACCTACATCCTGGAGGATAGTGAGAAGAAACAAGTTGCCGGAGGATTTTATCAAGAAGAACTACAATTGACCAAGTACCCAAGAATATATCTTGTGGAGAAGATACTACGACGAGATGGAGAGGGTCGAGCATACGTAAAATGGTTGGGATTCGACTCGAGACATAATAGTTGGATCAATACCGAGAATTTCGCTCAGTGAAGATAGTATATAAGGAGCTGCACACCCTAAAATCAGTCAGTTGTTAATTGGATCTCGAATAGTCAACATGTTAAACGTTGAAGAGCACCTATCTAATGAGGAGGAAGGGGTTGAACGGGTGGAGTATCATACTCACTACCCCTACGGTTCATCCTTGGACTATGGACAGGAGATACGGATCGCCATACAGCATCAAGACCTCTTCACCCTACCGAGTCAAAGTTTCCTGGAGCTACAAGGACGTTTCTTGAAGGAAGATGGATCAGGACCACCGCCGCCAGCTACTATGTCAATGACCAGCAACGCCTTCCCGTTTCTCTTTGATGAGATACGCTACGAAATATGTGCCACAGAAATTGACCGAGTGAGGAATCCCGGCATAACATCATCGATGAAAGGCTACACATCGTTCATGAAAGGCACCGAGAACGAGATTGAAAATTATGGTTGGGTAGTGACTGATACTCTCAACGTATCAACTGAAGGATATTTCACATCTGTTTACCCCTCAGTATGCTACTTGGATTCTTCGAATGTTATCAAAAAGTAGTGATCAACGTCAAGCAAGAACTGATATTTCTACGATCGAGAAGAGATGAAAACTGCTACTTGTCTCAAGGAGTTGCAGGAGCCGAACCAGCTCGGGCCAAAATCGAATTGACTCACCTCTCCTGGCGTGTACCCTACCTCACACTCGACAACCATCATCGACTGGAACTTCATCGTCATCTTCAAAAAGAAAAGGCAATAAGAATGGATTTCCGCTGCTTGGAGCTCTACGAGTACCCTCTACTTCCGACAACCCAGAAGCATGTATGGAACGTCAAGACGTCGTCTCAAGTTGAAAAACCTAGATACGTAATATTAGCTTTTCAAACTGGAAGAAAGAACACGGTGAGGAAACTGTCATGCCGTTTCGACCATTGTAATCTGAGCAATGTTAAGTTATTTTTGAACTCAAAATCATACCCATACGATGATCTGAATATCAACTTTGAAAGAAATCAATTTTCTGTCCTCTACCGAATGTATGCCACATTTCAACAAAGTTACTACGGGGTTGAATACAATCATCCATTACTTTCACTCAACCAATTCAAGGAAAAAGGAACATTGGTTGTTTTGGATTGTTCAAAACAGAGTGAATCCATCAAATCTGGACCTATAGATGTGATGTTGGAATTTGAAGCGAGCGTAGCATTTCCCGGTGACACAACAGCGTATTGCCTCATCATTCACGACCGATCAGTGGAGTACAACCCTTTGACCAATATTGTCCGTCGAATGGTATAAAAATGTTGTCAGACTGCATGTAGGTATGAATCCTACGTCTTGAAGGAGATTTAGCGAATCATCGAACCTCAGCAGCTGGACCACTTCACCACTGACATTTGTCACGTGAAGCCTATATAAAAGGAGTACCATAATCGATTGTCATTCAGTCATCATCATGCCGTCAAAGAGAGAGGTTGTTCTGGATCTCCACTGGTTCTTCAACAATGAAATGAAGCATATCGTTAAAGAGTTATCGTTGAGTGATCACAATGTTTTCTCAGCACAACATTGGATTTTCAAACCACCCAAGGGATTGTACATTTACGTTCCAAAGGCTCGAAAAGCTAATAATTGGATCGTAAAGCACGTACACAGAATTCCGTGGGATGAAGGAGATGTGGAATACAGCCAGCTATCAAATATTTTTCATCGCATCTCATCTAATTATGACACCATCTATGTGAAAGGAAAGCAAAAGGTTGACTTCATTCAACAGCTGGTTCCAAGAAACCTACGAATAGTTGACGTTGAAAGTATTGGATGCCCCAAAATATCTTCATTACTTGAACCTTTAGCGATAGGATCGCATTGTATTTTTCATAATTCGGCACCAACATTATGTGCATTCCATAAATGTAGAGCAATAGCTGACTGGATGATAACTGATTGTTTGTAAATATGTTTTTCATAATTATTAGTTAAAGTTGAAATGTTAAAAAAATTGTGTTTACGTTTATGTTTGAATATTGTTTGTTATTTAAAAAAAATTGTAATGGAATTTGAAGATAAAAAATGTTAAGATGTAACATCCTTTATTGTCTTTGGTCCAAGTATCCGAACGGTAAATCCTGTATGGTGCTAGTAGTGAGGACAGGCCGAGTAACCCTCTCAAAGGTTGTGGTGAAAATCCCTTCGGGAGAGAGGGTCGGCAGGGGAAAAAGACAATAAAAATGATGACTCAAACTATTAGGCTAATACATTATGTTTATCGTTCATGTTCAAATATCGTTTATTTAAAAAAAATTTTATATTGTTTGATAAAATTATATTAATTCATTTTGAAAAAAAAAAAATAATAAATTAAAAAAAAACAAAAAAAACTCTATCGATTGACCCCACCTTGACGCGGTGATAGAGCTTAGTTGGAAATTCCAACGACCAAGAGGGTCGAACAATGTTACTAATTGAATCTTAATGGTAAAGAAATTAGTTGTACTTACCTTAGATCCTTTGAACTGTCCTTTTCAGGACAATAGATATTTCTCTTAGTTGTACTGACCTTGCTTTGAAACTTGTAGTAGAGATTGAAACATGATTACAGGGTAGGACAGATCGACCATACTGCCATTTAGTTAACCTATCATGAAGCTCCATTCTCAAGCTAGCTTAAATTGTAGTTTTATACCTTATGACATTGGTAGGTAGGGTGAGAATGAGGGGTGAGAGTAAGGAGGAGTGTGTGGGGTATATGGGGGAGTGTGTGGGGGTATGTATGGGGGAATATGTGCGGTAGGTGTGAGGGAATATGGGTGAGTGTGTTAGGAAGTATGGGTGAGTGTATGAGGGAGTATGAGGAAGTATGTGGGGTAGGTGTGTAGAGGAGTATGGGGTAGTGTGTAGGGGTAAGTATGGGGGAGTATGTGGGGGTAGGTGAGAGGGAATATGGGTGAGTGTGTTAGGAAGTATGGGTGAGTGTATGAGGGAGTATGAGGAAGTATGTGGGGTAGGTGTATAGAGGAGTATGGGGTAGTGTGTAAGGGTAAGTATGGGGGAGTATGTGAGGATAAGTTTGGGGGAGTACGTGGGAGTATGGGGGAATATGTGGGGGTAGGTGAGAGAGAATATGGGGAGTAATGGGGTAGGTGTGAGGGAGTATGGGTGAGAGTGTTAGGATGTATGGGTGAGTGTATGAGGGAGTATAAGGAAGTATGTGGGGTAGGTGTGTAGAGGAGTATGGGGGAGTATGTGGGGGTAAATTTGGGGGAGTACGTGGGAGTATGGGGGAATATGGGGCGGGAGGAGTAAGGGGGCGGAAGTAGTAAGGGGCGGGAGGAGTACGGGGGCGGGAGGAGTACGGGTCGGGAGGAGTATGGGGGCGGGAGGAGTACGGGTCGGGAGGAGCACGGGGGCGGGAGGAATACGGGTGGGTGGGAGGGGGTGGTGGCGGGAGGGGTTAGGGGGCGGGAGGGGGTGGTGGGGGTAGGGGTCAGGGGGTGGGAGGGGGTGGTGGGGGTAGGGATCAAGGTCAAAAGGTCGTAGTATTAATAGTTATGGGGTAGAACCGCCCTTTTCTCTCTACTATGGGCCATCTACAAGGTGTCCATCTCATTCCTTCAAGGGCTCGATTCTAAAACTAATTTTCAACAAAAAATGTCTCTTACTTTTCCGAGTTATTTCAATTTTAAAGTTTTTCTTCGTGATTTTGACCTTTTGTCATTAAAATGGTAATAACTCCTTTAATTTGCTGTGATAATTCCAATTTGAGGATACCGTTGGAAAGAGCGTTAAATTCCCTACCTCCCTAATACCAAATAAAATGTTTTCAGTTGGATTTTACGGGGAATAAAGCAACCTAAAAGTGAACTTAGTAACTTTTCGAAAACTTTTCGTTTTTCAACGCCCATAATTTCCAAATAGTTTCGGATAATGAACTATTGCCGAAAAGCCTAGAAACTGCGAGAAATTATCAAAAAATATTTTAAAATCGAATTCAAGGGAGAAATTCATGTTTGAACGCGGAAAATCGTGCACTTTTTTCAACGAAATCAACGGAGGAGACTTGGTGCTGGGGATGAGTGGCGGTGAAGACCCCAGTTACTAAGTTCACTTTCAAGGTTGCTTTATTCCCCGTAAAATTCAACTGCCAAAATTTTATTTGGTATTGGGGAGATAGGGAATTTACCACTCTTTCCAACGGTACCCTCAAATTGTAATTATCACCGCGAATTAAAGGAGTTATTAAAAATTTAATGACAAGGTCAAAATCACGGAAAAAAACTCAAAAATTGAAATAACTCGGAAAAGAAGCCTCTAAAAAAATTGCTAGGAGACATTTTCGGTTGCAAATTAGTTGTAGAATCGATCCCTTGAAGGAATGAGACCTGTTTTGTAGACAATCATGTTCCCTGAATTTAAAAGCTTGGGTACCGTTATGTCTCTATTACCTATCCAATCACAGTAAGTTATAATTTATTCAACACCATGGCGATGTTCACGCTACGGATTTGTAAAATACCTTTTACACTTTTTCATGAATACAGTGTTCGGCAATATTAGAAGATATTTATTCATATTCATCCAAATAGTACCATTAAGTACGAAACAAGGATAAATCAGGTACTGAAGTGGATTGCCCAGTTGTTATAGTTGAACCACATGTTTTATTAGTAGGCAAGTAATTAAGTTACCAATATTACAAATCCATAATGCCATTCCATGTCCATGTGTTGAAGGCTTACATAATTGAAAAAAGCTCAGTTTTGAGTTCATAATTTCAGGTACCATTAGTAAGCCTACTGAAAAATCGGGAGTATTTTGTGAATATTATCCTCCACTCACCCGCCCCTCTTGAAATTTCGACACTCAGATGAATACTGTGTAACTGGGAAGTTTTCTGTGCCAATAAAAAACTAAAAAAGAAACACGCCAATCGGTAGAAAATTGAGGAGTAGGCAGCTCGGTCAAGGTATTGTCAAAATGCATCTTCTTCTCAGTAGATATCCCCCATTCCTCCCTGTTAAACAATACTTTCGACATTCTAGCGACGTCGTGCTGAACTAGATAGATTTCAGAGAAAAACCACGCAAATCGATGTTAAATTTAATCCTGGGCAGAGTACACAAGATTTTGTCACACACATATACCTCATTGGTTTTTTCTAGATTTGGATTCAAAATTATCTAAAACAGACTTGTTTGTGGTTATTTTGTTTCTTCGTTGAGTGTTGTCTTCCTTCACCCCAAATTGATCGCATTAGGAAGCCCAAGTGGGACGTCCCAAGTAGATGCGCAACAATTTGGCCATCAATAAATTTACAGGCTCGTTTCTTTATTGTCGACGTTTCAGATTTATGAAAGAAACTGTAATTAGCATTGGAACTGATAACGAAACGGCGAAACTATGAAGCTGTAAGTTTTAGGCGTGTGTAACCGTTCCGGGATTGAAACATCCCATCTCAAAAGGAAAAGCCAATTTTTTTTTTTTTTTTCAATTTTAAAAGTTGATTTATAAGTTTATAAGTCGAATTTATTTATAAGATTTATAAGTCGAACCCTGAAGTACTCGTAGGGAGCGAACGGTTCGTCCTACAAAGCTTCAGGTGGTCCAAAAATTCAATACTATTTCACATTGGTGTAAAAAACAATATCTTTATTTTGAGAGTGTTTGAGCTAGGAACCTACAGCACTCTTGAAAATTTCAACCGCTTGGAAGTGACTGACATCAACAAAAACCTTCGCGGCACAACTAGACCCCAAGTGGAGCCAATGTACCAAATTTGAACCAAAACGGTCCAGTGTTGCTAAGAAAAGTGCCGCTTACGGCGTACGGCGGACGGACGGAAATTTTTTTATTCGATTTTCGAATTAACAAATTTTTAGGGGAGGTTAAAAAATTTATTTTCTTGGTCGATTCGAAAGTTTCATTATTAAAAATAATTAACCAAAACCGTTTTCGTTTTTCCCCCATCTTATAAATCCACGAAATTATCATTTTGGTTTATTATTTTCAATAATGAACCTTTGGAATCGACCATGAAAAAAATTTTCAACATCCCCTCAAAATTTGATGGTTTACGTTTCAAGGTACGTAGAATCCAAAAATCGAATAAAAATTTGGCCGTCCGTCCGCCGTACGCGGCACTTTTGCCACTTAGCATTGACCGATTTTGATGAAATTTGGTATGTAGGCTCCATTTGGGGTCTAGTTGTGCCCCGAAGATTTTGGTTGATGTAGGTCACTTCTAAGGGTTCCAAAATCAATTTTGAAATTTTGAAAACGCCCTAACTCAAAAAGTTTTGGTATGAAGGTATTGTTTTTCCTTCAATTCATGATTCTATAGAATTTTTAGAATTTTTGAGACCACCCGGAGCTCTATAGGACAAACCGTTCGCTCACTACGAGAATTTAAAGTTTGGACGTACGATAAATCAGAAACACGAGAATCGCAAAAGAGGCCTAATCTCCGTTCAAATTAAAGCTGACCGAAATGCGATCGATGTTTTTCTTCATGTTGGATGGTTGGTGGCTTTGCAGACGAGTGATCAATATAGAAAAATAATAAACCATTATGTAATCATTTGCAGCGTTTTATAAAGATTATTATGTGAAGATACATTAGTTTCCCAAAGGAGGCTACCCACAATATTTCAAATAATCAGAATGACGAAAATTATAGACGAAGAAATGCAGTTAGAGCCTCACTTACGTATCGGTCGTTATGTTCCATGCCTCACAGTTGCACACAAACTACGCATCGAGTAACTCGAAGACTGGAGGACCACCGAGTTTTGTTTATTACATTTATACTACAGTCCTTATGATAAATTATTATCAATATGAGAATAGCGAGCGAAGCGTTCCATAAAAAGAACTGCAACAAACCGTTACTATTTGAGTGTCCAAAATCGTTGCACATGTGAAACAGATAGGAAAGAGCTCGAAGAGCACGGAAATTAGAGTAAGTTTTTGCTTTTCTTCATTCTCCATGTTTGATATCGAGACGTGACTTTTGAAACCAATGCCGATAAGAGAATTGGCTACACGTTCTGCGTATGTTCTCGTATTCAGATTACGGTCCATGTGGAGATTCGAGGAACGCAAGATATCGACCCACACGAAGGCTAGTTTGGTACGACACATCCTGTGTGAGACGTTCACATACCAAATTTACACTTGGGACGACTTATCAGTCATTTCAATCCACATGTACGACTGGTTGTATCAAGAAGTCGTGTCCAGAATTCCACATTTTCTAGGTTTGCGATTTGGGCATCCGTTCGAATGACCAAGTAGAAGTTGAATAAGGCCAATAGATGATGAAGCGACGCATGTCGCGAGTGGATGAAACAAGATAGTAATAGAGAAACATGTCTATCACTCTCTGTCGAAGGAAGAACATGCAGGACAGAATCCTATATAGTCGAATATTCAACTTATCGTGTGAGTGCAAGGAACCATAGATTTCGAGTGTAATTTAGAGCGTTGAACAAACATAATCTTTAGTAATGCATGCATTCCAGGTGACGTCCCGTTGGTGAGGATTAGTTAGAGGATTAGTAGAGGATTAGAGATAAAACATACATTCTTATTTACCTTTCTACTGGACAAAATTGTTTCATCAATGAAATTTACTAACCATTTAATTGCAATAAAATAGGCTAGCTGCCCACACTGGGTTGCGACACAGCATAATAATCCATATTTCAAGTCTATATTAAGATAATTCATATAACAATAATTTATAATATTTGAAACCAATTCAAAATTGTCAACATTTACAAGAAACAAATAATTATATAAATAGATATTTTAGTTATTCATAAACAAATGTCTATTAACCCTAATTGGACCATGGTGTCACTATTGTCACCGAAAACATCTTAGAAATTGCACAGGTGCCCTAAGGTGTCTCCAGATTATCAAGATTTAAATTGCTCTAGTGGGGTCTAGTTGTGCCCCGAAGATTTTGGTTGATGTAGGTCAGTTCTAATGGTTTGAAATGAATTTTGAAATTTTGAAAACGCCCTAACTCAAAAAATTTTGATATAAAGGTATTTTTTTCTTTCAATTTAAGATTCTACAGAACGTTTAGAATTTTTTGAGACCACGCGGAGCTCTGTAGGACAAACCGTTCGCTTCCTACGAGAATTTAAGGGTTTTACGTACGATAAATCAGAAACACGATTGTGAATCGCAAAAGAGGCCTAATCTCCGTTCCAATTTTAGCTGACCGAAATGCGATCGATGATTTTCTTCATGTTGGATGGTTGGTGACTTTGCAGACGAGTGATCAATACACAAAATAATAAACTATTGTGTAATAATTGTCAGCATTTTTCAAGTCATTAGAAGTCAAAAAACGTTGACAAAACTTTTGAAAATGTTTTCATCAATTTCCTTGGACATTCTTGTTATAACTCTAAGAGACATCCGATAGCCCACAACGATTTGCTGTCCATTAAATTTAAAATTGCAATTTAATTTTGGTTACTCAACTGACACTTTGAGACATCTGTGGAGTTCCTGGCTTTTCGGTGACACTAGTGACACCATGGTCCAATTAGGGTTATTAAAAGGAAGCCTGTCTCTCATTATGGTCAAACACAAATCTAATAGGTCGGCCTTCTTCAGTTTGATTTTTTTTTCTTTTTATCGCATAAAAGAGGGGATCTGTGCATCTGGAAAAGAGTGCTAAACCACGAATACCATAACTCGAAAACTTCCCAGTTGTCAATGTTATATTTTTCCCGAACAAATGGGATGGTCGGCAGGTAGATCGACCTTTTTTTCCTCAATGACAGCGGAGTTCTGGTTGACATCATTAGTATGATGAGTTTATTGTGTTAAGAATGTATTTTAATTTTCAGCAATATGAAAGCCCTAAACATGAAATTTCGATATCGAAAATTGGATCCCCCTCACCCTTAGCCACCATTACATTTTTAGCGGCATGTGCGTGTCGAATTCGAACAGTATTTTAAAATCCATGATATGCGATACCCAACATGAGAGTTTCAGTTCACCAAAAAAAGAACATTAAAAAGAACAATAAAATCAATGGGAAATTGAGGCCAGGTCCAGGGTACACAATTATTAGGCCCGAAAATGCACGATTTTCAAACTTTAAGCCCTCTTCAAATTCAAAATTCCGGTGACAAGCACACAACTAGATGATGTTTCCGCGTATGTATTTCGAACCAGTTGAAAACTAAGGCCTGGGCAAAGTACACAAGATTTTGTCACATACAGACATACGCCTATGGTGTTTTTCGCGGATTTGGATTCAGATTGGTCTGTCAGATCCGATATTTCTTTTTAAAAAAATCTCCCAGAAAGTCTACGGAATGAAAACTGAAATGATGCCTCCCAAGATTCAGATTGATTTGACCAACAGAGGTTTTATGGTTCCTACTATTCAGATGTAAAAAAATGATAAAGAACAATATCCCAACAAAAAAGCCAATTTTCTCAAAATACTTCTTTTTCAAAATGTTAAAGAGTAATTTTCCTCTTAATTATTGTGGTAAAATTTGGCAATGCAATAAATCAATTTTCTTGGGAAATTCGCAAAACGCAGTCAATTTGTTCTTGCTTGTTTCATGTCTGGATAGCCAAGCAACTTCGACCGTTAGCATCAACCATAATTTTCTAAGGCTAACTAGAACTCCACTAGCTCGGTATTGGACGTTTATTAACCGCGAGAGAAGTTTTACGATCCCCCGCAACCTTGACATCATTCATCGTCGAAGTGCAGGCTCTCATTGGAAGGGACAGACTATGGTAATAGTAACTATCATAATAGTCTTGCCCGGATCAGACGACTCGGCTTTTATATTTTTAGTTCCTCCAATAATCATCGCAGTCTGGCCTCTTCCACTCTCAGTACCTGGATTGACTTGCCGACATTCTCGACAAATTACGATCCTTTTAGCGAAATCCTTCTTACGGTCTTTTTGAGAAATTCAATTCGCTAGCAGAAAACGCGGGTCGTAAAAATTATTGAGACCCTGGAGCCGGCAATGAGCGTCCAACCTTGCGCAAACCCTTTGACTGAAGATTCGTTTTGAAATGAAGCGTTTACCTTGTAGAATGGAATGTCCTTCTTGTTTCATTGCGCTTAGCGATGTAAAAACTGTTGATTCTCATTCCTCTCTATTTTCATGTCATGGATGACGTTAGACATGTGCGACTAATCGTACAACACCATTCAAATCTTCTACCCTACACCATGGAATTCCACCTTGTAAATATCTCATTAATTCTGACAGATACTACCTAATGGAGGAATCAGAAAATGCCGCAAATTATTACACAATGGTTTATCATTTCACTTTACAGGGAATAATACTATAAGAACGTCAACCCGAAGAATTTCTATTCTACAACTAATTTCCGATCGAAAATGCCTCTTAGCAATTTTCGTTTAACCCCTTGGTTTTCCAAGTTTTTCAATTTTAAGATTTTTTTCCGTTTTTTTTTTTTTTTTTGACCTTATGTCACTAAAACGTACGTAACTCCCTTTGGATACAGTAAAAAATTAAAACTAATTATACCCTTGGAAAGAGCGTTAAATTTCCTATCTTCCTAATGGAGAACCAACGTTTTTTTAGATCGGCGAAACGGGTGAAAAATGAACTTGAAAAGGAAAAATTGTCAAATCTTGAAAACCTCAACTTTTTCAACCGCTCATAAGTCCCTGCTTTCCGGCGTGTAAATGCTTGCCTGTAAGCCTAAAAGTTACACAGAGCGCTCACCTTTTCAACGATTTAGTCATTTCCATTTTTAAAGTAGGATTTATTACAGAAATTTGAGTTTGAACGCGGAAAAATGTGAATTTTTTTCAACGGAATCGACGTTCCGGCTAAGGCGATTTGAGGATTTCGGGAGGCCTCGCTGGCTCCTCCTGCGCCTTCCCCTCAAAACGCCTTAGCAAGTTTTTTCGCGTTCAAACACATCTTCTGTAATAAATCCTACTTTAAAAATGAAAATGACTAAATCGTTGGAAAGGTGAGCGCTCTGTGCAACTTTTAGGCTTACAGGCAAGCATTTACACGCCGGAAAGCAAGGACTTAAGAGTGGTTAAAAAAGTTGAGATTTTCAAGATTTGACAATTTTTCCTCTTCAAGTTCATTTTTCACCCGTTTCGTCATGGTATCCTTTAATTAAATTAAAGGAGTTATTAGCATTTTAATGATACAAGGGATCGAGGTTCACCTCGGATATCTGTTGATATCCGAGGGGTACTTTGTTCCGCGGAGGTTCCCCACCGCAGTTACCCCTTTGTGGAGAAGAGGGGGCTTCCCTGGCGCATTTTCCCTGAGACGATCACTTCCTTCCCGGATCCCTTTTCTGGTGAGTCATCTCTTTCATCAACTCATATTGTTTTCTCCTCCTCTTTCCGATGGTCTTTTTCCTCGATTAAATGTATATTATTATTATTGTCCCCTTTTTCAATGATATATTTTCCCACCTGTTTTGATTGTCAAAATATAAACTTTTCGTCAATCTCAAATTTTTGAGTTGTTCCTGAACTCAACCCTTTCCCCAATTAATTAAGTAATAATTAATTATGGGCTTCTCCCACTCCACAAACACGAAAAAAAATCTCAAAAGTGAAAAAATCGGATTTTAAGGGGGTTTAAAAAAAGTCAAGAGACAAAACGTCACAATTACTTGTAGAATCAGTCCCTAGGTTATGGCAGGAACATACCTAGGGAATAGGAACATAACATACACCCTGTAGATCACTCGCCTGCAAAGAAGACAGCTTTGCCATTGCCACTACCTACCAATCATAGGTACTACTACCTAACTTCTACATACCTACGTCACAATCCAGATTATTTTGAAGAAATAAACGCTTCACTTTCAATTCGAATTTATAAAGAGTTGTGGGTGGCTTCATTAGGAAATTTGATTTCTGGTTGCTAAGAACGCAAAACTGAGTACAACTCGAAGAAACTAAGTTTTGCGTCCTTAGCAGCCAGTAATTGAATTTCCTAATTAAGGCAACCTCAGCTCCCTATTTCTTCATATTGAATGTGAAGCGTTTATTTATTCGAAATAATCTTGATTGTGAAGGCAACTATGGTTGGTAGGTAGTGACAACGGCAAAGCCGTGTTCTTTGCAAGCGAGTGATCTGTACAGAAAAATAATGAACCTTTGTGTAATAATTTGCCGCATTTTTTGTATTGTAACTTAAATTACCTATGATAATTATTGTCTAGGTATATAAATGGAAAAAATAAACAAAATAAAGTAATAGTAACAGTGTGTTACTAATAAATGTGTTATGGTAATGTAGCTAAGACAATTATTATTTATTATGAATGTCAAATTAATTAATTGATGTAAAGATAGGACCCGAGCACTACCCGGACAGTTGGCAGATGCCCAGTGCTATAATGTTAGACTTGAAAATGTAATTCTTCGTTAAAATAAACATTTATTTTTTCTTCTTCTTCTACTTAACAATAAGGGAAACCCACGTTTCTTATCAGGATTGACCAGTAAGAATACTACAATTGACTTCTACAATAATTATTAGATTTACTCATTTTTGCAATAACTAATTCCATGATTGTCTATGTCAGGAAGCTGTACTGCCCACCCAACTTGGTAGTAGCAGAGTGTCTTCTGATTTCGAAGTGTGGAGGTTTAGGATTTTGTTTCACGAATTTTATCATTATTGCTAAATATATTGATAAACATCACGAAATTTCAACTTTAATCGAAGAAACGAGTAAATTTAAGTCTAAGGAAGACAAGAGAAGGAGAGTTGTCAAATGTCACCGAGAGAGAGGCGTTCGAGGGAGCCACTCGATTCAGAAAGGATTACGGAGATAGTACTTTCTCTTCAGCCTGGTGGTAAAAGCTTTGTCGGCTCAACAAAAGGTGTACATCGATCACACGGTCTCTTCAGTACAACTCACGGAATCGAAGCACAATGCAGATGCAGATCCACCTCGTTGCATGTTGCAGTTGTGCACGCCAACGGGGGTGTCTCCCTCTTCTCTGTGGTTTTGTGGACAGCTACAGGAGGGGTATCAAAGGCTGACGGGGTTCAGAGGGAGACCTTTTCAACTGTGGGTTCCCTCTCACATTGATTGATTCCCACAAGAGTGAAGCATGAAAGCTGTTGCTGGGTTCAACAGCACCGGGAAACAAACCACCTGTGGCTTTTGTTTAGAATGGCCAACAATATTCATCAAACTCATGGGATTATGATGTTGTATTGGAGAAGGTAATGCTTTCCCAACACACTTTCGTGAACCATGGAACCCCGGGATCCTTCTATGGCCTTCCTCATTCTGCGGGGATCAATGTTTCTCAAACGCCAGTTTAGATACTGGAAAAAATTTTTTGAACCTGAACTCGAAAAATTAATTAAGGAAACTCCACCTCTAATCAAGGAAAGCGTTTTTAAACATCGACCTCACACTCTGGAAGAGATTAAGATGAGAAACATGGAGGAAATCAGGGAGGTACCTACACAGATATACCGAAAGGCAGAGGAAAGTTTCCCAAATCGATCAGTGCATCGTTGCTGAAAGTCCATTCATGCAGCATGAATTAATGAGCGAATTTTCAAAGAAATTTTCAGTTGAAGGTGTGGTTAAGAAAAGGAACAATGGTGTTGCAATTTCTTTTAGGAAGTTTTTTTTACACGATTCTTGGTTTTTTTTTTTTTTTGATTTTCAGCATAGCATACCAACATACTGTATGCACCGGGTACGCTTTGAAGATCTTAGGAGTCCATATTCATGTTCTACTCGTCTCCACGAACTCATAGAGTACCCACACGGCTATTGATGGTTTTTTCGATTTTCAGTATAGCTTACCAACATACTGTATGCACTGGGTATGCTTTGAAGATTTTAGGAGTCCATATTCACGTTCTACTCGTCTCCACGAACTCATAGAGTACCCACACGGCTATTGATGGTTTTTTCGATTTTCAGTATAGCTTACCAACATACTGTATGCACTGGATACGCTTTGAAGATCTTAGGAGTCCATATTCATGTTCTACTCGTCTCCACGAACTCATAGAGTACCCAAACGGCTATTGTTGGTATTTATCGGTCTTCAGTATGCCTACCATACCATCATACTTTATGCCCTGGGTATGCTTTGAAGATGTTAGGAGTCCATATTCACGTTCTACTCGTCTCCACGAACTCATTGAGTACCCCCTATTGTTGGTTTTTTCGATTTTCAGTATAGCATACCAACATACTGTATGCACTGGGTACGCTTTGAAGATCTTAGGAGTCCATATTCAAGTTCTACTCGTCTCCACGAACTCATAGAGTACCCACACGGCTATTGTTGGTTTTTTCGATTTTCAGTATAGCTATTTTGTGATTGGATATGATAACAGTGGAACATATCGATACCTTAAAGCACAAGTGTACTATGTCCTTACATTTTCCACGTTTGTTTGTTTATTTTAACTTCAGAAAAACTCAAATTCAACAAAAGTATTATTGACCTTCTTGACGATTACACCTTGAAAATTTCTTGAAGAAATTAACGAGTTTAGTGTAATAAGCCATAATTTTAGGAATTGTGCACTAGTGAAAGCTTCTTTTGATTTTTTCTCAAAACTCCGTTTTTTGGACATACCGCCTTTGTGCTTTAAGGTATCGATATGGGGTAGGAAACAACGATATAGAGTCCGTAGTTATATTTAAAAAAATGACAAAAAAAATCACCCTTTTCCCTACACCAGCTAGTATGAAGGACTCCACTTCGGCGGGTTGACATAAAGATTGGGCGCTTCCCACACATCCAATCGATCATGGCTAGTTCCATGGAATAAATTAACTAGGTACCTACTAGGTCAAACTTTCAAGTTTGAGTATTTTGCCGAACTAAAACTTTTCTCCCTCAGACTACCGGAACTTCTTCCCACATGAAGGATTGGCGCAAGGGCGTTTTCCAGAAGAAATGAAATTCCCTGATTTCACCCGGGATTTCCAGTAGAGTAAAATTTCCTGAGTATTCCCGGTTTTCTAGGTCGCTGGAAACCTTGTTCAGCTCAATTTTTACTGATAATGGAGTTCAAATTCGGATTCAATGACCCCCAGAACCTGAGTCTGATCTCATGCTGCTCCCTATGGTTCAATTCCAAAATAAAAAACTATGGACGGTAGATCTACGGTTCTTCAGTTAGATCATTAAATAATAATTAATTTTACACCAGTTTTCTCTACCAAAAAAACTTTTCAACATTTCATGTCTTTACTTTGGCACATAACGAAAAAACTGTACAGTGCACATGTACGGTTGGTTCTCTGACGATTTCTGCTTACAACCGAGTCGTTGCTAGGGAACTTAATCTTCGTCATTCGTGTTCGTAGAAAAATCGTTCACCAATGGAAAGCCCTACATTTATGCATAAATTATAAAATGTACTGCCAAAACCGCTGTAATTATGGAAGAAACTGAGATATACCTTTGAGTTAAAAGAACTTTAAACAACATAATATGTTGTCAACTCTTATATTATAAGAGTTGACAACATTCATGGTTAGAGTTGAGAAAGCACAATTATTGAGAGTTGGTAGCGAAGGTAACGGGAAAAAGTAAAGACATAAAATGTACCATTGTGTTTTGGGTCGATTCCAAAGGGTTTTTTTTTAATTGAAAATGATAAACCAAAAACTGACCGATTTTGATGACATTTGGTACATCGGCTCAATTTGGGGTCTAGTTGTGCCCGCGTTTATTGTCAGTCACTTTCAAAGATTCAAAAGTGGGGAATTTTCATTCAATGCTCACCCATCATTCCCCGGAAATTGAGAAACACCGACTATGCGTAAAACAGAGGGAAGTACTGTGAGGATTTAGTGTTTATGCCGCGACAAATGTTTACATGAAATTTTTTGTTAAAGTTAAAAGAGGGTTAAAATGATCATGGTAACGCTTTCTTGAGTCAGGAGAGTCTAGCCCCCAGAAAGTGTTGTCGGGTTTTAGCGCTACCTACTGCCACTTCAACGAACTACCATTTCTGATATCTTAATTATCAGGTGATCACGCTCGCGACCGCATTACCGTTGCTCCTCTAACTTGCAGTTATCCCAAGATTACAAAATTACGTTTAGTCCAAAATTTTCCTTGAAATACGTTCATAAAAAGTTCTGCAGGCAGTATTCTTCACTATAATAATGCATTCTGCTTGATTCTTCACTCCAAAGTACAGCCGCCAAACTTAGAAATGAGCGGTAAAACCTAGGTAAGCATACTTTTCAGAAATGCCGCTTTATCACGCTAAGGATGGTAGTTTGCTGAAGTGGCGGTAGGTAGCGCTGAAACCCGACAACACTTTCTGGGGGCTAGACTCTCTTCTTGAGTCGTGACGTGACGATCGGTTGCGAAGGTGCAGTATCTACCGTGACGTTCAAACGTGACGCGACAGTCGGAAAAATAATGGAGACCTGTTAATCACTATTAAATGATACACAATGGACGAAAACTCCATTCATTTTTTTAGTGCATTCGAGTTTTTCAACATCATTCCTTATTCTTTTCCCCTTGAAGATCCCTGGAAGTGATGTTCTCGTAGTGAAACATGAACGAGTACCTATCATGTCCTCTGATCAACGTGATCTTTTATAACTAAGAGATTCTTTGCGAAGAAGCTTCACAGCACACCAATCTTGACAAAAGAATTTTCCCTGCAGCGCCTTTCATACGTACTTGATGGAATCTGACAACCCTATTTGCAACTGCTAAACCTGGCAAACCACTTTCGCCCAATGCAAAGGTTCATCAATGTGGACGTTCATTTCCCACGGAACCATTCTTTTTCCACTCTCCATTTGAGCTCGGGTTGTTTTTCGACGATCCAGGCTGGTACAGGAAATGATGAGCGACACACTTTCCACTGTACAACGGTACATGACATTTAAACTGCCACATTGCATCAAGGGCGCTCCTGCTCCATTTGGCTGACGTCCACCCTCCCGTAGTATGTCACTAATGACGGAGTAAAGATACTTTTTGGCAACGTGTGACGCTCAGCTACCAGTTATCTCAGGCTAACTAATATTAACTGCGCAACACTTTCCCCCGTGGCAAAAATGTGGACTGACGACAAGGAATTTACAATATAATATAGTCAAGAAAATCCTTTGGTGACATCACTTCGTTATTTTTCATCAAATTGCGGGGAAAAAAACAGTTCGTCAAGCAGCATAAAATAATGAAAGAATTTTGGAAATCTGATAAGTAATTAAACCCTCGTTTCGTGACTTTCAAATTTGAAGATTTCTTCGTTTTTTTAACCTTTCGGCTCCCAAAAAGCCACAGCAACTATCTAACTTGTAAAATTAAGAACGAAAATACCTACAATTGGAAACAAGTTAGAGTTTTGAGATGAAGTCTTTGCCTGAAGAAGAAATATTACCTATGTTTATTTTGGTAAACATTATAACAGAATATAACACTGTCTTCTCATGGAAAAATAAACATCACGGCATGGTTGCTTTAACCGTCAGCCGGAGGATTTTCCATCCTTAAATTATAGGGACTACTTGAACTTGAAATGAAAACTACCTATAATCTACATGATGGAGTACAGAGGATGCCTAAGAATCTTTAAAACAAAACATTATTTAATTGTTGGATTGGAGGGTGTAAACTAAAAACAAAATTAAATAAAATATCTCAGAAATTGAATTGTTCTACCAGAAACCTGCGAACTATTTCCCAGCATATTTGCAGAAATTGATTAATGGCCATTTAGCCACCCATTAATTGTTAATTTGCCCATTGTTAATTTTCAACAATATTAAGATTAAGATTTTGAGGGAGACGATTTTTTAAATGATAGAACACCTTGCATTGCTTTATTCTGATACATCTACCTATATCTATCGATACCTATACCTATAAATCTGATATCTACCAGATTGATTATGTTTGAAACATGTTTTATCAGTATCCATTGAGGTCCCGTATCAAATGGATTCCATTTAAATGTGTCTAAAATTGTGAAAATGAATGAAGATCCTTATTCACGTAACTTCCCCAGTGAGTTTCGACTGAGTCGTGGACGGCAGGGATGCAAATCGGTTATCGATAATATCGAAATATCGATATTTCGCCTCCGATTATCGAAATTTTTTGATCGATATTAAGTCTCTCGACATTTATCGATTATCGATTATTTTGTGTCGATATTTTTTCAATTTAAATATTTTTAGTGTGAATTTCTTTAGTACTAAAGTTTTTTTCATTATTCTTTCTAAATACCAGGATGGATCTTTGGGCTCAAATTTGCATCTAACAACAGCAACTAACATGTTTATTTGTCTAACTCTTGTTGAATGCGTCCACGTCTACCATGGCTCAGCCCAAGACAGTAAATGGGTGATTGGGAAAAGAATAACATTCTTGGGTTTTCACTTCTTCCACCCATCCATACATTGTCTCCGTTTTCCGTTACTCCTTGATTTGTACCATTGAATTTGAAACAGAAGTTACCCATATCTCGTATAGCTGTGTACCTTCAGAACGTCGCTTCTCAAAAAGCAGGGAAAATCCTCACCCAAGAGAGGGGAAACACTCTCCAAACTCTTATTTCTCTAGAGCGTCACTGAACATTATTTTTTCTAATATATACCTACTGCATTTTCCAAGGCTGATTTGTTTTCAACGACTTAAATTCTACGTTCATGAATAAAAAAAACTGTAATTTTATCGGTTCATAATTTTTCATCCTACTTTATGATTCTAGAGTAAGAAAATATGAGAAAAGGAAAACGTGAAAACCTATTTGATAATCAACTAAATAGGTAGGTAAGTAATGGGTAAACCACGTACCTACTTAGTTAGGTAAGTGATGATTTTCCAAATTTTCTTCTTCATCTCCAAAGATCATCTTATTGGAGTAAAATCTTTAAACTTGATTATTTTAACCTTGAAAAGGTTTTAGCGATGGGACCCCCCGCCGAAAAACGAAGGAAAAAGCGACAGGAAAGTAGCGCTATGATTTATCAAAATGCTTGACGACAAATATGCTTGACAACCTGACGTTATTATGAAGCCGTTAATTGGTGAGTCTACCTACTAAATTATTAACAGTGGAAGAAAGATAAAGAGGGAGAGGGAGCAAAAACCTTTTCAAGGTATGTCACATTTTAGCCATTAGGCTCTAAGCGGAAATCATCCGGGGGTGCAGGGGGCGAAGCCCCCGCCGAGGCGCGCAGCGCCGAGTTTTAACTAGGAATAGCTGTTCTAAAACATTATTGCTTTTAAAACTTGCAATATTAAATAATGCAATAGATAAATAACAAATAAATTAGTCAATAATAATACATTAAATGTATTATAGATAAATAATTTTTTTATTATCGATTATCGATATTTTTGGTCCGATATATTGATGTTGCTTTGCCGATATATTGATGATACCGATTATCGATATTATGTAGCCGATTTTGCATCCCTAGTGGACGGACCAAACTTCAATATTCAAATTAAAGACTGATTGAAAGGTGCTATAAGAGGAGGTTCCAATAACTAGACGAGGAGGAAATTATAAAAGTCCATAAGCCTCATTGAACGTGATCATCCGCGTTCAAGTAGTTTCCCTACCGAATATGAGGAAAATGGAACAATAAGGTAATGGAAGAGTGCTCTGCCATGTGGGTATGGCACATAGCTCCTTCGTCATCCATAACATGATTGGGTAGGTGATCAGACAGGAGGTTGTCAGGACTACTAAGACATCCAACCTACTGTGGAGAAGATCGATTAGATGATGAGAGAGTAGTCTGCCAAGTGAGTACCAAGGACACATAGTTCCATAACATCTAACATCTCTATCTCTATCAACATAATGCCTCCATAACAAGATTGGGTGGGCGATCTGATGTGAAGACGTCAAAACTACTATTATGGAACAAAATACTGAACAAATAGGTATGTAATGGAAGAGTAGCCTGCCAAGAGTGTGTCCGAATATGAGGAAAATGGAACAATAAGGTGATGAAAGAGTGCTCTGCCAAGAGTGTGTGGCACATAGCTGCCTCACCATCCATAACATGAGTTGGTAGGTGATCTGACAGGAGGTTGTCAGAACTACAACAAAGTACCTACCCTACCAAATGT
Organism: Apolygus lucorum; assembly: GCA_009739505.2. Taxonomy (NCBI): domain Eukaryota; kingdom Metazoa; phylum Arthropoda; class Insecta; order Hemiptera; family Miridae; genus Apolygus; species Apolygus lucorum. The sequence goes on from CM019183.2 coordinate 11,514,974, forward strand.
AAGGAAAATCGAACAATTAGGTGAGAGAGGTGCCAATCGGGTGTGACACATAGCTCCTATGTCATCTGTAACATGATCGGGGGAGCGATCTTATACGACGTTGTCAGAACTACCTTAGCATTCTTCGAAGAAACCATTCAGGAATTTATTACGATCTGTTCCCCGCTTCTCGAATTAAAGCTCTCAATGTAGCGGAACCGGTGGCATTTACGTTCGGTTTACTCCAATAGATTTTTATTTGAGTCCCGAGTAGAAATCACCAGTCATTCCTACCGTGAAATCTGCATACTATTTTTTCCTCTTTATATAGTTCTTGCTCAATTTAAACAAGGTCAACAAACAACTCAAAGCAAACATAAGAAAAAGGACAAAATCCCAAAGTCATTCATCCCGTCAATTTATCATTTCAACATGATATTTATTCTTAATTACACACGTAAAACTAATTTATTTCGATTTTTTGGTAGTTTTCTTTATCTTTCTTTGGTAGTTGATTAATTATTTCGTAGTATATCCCGGTCTGTGCGTAATAGACTGCTTTGACTTGAATGAGAAAAAACATCTTTCTAACTATGCTACCGATTTTGTCTAATTCACAACAATAGGTAAATATTGTTCAAGTGCAAGTAGTTTATGAAAGGTCAGAATAACTCTCTACTTACTCTTCTTAAGTGTTTAATAGCAAATAAAATTTATTACTATCTTATTATTTAATAAACTACCCAAAATTTGAAACGTACAACCGAGAAATCAGCCAATAATTGCTTCCTTAGTGACCGCATCATATCTGCAGGCGCTGGGTTGATGTGTTTCTAAAGGTTTGGGTGTTGAATTAAAGAGACAAAGATTTACACCTGAAAAGTTGTTTTTGTCCCCTTGAAGTTCCCCAACGAAGCTGCAATGAATCGCTCCTCTTTAACCAATCACAGTATCGAGTTTAAGGGTCATCTTAGCTGCAAGCTGCGATATTAAACACTAATCATCATCAACACAAACACTATCATTCGCGGTTGTTTTTCTCTTTTCTTCTGTCTTCAGAAACAGTTTTTCCATACTCATTAGTCACTACGGTCCTAACAACCATATTTTCGTTTCTAAATCAAGTTTATTTTGAAGAAACTCACTCATTTTGAAGAAGTGAAGAGTTTTGGGTGCCTTCATTAGGAAATTTGATTTCTGATTCTTCAGGCCACAAAACAGCGATCGCATTTTAGTTAATTTATTTTGAGCGGAGATTCGGATAATTTCCGGATTTTAATTTGAGATTCACATTCACATTCAACTTCAAGTCATTATAGGGAGTGAACGGTTGGTTGTACAGAGCTCTGGCCGGTCTCATTCAATGAGTTCGAATGAAATACTGTTTTAAATTGATGAAAAAACAATACCTTTATATTAAAAGTTTTTGTGTCAGGGCGTTTTGAAAATTACAACTACTGTTTTTTAGCCCTTACTGACATCAACCAAAAGGTTCGGAGCACAATTAGTCCCAAATGGAGCCCATAGACGTTTTCATCGGTATGAGCATGCGCGCCTCTTATCAGCGAGCCTCCAAAATGGATGACACATTCGGACGTCTTTGTTTTTGCTCTTGTTGTCAGTAGAAGTCAGTCAGTAGCTTCTATTCAGATTTTTGAGCGTGAATAGAAGCTACTGACTGACTTAATATTATTAGAAGCTACTGACATAATGTTATTATGTACACTCAACGTCTTCAAAACATACCCTGTGTATGAAGTATGTTGGTCAAAAAAACAACAAAATACGTGTGGGTACTCAGAGTTTGGGGTGACTAGAAAAATATTTCATTTGTTGAAGTTTTTAAAATTTTTTTAAGCAAGGGGTTGAATGTATAATTTTAACAAATCGTGCTGTGCCATGCCCACTAGGCTGACTACTCTCCCATCAATAGCTAATATTTTCATTTTCTTTATCCTTGCTTCAAAGATTTCTCTGAAAATTCACCCATTAACTTATACTTCATGAATGAACTTTTTATAACACTTTGACACAGGCAGCCCGTTCCAACAATACAAAGAGCGATATTGGTAAGGGAGATGAGGGATTTCAGGGAATGGTCACTCGTGAACTTCCATGATTTCTATCAAGTTAAGCAGAATTGAATTAGTACCTACATGGAAAATTGCGGTTTAGAATTCAATCATTGGTAAAATTTCCAGCGTTTGAGGTCGAGAACTTGATATTTGGTCGAACATCAAGTAAATGGGAGAAGCGCCCCGGGCACGCTATTCATGTACAAATGAACGGAGAAGTCCTACTCCCGACATTTTCACTCAACAACTTGTTTCAACTTGAAATAAAAACTTGGAGTAGGAAAAATAGGGCATTGATGGTCATGAACGACCAGATATGTGAGGCGACAATGTATGAAAAGCGAGTTGGTGCGAAGAATGATAACGCGTGATATCGTTGAAGTGGCGGCGCATGCGCAATGCATGCTGACGAAATCGTCTATAAACCAAATTTTATCGAAATCGGTCAATCGACAGTGAGTACGGTGAACGAACGGAAAAATGTGTATTAGATTTTCTGATTCTGCGTACTTTGAAACGTAAAGTATAAAATTTGAGGGGGGGGGGGGTCAACTTTTTGGTTTATTATTTTCAATAAAGGACCTTTGGAATCGACCAAGAAAAAAAAAATTTTAACACCCCCTCAAAATTTGATGGTTTACATTTCAAGGTTCGTAGAATCCAAAAATCGAATAAAAATTTGGCCGTCCGTCCGCCGTACGCGGCACTTTTGCCACTTAGTATTGACCGATTTTGATGAAATTTGGTATGTAGGCTTCATTTGGGGTCTAGTTGTGCCCCGAAGATTTTGGTTGATGTAGGTCACTTCTAAGGGTTCCAAAATCAATTTTGAAATTTTGAAAACGCCCTAACTCAAAAAATTTTGATATAAAGGTATTGTTTTTCCTTCAATTTAAGATTCTATAGAATTTTCAGAATTTTTTGAGACCACGCGGAGCCCTGTAGGACTAACCGTTCGCTCGCTACGAGAATTTAAGGGTTTTACGTACGATAAATCAGAAACACGAGTGTGAATTGCAAAAGAGGCCTAATCTCCGTTCAAATTTTAGTTGACCGAAATGCGATCGATGTTTTGCTTCATGTTCGATGGTTGGTGGCTATGCTTTCTCTGTCAATTCCAAAGGTTCATTATTGAAAATAATTGAGTTGAACAAAAGAGTTGAAATTGAAAAACAAACGAGTTGAAACTTGGATTAGAATTTTTCTCTACTGTGAATTACAGTTCTAAGCGCTGGAAGGCCACAAGGGTTGCCCGCAGTTATCCCGTTCTTCCTCAATACTGCATAGAAGAACCCGTTCTTCCCTTGAACGCATGATATTCTTCTTCTTTTTGAAGCATTTGGACTCGTTTTTCACCAGATCTGATGTGCCTATAGTGTTCGGCGCCCAGAAATCTGCAATGGACCAACCTTACCTAATATTCGAGAAAAATCGACATAACCCGTTCTTCCCTAGTAGTCTTCAATTCATTGCTACTTGAAGATAATTACTTGACACGTAACACCATATAAATACAACGCGATCGAGCACGACTCTCTCGAGTTCTCGGTTAGAGTCGGATTTATTTCTTATTAATATTCATTATTCAATTGTTTACACATGTATCGGATGTAGGTAGAATATCTCTGCTCCGACAATGTCTGGAGGAGTGTACGATGTAGAATAAAATTAGGAGCTGCCAAGCAACCTTTTTATGCAACTTGCAAATAGTGAAAGGGTTGACATTGACACAAGGGTTGTATGCACCGTGGGAATAATTTCCCCATTCACAAGAAATCTCGAGAAGGACGTGAAATAATATTATGCAATTTTGGATTTTACCTGTTTCAGATAAGTACAAGGAGAGATGGTTGGAGATAATGTCAATAAATTATTAATTTTCCATTGAGTTTGGATCTAACTAAGGCCTAGAAACTGCTGTCAGTGCATTTTGCATTCTCGTCCACCAATTACCGTTCGTCAAAGTCATCCAGCCCGGAAGCCGTGCAAGTCAAGCTTTGATCCAAACGCTTCTCACTCGACGCTTTATTTTATCCACCTCGATATTTTATTGAGAAAACTAAAACATTCAGATGCAAACGATTGCACGAAAGAAACGCAGAACTACTCACGCGGATAGGGGAATCGGCAGAAGTTGGCCTTGGAGGAGTTAGATGGCTGCCCATAAAGTTTTTAACTGCTTCAAGAACCCCCCTCTGAGAGCCCTCGTTGAAAAACAGCAGAAACTTCCTGCAAGTTTTCAGCGCCGGGTCCCCACAAGTGTTTTACCGATCACATGAGCCGATCCGATTTAATGGTGAGTTTATTCAAGGGGAGGCAGCTGAAGGACTGGCTAGATAAGGAGAATATCCGGCATAATGCTGCTGGCGAGACGGTTTCTTCAAGGTTTGTGACAACTACAGCACTGAAGGACCGACCACTCGCTCTTCATGAGCACCAAGTCAAGGAAAAGATAGTAGAAACACTTGTGAACTGCAAGAAGGAACTCATTGGAAACTGAAGTCCCTCCCAGAAGACCTCTGTGCGAAAAAGGTGTCAAGTAAAGAGTATCCAAGTAAGACTTGGTATCCATGTTATACCAACCCCCCCTCCCCCTCCGCCAACTTTCAAAATGTCTGAGGTTTCAAAATGCCCAAGGTATCAAAATATCAAATAGATAATAATATAATAATAATATATGATAATATTGATATGTACCTACACGGATTTCATGACAAACACTCGGACAGACAGAAACAGAACCAAATTTGTTCAGTCAGGAAAGCCTCAAGTAAAACGCGAGTGGAAATTTTGATTTTAGAAAACTGTTTTCTCAACATTGAAAAATGTAAAAAAAATGCTTTTGCTAATTTGGTAGACTCGGAAGCCAAAGTACGAGAATCGGGTAGGCAGTTTACAAGAAATGCAATAAAAAAGTAGATGAATTTTTGTTTTCCAGTAAAGTAGTGATGATGGACAATTTGAGTTTAACCCATTTCCGGCCACTGATGGGTTTTTGCATCGTCATATTTATGACTTTTTTTAAACAATGAAAATAGTGGTAGATCTTTGCAGGAGAATTTTTTCTCGTTCAAGCTGTTCCTAAACTTGTCAGAAAAGGTTTTCTTTGATGTTTGGGAGCTCAATGCAATTTCGGAAATTTTTTGAAAAGGAGGCCTCTTGGCCGAAGGCATGACTATGGTGGCTCAAATTCGATTCTGGACGAGTGAGCTTTCTGAGCTATGAGTTGAAACAGATTCTGGTCCGTAAATAGACTTTTACATCCTACCAAAACAATGAACTGGATAAATCATATCGATTTGGAAAACTGAGGCCTCTAAAATCTCATTAAAAAGCAAATTTCATAAAATATCGAGTATTTTTGCTCTCGATTGGGGAGCAAATGATGCTTTATTTCGACTGGCATTCTGTAAAACAGTTCATCCTCCTCTCCTCATAATTCAGTTATTTCTAACCTTGGCTTAAAATGGGTTAATATCCGGAAGGTATCTACTTTGGGAAGTTGAAAGCTACATAAATAGGAGCGAACTTACAATCGTACTTATGTTTGCCAATTCAGAAAAATATCAAAGCGATCGCGATGATCTTGCTTGGGTTCTATAACTACATAAAACCCGAACCGTCCGTGTTATGTCGCCCAAACGTGGGGGTCCCGGGTTAAATTCCAGGCCGGGACATCATCATTTTAGCATGGAACATGCTTTAGCCTTCGCCTAACTGGCAAAAAGTGTTACGTTCATCAGGAACGGTATCGAGTCACGAAATTTTGCTTAGTCTTTGATGCGGAACTAAGGATCGTGTAACGTAGTGTAATCTATGCGATACTTCCATTAAAATAATTTCCTATATAAAGACTGATTTTTTAAAAGGCTATCGAAATAGCAGAATAGGTTTGATCGCATTCTTCCAAATAAATAAAAATAAAAAAAATGAAACAGAATAAGAAAGCGCGGCTAAAGCATCTTCCATGGTTCTTGAATTTTAGCCGTAGGCTCTAAGCGAAAAGCCTCCGGGGGTCCAACATAATTATCTACGATTTGTTTTTGCCTGCTTTTAGCAGGCTTATCAGCTAGTCTAATTTATAAAATTCCAACCGTACGTGGACGTTGCCGATCGTCTGGAAAATCCGGGTTCGATTACAGGCCGAGACATCAAAATTTTTTTCAATTTAATAAATTACATGTTTATACATAATTTTGTTGTTGACATTTTATGTCACTGTATTACGGTTTTCTTTTCACATATCAACGATTTGTTTTTGCCTGCTTTTAGCAGTTTTTTAAGCTAGTATTTGATAATAGCCGCTAGGCGTTGCCAGGCAATGTGCGGTTGCCCCCACAAAGTCTTCTCAGGACCCCGTTTTTGGGGTCTCATTTTCAATTCTCAATTTTCAAGGAAAACGTTTTCGTTCAGCCTCCAACTCAAATTGTTGGGTGATAATTTCAACATACACTAGAATAGTTTCCGAACACGGATGTGTTCAAATTTGTGAATTAGAAACATACTCAAATTATTAATTAAAACATGAAAAAAAATTTCAAAATTTTTTGTAACATGTTTGATGATGGTTTGTTGGGTTGACTAGTTCTAATAACATCCATGATATGGATTTTTTTCCAAATCTAACCATATTATGGTTAGATTTGGAAAAAAAAATTCTCTCAAGCTTAGATAAAGTGGATGAAAATTTGGGGCGACACTAGTGCCATCTCTCATCTCAGAATCATACCAGCCTACGTTCCCTTTAGCACTAAGACATTTTGATCGATATCCTTCTTAATTTCAGTGAAATCGACCCCACTACTGCCCTAAACCCTTATCACCAACAATTATGGTACTGTAGTCAATTCCTTGTACCGCGCAAAACTAACCGATATCGAGGTTCGATTTCGTATAGTTTTACGCGGTACAGGGAATTGACCACAGAACCAAAATTTTTCATGAAGTTCTGATGACCAAAAGACAAAGAGATGTTTTTGTTTTGAAAGACCCACATTTTTCAACAAACATTTCCTAAATGTGGCAGAGAAATAGAAATTGCCTTTTACCAGTAAATTCGTAGGTAAAGAACTTTCATCTTGCATCACCAGCTACATGGTTTTCTTCAAAGATAATAGTACTGGATGAATGCTCACGAAACACAAGTTTTAGCCCACATTAATTCAACATTCTAATTTACATTTCTGTTTATAAGAAGCTGGTAGCTGAAAAATAATCGTTGATTCGAAACCAATTGAGGAGATTGATTCCAAAAAGTACTAAAGACCATTTTCATCGAAATTGAGTTAACACTTTCCCAGGGTTTTAAGGGGGGGGGGGAAGTTCTTCCCAAAAATGCGATCGTTTTGGAGCAAAAGATATTCTATTCCCTTTAAAAACGAGGGTGAATATTCCTTTTGATTTCAAAAGGTACTATATCCAGCACAATGGTGGTCTCTTAACCGTTTTGTTTCAAAAAGTACTTTATCCACTTCGTTTGATTCCAAAAAAGACTATATCCTCTTCGTTTGATTCCAAAAAGTACTAAACGCCACATTTTCTTTCAAAAAGGACTATATCCAAAAATCTGATAATTCAAATATCGTTCAAAATTGTTTTAAACTTTGAACTAATTTACCTTTTATTATAATTTAGAAATATATAACAAATACCATCATTGGTTTACAGTACGTTTTTCTGGTCGCTACGGTTTTTTGCGTTTTTATCACATTTTACCAAAATGGATATAGTACCTTTTGGAATCAAACTCCTCGATTGTTATTTATTGCTCTTTGACTCCTAATTTATTTTGGAATAATCTGAGGGCTCTGATTTCCCTCCCTCAGCTCCAGCGGGGTGTTTTGCAATAAAGAGGAGGGAAGAGCAGTTCACAAGCTAGGCCACCCCAACTTTCACTCCAAGATCAACGACCTCTCCATTGTGCCAAACCGCTCGATCATCTCGAAGATTCGGTGGGCAAATTTTACCTGCAAGGAGTACATGTGTACACGTTACGAGTCACTACTACAGATAGATGGCAGCACTTTTGAGGGGAAAATTAAATAGCTTCTCATTTGCAAATAAAACGGAATATTAGAAAAAAGCCAACACAAACTCATTTAGAATGCAATTTAAATGTTTGCAATTTTTTTCATAAATATTGAGTAATAATAATTTCATACAAACCGGGTTTGAGGCAAAATTTTTGGAAACCCCACAAATAGGAAATTAAAGAAAAGTATGACAACCATAATTCGCTCATCAAAATTCGAAATTTAATTACAGCTTCGTCAGAATTAGTAAAATCGCGTAAAATTGACGAGGCAGTAAGGAAGGAGGGCGCCCTTACACTTGAAATTGAAACGGCAGTTCACTTGCAGCAAGTAGTGAAGGTTGTTGGCAGGAATGACTCAACTCATCCGAAGGGCCTGACCTTCCATAGTTCAGAGTCTTGAGGAAAACTTGACCATGCGATTTGAAAACGATCTCTAACCGAACGAAACCTTCTACGAGCGAAGCCATCATCAATTTATTTTGTGAGAAAAACGGGGATCCAGAGATCTGTTGAATGTAATTGGAACCACAAAGACCCCAGATAGGTGGGCTCAGTTTTATGTTGGTTGTTTTGACTTTGTCAAGAAGTTCAAATTTTAATCTAACTATATTTATCCACAATTAAAATGCCCACTCTTAGAAATGATCAGTAGTTGAGGAAAATCACGGTTTGCAGAGGCTCAACTTGAGAAAATCAATAAACGAGTTTCACTTAACTTTGGCAAACATCAACTGGTTCAAAAATTTCTCACTGTTCCCCAAGTGTTTCCTGAACTTCCTGACTAGTATAATCGTAATTGCTTATGAAAGAAATAGTTATTTGAGGATAATTATCTTTCTGGATTAGCAGAGGAAGCGTTGGGGATCTTGTAGCAGCCCGAAAGGTAGTAGAAGTGGCAGAATGAATGAATGAATGAATGAATGACGGATTTTATTTAAAAAACCAGGGGGAGGTTAGGACCGAGTGGTCCTCTCTTCCACCTCCCCTGGCAGCATCAGACACATATAATCCTCGATCAATCGTAATATCAATTCAACTGTATAACATAAACGTGCTGTTTTTTGTGTGCACTTGATGCACACAAAAAATACAAAATGCAAAAATAATACAATACTTCTAAATGTTTTGTAAAGAAAAGAAATTTTACAGTATTTATCTAGTTAGTTATATAGTTAGTTGATTAACGTAAATTATTGTTGTTCATAAGTTTTTAGTAGTATTTCCTTATAAACATTGCGGAATTGGAGAACGGTTTTGCTCATATCAAAGAGGTCTTCGTTTGAGTTATACAAATTGATTGATTGCAGCATGAAAGATTTACTAAATAGTATTGTATTATGTCGAGGTATTTGTAGAGTGGTGGTAGCGTTACGGGTTGAAATATTATGGATGACGGAGAGATATTTAAATTGATCGTAGAGGTAAGTTGGTTTTTGAAACTTTAATATTTTAAATAACATTGTGGCTAGGGCTAGTTTTTTCCTTTCGGCAATTTTGAGCCAGCCTAGTTTGATGAAAACGGGGGTGACGTGGGCATCCAGCTTTATCCTACTGGCAAATCGGACCACACAATTAAGGGCTTTTTGCAATTTATTCGTCTGGTCGCTGTTTAGGTAGCAGTAAGCGAGTGGGGCATACTCGAAATACGATATGAGCAGGGACTGCGCTAGCTGGACCCTCACGTATTGAGGGAAGTCAAAGGCAACCCTCCGTAATTGGTACAGCCCCCTATACACTTTTTCGCAAATTTCAGTCACATGTACGTTCCAATTCAAGGTATCCGTCATCCAGATACCAAGATTTTTGAACTCATGCACGATCTCTAGGGCGGCATCTCCTATCACGAATGGTGTCAGTACAGTCGAATTGACATTAGCAATAAGCTTATTGTTACCAATGAACATGGCCTTACTTTTCAATGCATTTATGGCCATCCCATGCTCATTGCACCACTCGTCTAAGCGCTGCAGGTCAGAATTGACCTTACTGATGGAACAGCTGAGGTAGGATTTACGAGCAATCTCTATTTTCTCACAAGTTATTTCGGGTACTAATATTTTTTGTGGAATCTTTAGAAATTGGTTAATAGAAAATTGAGGCCATTTATTGAAACAAGTCAACAAGAAAAATGACATAGTATGCACTATTGACGTACGAATTGATATTTATTAATCCTACTACATAATTTGTAAACAATAATCACCTAATAGTAATATTGCTTCCTCACCATCTAAAACCTATTATGAATCCAGCAGGTAAGTCCTCAAAAGTCAAAATTCCCAGTAGCATTTTACATTTCAGAGTTTTCTCAACATTTTTGTTCCTTGCATGTCTGCCTGTCGGTCTATCAGAGGTCTTTTCCTTCTCCAGAGTCCAATACGAAATCTTTGGCCAATTTTGATGCGATTTGCAGGGTTTGCCGACAGACAGTTTTCAGCAGTACAAAACTGAGTAAAACTAATAACCAACTATAATCGTGTTCGATTGGTCAAGTTACCTAATTTATGAAAATCAACCAAAATTGTCATACGTCATACTTGTGTTACAAAGGTATATTCGCCGATTCATTGTGAGAAAAAATGTCATCAGTCAAATTTAGTAGTTTTGAGTTTTTTGTAGAAAAACCGTAGAAACAAACAGGAATATTGAGTTTTCAATATGGTGACAGATTTGGATTCACAGATCAGAGTGTTACACGACCTGGACGGATGGATTACATCGATATTTAAATCGTGATGAGATCTTATTCAACGGGGGTTAATAGGTATATTCTTTAATCGGCGATTCAATGGGTAGTTGCATGAAATATTTTCCCTATAGGGAATCTCCACTGAAATGCATAAATTGTTTTTCACTAAAACCTGATTAAATTTTAGTTTTTGGGTATTTTGACAACTTAGAAGTTATCTTTATTAGAAACGTTGAAAATTTCAAAAATTTTTACGATTTATTATTTTCAATAATAAACTTTTGGAAAGAGAAGTAACACCCTCTTACAATTTGATGGTTTAGGTTTCAAGCTACATAGAACCCGAAAATCGAATACAAATACTTTATCGATTATCATTATTAATTGATTATTAATTTGCTTGGCAACTATGTTGTGGGCTCTACCGCAACTATAGTTATTTATTTAAGACTCTGTAATAAAGATTGTATAATGTGACATTGGCTCCATAGCTGCGTGATTGTGATATTAGGTTAAGCTGCATTTTTACTGGGTGTCAAATTATAGATGCTATGTTTGTTTTTTCTAGACCAAATTTGCGTTAGTTGTCCGTATTGGAGTCTTTTGCGGGTGTATCGTGGGTTGGGGCCGCCTTGGTCCCGCCCGGAGTTGCATTCTCGGGTTATCGTCCTCGGACACTAAGCGTTTTGGTTTTTGGACGCCACCATGGAGGGTGGGCCCGGGCGAGGCGCTTGCTGCGGCTCCCTCTCTCTCTCTCAGACACGCAGCGCTGTCCGCATACGCGTGGCTGCGCACTATCACGTGAGTACCTACCTCAGAGCTATCAGCTGCTGGTTCACCAATTTCAAATAGCATTGAATTTTCAGAATTGAATGAGATCACTCCTGTTCAAACCGTTCGCTACCAGTGAGGACATGCAATAAATAAGGAACACGAGTGTGAATCTCGAAAGACTGTTCCGTGCAAATTTTAGCCGATCAAATTCTTTGATTGGAGTTCGCCGGTCGGAATCAGTTTCTTTCAATAGATCTTCATGTTACTAAATTGGGCTTCCTCAGCAACCAAGAACAAAATTTCATAATGAAGACACCCACAACTCTCCGTAAGCCTTGTTATTGCTGGTAGATAGTCCACGTTGAAATTGCTCTTTGGTCGTTGTCCACGTAGGGCATTTTTGAAAATTTCAACCACAACCACCAACCAAATGGAAATGAAGGGTTAAAGTTAAAAGGGAATGAAATGAAAAAAAAAGTTAGCTGTCTTATTGACATTTTTATGTGTTGAAAACGGTCCGGGGTGTAGACCCTTTTTCGCTTCGATTTAGTAAGTTTTAGTGGACTGTAATTAAAACCCAAAGGTAACCCCGGGAGAGTGTAAATCGGAATATTTGAGCCCCAATATTATCTCTCAAAATTACCCCCAAAAAGGTAATGTGTAATAATAAAATTATACGGATGCCACCTTTCTCGACGAACCCGCAGCAATCCGAGAGTGTTGACCACCTGCAAGGATTATAAATGTATAGGTAAGGAAGGGAAAAACTCACCCCTAATCCTAGGTATTTGCGTTTGATCCCGGCCGGGAGAACTGCGGCGCTGAAAAGAACCTGAAGGCGGCGAAGTGGAGGCGGTAGATCGTCCGGAAGGGGCTTCGGGAGATTCAGACTTCGCGCACGACAAAGTATAGGTATACGGACCTTTTCAACAGGGTTAATTGTAACGCAGCGATTATTAAACGGTTTTTTTTTTGGTGAGAGGGTTGTACATCGAGGGCAACTTGATGGAGACAACGTGGGGACTCTACGAGGGCAGGTGAAAAAGATTTTACCATAGGTAGGAGAAGGCAATGAAGGGATAGACGAGGCGGGGTGTTTACAAACACACAGAAAACCACGGGTACAGAAGAGAGAGAAGGTTCACTACTTATCTATGTACTGGATTCAACATACCCCCCACCCCAAAATAATATTTTGGAAAAATGATTGAGAACCACTCATGAAAATTAACCTACAACTTGGCAGGAAAGGGTACATGTAAGAAAAGGAAAAGGATAAGCAATAAATGAAAAGAAAACCTGGCAAAATAAAAAATAAAAAATAAATAAAGGTTGGAGAGGTGAAACATTATTGCGAAGGGAGTGCGACCACCTTACTAGCGGGCCGCATCTGAGTCCCCCCTGAAGGGGTACGTATTCGTACCACACGCACCGTACCGTCTGCCCCCGGCAGAACCTCAGAGACACGTCCCAAGGGCCACTGGGAAATTGGAACACCCTGCTTGTGGTATAGGACGAGATCGCCTACGTTCAAAACAGGAGGCTGCTTATGCCACTTGGGTCTGTGCATCTGGGTGTGCAAATATTCAGCACTCCACCTTTTCCAGAAAGACTGAGACATTTGTCTAACTAGCTGCCACCTAGACAGTCTATTAGAAGGCACATCCAGAATCACTTCCTCTGGACGTTGTAATAACGGTGCACCTATCAAAAAATGACCCGGGGTCAAATAATCAAAATTGTCAAGAGGCGAGTTGGACAGCGAGCACAGGGGACGAGAATTTAGAAAGCTCCCAATTCTTGTAAGGACTGTTATAAACTCCTCTAAGCTAAGAAGTCTATCTCCAACTATCTTCTTGAGATGAATTTTTGAAGACTTTACCCCCGACTCCCAAAGTCCTCCAAAATTTGGGGCGTAAGGTGGGTTAAAAACCCATTGAACTTCCCTCAACGCCAAATACTCAACAATCTCTGGAGTTGCATTTTTGAGAAAACCAGAAATTTCGGAAATTTCTCGAGCGGCTCCACGAAAATTTCGACCCTGGTCAGAGTAGATGTGTGATGGTAAGCCCCGTCTAGCTATGAATCGATCGAGACACGCTAGACAAGCTTCAGTAGTCAGTGAAGTTAGGGCTTCTAAATGAATCGCCTTGGTGCTGAGGCAAACGAAAAGTGCGAAGTACCCTTTCTCACATTTTTTACTTTTCACTCCACCCAATCGGATCATGAAAGGACCGCCGATATCAATTCCAACATGGCTAAAACATCTGCTAGGATTAACACGAGCTGCAGGTAGATCCGACATCCTAGGCTGCGATGGTTTAACTTGGAACTTGTAACAGGTCCCACAGTAAAAGTGTAGTCTTTCTTATTAAACTTTTGATGGAAGGGATCCAGTATTTTTTCAAAATCAACGACTGTACTAATCGCGGTCCGCCATGTCTACCCCCCACCCTAAACAACCTTAGGGGGCAAATGAATGGAGAAAGTGCTAAAAACTTCCTACTTGGTGTCAGGCCTTTATGAATTTTGGATATTTCATCACTAAAATAATGTTGCTGAACCTTTTCAATGAGAAAATCTAGAGCTTCGCGATATTCAGAAACTGTTATAGGGCCTGTCAGAAAAGAAGAAACAGAAATTTTGTGTTTCTTCAAAAGTAAATTATAAAGAAACCTAACGACTCTGACAAAGGCTCTCAAGCATTTGAAAAGAGTCGAAAAACGATCGATAAAATCAACAAACATCTTGTTATCCACATGGATACTCAAAAGAACTAAGGGCTTGTAATCATTTTTATATTCCAATAAATTGGAATCTACAGTGAGTGCCGGATCGGGTGGCCACTCACACATAGGATTTCGAAGGTACTCTGGGCCTGACCACCACAGCGAATCAAATTGTAATTGGGAAGGCATAATACCACGACTCGCAATATCAGCGGGGTTGTTTTCACCCCGGACATGAAACCACTGTGCATCCGGGCAAGTTTCCGTGATACGCACTACGCGGTTCGACACGAATGTCTTCAGCTTATAAGGAGGGGTTGTAATCCATTTCAACACGGTCATAGAATCCGTCATACAAAATACCTCAGAAATTGTCAAAGTGGATGATAATGGCAACGTAGTTTTTATCAAATTTACAAGAAGGCAGGCAGCACCAAGTTCAAGTCTTGGGATGGTCCACGTTTTGAGAGGAGCCACCCTAGTTTTCGACTTCAATAGGTGTATGAACGTACCTATTTCCGTCTCCACCCTCAAATAAATTACAGCTGCCATGCCAACGGAACTGGCATCAGAAAAGCCCACTAACTGTAGCCTAACATAATTATCAGCCATTATCCAACGAGGAATTGATATGTTTTCTAAAAGAGGGAGCTCTTCCAAGATTTGAAACCACTCTGCTTCCAAATCTGTTGGGAGTGGGTCATCCCAATCTTTACCCTCTACCCAAAGTTTCTGAAACAAAGCTTTCATTTTAAAAATTACGGGAGATAAATATCCATTATAATCGTAAGTACGAGCGACTCTGGACAATATTCCACGTTTGGTGGAAGGTTCAGAGGCCACATTAATTTTGTACCTAAAAGTGTCACTCAGAGTATCCCACCACAAACCCAAAACCTTAACATCTGGAGTGGGAGTTGGCGAGGGAAACTCACAAAGTGCAGAAGATACTCCATCAATAATATCAGTGCAATTACTGGACCACTTTCCCAATTGAAATCCACCTGAACCCAATAATGAAATCAATTCATCCCTCAATTTCATGGTCTCACTAATGGAGTGAGAACCGGTGAGACAATCATCCATAAAAATTGATTCAGTCAAAGAAAGTGCAGCATTTGGCCATTTATGGCCTTCATCGCTCACAAGTTGACGAATGGTATTTTGTGCTAAAAATGGACTACTAGAAATGCCAAAAGGTACAGTAGTGTGTTCGTACTCTAAAATTGGAGCCTCGGGTAATGGTCTCCAAAAAATATGCTGATATATACGATCATCAGCATGCATATTTATCATACGGTACATGTTTTTAATATCACATACCAATGCATATTTGTGTGTACGAAACAAAGATATTACTTGACCTATGTCACTTTGTAGCTTAGGACCTGGTAATAACGTAGAATTTAAACTTTGTCCAAAATTGTCTTTTTCTGCTGGAGAAAATACAACACGAATTTTGGAACCAGACGGAGTAGGCTTGACCACACCATGGTGTGTCATAATATAAGAGGCAGGTTCAGAAGCCAAAACCAGATGACCTTGACTGATATAATCATCAATATTCTCTTTATATAAACTGAAATAGTTTTCATCTCGAGAAAACTTGGCCTCCAAACGTTTGAAACGACTTAACGCTAATTGACGGGTAGAACCTAAGTTTGGACGTTCGCCGTCTTTGAAGGGGAGACGAACTGAATACCTACCAGTAACATCTCGTGTTACTGTTTCAGTATAATACTGATTACAATAGGCATCCTCTGGTGAGAGAGGTACAGGAAGAATAACCTCTTCTCTTTCCCAAAATGATTTCAAGATTGATTCCAAGGAATTCTCATAATTGTTCTCCACAGATAATAACGCTGGAGTTATAGAAGTAGGGGAAATTACGGGTACAGAGCCCATCAAAACCCAACCCAACGAAGTAAAAACCGCAGATGGCTGTCCTTTTATATGGCAAGATTCCGAAGGCAAAATATCAAAATATGTTTGCACCCCTAACAAGACATCAATTGCCGCAGGTTTATAAAACTCAGGATCTGCCAATATAAGGGATGACAAATGAGGAGGAAGAGTTGGTGAGACTTCCATTGTAGGTAAATCGGAAGTGATTTTACTAATCACAGAGAATTCCAAGGATAAAGAGGGAGTCATATCAAAATGAGGAGCCAATTGTGTGGTAATCAAACCATGAGCCTGGAGTGGGGGAGTCTCGCCAACTCCAGAAATGTTGTAAGGGCAATTTGATCTAGATAGACCTAACCTAGTTGCAAGGCGATTCGTTATAAAGTTCACCGAACTACCAGGATCAAGAATTAACCGTGCTGAGTGCCACTGATTATTTCTACCAAGAATACGAACTCTAGCTGTTCCCAAAAGAGCAACCGTTCTTCGAGAACCTTTTCCAAGGGTGCGGGAAGAATTTGCCAGAGTCACTGGTAGATTAAATGAACTAACACCAGGAGGTCGTGGGTCAGGAGCTGGTTTTACAACATTACTATTCCTTACATTTGTCGCATGTTTCCCGGAACTATGTCCATGGTCGGGCTTATGAAGTAGAACACTATGTCGACCTCCACATATGTCACAACGAACCTTAGAACGGCAGGTGTTGGCCATATGGGGTTTAAGACAAATAAAACAGCGTTTCAAACTTCTTATAATAGACTCGCGCTCTGAAAGACTAGCACCCAACAATCCAGGACATTTTTCTAAAGAATGTACTTGCGAACAAGAAGGACATTTATCCGCTACCTCATTACCCTCCTGAGTAACAGCTAAGGCACGTTTAACAGTATCCTTAGAATTTGATTTGGATTTATTTGAAGTTGTATCATAAGAAGCTGAAGAACCAGGGTAGTCCATAAGTTCTGCAATTAAGTGTTGATCACGCAGGTATTGGATCAAATTCGCTACAGTAGGAATCCCATTGTCTGGCTCGCTATCCAACCAACGTTGCTCAAAACCTTGCCTTGTTTGATTATCCAGTAATTTTAAAACCCAAAAGAGTAGCATGAAATCTGCTAAATTAGGAAGTTCTAAATCAGCCATACATGTTACTGTCGACTCAACTTTATCAACGAGTGTTTTCAACTCAAGACGAGACCTCTTCTTAATAGGGTTCAAAGAAAAGAGGCTGTTTAAATAATGTGTCGCCAGTAACCGTGGCTGCGTATACGTATTTTTCAAAAGCTTATAACAGGTCAAATAGCTATCTGGAGAAAATGGCACAGTTTGTGCCAAAGTTAGAGCGGAATCCGTCAAAAAACTGAGTAAATAGCTGAACTTCTCTATATTAGAAAGGTAATCTACTTTATGTATTAGGGCATCAAACAATGCAATAAAGCCGGGAAACTCGCCAATTTTGCCAGAAAATGGCGGAATAGAAATTTTAGGAAGAGCTACACGAGAGGAGGGAGCGGCTCCACCCCTCACTACGGTCGGCTCAGGTTGGCTTGGTGCCGGTTTATTTTTCCTATAAGCAGCTAAAATGGAGAAGTAAAGCTCATCATAACTATTACTCAACTGAACAGTATCGGTTTGGAACGATTCATGTTTAAGACTTAACTGTTCCAGTTCTTCTAAAATGCTATTAAATTGAGGAGTGGCTTCATCAATACGTTCCGCTCTAACAAGAAATACGTCTAGCTTTTGAGGGAGCCCCTTGATCAAGTCAAAACAATTCTGAACTCTAGTCCACACCCTATTCTTCCGAGCGATTAGTGTTTCGAAGAGTTGGGAGTCCTCTGCTGTGGGAGGGGTTTCTTTCGACCCACCTGTCATGTTAAACTACCGAAGGCAGACAATACAAAGGTGACGAAAAGGTAACCACTACAACAAAGAAACGGGCCCACCAGCAAGCAGCCACAATTCGATCGCAATAAAGATAAAGGAATAAGAGGAAGGATGGGAAGGCCAAGGTATTGTAGATAATTCCAAGAGTATGAATCCTGCCAATGAATGAATTGAAACGGGACGATTCTTGTTCCAGTTTCACAAAGTTCAAATGATTAAATGAAACCAATGATTAAAGAAAATGAACCTTGCTAGAACAAGTCCTAGAACCTCGCTTCAGAATCACAAGGCACAATTATGAATTTATCAAGCAAAAACAGGTACCTAATTACTGAAAGGTTTGATACAATGAAAAACAATGATTATGCAAATATAAGATTATTGAGTTTAAAATGAGAAAATATGCCGATTGGTCGGCAAAGATTTTGTCCTAGGACAAATCCGCTCGCTAGGACCATGAAAAAAAGGGACTATGTTGAAAACGGTCCGGGGTGTAGACCCTTTTTCGCTTCGATTTAGTAAGTTTTAGTGGACTGTAATTAAAACCCAAAGGTAACCCCGGGAGAGTGTAAATCGGAATATTTGAGCCCCAATATTATCTCTCAAAATTACCCCCAAAAAGGTAATGTGTAATAATAAAATTATACGGATGCCACCTTTCTCGACGAACCCGCAGCAATCCGAGAGTGTTGACCACCTGCAAGGATTATAAATGTATAGGTAAGGAAGGGAAAAACTCACCCCTAATCCTAGGTATTTGCGTTTGATCCCGGCCGGGAGAACTGCGGCGCTGAAAAGAACCTGAAGGCGGCGAAGTGGAGGCGGTAGATCGTCCGGAAGGGGCTTCGGGAGATTCAGACTTCGCGCACGACAAAGTATAGGTATACGGACCTTTTCAACAGGGTTAATTGTAACGCAGCGATTATTAAACGGGTTTTTTTTTGGTGAGAGGGTTGTACATCGAGGGCAACTTGATGGAGACAACGTGGGGACTCTACGAGGGCAGGTGAAAAAGATTTTACCATAGGTAGGAGAAGGCAATGAAGGGATAGACGAGGCGGGGTGTTTACAAACACACAGAAAACCACGGGTACAGAAGAGAGAGAAGGTTCACTACTTATCTATGTACTGGATTCAACATGTTAATAATAATATTATTTTATGATTTATTATTTTATTTATTTTAAGAATTTATTGGACTACAAAATACGTGAACATATTATGTTCACGTATTTTGTAGTCCAATAAATTCTTACATTCGTTCACCAATTTCAAATAGCATTGAATTTTCAGAATTGAATGAGATCACTCCTGTTCAAACCGTTCGCTACCAGTGAGGACATGCAATAAATAAGGAACACGAGTGTGAATCTCGAAAGACTGTTCCGTGCAAATTTTAGCCGATCAAATTCTTTGATTGGAGTTCGCCGGTCGGAATCAGTTTCTTTCAATAGATCTTCATGTTACTAAATTGGGCTTCCTCAGCAACCAAGAACAAAATTTCATAATGAAGACACCCACAACTCTCCGTAAGCCTTGTTATTGCTGGTAGATAGTCCACGTTGAAATTGCTCTTTGGTCGTTGTCCACGTAGGGCATTTTTGAAAATTTCAACCACAACCACCAACCAAATGGAAATGAAGGGTTAAAGTTAAAAGGGAATGAAATGAAAAAAAAAGTTAGCTGTCTTATTGACATTTTTATGTCTTTACTTTGGCACATAAACGAAAACGCTGCATATCATTTCCCAAAGGTTTATTATTTTCTGTATAGATCACCCTTCTGTATAGACCCCTCCCTACCAGCCGTAGGTGCTTACTACCTACTAGAGCATTTTTGAACATTTCAACCCCAACCACCAACCAAATGGAAATGAAGGGTTGAAATTTTCAAAAATGCCTTAGTAGGAAGTAGGTACCAACGGCTGGTAGGGAGGGGTCTATACAGAAGGGTGATCTATACAGAAAATAATAAACCTTTGGGAAATGATTTGCAGCGTTTTCGTTTATGTGCCAAAGTAAAGACATAAAAATGTCAATAAGACAGCTAACTTTTTTTCACTTGGATCGACAAACGTTGAGCAGAAGGCTACCCATGACATGCTAGAAGCGCTGGATGAGGCATGGGTGCAGTATAGCGACGAAAAAGGTATTTTAAAATATTTAGAGCCTATGAGCGTCCGCTACAACAATCGCGAAATTGTTTTTGACGACAACGAAGTCTGTGATGATGACTGATTTATTCTTACGATACAGCAAAATCAAGTCGTTGTGGAATGATTCTACTGCATTGGTTGTACGTAAGCTTTTGAGTCTGGTGGGGATGCAGCACTGGTCCTTTATATAGTTCGTCAAAACGCAGTTAGAAAAGCTTGACGCCTCAAATGGGGCCTCCTCCATCAGCGTTGTAAATGCGTTATTTACTTATTCAGGCGGTAGGAAGCACAACGCGAAAAACTTTTTTAGCCATTGACCGACCTGGTTTTTCTTTTGGTAATGCTTTATCAAGCATTTGTTTTGCTGAATCCTACGAAATCAACTTTGATGGAGATGAAATGTGCATCCGTATATCGTACTATTCGTTAATTGCAGAGTGTGCAGCTTTTTCGAAATCTACTTGAAAAACCGAAAATTGGTAATTCGTTTTGACCAGTGTCAATACTAAATGTTTGATGCTCATCCATAACTTCACATAAATTTCTTTCGTTTTCGAATCGAAACATCCATCGCTAATCAGAATCGATCCACAACTAACGTTATCGCAGGGAATCCGCATCGACGGGTGGGTGGGGAATGTTTACCCAAAGTAGTTGCTGGTCTTTGCCCTTAAGTAGTTGCGTTTGAGCGGGCCCTTTCACTTCGCCTTTCCCCAAAGTAGTCGTCCTCGATCTTCGACCATTTTGAGGTTCTCCTTCGAACCTCCAAGCCCCCAAACCATTGCCTTTCAGATTCATTCCTCCAAACACAAGCTTCCTAGCAACTGTGCGAACTATCAACATGCTGTTATTGAAGAAATGGCTTCAATGGTCTCTAATCATCAAGAACAAGAATGCAAGACCACTCCAAACGAGTAGTTCCTCAATTAGTCTCCCGAGAACAAGACTCGAGTAGAAATGCCGACCGTTCTTTGCAATCAATCCAGCAACAATGGAGGAATTTGAAGACCGTATAAACTAGTTGGAACGAGAGACGGAGTTGAGACAATCGGTCGCATTCACCCTGTGTTATGTTCTAAATAAACACAACAACCAACTTTTCTATTTGGTCAACAACTAACAATCCAGAGATCAGCGTAGTTGCCTGCCACTATAGTATTACGAAATAGGTAGGAAACATTTCTCCTAACCATTCTACAGGAAGACATCAGTCGTCTAGGATACAAGTAATACACCGTATTTGACTGGTTTGGCCTAGTCACTAACCTAGCTACATAATCAGAGGGCTTCAGTTTCCCTCTCTAGGGTGTTTTGCAATGAAGAGGAGGGAAGAGCAGTTCAGTTCATAAGATAGGCCACCCCAACTTTCACTTCAAGATCAACGACCTCTACATAAGCCGAGTTAGGTAACCTCCCCATCGACTAAGTGTTACATTCACCTCGCGGATCTCAGCGGGCTTGGGAACCCGCCCTCAACTAATCCGCTCCAACTGTCAACTTGCAGCTGCAGCTGCGGTCTCGACCCGTCAATCCACAACTACCTCGTCATACCGCAAAATAATGAACATATCGCAAGTTTTGGAAATATTCTCCATAGATCCATTTTGTAGCATTTTGAAACGAATCCTCGAAAAAAAAACCAAAACGTAGGGCAACGTTACCAGTCGTAGACATGCATAAAACCACTTCGATGATAACTCAATTTTCTTGGTCATGTACGAGTACTGTATTCACAGTTTTCCAACTATTTTAATGTCTTGCAACAACATCTCTTCTATAGACATAATTGGGGTTTTTTTAAACAATAAAAGTCCTTTGTCGTTTCCAATCACTTTTATTCGTGGAGAGCTTTCGAAAACCCTCTGTTTATTATTGTCAATCCAACAGCAAGAGCTCAAGATTTCTTTGTAGATGACATGTAGCCACTACTGCTCTGCCGTGTGAAGAAAAAACGACTCAATTCGAAACTGGGGTTTTTACGTATCCCCTCTAATCCCCCCCCCCCCCCAACCTTTCCGATGAACGAGTCAAAATTTCGAAATTCACCCCGGAAGGGGTTGAAATCGTTAGGGGTGTAATTTAAAAATTGCATAATTTTGAGCAAAAAGTCTCAACTCCAGGCTTTTTAGGAAAAACACCTCAACTCCTCGATTGAAACACCCTAACTAGCTAGATTTGCTATTTATTTGTTGAGAAAAACAACTCAACTCGCTGAAACTGCCGTTGAGTTGTTTTTCCTCCACATTGTTGGCTTCACGATCGGGTTGAGGCGTTTCGTATAGTTTTCTTGAGTTGTTTCTCCCCCAATTGTGTACGCAGATGGCCGGATTTGATTAAACAAATTTCGTTTCTCATGACTCAATCAGGTGTAATTCGGACGTCGTGAATCGAGATTAGGGATGGGTATCGTTATAAAAGTATCGATATTTTGTATCGATACTGTATTGTATCAGAGTATCGATATCCCAAGTACCGTTGGGCAAGAGTATCGATATTTTAGAATATCGAGTATCGATACTTTAGTGTCACAAACTATCATTATTATCCAATATTCTCGAAAAAAAAATTTCAACAATTTTTATTCATTTTTCTCTATCAAGAGTCCAAGCAGGGTGATTTTCTCCATGATATAAACGTTATTTGTGTAACCAAAGAGTAATGACCCAAAAGCCTCTCTACTTTCTTCATTTTTCAGCCATTATGTTGAATTTTCCGCAAGAACTGTATCGATATTCGATATTTAGAAATATCGGATCCAAAGTATCGATATTAAAAATATCGGATAGAGCAGTATCGATACTAAAATGTCGAGTATCGGTTCAAAAGTATCGATATTTTGAAATATCGAGTATCGATACCCATCCCTGATCGAGATCATAATTTTTTCTTTTCCATCCTCTATCAAGGGATGTCAGATTCTTCAAAAAGTATCTATTTAAACCGTGTCGACCGTTTAGAAAAAAAATTTAAATCGATGCAATTTTTTTGAACAGTATCGATTTTTTCGATACAAGAATCGATACCTTTCAAGCAAAAGTCATACTAAAATCACCATAAGCTGGAGCTAATTTTCGATCTCTATGTATACAAAGTTTACTTAAATTCTATTAATATAAAAAATGCAGGTGGTAGGATTTGAAACTTTGTCTTTTTTTTTTACAATTTAAGTCACGAAAAAGGTGTATACCTCCTGCGTAAATGATAACCAACTAATTTTTCTTCGTGAACTGGGGATAAGAGGATGACGCCATAAATAAGAAACCAAAAGTCGGGTCAGGGTTCCAACCCCCCCTCCCATGGGAGAACTCGATGGTATTAAATAATAATAGGTAGGTACAGCAACACAAAGGTAAAAAGAGCTTCACATGGAAATTTGATTACTGGTTGCTCAGAAAGCAAAACTGAATACAAAATTTGTATTTCGATTTAATCGAAATTTTCAACTTCCAAAATTAAGATGAAATTTCACTTGATTACTGAAAGTCGTAAAATTATAAATGCTTGCATACGAGTCTGCAACACATTGGGACATTTTCATGTGTGTTTTCTTCCACTACACAACAAGGTAGTGAAGTAAGGTACCCAAGCATCAAGACAGTTGATTGTTCTCTACGCAACACAGTAGTCTATTTTATTTATTGGTCGCGTGAGCAAGTTTTCGTGACGATTTTTCAGTTTATGTGCCAAAGCAAAGCATGAAAATGTCAATAACAAAAATGTTGAGTCGTTTTTCATCAAAATCGTACCGAGAAAACACCAATTTATTGTGGAGGTAAAATGACTCAAGGGGGATTGAGTTGTTTTTACTCCACAAACAACTAAAGAAACAGCCAGGAATAATCGATATTTGATTCAAATGCCGTGAATCGATTGAAGGTACGTGTGTAAAGAGGAATAACAATCCTAACAATATCCTCTAACAATTATTGTTACCAGTCAATTGAGTCGAACATCATACGAGGTCTGAAAAAAATGGAGTCACGGGAGTGATCTGGAGTGAATTTATGGCGAGTTTTCAAAAGAAACTTCGAAGCTAATTTGTGGGATCTCGAAAATTTTGAGTTGAGTCGTTCTTCCTTCACACGGCAGTGCTGATAACTAACAAAATGTATTCCATTTATCTGCAGTTATCAGCAGTAGTGGCTACTTGTCCTCTAGACAGAAATCTTGACCTCTTGCTGTTGGATTGACAATAATAACCAGAGGGTTGTCGAAAGGTTTCCACGAATAACAGTGATTGGAAACGACAAAGGACTTTAACCCATTAGTGGGTAATCCGTACCGCACCTGTCTGAAGTCTGAATCAAGGCGGTAAATCTTGGTTTGATGTCGGTGACTTCCAATGGTAATCCTAGAGCAGACCCCCCTACACAAATGGTACTCGCCACTAGTTACTCATGACTAGTAACTCATCAGTTTTAAGGTGTGAAAGTGAAGAATAGCGTGTGTGGTATGCAGTGACACCGATAACTTCTACATTTTCCATCCGATTTCGATGAAATTTTCAAGGATTATGCTGATTGGGGTTTAGATGGTCCCCTATGAAAATAATGGCCTGCAGACTGATACTAGCTACTGCGCAAGAGCAAACGTGTATTTCCTTGTCACAGCCATAACTTCTACATTTCCCATCCGATTTTGAAGAAATTTCCAGGAATCGTACGGATTTTCATTATCTGACGTAATAGTATCTACCTTTCCTATCCTTCCTATTCATTGAATAAAGATTTTAATACTCAAAAATAGTGAGAATTTATGGAAAATGTATGTGCGTTACAGAGCGTCCACTAATGTCACAGTCGGCATGCCACTCACTAGAGGGTTAATTGTCAAAAAAAAGCCTAATTATGAGAATAAAAGAAAAAGTCACAGCCACAGCATTATTATCTCTTCTAACATTTTATTGTTTCTGGATCCTCTGAATAAGTTGAAACTTCAATCACACAATGAGGAATTTCCCCATGTCGGAATTTCCTATTTTTGACCCCAAAATCGGATTCAGCACCTCGAAAAACCCCCTACGACAAACTTTCAGCCCGTACTTCCTGATTTACGAATAAACAAAACAGTGTAGAAAATATGAACGTTTAAAAACATATTGTTTAGTAATGCATGCATTCCAGGGGACGTCCCATTGGATAAGTATTGGATCAGTTTAACCAGTTGTTAAGCGATAAGACTGTTTCTCTCGATGTCATTTATTTATTACTTTAGGGAAAAAATAGTGACACCCCCCCCCCCACCATTATAAATCATAACACTTCTAGCGGCATGATAGCCTCGAATCTGAAGAGCATTTTAAAATCCATGATCTACGACACCCAACATGCGAATTCGAGTTCACACCCCCCCCCCCCCCCCCACCACCAACACCAATGGTGCCAGTCTGGCACCAAAGCGGAAATACGTCGTAACATTGAACTTTCATCTATTAGTTATAGTAGGCAGTCCGTCGAATGTCACATCCGTATTCAAGGTGAAACACCAAAAAACCCAAGAAATATAGGTTTATGGTGCCCTGGCACCATGGTGGCACCACTTTTATTTCCATGGTGGTACAGAAAGTAATTCATGCAAATCCTAAGGTATAATGAGAATTTTTCCTCAATTTCAAAGCTTGGATACAATTAGTAAGCAGTAAAGGAACCGAAATATTGAAAAATTGGATATTTTGTGAATATTATCCCCCCACCCATCCCCTTCTCTTGCAAATTTTGGTACTATGGTGAAATCATGTACAACTCGGAAGTTATTTTAGTCAAACAAAAAAAGAAACACACAAATCGGTTGGAAATTGAGGCCTGGGCAGAGTTTATAAGATTATGCCCGCAAACGTACGTTTTTTAAGCATTAACCCCCCTCTCCCCCCCTTAAAAGGCGAAATTCGAAATTCCGGCGCCGTAGTGCACAACTAGATAGTTTTCCGCGTCGAACAAAAAAAGAACCAGGAAAATCGGTTGAGAACTAAGGTCTGGGCAGAGTACACAAGATTTTGTTACACACACACACACACACATACACACACACACACACAGACATACACCTATGGTTTTTTTCGCGGATTTGGATTCAGAATGGTCTAAAACGGATTACTGTGTGGTTATTTTTTTTTCTGTTGAGTGTTGTCCTCCTTCACCCCAGATCGATCGCATAAGGACGCCCAAGTCTTACTGTGGGACGTCCTAAAAACCGGGAGGATGACGTCATCCTGGAATAGTTCGTTTACGGCCGCTTGAGCGCTGAGATCGAGAAATCCATATGTAATGTCATACATCCATGTTCAGTAGTTCTCCAATAAAGTGACGTGTAGGAAAACCCAGAGTGGCATGAGTCATCACCAACACAGGCGAGGCGAGGAAGGGAAAGAACACGTCATCTGACGTCACCTCTTTTCCACTCTCCCCTCACCATACTAACTTGAGTATATAAGCCACACTGAGGGGTCTTCCTACATGCATTCGTACCTCGTCTATCCGACTTATCATTTCTTGTCTTACCCAGTTCCTCCGAGGAAACGGTTTGCCCCATAAAGGCGCCGAACCTATATCTCCCCTTAGGGACCTCTTCAGAACAGTAGGCCTCACTAGGTAAATGTTTCGCCTCCTGCCGGTGTGTCTGTCATCAGACGCCGACGTTTGCGGATAAATTCTATAAGCACTTATCTGGACGGTCAACCGCGAGGTGCCGCAGATGGAGTGCTAAAGCCCTAGGCTTCAGGAATCAGTCTCTCCGTTGAGTAGGATTCAGTCTAGGCGCATCGAGAGGACCATCGCCCTCACTCAACTACACGCAGAACACAAAACTATAGTCCTCAGATGCAACATTTCACAAAACCAGTAAAATTCGAAATAGAAAAACTGAGGAAAAAATAGAAAAAGCAAGATGGGGAAAATTAGGTTTGTTTGATAACTTTCCTCTTAGATAACACGATTTCGTCGTACCATCGGGCAACACTGGGAGGAGACAGCGATCCAAACAGCCCATCAGCGAGCGTTCCCGCTTCACGTTGAAGAGGTCCGTTTTCCCGGTTATTTTTTCAAATCATAAATTTTGAATGTCTCCCAAAAATAACAGGAGACTTATTTTCCGAAATCAACCCGATTTTCATCTATTCCACACCATTAACTATTCAGGAAAAATGCAAACAGAATTTGGTGAAATTCCTCATTATGAAAAGAGTGATACCTAAAAATTTGATGATGTCCAAAAGAAAGGAGTAACAAAAAGAGCGTAGGTAGTTCAAACATTAAAAAAAACCTCAGGATGCCCTCATGTCGAAATTCTAAAATGGAAAAGATGGTTGAAGCTGCTAACCAGCTACTGGGAGCAACCAACAACTGATCTCGCGGAGGCTGTGAATAACCTTCCACCACTGCCTTGCAAACACCAACTGGCTCATGAAATTCACTCTGAGGACACTAGATGATGATGACCGACTCATAGTTATACGAAGAAAGCTCATCATTCCGGTACAAACTTGGGACTGCCTAATATTGGATCCTTGTCTGTCACTGGTGACCTAACCCTAATGCATCCATTCCAGGGGACGTCCCATTGGATAAGGTGTAATTCTTTCCATTTCAGCCGGTAAACGATTTAAAAATTTTTTATTTACCTTTCTAGTAATACAAAACAGTTTACAATGGCCGTTAGCTGGTTTAATGAACCAGCAAACTTGCGTTCTTTGCAGGCCAGTGATCTGTACAGAAAATAATAAACCATTAAGAAATAATTTGCAGCGTGTTTAGAGTCAGACTGAAATCATGATTATACCCATTAGGTACTTTTATTCCCTGGATGATGAAGGATCTTTCAAATATACAACTGTTCGTTGGAGCGGCATTTAAAGTATATTTCTACGATTCCCGGTTTGTCTATCTTGGACTTCGGTTATAAAGTTGAAATTTTCAATTAGACAATATTGAAAATATTATGCAGAACGGGGTTGGATTTACAATAAATCAGAAACACGAGAGCGAGTTTGCAAGAGATTGTTCGCTGATAAAATAGGCCTAATCCTCGTTCAAATTCCAGCTGATCAAATTGTTAGAATAGAGTTTCATCTCAAGAGGGTAAGAAAAGTGGTGTCGCGTTAGAAGGGGAGTTAATTACAATAGTTAATTACAAAGTTTAATCATCAGTAGTTTTCCAAGTTCACTTTTATTTCTTATTTTAATCTTGCCATCTAGTTACTATTACTTGCTATCTACTTTTATTGTAATTCAATTGTATATTTACTAAGCGGGGTTTACAAACTATATTCCTATGTTATACGCTTATAATCTTTTGCTAGCCGCTACTCACCAACCGATGACGGGGAGATTCCAAAGTACTGACAAAAACGTTTCACTTTACTTACCTGCAAAAGACAAAAATACACATCAGCCAAAGAGTCATGAAGTCATCGAATCTTAGGAAAACACAAACATTCCAGAACAATGCACAAAGGAAAGGGAATAATCAAGTTATAACTGAAGAGATTTATTATTTTCAATAATGAACCTTTGGAATCGACCATCAAAAAAAAAGTTTTTGAACACCCCCTCAAAATTTGATGGTTTACGTTTCAAGGTACGTAGAATCCAAAAATCGAATAAAAATTTAGCCGTCCGTCCGCCGTACGCGGCACTTTTGCCACTTAGCATTGACCGATTTTGATGAAATTTGGTATGTAGGCTCCATTTAGGGTCTAGTTGTGCCCCGAAGATTTTGGTTGATGTAGGTCACTTCTAACGGTTCAAAAATGAATTTTGAAAACGCCCTAACTCAAAAAATTTCGATATAAATGTATTGTTTTTCCTTCAGTTTAAGATTCAATAGAATTTTTCGAGACCACGCGGAGCCCTGTAGGACAAACCGTTCGCTCCCTACGAGAATTTAGGGGTTTTACGTACTATAAATCAGAAACACGAGTGTGAATCGTAAAACAGGCCTAATCTCCGTTCAAATTAAAGCTGACCGAAAAGCGATCGATGCTTTTCTTCATGTTGGATGGTTGGTGGCTTTGCAGACGAGTGATCTGTAGAGAAAAATAAAAAATAATAAACCATTGTGTAATAATTTGCAGCGTTTTCTATACCGGTACGGTTTTTGGTGAGCTGAATCCGCATACGAAGTTTTCTGGTTCTTCCAACCTCGGCTTTACTCACACAAAAAATGCAAAACACCTCAAATTTTTGGAAATCAAAAAATTTTTTTTGCTTATCCAGGGTGTCTACACTTAAGATGAGCTAAGAAATTGATGTGGACGACCCAAGGTGAAGCATCTGCTGCGGTAGGTGATCCTCATCTCAACAGCGACAAACATGTCAGAGTCGCAATAACGAAGAAATCTTTCTGCAAATACAGTTCGATAAGGAAGATGAAATGGAAACGGGACGAGAAAGAGATTCGTAAGCAGGTGAACGACCCACCAAGAAGCATCTGCTGCGGTAGAAAAATTGTTAGGAGAAAACGGAGGGGTGCCGTATTGGGCCAATAGAACAGGAGTAGAAGGCGCCGGAGGGGCGGGAGGGGGCGGTAATAAGCTCGTCGGTGGCGGGAGGGGGAGGGGGTAGTCACTTCTCTCCGGAATAAAATGGAAGAAGGAATAAAATGGAAGGCGGAAGAAAATAATGAAAAGACACACGGAGACCTTTATTTCCTTTTATAATAAATATCGCGGTGGGGGAGGTTTAACAGCGAAAAAAAGTAGAGCTGAAAGAAGGTTGATGTACTGGCGATAAGGAGGGTGACTGGGGGCGGCGGTCGAACTGGGGGGGTGCCCGCTAGATACGGGGCTACTGTGCCAATGACCTTTGAGGGGAGCGGTGACGTCACAATCAGGAAGTGAACCACCCCCTAGTGTTTACACGGGGCGGTCGTTCACTCTACGTAGTGCCACCGCCCGCCTCCATAGCAACAGACTCTATCGAGCGGTGGGGGCGGTGCAGGGGAGGTGCGGCTGACAGCGGGGGCGGCGCGAACTTTTGAGCTCCCGGGGCGTCCTTTCGCCCCCTCGGCGAACACAACAGCCTGACAAGTGGAAATCGATGGAACCCTTTTGAACCTCCGATCTCGAGAGCGCTTCGAAATCTGACTTTCGGAGCCGCCAACTCGAAAACTTCTCAAAACGCTGCAAATCATTGCTCAAAGGATTATTATTTTCTGTATAGATCACCCTTCTGTGTAGATCCCTCCCTACCAACCGTAGGTACCTACTAGGGCATATTTGAAAACTTCGACCCCAACCACCAACCAAATGGAAATGAAGGGTTGAAGTTTTCGAAAATGCCCCAGTAGGCAGTAGGTACCTACGGTTGGTAGGGGAGGGGTCTATACAGAAGGGTGATCTATACAGAAAATAATAAACCTTTGGGCCATGATTTGCAGCGTTTTAAGTATTACCTACCACACCATACTGCCTTCACACCTTCACAATCAAGTTAATTAGAAAGAACTAAACGCTTCACCCTCGATTCAAAAAATAGGGAGCTTCATATGGAAATTTGATTACTGGTTACGCAGAAGGCAAAACTGAATACAACTAGGAGAAACGAACAGCGATCGAATTTCGGTCAGCTAAAATTTGTACGGAGATTAGACCTCTTTTGCGATTCACACTCATGATTCTGTTTTATCGAAGGAAAACCTTCAAGTAATCGTAGAGACCGAACGGTTTGTCCTACAGAGCTTCGAGTGGTCTCAATCGTTTCTAAAAATTCAATACTATTTTAAATTGACGAAAAAATTATGGCTTTACTTCGAGAGTTTTCGAGCTAGGGCACTCTTGAAAATTTCAACCCTTAATTTTCACCCCTTAGAAGTGACCTACATCAACCAAAAGCTTCGCGGCACAACTAGACCCCAAATTGGAGCCCATATACCAAATTTGAACCACATCAGTCCAGTGTTGCTAAGAAAAGTACCGCGTACGGCGGACGGTCGGGAAATTTTTTATTCGATTTTCGTATTTTACGTATCTTGAAACGTAAAACATTAAATTTTGAGGGGGGGTTAACATATTTTTTTAGCTTGAGTCCAATAGAATAATATTGAAAATAATAAACCAAAAGCTCGTCAAAGAAGGTTTGCGTCGCTTGGTTCAGACAGGAACATGCGCGGGAAAATTTTAGGTTAGGATTTTTGAAAAGTGAACCTTCCTTCGTAACGCACTACACAATTGAAACACCAGAACAAAATTTGAATTACTTTGAATCCACTTGACAAGTTTTAAAATAGGAGAAAGTTTATTCATGCAGCCTGATTTTTTGTGCGAATTTTCAAAGAAATCGTCAAAGAAAATCGATATCGGGTGGTGGCACCAGTATCGTAGACGTTAACGGAAAATTTCCCGTTTTTGCTCAATATCTAGGTAATATCTCTCGAGTAAACCAACAGATTTCAATGATTTCAACGTTCATCCACACATTTTCGAACATTCAAAGGTGAAAACGAGCCTTTGAAGTGGTCATATCTCTCGAGTAAACCAACACATTTCAATGATTTCAACGTTCAAATCGACATTTTATCGAAGGTGAAAACAAACCTTTGAAGAGGTCATTTCTCTCGAGTAAACCAACGAATTTCAACGATTTCAACGTTCAAATCGACATTTTTGAACAATCGAAGGTGAAAACAAACCTTTGAAGAGGTCGTTTCTCTCGAGTAAACCAACGAATTTCAATAATTTCAACGTTCAAATCGACATTTTTGAACAATCCAAGGCGAAAACCAGCCTTTGAAGAGGTTATGTCTCTCGAGTAAACCAACACATTTCAATGATTTCAACATTCAAATCGACATTTTATCGAAGGTGAAAACAAGCCTTTGAAGAGGTCATTTCTCTCGAGTAAACCAACGAATTTCAACGATTTCAACGTTCAAATCGACATTTTTGAACAATCGAAGGTGAAAACCAGCCTTTGAAGAGGTTATATCTCTCGAGTAAACCAACACATTTCAATTATTACAACGTTCATCTTGATATTTTTCGAACAATCGAAGGTGAAAACAAGCCTTTGAAGTGGTCGTTTCTCTCGAGTAAACCAACGAATTTCAATGATTTCAACGTTCAAATCGACATTTTTGAACATTCGAAGGCGAAAACAAGCCTTTGAAGAGGTCATTTCTCTCGAGTAAACCAACGAATTTCAACGTTCAAATCGACATTTTTGAACAATCCAAGGCGAAAACCAGCCTTTGAAGAGGTTATGTCTCTCGAGTAAACTAACAAATTTCAATGATTTCAACGTTAAAATCGACATTTTTGAACATTCGAAGGCGAAAACATGCCTTTGAAGAGGTCATTTCTCTCGAGTAAACCAACACATTTCAATGATTTCAACGTTCAAATCGACATTTTTGAACAATCGAATGTGAAAACCAGCCTTTGAAGAGGTTATGTCTCTCGAGTAAACTAACAAATTTCAATGATTTCAACGTTAAAATCGACATTTTTGAACATTCGAAGGCGAAAACATGCCTTTGAAGAGGTCATTTCTCTCGAGTAAACCAACACATTTCAATGATTTCAACGTTCAAATCGACATTTTTGAACAATCGAATGTGAAAACCAGCCTTTGAAGAGGTTATGTCTCTCGAGTAAACTAACAAATTTCAATGATTTCAACGTTCAAATCGACATTTTTGAACATTCGAAGGCGAAAACATGCCTTTGAAGAGGTCATTTCTCTCGAGTAAACCAACGATTTTGAATGATTTCAACGTTCAAATCGACATTTTCGAACAATCGAAGGTGAAAACCAGCCTTTGAAGAGGTCATTTCTCTCGAGTAAACCAACACATTTCAATGATTTCAACGTTCATCTCGACATTTTTGAACAATCGAAGGTGAAATGATCACTTCAAAGGCTGGTTTTCGCCATCGATTGTTCAAAAATGTTAAGATGAACGTTGAAATCATTGAAATGTGTTGGTTTACTCGAGAGAAATGACCACTTCAAAGTCTGGTTTTCGCCTTCGAATGTTCGAAAATGTCGAGATGAACGTTGAAATCATTGAAATGTGTTGGTTTAATCTAGGAAAATGACCACTTCAAAGGCTGGTTTTCGCCTTCGAATTTTCGAAAATGTCGAGATGAACGTTGCACGGGTTGCTTCTTCAATGACGATCCGCAGCCCATATGAATTGGCGAACACCCTGGGAAGCTATCCGAGCAGAGAAGCTATTTGTAGATTTTCCTATCCACTTGCTGGAAAGTTCACAATGGGAGGGCAGTTGCGTAACCATCAATTGATTTGGAGCAACCAAATCATAAGTTATGGCTAAAACTGGCCGCCACAACGGGACGGACGAGGGTAAGGTCAGAAGGGTTGGGTAACGTATCGCGGAAGGCCTGTCGAGGAGCAGGGGATGTTGGCCTCCTCTGAGCTCACCTTCAGATGGTCCAGGAGCCCGGGGATGCTGCAACGGGACGGAGTGATCGCCCTGGCTGACCGGGCCTCTCTGTTACATCAAACTGACGCAACCTCCCTTCCGTCAACTCCGGTGGATGACTGGAGGGGGGATAATTCCATGTTATTGACATCAACTCCTCGGGGGTTGTGGTAGGCACGGATTTCAATTAATAGATCTCTCCGATATGTAATGCGTGGGTAATTCCCATTCAAAAACGCTGCAAATTATTACACAAAGGTTTGTTATGGCTTTTCCGCGTCAAATCAAAGGTTTTCCGAAACAAAACAAAGGTTTTCCATTTCACAAAATTCTTCCAAGTGGGTGTGACACATAGCTTCCTCGTATCCATAATCCGATTGTATAGAAGATCCGATGCACAGTAGTTAATCTCTATAGAGATTACGGAGATTATAGATTAGGTACTTATAACTACCTTGCACTACCCTCTCTAGGGAATCTACTAATCATGCGCATAAAATACATTCAATTTGGGGGCCACGATTTTCATTGGGGACCATCTACACTCCAATCCGCATAATCCCTGAAAATTTCATCGAAATCAGATGGGAATTGTAGAAGTTATAGCTATGGCAAGGAATTCACGTTTGCGCATGGGCAGCGGCTACTATCAGTCTGAGGGTGATGATTTTCATAAGGGACCATCTACACGCCAACCCGCACAATCCCTGACGATTTCATTGCAATTGGATGAGAAATGTAGAAGTTATGGTTGTGGTACACACAGATACGGAACCAAATTTGTTCAGGAAGGTCTGAAACGAAACACACGAGTGGAAATTTTGATTTTGGAGAACTTTTTTTTTCAACCTTGAAAAGTGAAAACAAAGCTTCCGCTACCTTGGTAGACTCGGAAGCAATAACGCCATTCCATTTTAAAATAAAGATCGTTAAGATACGTTCACTGTAGATGGTCTCCTATAGGTTGGTAGAATTCATATGGCTGGTCCCCCATGAATTGGGAGGATGGTCAATTGGCCACCTATGAGTGGAAGATTGTGGAAAACCATTTTAATAAAAACGGAGTTGAGTAGAATGTTGTCTATTTTCACGAAAATAATGAGTTACAAGTTAAATCGATTTCGGCGGTTAGATCATCATCAGTAACAAACATCAATAACTGAAGGTACATCACAGAGAGCATAGCTTATACAGTCACAAGTGAAAGGGAGCTTGAATCCCATTGGTCGAGAATGTGAAAGTCATACCCGATCAGATTGAAGCAGATAAGTGAAAGGAGAATCTATTGGTTCAGAGAAATGAATGAACCTGGGAGGGATTATCGAATGCCAATCTAGACATACAAAGTGAACGGGAGCTCAAACATTGGTGAGGGTAACATTGAGAAGGGGGGATCAAGCTATTGCAGGAATGAACCCATCAATGGTGAAACATGTTGAGGGACCACCACATTCCGATACTTACCAGACCTGTCACTCTTAAGAATCTCGAACTTTTCAAGCACATCCAACATACCTCCCTTCGGGCAAAAATGAGGAAATTCTATGTACTGTACGTTTGTTAGATCAAAACTGTATTGATTGGATTCTCTCAGGTGATTCGCAAAAGCAGAATCACCTTCGTTATCCCTGAAATCCTTCTCATGCTCATTTATTACCAGTTTGACCACAATACTCAACCCCACAAGAACATTTCAGCTTATAAACCCCAGCTTGAAAATCTTGAACGCTAATTTCATCTTTAACAGAACCCAAAGAAGCTTCAAGATTATTTTTATTTTTAAACCTTACTTTGAAACCTCTAGATGATAACATTTTGCCAATTTTGTCAGAAATGAGGTATACTCATCCACTTTTTCTCTTCTAACACAACTTCTTTAACCAAATTAGAAACCCCGTCTCCACACTTTTTCCTAAGAACCTTATTCCATATGAAGGGTCCAGGGGAAAAACCGACTAAGTCACTTTTTATCACAAATCGAGTTTTTTATATCGTTGAAATCAGAAAATGATGCTCTTCATTTTAGTAACTAGACAAAGAGGAAAAACCGACATAGTCGGAAGTTATAAGGCTTAGAGTTTTTGGTGTACAGGCGATGTCACTATTCCTTGACTGAACCCCGAACATTTTGAATTGCCTCTTCCCTCCTACGAAGGTAAGCATCGTTTGATTATACAATACAGATTAATACAGAGATAATACAGCAAGGTATAATAAAGATTGACATTCGTTGTTTTGTTTTTCAGGTTTCCTATCAGTCTCATCAACCAAGTATCGTGACATAACGAGCCTTCTCAAATTTTGTGGTCCACCTGCGATGAAATTTTTCTCAAAACGTCGGCACGAGTGATATCTGTAAGTATGGTCAATCTCTAACTTCCAAAAAAAGTATGTAAATTTACCTATTTGTAAATGAAATCGATACCTAATGAGTGGGAATGGTTTTCTTTTGCTTCAGATGGCGAAAATAGTTCAAAAGGCCTTTCAGAAAAAATAACTACCTCTACCTGTGTTCTTCAACATTTAAAATCTGATTTTATCTTGTTGTTTGATAGTTTTACCATTATACAATAATTAAACGGCGTATGAACAGAAAAAAACATGCTTTTTCTCCATTGAATGAGAATTGACATGGGGGGTTTGCTCAGTTTTTGAATTCATTAACTAGTAAGTATAATAATAGCGCTAACATTTTATGAAACACCTCAATAGATGTTTTAGTGCATAATAGGACATATTTAAATTTTTTATTTGCGTCTAGCCAAACACAATCGAGTTTCAAACTTTCAAAATGAGTTTTCTCATTTTCAAGAAAAAATGACAGTCGGTTTTTCCCCTGGATTTTCATATGGAATCAATGAGACCTCCCCCATATCCATTGCTTGCGGCTATACTCTTGATAATAGTTTTTTCTTTTGATAAATTTTGGTCATTCATTGGTATTGACAAAGCTCCATTGATCATACTATGGAAAGCAGCATGTTTATGAACTAAGGGATGATTTGATGT
Organism: Apolygus lucorum; assembly: GCA_009739505.2. Taxonomy (NCBI): domain Eukaryota; kingdom Metazoa; phylum Arthropoda; class Insecta; order Hemiptera; family Miridae; genus Apolygus; species Apolygus lucorum. The sequence continues at coordinate 11,551,590 of CM019183.2, forward strand.
ACTATGAATAGTGATATCACTGTAGGAATCTTTTCTATAAATGGAGAAATCATGTTTTCAGTTAATCAATGAGGTGGACAGATCAAGAAAATTAAGCTTAATTTCACCTAGTTCAAGAGTGAATTTAACAAAAGGATCTAGTGTCGATATAAGGGTACCCAACATGTATATGTATAACCCCCCCCCCCCCCCCCCCTACCATAAGCCACCAATTACTTTTAGAGACATTAAAGCCCCGAATTTGAACAGCATTTTAAAATCCATAATCTACGATATTCAACATGGGGATCGAGTTTCCCCTCCTTGTCTTCTCACGGTGCCAACCCGGCACCACAGCCGTGTTACGTCGAAACGATAGATTTGTTAGTTTTAGCCAGTTGTCTGTACAAAATCAGGTCTGTATTCAAGATCAAACACCCGAAAACCCACGCAATACGCAGTTTCCGGTGTCCTTGCCCCAAGGTGGCACCACTGATTTGGTCCACAGGGCTACTGGCCGATGCATGAAACTCAAGATCCACCTAATTCACGGAACTAATTGAGAATCGTTATCATCTCGAAAGACTTGAGGGATTCCATGTTGACTAAAAAGGTTTTCTAATATTGATAATATAACTCTGGACGATGATGTTGAATGCATTTTTTTCAACCAACATAAAACCATGAAAAATAGCGTTGCGCTAGGAAGTAGGTGTTATTTAAAGTCGTATTCCATTTAATCCTTACAGTCCTACATATCCAGCAGATATTTTTGTATAAGACAGGATCGTGTTTTTTCAGAGCCAAAAAAGACACAAGCTGGGGTGCCGCAAGGCAGCGTACTAGGCTCACTACCGTACCTGCTTTACTCTGACTTACCAGAAACTGAAGGTAATACCCTCGATACGTTTGCGGATGATACTGCAATTATGGCGACCGCGGAAACAAACAGTGAATCAGTTACCAAGCTGAATGAGGAATTTCACCGAATTCTGTTTGCATTTTTCCTGAATAGTTAAAGGTGTGGGATAGATGAAAATCGGGTTGATTTTGGAAAATAACTCTCCTGTTATTTTTGGGAGACAATCTAAATGTATGATTTCAAAAAATAACCGGGAAAACGGACCTTATCAACTTGAAGCGGGAACGCTCGCTGATTGGCTGTTCGGATCGCAGTTTCCTCCCAGTGTTGCCCGATGCTACGACGAAATCGTGTTATCTAAGAGGAAAGTTATCAAACAAAAACAGGGGAAACCTAATTTCCCCCATCTTGCTCTTTCTATTTTTTTCTTCAGTTTTTCGATTTCGATCTTTACTGGTTTTGTGAAATGTTGCATCTGAGGACTATAGATTTCACGATATCAGCGCTTCAAGCGGCCGTAAATGAACTATTCCAGGTTGACGTCATCCTCCCGGTTTTTTTAAACGTTCATATTTTCTACACTGTTTTATTTATTCGTAAATTAGGAAGTACGGGCTGAAAGTTCGCCGTAGGAGGTTTTTCGAGGTGCTGAATCCGATTTTGGGGTAAAAAAAGGAAATTCCGACATGGTTAAATTCCTCATTGTTCTATCTCCTGCATTCATGATTGGACAGTGAGATGGAGAGTTAGAATGAATAAGACAAAGTCAGTGCATGTTGATTTCATGAATAAAAGGATCAACTATGTGCCAGCCTTCCAGGAAAACAAAGTGATACAATATACCAATAACGCTGGATGCCAAACTAAGGTGTAAGTCCCACGTCAAGAAGAAAAAAAGCTGAGCTTTTAATTAAATTCACAAAAATGTACTGGCTAGAGATGGGCGAAACGGTTAAATTTGCGTATTAGGTTCCACTGTTACCGCTTTGGGTGGGTAATAGGTTCCAATACCCTGTTATTTATTAATAGGTTATCTCAGAGACCTTTTCACGAGCTCATTCCGACATACCATTCCAAGGTATCGTTTCTACTTTTCGTTCCCGACCCACGTTATTTGTTTACCATGTTTTATTGTTATTCCATTCCAAAGTATCATTCCGTTGATCTCTAGTTTTCATTTCTTACCCAAGTTGGGGTTTCTGTCAAGTTATTTCCGACATATTTTCATGTTAGTGTATTTCCACTCTTTTTCGATTTGAAAAAAACCCCAAGCTGTTGTTCTGGCTCCAAACATCTTGGAGCCTTCACTGAAACGTTATTTAATAACAGGGTTATTTTGGTAATAGGTTTTAGCAGAATATACGAAACCTGGTAATAGGTTATTTTTAACTGTTACTGTAAATACCGCCCATCTCTAGTACTGGCTGAAGGGCCGACGGTCAAAATTCCAGTCCACAATAAGCTCGTACTGTACAAGCAAGTCCTATAGCCTGTCTGGACTTACCGTGCGCCAACTGATGGAGTGCACGGCCCAGAGCAACCGAGACATAATTCAGTGCTTCCAGAATAACGCCCTGCGATGCTGCGTTGATGCATACAGATACTTTAGTAATGACAGACTTTACTACGAGCTGCAGATTGAATCTGTCAATGAGGTCATTCGCAGCCAAGCCATGGATCACGTTTAGAGGCTCCAAGGTCATGTAAATGAGGATGTCGTCCAGCTTTTCAACACATGAAGTGCAAATTTCAGGACAATAAGAAAAAAGTGAAGTACACCAAGTATCTATTAGAAAAATGTTGCTTATGATTTATAACTTGAAGCAATAAAACAAGGAAGTAAGAAAAAAATGCATTTAATCACACCCGGTATTTGACCGAGGGACTAACGAAAACGGAAATGTTAAAAGAGGAACTTTGTAGAGGTTCATGATGCAATTGTAACAATAAGCTACATTCTTCTCAATGTCTCTTGTGTTGCCGTGTCATCAAATGGAACCTCGGATTAGAAGCGACAAGTATTGTAAACGATAAAAGAGAGAAAGGCAGGTGTTTTCGTTGACTCAACTAATAGGCTACTACTCAGAGGACGTAACCAGAGATAACCGAAGGTGGTTCAACCGACGATAATTACGCAGAACTGGATGCACCAGATGCTGGCGATGTGAGGAAATGCTGGCCGGATGGGACGCCTCTACAGGCTGGGGATGACACACTTCTGACGGACTCTGGCGGGTGCCACCATTTCGTCGACTGGCCCCCGCGGAAATTGAAACTGGGGCTCCCCCTTAACCTTTTGTTTCTCTCTAAACAATCAGATAAAGAGGGTGCCACATCCGGGAAGGCGGTTCAAACAGATCTGACAGTATAATGTTGTGTACCTATTCCAGGATAACGGGACTTCCCTTCTTCCCCTCGTCGATCCACAAAACCCCGAAAATGTCCGTCGGGAGGTTTCATTTCATATTCAATAGGGAACTGATGTTCGCAATACAACGCTACATGCAGATCTAAATATTCCCTTTGTTACCGAAGTACTGTCAAAGTCTTACAATGGCTTTACAAGTCGCATAGCCAACCACAGGAATCCATTAGTCAGATCAATCTTCGATGAATCTCGAACTCCACGCAGCCAACGAACACTGAAGAGGAAATGACACAGTGACCTTCAAAACACGTACAACCTAATCTCTTCTGTGATATTTATGATTCGAAAATTGGTCAACGTTGTATCTACTGAAGTGATCTGTTCAGTTTACCATGCCTGTTTTGGGTCCAGAATTGCATATGGTATAATTCTATGGGGCAATTCATGTCATGCAATTGAAATTTTCAGGCTTCAGAAAAGAGCAGTGAGAACTATAAGCAATATAAGCTGGAAGCACACTTGTAGAGGTTCCTTTTCTCGAAATCGGATACTTACTGTACCGGGAATCTATTTATTGTCTGTCCTCAACTACATTAAAGCAAATATCAGCTCCATTTCAAAAGCATCGGACAATCATGATTACCCCACGAAAAGCCGGAAAAACTTGAACCCTCCATTCGCCCGCCTCGGTGCATCGCTTAATTGCTGTCCGATCCAAATGGGAACTAGGCTTTTTAATGTGCTCCCACTACAGTTAAAGCAACTAGATGAAAAAGCATTCTCGAGAGTCGTAAGGGAGTCACTTCTACAGGCGGAAATTTATTCACTGGACGAGTTTCGTGGTGTGAAGTGGATGTTATGATGTAAATTTTGGTAAACACGGTTCCTTATAGTTAATAGTTCTAGCATCTTGTCAATTAATGTCATAATCGTCCTAGTCATAATAGTCAGCAAAGCAGCAGAGGAATATCGAGTACTCTTGCTTGCACTTGACATCTCTAGAGTTAACTGGTCTTTCTGTGATACTTAAATGTTTTAGTAGTTCTATTTATTGATGTTTTAAATGTGATAATTCTGTGATATTAGGTTTAAGTTGCGTGATAAACTTATAGTAAATTATTAACTGTTTTCATGTCATTGATAAATGTATTTTTTGCGTGTTTGTCGTATGTTTGTGGGTGTGCGGGTCGGTGGGGGCCTCGGTCTCGCTCGGGGGTGGCGCCCTCTGGTGCGTTCTTGCGCCGGATCGCCAGCGATTCTTTCGAGAGCCGTTTGCGTTTTTGGTTTTGAAACGCCACCATGGTGGGTGGGCCCGGGCGGGGCCGGGGCTCCCCTCTGGCCCCGCACCGCTTTCTGCGGCTTTAGCGCATTCACGCAACTTGCTATCTTTATTATTGTCTTGTTTTTACATCGAATGACCAGTTTCCTCTTTTGTTAAATTATTTTTTACATTATTACCTACTTTATGACATGTTACTTTTTATAGGACTATTTTTACTATTGTTTGATTTTATAATTGATTATTATTGACGATTGTTATATACATTTTATGTATAATGGCAATAAAAAACATATTCATTCATTCATCAAATGCTTAAACATTAATACACTCGTTATCATCATAAGTTATTGTAATTTATAGTTCTACCGAAATTTGTTATCTTAACTGATCTATTGATTACTGTGAATCACACCATGTTCATAAATACTAAAACACATTAGCCCTCTATAGGGAGAGTCAAGTTCCACGTTACATTGTATAATACCTTTTATGTAACACACTTGATAGTGGTAACCACAATAAAGTAACTGAAATTTCTAAAAAAGAAACTGCCGTCAAATTTCCTTGCAGAGAATTAACAGGAGGGGGGGGGGGAGGCAGTTGTCATAATTATCTAGTCTCGAAAAAGGAAAAATCCCCAACAAATGAAAGAGTATTCCTCCATTAGACTGATATGAATATTACTATACGCCATTTGCTCAGCGGCCACAACTGGTCAGTGGAGCAACTTCACTAGATGAAAAACATTGTTTAGTAAAGCATGCATTCCAGGGGACGTCCCATTGGATAATCATTAGGTCAATTTAAACCAGCTGATAAGCGATAAAACTGTTTCAGTTGATGTAACTTAATTAGTATTTCAGGCAAGATATATTGTCCCCCCCCCCCCCCCTATCACCCTTATCCACCATAACACTTCTAACGGCATGGGAGCCTCGAATTTGAAGAGCATTTTAAAATCCATGATCCACGAAACCCAACATGCGAATTCGAGTACAACTCCCCCCCCCCACCATTGGTGCCAGGATAAATTTCCGCGTCGAATAAAGAAGAACCACGAAAATCAGTTGGAATTTGGAGCCTGGGCAGAGTATACAAGATTATGCCCAAAAACGCACGTTTTTGAGCATTAACCCCCTCCCTCCCCCCCTTAAAAGGCAAAATTCGAAATTCCGGCAACGTAGTGCACAACTAGATAGTTTTCCGCGTCGAACAAAAAAAGAACCACGAAAATCGGTTGAAAACTAAGGCCTGGGCAGACGACACATGATTTTGTCACACACAGACAGACATACACCTATGGTTTTTTTCGCTGATTTGGATTCAGAACGGTCTAAAACGGATTAGTATGTGGTCATTTTTTTTTCTGTTGAGTGTTGTCCAACTTTACCCCAGATCGATCGCATAAGGACGCCCAAGTCTTACTGTGGGACGTCCTAAAAACCTTGATAAGGAACTAAGAGAAGTGCCCAACAACAATAAGCTGAGTGTAAGGAGCTATGGAAACTGACACCTATGTTTGATACGGACAACACAAACATGTGGATTCTAGTATTTTAGCATGTTTGCTCGAATAAATTATTAGGCTGCATACTTGTACAAGCGCACAATATTTCTGAGAGGTGCTGCAGAATGGTGAAACCGAAGTAACATAAAGGGGAAGGCGCTTTGGAACGATGGATCAAGTGAGGAAGAATTTCTATTAAGGTCCCAGTGAGGTGGAAAATTACATTGCAGATGAAAAGAAGTTGCCCAAGATGAGGAAAATGAGCAATGGGAGTACTACATCAGCAGGTTAGAAGATGAGGTAGGACGCAGATCTAGTGGAAGGCAACAAGGAAAGGAAACACGCCGACCAGTTGAGGAAGAGATGAGTAGGAGCCTAAAGATGAAGAGGTATCGAAAACTCTCATTCTAGATTTCTTGTATTTTCACCATGTTGGCTCTACTAAAAGGATTATACTTTCATAAGTGCATTTCTTCCAAGAGAGTACACAAGATTTTGTCTTCCTCCCTTCCACACACACAGACAGACAACTATCTTGAACAATGTGAGGGGAGACGCTCAACTTCAAGGTGCGAGAACGTGGTCGCAATTCTGGAACAGATAGTTTCACATTTGTCTGTTCTGACCTTGCATCAAGTGATTCGATGATGAACTGAAGAAATAGTGGTTTGATAATGAGCTAGACAAATTGAGAACAATTAGTGTGTTACTTTCTCACAGTTCCAAAAATGTTTGGATCGGCTTAGGGATTTTACCGAGAAGTGAATACACTCTACACATACACTCTAACAGTTTAATTTTTTTCTTAATTGCTTCCGAGTCTACAAAGGTAGCAGGAAGCACTGTTTTCACTTTTCAAAGTTAGAAAAAAGTGCCTCTTTTCAAATGTATACTGAAATTAATCTTCGAGTTATGGTTGAAAAATAAAAAAATAGGATAGAAAACCCCGTCTTCAGTAATCGAGTGAAAAAATCATCTTAATTCAGAGACTTGAAAGAGTCATTAAAAAATTATTTTTTCATACAAAATAACCAATTTTTGGTCATTATAAAAAAACGCTGCAAATTATTACACAATGGTTTTTTTTTCTTTCTATAGATCACTCGTCTGCAAAGCCACCAACCATCCAACATGAAGAAAAACATCGATCATATTTCGGTCAGCTATAGTTTGAACGGAGATTAGGCCTCTTTTGCGATTCACACTCGTGTTTCTGATTTATCGTACGTCCAAACTTTAAATTCTCGCAGTGAGCGAACGGTTTGTCCTACAGAGCTCCGGGTGGTCTCAAAAAATTCTATAGAATCTTAAATCGAAGGAAAAACAATGCCTTCATATCAAATTTTTTTTAGTTAGGGCGTTTTCAAAATTTCAAAATTGATTTTGGAATCCTTAGAAGTGACCTACCTCAACCAAAATCTTCGGGGCACAACTAGACCCCAAATGGAGCCTACATACCAAATTTCATCAAAATCGGTCAATGCTAAGTGGCAAAAGTGCCTCGTACGGCGTACGGCCGGCCAAATTTTTATTCGATTTTTGGATTCTACGTACCTTGAAACGTAAATCAAATTTTGGGGGGTGTTAACATTTTTTTTTCTTGGTCGATTCCAAAGGTTCATTATTTAAAATAATAAACCAAAATTGAAATTCATGTACCACACTTGAAGTTTTCCATATTTTTGCCCAGTTTGGGTAGTTAGGAAACTTTGGAATCGAATGAGGCCACCCAGAGCTCAGTAGGACACACCGTTCGCACCCTATGAGGATTTTAAGGGATGGATTTACTATAAATCAAACACGAGTGTGAATCGCAAAAGGCTTTTCACTGACGGAAATTGGCCTAATATCCGCTCAAATGTCAGCTAATTAGTCGTTGTTCGTTTCTTGTTGAGTTTTTGCTTGGCGTATCTTGTTCGTTTCTGAGTTGCACTCGAGAATCAAAATAAACAAAACTCAAATTTCGTTATGAAGGCACCCACAACTCTCAGATAGCGATGTATTGTTAGTACTTTAGCAGTATTAATGGAAAAGCTGCTTTCTATGCGGACGAGTGATGTACACAGTAAAATAATGTACCATTGAAGTTCAATGATTGAACAACAATTTTCCGCGGTTTTGTTGCAAATTAGTAGTAGAAACACCCCTTCAAGTACTGATCACACTATCTAATAGACGCTGTATAAGTGACGGTTGATTGTTATATCAGTCTCTGCTATCACACCCATGATGGCGAGTATATCTCTTCCGACCATTAAAAAAAATAGGGGGACACCATTTATTGCCGTCGTGAACTTATGAAGCAAGACTTCGAAGATTAAAGGTGCCCGTCCACTAGGTCGACAGCGCGGCGCGGCGCGGCGCGACGCGGCGCGACGCGAAAAAAAATTTCTAGAAATATAATGGGAAATGAATGGCAGCCCGTCCACTAGGTCGACAGCGCGGCGCGGCGCGGCGCGGGTCCAAACTTTTTCGCAATCTGTCGCTCTCCAGACTTCTGGAGCGCGGCGTCGCGCCGCGTCGCGCCGCGCCGCGCCGCGCTGTCGACCTAGTGGACGGAGGGCGAAGCGAAAAATTGTCGACCTCGGTCATTTTCGTCAGTGTTCGGCTTTCGTATACGAGGCTTAATCATGTGTGAAGCTCGAAAAACTTCCCCCTCGACATTCTAAAATAATTTATAAACTTTTGCTCGTCTCTTAGCAAATCTTGGAACAGGTGATTGTGCTCCCCCCGGGTCCATCCTCTTTATTGGATGGACCTAAACTCTTCTCCTTTTCCCACCGATTTGGTCCTCTTCTTCTGCTTCCAAAGCTGCAACTAAAATGAACATTTCTTCTTCGTCGTCCGATGAAGACATAATATCTATGCCCCACATTTTCCTGAGAAGGCACCCTCTCAGGCGTGGCGAAACGGCGGGTCGAAAAATTTTATCCGCTCCAGTGGACGGAGCCTAGGAATTTCGCGTCGCGCCGCGTCGCGCCGCGCCGCGCCGCGCTGTCGACCTAGTGGACGGCCAGCTTAATAAAAATCAGTGCTTGAAACTTAATGTCGATGAATTGAGGAAATTACGTAACGCCTTTCTCGAAGTGTAATTGGCATCGTAACTATCGATTGCATAAATACACCTGAGCCGCCTTCTATCGCTCCGCAACGATAAAATTAAGATAGGTACTTGGCGAATGGATCAGTAAAAGTCTCGTAAGGACAGAACTAGGTGTCGGCAGTCGCCAATCTAGCTGGTCGTAATTGATAACCGGATCGTTAAGAGCGGTTCATACCAGCAGATGGCGAAAAAAAAGTTCAAGCGTGGAAAAACGCTGCGTTACCCCCAATCGAGAAGTTTTTGAACACCTAAATTTTTCATGGAACTAGTTTCCCTGATATACAGGGTGTCCCACCAGACTAAGAGACCTAAAGCCTGCATTTCTGTAGTAAATTATTCTTATTAAAATCTGCATTTTTTTTTTCCAAGGATCTATAATATGACCACATTGCCCTGTCGTGCGCTACGCACACTAACTTTGTCATTTCAAATGGGAACACCCTTTTTGGTTTATTATTTTCAATAATAAATCTTTGGAACCAAACAAGAAAAAAATTGTTCAACACCCCTCAGAATTTGTTGGTTTACGTTTCAAAGTACGTAGAATCCGAAAATCTAGTAAAAATTTGGCAGTCCGTCCGCCGTACGCGGCACTTTCCTTGGTTACCAGGGACCAATTTTGATGAAATTTGGTATAAGGGCTGAAATTTTGAGAAGTCCTAGCTGAATGCCTACGAAATGAATGTATTGTTTTTTTCATCAATTTAAAATATATTGAATGTTTAGAATCGAATGAGGCCACCCAGAGCTCTGTAGGATCAACCGTCCGCTCTTTGTGAGAACTTAAGGGTAGGACGTACGATAAATCAGAAAAACGAGTGTGAATCGCAAAAGAGGCCAAATCTCCTTTCATATTTATTTGACCGACCGGTGTTCGTTTCTTCGATTTGTACTCTGTTTTGCGTCCGTAGCAACCAGACATTTACTAAATTTCCTAATGAAGGCGCCCACAAACCCCGATTTCTTCGAATTGAGAGTGAAACGTTTATTTCTTCAAAATAAACTAGATTGTGAAGCGAAAATATGGTGGAAGCGGTGTTCTTTGGAGGCGAGTGGTCTGTACACAAAACTAATAAACCTCTGTGTAATCATTTACAGCGTTGTTTTTATTGCAAATTTGGATTTTACGAAAAATTTCTTGATTTTTTCGACTATTCATTCGTCTTGATATATTTCATCAATGTTCCAAATACTCTGCATTTCCCCCCCCCCCCCCCCCCCCCCCCCCAAGTTGATAAAAAAAAAATAAAAAAAAATTGTCCTTGGTTAACCTTATGAGAATATCCTATTTCTGACAAAATTTTAAAACAAATGAGCTGAAGGTTGATTAGAATCTGAGATTTAGAGACATGAAGGTTACAGGATTTCATCCCTTAGAAGAAACGCTCACAATGATTACATTGTACATTCCAGAATTAATCAATCAACATTACAATCATGTTTAGATCAATAGTAGTAATGTACTCTCCAGTAACTATCGCTCCTGCTTCATTGTGTTAATAATTATTAGTTTCCTCGGTAATCGGAGTGTTGAATAATAAAATGTTGAATAATAAAATGTTGAATATAAGAGACTCGGTTTTTAGGTACGACATGAAAACGTCTGCCAAGTGGGTGTGGCACATAGCTTCCTCGTATCCATAACCCGATTGTATAGATGATCTGTTGCATAGTAGTTAATCTCAAAACCCCAATCTCCAGGTGCCTTCCACTACCCTCATAGGGGACCATCTACACGCTAATCTGAACAATTCTAGAAAATTTCATCAAATTCGGATGAAAAATGTAAATGTTATGGCTGATGCAAGGAATTCACGTTTGCGCATGCGCAGCAACTACTATTAGTCTGGGGGAGATGATTTTCATAGGGGACCATCTACACACAAAATACAACATCTGAACAATTCTAGAAAATGTCATCAAATTCGGACAAAAAATGTAAGTGTTATGGCTGTTGAAGGATTTTACGTTTGCACATGCGCAGAGACTACTGTCAATTTTAAGGCCTTGATTTTCATTGGGGACCATCTACACGCCAACCCGCACAATCCCTGTAAATTTCATAGAAATTGGACAATAACTAAGTATAGTTATGCCGGCTACAAGGATTTCATGACAGACAGACAGACACGGAACCAAAATTGTTCAGAAAGGTCTGAAACTTAAAACGCAAGTGGAAATTTCGATTTTGTAGAACTTTTTTTTTCAACCTCGAAAGGTGAAAAAAAGCTTCCGCTAACTAGGTAGAGTCGGAAGCAAAATGGTAATTCGTGATTTTATTTTAATTATACTTTAATACATTTTAATTATAGTCTAATTACTCAATTGTGGAATTATGGCGCAGTCGGTAGGACACCTACCTGAAGAAGCAGAAAGCATTTGGCACAGTAAAATTAGTGCAGTGGATTTATTGAAAATCGTAGCAAAAATAATAAACCAAAACGATTCTTTTCCAATGGCACCACAGTTGGTTAGAGAACTCTTAGATTTTCAAGTTGTTCACTCGATTTAGATTTGGGTTACTATTTTCAATAGTACGCTTTGGAATCGAGAGATTAAAATTTATCATCGATGTTTAGTTTTTTTTCAAATCAATTAAAAAAGTATAACTTTGTGAGTAACATTGGCATTTTTGTTACCAGCACCTGTATGTTTACATAATTTCAGAATGGCAACGAATTTTATTGATTGGAGGATCCCTCGCTTCATAATTCAAACTCAGCTCTTGTAACATTGCTGGAAGTTGTACCCTGCGCGCCCTACTGAGGAAAAGGAAGAACTAGCCAGTTCACCCCTTCGAAACTTCTGTGATGCCCAGCTTCTACCAACGTCGTCTTACGTCACTACTAGGTACTACTACTTCTATCGCAAATCTCGTCTAATTTACCCCTTTCGAACTTACTGTGCTGAAATTATCATTTTTGAGTGTTTAATTCCTAGGCCTTGATGTTTTCCCATTCACATTCGTTTTTCTCGAAACTGTGAAAACCCGTTCTATCCCTGCAAGTTTAGTTGATACAGTAAAACATTCAATCGATTGTAAGATTGACAAGTTTTCTACTGATGGGTACCGAAACGGGGAACATGATGGTCACGATAGCGTATAGGTAACGATTTTCTGAATTGACGTACAGCAACACAATTGAGAAGTCATTCCTGATCGTTTTGATCCTTTTTCACTGTGGCTTTTACGGAACGGATTCTTCTTGAGCCCGGCCCCAAACTCCACTCCAATTCTTAGCAAAATTGGTGCTTATTGATCAAGTAAAGTTAATGAATTTCGTAGTATACCGATGAGACTTAACCAGCATAAGCCATGGAAAAGTGATCGAAGTAGGGCGAATACAAAGCTTTTCCACCTTTGGTTGTGAGGGAGTTCCAACAACGGGATTCCAGAATTAACTTTGAAAACAATCAACATGTTAAAGTTACCAACAACGGCGAAATGTCTTTTTCCGCTGATACTGAGCGATTGTGAACCTCCGGATACTGTCACAGTTAATAGTCATCGCCGTGAATTTCTTGTTGAGCTTAGTGCACTTTTCTCAAAGTAAATTTCACAGACAAAAACAGTAGGAACAATGGAGGTTGTCAGCGCTTTCCTTTAGCTCCGATACGCTGGATCTTCGAAGACAATGAGCGGTTAACAGGATACCTAGCAGGACCCCACGGAGAACGTGATGCGATTCTCACTCAAGTGAGGGTGTGGGGGTTCCTACTTATATTCCTATCCACTTTCTAAGATCCTAAAAGGAATAATAGTTAGTTGGAAATAAGATTTGGATTCTTGTTGAATCACTCTTTTCGTATTCTATGAAATATTGGATTTGTATCAGGATTCGATCGTGTAATTTCTGTCAACAATCTTGTCAGAATAATTTTTACACCCCTCCAAACCTCCAATTCCCCCAACTTTCGACGATTGTTATAGATAGTATAACTTATGGGCGGTTTTTAGAAACTTTCTCGACTTTATGCTAACTTAACGGTACAAATTCCTTAATTTTCCAAGCTTTCCCTGACTTTTTTGCAAATTTTTAAGGATAATTAAGCTACTGTAATGGACTCAGAATTTGCAGTATGAGCTTTTTGGTTTATTATTTTCAATAATAAGCCTTTGGAATCGAGCAAGAAAAAAAAATGTTAACCCCCCCCTCAAAATTTGATGTTTTACGTTTCAAGGTACGTAGAATACGAAAATCGAATAAAAAAATTTCCGTCCGTCCGCCGTACGCGGCACTTTTCTTAGCAACACTGGACCGATTTGGTTCAAATTTGGTATATGGGCTCCATTTGGGGTCTAGTTGTGCCGCGAAGCTTTTGGTTGATGTAGGTCACTTCTAAGGGGTGAAAATTAAGGGTTGAAATTTTCAAGAGTGCCCTAGCTCGAAAACTCTCGAAATAAAGGTACCTATCGTTTTTTCACCAATTTTAAATAGTATTGAATTTTTAAAAATTGTTGAGACCACCCGGAGCTCTGTAGGACAAACCGTTCGGTCCCTACGAGTACTTGAAGGTTTTCCTTCTATAAAACAGAATCATGAGTGTGAATCGCAAAAGAGGTCTAATCTCCATTCAAATGTTATCTGACTAAAATGCGATCGCAGTTCATTTCTTCGATTTGTATACAGTTTTGCCTTCTGCGTAACCAGTAATCAAATTTCCATATGAAGCTTTCTATTTTTCGAATCGAGTGTGAAGCGTTTAGTTCTTTCTAATAAACTTGATTGTGAAGGTGTGAAGCCAGTATGGTGTGGTGGGTAAAAAACGCTGCAAATCATTGCTCAAAGGTTTATTATTTTCTGTATAGATCACCCTTCTGTATAGATCACTGGTTCTCCATCAATAGCACCTACCACCATCTGTATTCTCCCTTGACCTTCCCTCTCAAATTTCAGCTTCCTGCGTTCAATAGGATTGAAAATGGCTTCGGAGCTCACTCAGCTGATCAGTGCTCTTCCAGGCGTCTCCAGCATTCGAGAAGATCTTCTTCACTCTTCAGATCACTGATCAGCTGAGTGAGCTCCGAAGCCATTTTCAATCCTATTAAATGGAAGTGCTCTTCCAGGCGTCTCCAGCATTCGAGGAGATCTTCTTTACTCTTCAGATCACTGATCAGCTGAGTGAGCTCCAAAGCCATTTTCAATCCTATTGAATGCAGGAAGCTGAAATTTGAGAGGGAAGGTCAAGGGAGAATACAGATGGTGGTAGGTGCTATTGATGGAGAACCAGTGATCTATACAGAAAATAATGAACCTTTGAGCAATGATTTGCAGCGTTTTTGGTTTATTATTTTCAATAATAAGCCTTTGGAATCGAGCAAGAAAAAAAAAATTTTAACCCCCCCTCAAAATTTGATGTTTTACGTTTCAAGGTACGTAGAATACGAAAATCGAATAAAAAAATTTCCGTCCGTCCGCCGTACGCCGTACGCCGTACGCGGCACTTTTCTTAGTTACCATGGACCGATTTCGATGAAATTTGGTATATGGGCTCCATTTGGGGTCTAGTTGTGCCGCGAAGCTTTTGGTTGATGTAGGTCACTTCTAAGGGGTGGAAATTAAGGGTTGAAATTTTCAAGAGTGCCCTAGCTCGAAAACTCTCGAAATAAAGGTATCGTTTTTTCACTAATTTTAAATAGTACTGAATTTTTAAAAATTTTTGAGACCACCCGGAGCTCTGTAGGGCAAACCGTTCGGTCCCTACGAGTACTTGAAGGTTTTCCTGCGATAAAACAGAATCATGAGTGTGAATCGCAAAAGAGGTCTAATCTCCGTTGAAATTTTTTCTGACTAAAATGCGATCGCTGTTCATTTCTTCGATTTGTATACAGTTTTGCCTTCTGCGTAACCAGTAATCAAATTTCCATAATCAAAAGTCAATGGAGAATACTGAAGGCGCCTGAGTGGTCACTGATCAGCTGAGTGAGCTCCAAGGCCATTTCCTCTCCTGTTGAACGCAGGAACCTGAAATTTGAGAGGGCTGGTCAATTGAGAATGCTGAAGGCGCCTGAGTGGTCACTGATCAGCTGAGTGAGCTCCAAGGTCATTTCCTCTCCTGTTGAACGCAGGAACCTGAAATTTGAGAGGGCGGGTCAAAGGAGAATGCTGAAGGCACCTGAGTGGTCACTGATCAGCTGAGTGAGCTCCAAGGCCATTTTCTCTCCTGTTGAACGCAGGAACCTGAAATTTGAGAGGGCGGGTCAAAGGAGAATGCTGATGGCGCCTGAGTGGTCACTGATCAGCTGAGTGAGCTCCAAGGCCATTTTCTCTCCTGTTGAACGCAGGAACCCTGAAATTTGAGAGGGCGGGTCAATAGAGAATGCTGAAGGCGCCTGAGTGGTCACTGATCAGCTGAGTGAGCTCCAAGGCCATTTCCTCTCCTGTTGAACGCAGGAAGCTGAAATTTTAGAGGGCGGGTCAATGGAGAATGCTGAAGGTGCCTGAGTGGTCACTGATCAGCTGAGTGAGCTCCAAGGCCATTTCCTCTCCTGTTGAACGCAGGAAGCTGAAATTTGAGAGGGAAGGTCAAGGGAGAATGCTGAAGGCGCCTGAGTGGTCACTGATCAGCTGAGTGAGCTCCAAGGCCATTTCCTCTCCTGTTGAACGCAGGAACCTGAAATTTGAGAGGCAGGGTCAAAGGAGAATGCTGAAGGCGCCTGAGTGGTCACTGATCAGCTGAGTGAGCTCCAAGGCCATTTCCTCTCCTGTTGAACGCAGGAACCTGAAATTTGAGAGGGCGGGTCAATGGAGAATGCTGGAGGCGCATGAGTGGTCACTGATCAGCTGAGTGAGCTCCAAGGCCATTTTCTCTCCTGTTGAACGCAGGAAGCTGAAATTTTAGAGGGAAGGTCAAGGGAGAAGGTGGTGGTAGGTGCTATTGATGGAGAACCAGTGATCTATACAGAAGGGTGATCTGTACAGAAAATAATAAACCTTTGAGCAATGATTTGCAGCGTTTTTCTATTGAGTGTTGTCTAACTTCACCCCAGATTATTTGCATAAGGACACCCAAATCTTACTGTGAGACGTCCTAAAAATGTGGGAAGCTAGAAAATAGAGGTATGTGACTCAGGGTGTAGTGGTGGACACGAAATGTATCTTTTGAATGAGAACGACCCAGTTACACCAACAACAATTTTTGCTATCGCCAATATAAGTTTATTATTTCACGAACACTTCTTAAAGCCCCTCGCGAGGCGTCCGCTCGGTTCACCTCCGAACAAAGGATGGTATTTTGCCAGAGTGAAAGTGGCGGCGGGCACGAATGGTGAAAGCCAGTGTCAAGTTTGTAGGTTCGTTGCACAACCACAACCCCAGTCCCAAAGGCCCCTTCGAATTGCACGCACGAGGTTCGCTCTCCTCTCTTGATACCTTTATGTAAGTCCCGAGGAGTGAACGACCTCCGATTTGAACGGGTAAAGGAGGAAAGAAAAGTCTTTATACCCGCCCGCTTCCGACTCCATCCGATGGTTCTCCACAATACAGTTTTTTTGACAGCAGTATTCAGAGTGTCCGTATAAATATTCTCGAAAATAGATTGATGGTGTCAACTGGTCAGGTGAGTCTTGGAGGACTTTCACAAGATTTACATAACGGACAAACATGATTTGAATTACGTAGCGATCCGTGCGGGATTTGCGGTATTCTGCGAGCACCAAGCCGAGTTAGGCGAACTCCTCGTTGTGTGTGGGGGTGCTCGCCAAATAACGAATATTCGGGTGCTCCGCTTCTTGCCGGTTTTATTTTCAATAAGGAACCTTAGGAATTGACAAATAAAAAATAAAAAACGCTGCAAATCATTGCTCAAAGGTTTATTATTTTCTGTACAGATCACCCTTCTGTATAGATCACTGGTTCTCCATCAATAGCACCTACCACCACCTTCTCCCTTGACCTTCCCTCTAAAATTTCAGCTTCCTGCGTTCAACAGGAGAGAAAATGGCCTTGGAGCTCACTCAGCTGATCAGTGACCACTCATGCGCCTCCAGCATTCTCCATTGACCCGCCCTCTCAAATTTCAGGTTCCTGCGTTCAACAGGAGAGGAAATGGCCTTGGAGCTCACTCAGCTGATCAGTGACCACTCAGGCGCCTTCAGCATTCTCCTTTGACCCTGCCTCTCAAATTTCAGGTTCCTGCGTTCAACAGGAGAGGAAATGGCCTTGGAGCTCACTCAGCTGATCAGTGACCACTCAGGCGCCTTCAGCATTCTCCCTTGACCTTCCCTCTCAAATTTCAGCTTCCTGCGTTCAACAGGAGAGGAAATGGCCTTGGAGCTCACTCAGCTGATCAGTGACCACTCAGGCACCTTCAGCATTCTCCATTGACCCGCCCTCTAAAATTTCAGCTTCCTGCGTTCAACAGGAGAGGAAATGGCCTTGGAGCTCACTCAGCTGATCAGTGACCACTCAGGCGCCTTCAGCATTCTCTATTGACCCGCCCTCTCAAATTTCAGGGTTCCTGCGTTCAACGGGAGAGAAAATGGCCTTGGAGCTCACTCAGCTGATCAGTGACCACTCAGGCGCCATCAGCATTCTCCTTTGACCCGCCCTCTCAAATTTCAGGTTCCTGCGTTCAACAGGAGAGAAAATGGCCTTGGAGCTCAGTCAGCTGATCAGTGACCACTCAGGTGCCTTCAGCATTCTCCTTTGACCCGCCCTCTCAAATTTCAGGTTCCTGCGTGCAACAGGAGAGGAAATGACCTTGGAGCTCACTCAGCTGATCAGTGACCACTCAGGCGCCTTCAGCATTCTCAATTGACCAGCCCTCTCAAATTTCAGGTTCCTGCGTTCAACAGGAGAGGAAATGGCCTTGGAGCTCACTCAGCTGATCAGTGACCACTCAGGCGCCTTCAGTATTCTCCATTGACTTTTGATTATGGAAATTTGATTACTGGTTACGCAGAAGGCAAAACTGTATACAAATCGAAGAAATGAACAGCGATCGCATTTTAGTCAGAAAAAATTTCAACGGAGATTAGACCTCTTTTGCGATTCACACTCATGATTCTGTTTTATCGCAGGAAAACCTTCAAGTACTCGTAGGGACCGAACGGTTTGCCCTACAGAGCTCCGGGTGGTCTCAAAAATTTTTAAAAATTCAGTACTATTTAAAATTAGTGAAAAAACGATACCTTTATTTCGAGAGTTTTCGAGCTAGGGCACTCTTGAAAATTTCAACCCTTAATTTCCACCCCTTAGAAGTGAGCTACATCAACCAAAAGCTTCGCGGCACAACTAGACCCCAAATGGAGCCCATATACCAAATTTCATCGAAATCGGTCCATGGTAACTAAGAAAAGTGCCGCGTACGGCGTACGGCGGACCGACGGAAATTTTTTTATTCGATTTTCGTATTCTACGTACCTTGAAACGTAAAACATCAAATTTTGAGGGGGGGTTAAAATTTTTTTTTTCTTGCTCGATTCCAAAGGCTTATTATTGAAAATAATAAACCAAAACAATAGATCACAGAAATGTCTATTGTAGTAGGTGTAATTCGAGAATTAAAATGATTAAATAACATATTGTTTAGTAATGCATGCATTCCAGAGGACGTCTCATTGGATAAGCGTTAGGTCAATTAATACCAGTTGGTGAGCGATAAAACTGTTTCACTCGATGTAATTTATTTATTACCTACCTTAGGAAAGAAATACTGACCCCCCCCCCTCACCATTATCTACCATAACATTTCTAGCGGCATGGGAGCCTCGAATCTGAAGAGCATTTTAAAATCCATGATCTACGACACCCAACATGCGAATTCGAGTTCACACCCCCCCACCACCACCACCAGTGGTGCCAGTCTGGCACCAAAGCGGAAATACATAGTAACATTGAACTTTCATCTATTAGTTTTAGTAGGCGGTCCGTCGAGGTTTACATCCGTATTCAAGGTGAAACACAAAAAAAAACACGAAATATGCGGTTTATGGTGTTTTGGCACCACTATTAGTTCCATGGTGGTACAGAGAATAATTCATGAAAATCCGGAGGTATAATGAGAATTTTTCCTCAATTTCAAAGGTTGGGTACAATTAGTAAGCAGTAAAGGAACCGAAATATTGAAAAATCGGATATTTTGTGAATACTATTCCCCACTTGCCCCCTCCCCTTGCGAATTTTGGTACTCGGGTGAAACTATGTACAACTCGGAAGTTATTTGAGTCAAACATAAAAAGAAACACACAAATCGGTTGGAAATTGAGGCCTGGGCAGAGTTTACAAGATTACGCCCGCAAACGCACGTTTTTCAAGCATTAACCCCCCCTTTCCCCCCCTTAAGAAGCAAAATTCAAAATTCTGGCGCCGTAATGCACAACTAGATAGTTTTCCGGAGACCACCCGGAGCTCTGTAGGACAAACCGTTCGGTCCCTACGAGTACTTGAAGGTTTTCCTTCGATAAAACAGAATCATGAGTGTGAATCGCAAAAGAGGTCTAATCTCCATTCAAATTTTATCGGACTAAAATGCGATCGCTGTTCATTTCTTCAATTCGTATACAGTTTTGCCTTCTGCGTAACCAGTAATCAAATTTCCATAAGAAGCTTTCTATTTTTCCAATCGAGTCTGGAGCGTTTAATTCTTTCTAATAAACTTGATTGTGAAGGTGTGAAGCCAGTATGGTGTGGTAGGTAGTACCTAGCTGGTAGGTAAAAAAAAGTTGGTAGGTAAAAAAAATGTTGGTGGGTAAAAAACGCTGCAAATCATTGCAAGATCTTCACTCTTCAGATCACTGATCAGCGTTCCAGTTCCAGATCAGCTTCCAGGCGTCTCCAGCATTCGAGGAGATCTTCTTCACTCCTCAGATCACTGATCAGCTGAGTGAGCTCCAAAGCCATTTTCATTCCTATTGAATGGAAGTGCTCTTCCAGGCGTCTCCAGCATTCGAGAAGATCTTATTCACTCTTCAGATCACTGATCACCTGAGTGAGCTCCGAAGCCATTTTCAATCCTATTGAATGGAAGTGCTCTTCTAGGCGTCGCCAGCATTCGAGGAGATCTTCCTCACTCCTCAGATCACTGTTCAGCTGAGTGAGCTCCAAAGCCATTTTCAATCCTATTGAATGGAAGTGCTCTTCCAGGCGTCTCCAGCATTCGAGAAGATCTTATTCACTCTTCAGATCACTGATCAGCTGAGTGAGCTCCGAAGCCATTTTCAATCCTATTGAATGGAAGGGCTCTTCCAGTCGTCTCCAGCATTCGAGGAGACGAATCTTCTTCACTCCTCAGATCACTGATCAGCTGAGTGAGCTCCGATGCCATTGCTCAAAGCAAACCAAACATTTTATGTTTCGCGTTTCAATGTGCATACAATTCGAAAAATAGTACCTACCGACATGGAAATGAGTGCCTCCTGAAACTCACTTCATCGACGATTTATTATTAATAAAATCAGGATTCATTAATCTATACAGAAGGGTGATCTATACAGAAAATAATAAACCTTTGAGCAATGATTTGCAGCGTTTTTTTCTTTGTGATTCTGTTCAGTAGAAATTATTTTTCTGAATCACAAACGCTGGCATCTACATCTTAGAAGAGTCGCTGTCAGCCATAGCTTTCGCAGCACTGACCATATCCGACAAAGCTTATCGCTTCTTACTGAAGAATGAATCTCAATTGCTGTCATAACACACCTGATAGTCTTGAAAGTACTTTTAGTGAATTGGAAAAACGAACTGAGATCAGTTGGTGTCTGCGAAGTGAGATTAGTTGGTGTCTGCAATAAAATATTTCTGGGTTTTTACTATAATTTGACTTCTTTCTCCCTTCATCTACACTCTTTCGAGTTTTATTTTTGTACTTTGAAGGAAAATTCAGGTATTGATAGACAAAGGTACAACTACAGGAACAAAAACAGTAGGTAGGTGTTTTATTTTTTGTATTTTAATTACGATACACGATCACACTCGATTCCTGCTGGAGTACAACATAATGGTGGCTATGCATTATGCTCGAGTGTTATCGACAATCAAAGGCATCACTTATCGTTGAAAGATGAAGTTGTGAACGAAAAAAATCCACCCCTAGCTAGTGAGGGGTACAGGTACAGGGCAAGGGGGGAAAAGGACCTCATAAAGGTGGTTGGGAAAGAGTCGAGAGGCTGAGGTTGGAGTCGGCTGGCAGTGGCCTCAACAGTCGCTGAGGGTTGAGCAACTCGGCTGCTCCCCGGGGAGAAGGATCGAGTTGCTTCATCAACCTCTGCGAACTTCGCTACGGCCGCGGCCCTGCGTTCCTCAATCACAAATAATCCCTCTCACACGAGTCCAATACTGGCATTTTGCTCGTTGAGCTCCACCATCCATCATCAACAGCGATGGAAGACCCCCTGAATGTTCTCTGAACCAAGAAAAAGGCCGAAACGTCCTCGTAGGGAAATATTGCAAAAATGTTCCTGCGAGAATAACCCACTATAAATCCCCCTTTCTCCCCTCAGCAGGATCTCCGAGTTATCGGCACCCCCCATTTCGTTATAAGCTTACAATCAGACCTCAAATTTGAATATACACAAATGGACCAATAACGACTCAGTGGAAAGTCACGTGAATACGGACCAATCTTCCCGTAAACAAACATCTCCAAGTGGGTGTGGCTCATAGCTTCCTCGTATCCATAACTCGATTGTATTGATGATCAGATGGATAGTAGGCAATCTCAAAACGTCAACCTCCAAAAACCTACCACACTCCAAAATGCTTTTTACTTTCCACAACATTTTGAAAATTATGTCGGTCTGTCTGTGGTTGATTAGGTCTGACCTACAGTGTAAACTTAAACGAATCCGACAAATTTCCTCCGTCATTGAGTTTTTTCAGAAACGTATTTCGTTTAAATTTTCGTTTATTTTCTTACTCCAAGATCATCACCGATCAATTCCATCACAACACAATCAGTAGGAGAAAGTGTCAAAAATACTGTAGAAAATCGGAAAACATGTGTTTGGACTTCCCGCCTAGTTCAGGCGGGAGACCAAAAGGTAGTGCTACCAACCCTTACGAACTTAGTACCTAGTTCTGCCGCTTGGCGGCTGAGTTCACAATTACATTCTTTAGTTCCGATCATGCAACCGTTAGGTGGTCCTATTTAGCAATAATGAGACAGAACTAGAACAAGAGAATAATAATAAGAAATAGATCATGAATTGGACAATTAGGTCTTTTGATGTACAGAATAGTTCTATGCAGCCGCTGCCATTCAAATCGTTGGGGTAACCTCCCGTTCCGACGACGCCCGCCATGTTGCCGTGTGCTCCTAA
Source organism: Apolygus lucorum (assembly GCA_009739505.2). NCBI lineage: Eukaryota > Metazoa > Arthropoda > Insecta > Hemiptera > Miridae > Apolygus > Apolygus lucorum. The sequence goes on from CM019183.2 coordinate 11,573,952, forward strand.
ACCGATTAGACCATTGTAAAACTTTATCGTATTTCATCCGTTTTAGATCAATATATTCAGTTGTGAAAACTCTTATATTGTGTCCGTTGTTAGTTCTTTTATCCCGAGGAAATAAACAACATGCGACGAAAAAGAAAATAGCCAAGTGGGTGTGGCACATAGCTTCCTCGCATCCGCAAACCGATTGTACACAGGGTGTAACTCTATAAGTTATTTATCTATAAGTTAAGTTATTTTTATGTTAGATTTTCCATTTACTAAACTTCATTCTGTAGTTCAATGTTTTGTTAATTTTGTTATTCTGTGGCAGCACCATTGTACTTGTATTTTCTATCTTCTCTCATATACGAGGGTCATCCAGAAAGTAAGGTTACAAGGGCTCCTGAGGTTGGGGGAAATTTTCTTTTTCAAAATTGGTGCACCTACTGTGAAGGGGAGTTCGTAACGGTCAGTTTGCTTCGCCCCGCGTTTATTTCGGCCGTTTTTTTTAGTTACAGTAAAAGTTTCCAATGGAGAGGTCATCTCGCGCTCCCGCCAACTCCCGTCCGTGCGAGATCCGAGCGGTCATTCGTTTTTTGACTTTGCAGAATAATACCGCGGCTAACATCCATTGCAAGCTCGTCGAAGTTTATGGTGGTGGTGTGATGAGTCGACAACATGTCACAAAATGGGTCAGGTTGTTTAGAGAGGGCCGTACTGAGACTCGCGACGAGCAAAGGAGTGGGAGGCCATCAGTGATTTCTGAGGAACTTGTGCAAAAAGTTGAAGAACAAGTGCGAAATGACCGCCGTGTGACACTTGACGACCTTCACGAAAAATTTCCTGATATTTCTCGAAGTCTCCTTGGTGATATTGTTTCGGAAAAACTTGGTTACAAGAAGTTGTGTGCGAGATGGGTACCCAGAATGCTCACACCGGAGCACCATCAAAATCGTGTGACTGCGGCTCGTGAATTTTTGGATCGTTTTGCACAGGAGGGAGAAGCTTTTTTGGACTCTATTGTGACAGGGGATGAGACGTGGGTGTGTCACTACACCCCAGAAACCAAAAGACAATCACTTCAGTGGCGTCATTCTGCCTCCCCTCCCACCAAAAAGTTCAAAACGACCCATTCAGCCGGAAAAGTCATGGCATCTGTTTTCTGGGACCGTAAGGGGGTCCTTCTAGTGGATTTCATGCCTAAAGGGACTACCATTAACGCAGTAGCTTATTGCAATACCTTTAAAAAACTGAGAAGAGCCATCCAGAACCGCAGAAGGGGAAGGCTGACCAAGGGAGTGAGTCTCCTGCACGACAACGCCAGGCCTCACACCGCACGTGTTTCACAGGAGCTGCTGACTTCGTTTGGATGGGACATTATCACCCATCCACCCTATTCACCCGACTTGGCACCTTCAGATTACCATCTCTTCACTAAACTGAAGGAGTTTTTGGGAGGGAAACGATTTTCCAATGATCAGGAGGTCGAGGAAGCTGTGGAGAAGTGGCTGAAAGAGGTGGCGGCGGAGGTCTACAACACAGGCATACAAAAGCTGGTGCCCCGACTAAAGAAATGTCTCGATCTTGACGGCGATTACGTTGAAAAATAGTTCACTATATTTGTGAAGTATCCTGTGAATTTCTTTCAAATACAAAAATTTTTCGATTTTACTCAGGTGTTGTAACCTTACTTTCTGGATGACCCTCGTATATTGTTGTTTTATAATCATAATTAATGTAATGTAATTGGTACTAATTACCGTATAATAAATAAAGAAATAAATGAATAAGAACGTCAACCCGAAGGTTTGGGGTTGGAGAGTGAGAGGAGCAGCGGCGGAGGAGACCCCCGAATCCTCCCGTCGATTTCGTTGAAAAAAATCCAAGTTTTTTTCGCATTCAAGCGCGGTTTTCTCCTCTAATAAAATTTTTGTAACGATTCTGACCATACCGTTGGAAAGCTGACCTTTTTGGTCTACTTTTGGGGTTACAGTGGAAAACAATCGAGTATGATTACTAGTTCTTTCAAACGATTGAAAATACCTCGAAGTTAGACTATTTGACAAATTATACTCGTCAGGCCAATTTTCCCTCTTATCATGTACTTAAAAATTGTTAATTCTGTTACAGAAAGATGGGAAGTTTAACGCTCTTTTCAACGGTATAATTAATTTTAATTTTTACTGTATCCAAAGGGACGTTTTAGTGACATAACATTTAAAAAAAAACGAAAAAAAAATCTTAAAATTGTAAAAACTTGGAAAAACAAGGGATTAAACGAAAATTGCTAAGAGGCATTTTCGATTGGAAATCAGTTGCAGAATCGAAATTCTTCGGGTGGACGTTCTTATAGTGTTACACCCTGTATAACTGTATATGATCTGATGCACTGTAGATGACCTCAAAACTTCAATATGAAGGGACCTACCCTCCAAATTTGATGCTGTAATTTATAAGGAACCACATAACCCTTGAAAATCCCATCGCAATCGGATAGAAACCGTAAAATTAGGTTTATTAAGGGTGGGCGGATGCGCAATGACTACCAATAATCCGATTCCGAAAATAATAGAAATTTACACCCAATTCTTATAAAAGTTCGAAAGTTATTGTTGTAACAAGGATTTTACTCAGTGGCTTCTGACGATTCATGGGCGATGATTTTGATAGAAGACATTTACACTCCAACATGCACAATCCCTGAAAATTTAATCAAAATCTAACTGAAACTTCTATATGGTGGCCAGCGATTCCCCGAAGAAAAGTTCCCTGAGTTTTCCTGGTTTTTCAGGGCCAATTTTCTATTTTTCACGGGTTGTAAATAAACTAAAATATACATGTGATCATACTCGTAATTTCTCAAAATTCAAGTTTTTACGGACATTTTCAAATGAAAACGCCAAATGGGTGTGGCACATAGCTTCCTCGTATCCATAACCCGATTGAATAGATTATCCATGCATCAGGTTAATCTGAAAACATCAGTACCTTGCACTACCCTAATAGGGGTCCATCTAGACGTCAACAATTCCTGAAAATGTCATCGAATTCGGAGGGAAAATGTAGAAATTGTAGCTGATACATGGATTCTACGTTTGCTCATGCGCACAGGCGACTGATTTCCAGTGAGAGATGATTTCCATGGAGGTCCCTCTAAACGCCAATCTGAACAATCCCGGAAAATTTCATCAAATTCGGATGAAAAATGTAGAAGTTACGGCTGTTACTAGGAACTACTGTCAATCCGGTTTTTATAGGGGACCATCTAGCATTTTTTTCAATTTCCAAGGTTGAAAAAAAAGTTCTCTAAAATAAAAATGTCCACTAGCGATTTACGTTTTAGGGCTTCCTGGACAGTTTTGGTTCGGTGTATGTCTGTCTGTTCTAGTGTCTGTCATGAATTCATTGTAACAGGCAAAACTATCGCGGATCAGAATGTAGATGGTTTTCTACTAAAATATTCGCCCTCAGACTAATAGTAGCCACTGCACATTCGCAAAGTGAATTTCCTTGTAACAGCCATAACTCCTACGTTTTTCTTCCAAATTTGATGAATTTGTTAGGGATTTTTCGAATTGGAGTGTGGATGGTCCCCTATGAAAATCAACCCACCACCAATATTAATTTCTACCTATCTACTGCCCAACCTAACAATATTGGTGAATGTTTGATGAGCCAGCTGTGATCAACCTTCACCCCACATAAACTGCTCGAAGCTGACCGTATCCGCTTGTTTCCAATGCACTTTTAACTCAAAAACACCAAACTCACAAATTGTTGGCGAAATGACCATGATCTGCACTGCCCGATCTTTTAGGCCCGTAATGGGGGTGGCAAGTACACTTCATTTGGAAGGTAACTTCTCAGAAATCCATCGACAAAACACTTGAGATGAAAGTAAAACTCTGAACTCTGGTGTAAACAATCACAGAAGACTGGTAGTTGAATCTAGAAGGGTTAAACCTAGAGGGATCTTATTACTTAACACATAATTACAACGTATGATCATGTTGCGACGCGCAAGGGAATGAAATATGAAAGTCGAATGAGAAAAAAACCGTTACTTCGTCTTACATTGAGAAGAGATTCAAAGAGAGTTCTCCTGCAGGAACAAAGCCTGCTAGCTGCGCTGATGAGCAAGAATGGACATCAATGAACTACCTCTTGTTTTTTGGATGGATAATACTTTGATTTTATAGTATTTTACCTTTTAGTTAAACCTTCGCCGCTAACTTTCACTAAAGAGAATCAAAAACACGTTTTGACTCTATTGCTCCTGAGTCTACCAAGGTAATGGAAGCATTTTTTACACTTTTCAAGGTTGAAAAATGAGTTCTCTGAAATCAAAATTTCCACACTCGTTTCACGTTTTAGGGCTTGTCCATCGGTCTGTGTGTCTGTTATGAATTCCTTGTAACCGGCAAAACTGTACGAAGTTATTGTCCGATTTTGATGAATAGACCGAATATTCAGGGATTCTGCAGGTTGGCGTGTACATGGTATTCTATGAAAATCATTGCCCCCACATAGATAATAGCTACAGCGCATGCGCAAACGTAAAATCCTTGCCACAGCAATAACTTCTACATTTTCCATCCGATTTCGATGAACTTTTCAGGGATCATGCGGATTTGTTGGTAAATGGTCCCCTACGAAAACCATCGCCCCCGGATTGACAGCAGCCTCTACTCATGCGCAAACGTAAAATCCATACAACACCCATAATTTCCACTTTTTCCATCCGAATTCGATAAAATTTTCAGGAATTGAGCGGCAGGCCGTGTAGATGGTCCCCCAAGAGGGCAGTGGAATCTGCTTTGAGTTTGATGTTTTGAGATTAGCTACAACCGGATCATAGATACGAGGAAACTATGTGCCAAACCCACTTGGTAGACTTTCTTTTTTTCCTTTACTTTGTAGTTTTTCAAAATCAATTTGAATTTTCGGTGAATTACCTGCATGCGTCAAATTTATGAGTATATTGCTAAACTTGCCTTTAAAAAAAAAAAAAAAACTTGGATGTTTTATTTTTCAGACCTTTTAGGCACTTGAAACACTGTTTAGAGGGAATGTTTCGTGCAGGAACACAGAAGCTGCCTGTAAACACAAGTGCTTAATGTGCAGATTTTCAAAAACTTATTTAAACTGTATTTAACCGTAAGCAAAATGATGAATTATTTGATTCTGGCCGTTCTTTCATGAGGTAGGTAAGCTGAGGGGAGGAAATTTAGATTCTACTTTCCACGTTTTGAGATTTCTAATTAGTCGACTGCACTTTCGTATTTCTGAATCATCAGGACTTAATGATCACTTCATAGATAATTAGTGGGGTTCAATTTTATAGAACAGATTGCGACGTGCGACTTATTGATATTTTTCAATTTAAATTTGGGCAAAGTCCGCTTAAAGTAAACCATTTTTCAATTAAAGTGAGCCAATTCATTTAATTTTTAAATCTTACAAAATTGATAGTCCTATGCAGCATGTAGGCCCTTCAATTTAACGTTGGACGAAATCAACTTAAAAGTAGAGTACTTGGAGCTCATGTGCCTGAGATCAGAACATATTTAGGACGTCACACACTAAGACTTGGGCGTCCTGATGCGATTAATCTGGGGTGGAGGAGGACAACACTCAAAAGAAAAAACCACGTACTAATCCGTTGTAGACCATTCTGAATCCAAATCCGCAAAAAAAACCATAGGTTTGTCTCTGTGTGTGTGTGTATGTGACAAAACCTTGTGTACTCTGCTGAGGCCTCAATTTCCCACCGATTTGCGTGTTTCTTTTATGTTCGACTAAAATAACTTCCGAGTAGCACAATATTTCACCATGGTAACGAAATTAGCAAGGGGAGAAGGCAAATGGGGGATAATATTCACAAAATGTTTAAATATTTCGGTTTCTTTGAATTTGAGGGAAATATCTCTATATACCTCTGGATTTTCATGAATAATTCTTTGCACCACCATGGAACTAATTAGTGGTGCTAATATAGTGAAAACGCACCATAAACCGCACATTTTGTGGGTTTTTGTGTTTCACCTTGAATATGGATGTGAACTTCTACGGACTGCTTACCAAAACTAACACTTGAGGGGGGGGGGGGGGGGGGGACTCGAATTCACATGTTGGGTATCGTAGATCATGGATTTTAAATGCTGTTCAAATTCTAGGCTCGCATGCCCCTAGAAATGTTATGACGGCTAAGGGCGAGGGGGAGGAAAGTGAATTACTTCTTACTCAAGTACCTACTAACGAAATTACTTTGAGTGAAACAGTGCAGGAGGAAGCTAAACAAAATTGCGTGTTTTATCGCTTACCAACTGGTTTAAATTGACCTAATGCATGTCCAATGGGACGCATTACTAAACAATATGTTTTTAGTAGGTTAGGTTGTGCCATATCGAGGGTGTCAAAGCCACATGTCGTATCTCACTCTAACCAACTTTTCAGGAGAGCTAAAAAACTGATTCAAGACCATACTTGGTTGTTATGGAACACTAATACGATCTTATCACTCTAACGTCGATTAATCAAAAAATACTAGTTTCAAACAACTCAGAATCAAAAATTTTATCGATTACAAAAAAAAATTTCGGATTTTTTGTGATAGGTACGACATGCGGTTTTGACACCCTCGATATGTTGCACGGCAAACTATTCAATAAAACTGAACCCAACAATGTATTTTAAAGTTATCATTACAAAAAACTTCAAATTCCTGATGCTCACTTGCCAAACTGTACATTACCAGTAATGTGTCAAACTGCTGCAACATATGTTAAATTTTATTTTATTGCCAAGGACATGAATGTATTGTCAATTCGGGGAACAGTTTAAGGGTACAAGGAGATTTTTTCGAGTAAAAATTCGATTTTTTAAAAATAATTTTTTGTTAATGTGCATATAATCACGGACCAATTTAAAAAAAATCATGAAAAAATCTGAACGAGAAGTGGGTCAAATAAATACGCAAACCGACCTGTGTCAGGGTTTGCGCTAGTAGAGTCCAGCGCTATACGCTGGACCGTCCGCATTTTCAAGACGATTCAGCAGAGCACAAAACGAACGGATTTCACGGCACAAAACGAGACATAAACATAGAAAAAGACGAGTAAACAACGAAACAAGAGATTTAGCTTCTTCTTCTTCTTTGTTTTCATCAAATCGAGTCTCCTTGGAGCAAGTTGGAAGCGTATGATGACGTCATGAGATGAACGTTGTTCAATTTCAGAAAACGTTCATACGTGGAAACCGTATGATGACGTCATGAGATGAACGTTGTTCAATTTCAGAAAATCGTTTTTCCTGAAAAATCGCGTTTTCTAGCACTCGTGTTCCATTTTGTTGAGTTATACTGGACTTATCTCCTTGTTCTTTTTTTTTACTTGTACGTCAGTATCTTATACACCAACTGTGCATAGGGATTGGCGTATTTTTCCCGACAACAAGATAAAAATGTGGTCCGTTTTGGTGGGTTAGAGCCCTGATTTTGATGGTTTTTTTTCAAAAATCCGCCTTTCTTTCCTCAAGCGTTGTACGAAATTATCCTTTGCACCAGTTATAGAGCATAAGATGCTCGACAATATTTGAAAAAAAATCAAGGTGATCGGTTGATTACAACCCGAGAAAACGGTACATACGTTTTACGGGAAATTGTACGGTCGGGGAAAATTTCCTTGTACCTTACCAGTAATGTGTCAAACTGCTGCAACATGTGTTAAATTTAATTTTATTGCCAAGGACATGAATGTATTGTAAATTCGGGGAACAGTTTAAGAGAGGAACTCATTGTTCTAATTACATAAAAATTACAAAATAGAAATCATTCCCCTCCCAAACATCACATTCACTCATTTCAATTCATCACAATCGATGGTTCTCGTTCTCGGAAGGGTCAGGTGTGTAACAAAGTGGATGATTTCCTTTAGCAATCGAGAGTTCCTCGGAGATCAGTGCTGGCCGACCTCGTCCTCCGAGCCTGCAATAATGTTTCAAAGAGTGCAGAGTTGAGATGGCGTACTGGCGGAGGGCGGCAGAAGTGAAAGTCAGTTGGGTTGGCCCCGGTTTTGTAGGTCACGTCCTGAGCATTGGCAGTGGCCATTGAACCGGGGCCCGGCCGGGGGACCTTCCCGTCTCAACGCGGGCCTCAGCGCCCCGTGGGAAGGGATGGGAGATACCTTCATGTTCGGGGAGATACGCCGCCATCCCTTGATCCCTCGTGGAGATACGAGGTTTGTACTTTCCTTGTCCAGTCTGGAAAGTATTGTAACGGGGTTATCATCCGGTCAAGTAACTACATAGATGCGCCCCATAAGGAAGGGATGAGGTGGGAGATACGCTGTCATCCCTAGATCTCTCGGGAAGACACGAGGTTTGTACTTCCATTACCCAGTCTGGAAAGTATTGTAACGGGGTTATCTTCCGGTCAAGTAACTACATAGATGCGCCCCATAAGGAAGGGATGAGGTGGGAGATACGCTGTCATCCCTAGATCTCTCGGGAAGACACGAGGTTTGTACTTTCATTGCCCATTCTGGAAAGTATTGTAACGGGGTTATCTTCCGGTCAAGTAACTACATAGATGCGCCCCATAAGGAAGGGATGAGGTGGGAGATACGCTGTCATCCCTAGATCTCTCGGGAAGACACGAGGTTTGTACTTTCATTGCGCAGTCTGGAAAGTATTGTAACGGGATTATCTTTGAGTCAAGTAATTACAAAGATGCGACCCGTAAGGAAGGGATGAGGTTGGAGATACGTCGCCATCCCTTGATCCCTCGAGGAGACGTTTGTACTTTCCTTGCCAATCTACGAGAGGGATATTCTAAGGGGAAAAATTCTGGCAACTACCAAACACTACTTACCTTGACGACTCCGATTAACTTTTTTGCGCATGAATATAATCAAGTAACAAATAAGATGCCTCAGCACTTGGAAGGGATTCAGAAGGGACTTCTAGTTACGAAGGGATACACCGCCACCCCTTGATCCCTTGGAGACACGAGGTTTTTCTTTCCTCGACGAACGTACTGTGGAAAGTATTGCAAGAGATGGTAAGTACTTAGCGAGTACATTCAAGATGCTTGAGCGCCCCGAAGTTAAGGAATAGGCGATAAATTTTAAGTTTCAAACGGATACGACACCATACCTCGCCTAGTTACGAGGTTTCTACTTTCCTCACCAATCTACCAGACCACCAGAGGGAAGTATGGGTCATTTCAAAATTTGGGGTTATTTTGTCCTCGAACTTTTCCATAAATTATTGTTGAAGTTTTTATGTTTTTTCTCCCGTAAACGTCCTTTGTTTTGGCCACTGAGGCAGATCCTGAAGTGGGCGCACACTTTATCAAGTAGTTTCAAATTTATAGAATTTTGAATTTTTTTCCATAATTTCGACTTTGTAGGGAGAGAGAAAACCAAGTGTGAGTTGAACTCATGAAACCTTTTTATTCCTTCAAAATTCGAGAATCTTAGTTTAGGAGTCTCTTTTACTTATCGCAATCACAGCCCGAAGCTATAATAAAGGTACATCAGAATTATCAGATTCTTCAAGTCTTTCAATCAGTCTAATCTTTCGTAAAATGTGGGTTAATGAAAAGTCAGAATTATATGACCCAGCGGTGTAAATAGTTCAGGTAACTCTTAAAAATGTAAACGGCTTTGAAAAAAAAAACTTCTCTCCCTGCAATTCCATCTCTCTTCCTACAAACCAGCCTCTTCCCAGAAGTTGTAGGTAGAGAGGTTGTAGGGAGAGAGATTTGTGAGGTTATCACTCTCTACTGGTCTAACCATTATTGATTCTGAACGTTAGAAAAAATACATAACACTATGGCATTCATAATTGTAATTTGTAACCCACACAACTGGGAGCTTGGAAATTCAACAAACTTCAGTAGCTTCGGAAGCCATCTTGCAGCAGTGTTCACTTTTGTTTTTCATGACACAAAATATACGTTAACCAGGAGTGGGCAGGCATTTCAAAAAACTTGTAGGGAGAGAGAATAAAAACTTGTGACAGCATCAAAACATAGCAAAAACCCTTCCAATTCATGGAATTTTCGTTCGTTTCTAATTTATTCCTGAAGAGGAGAGTATCCTGGACCAATAACGTTTTTTACTTGAATTAAAATATGAATATAGAGTTCTCCAAAAAATTTCAAAGTTCCCAACCTACCCTCTGTGATAGGTGTAGGGAGAGAGAATTGGGATCATTGATGATTTTTAATTATCTGAGTTAATTGATTAGTGAAATTCATTCTATGTGATCTTTGTAGACACCAACCTGCTGTATCTCCCTGAAAAAATTCTGAATTTCCGAGACAAATAGAGTGTTCACAAAAGCTGCGTGACAAGAAATAATCCCAAATTTTGAAATGACCCGTATAGCAATGGGAAAAGTTTCGGTACCTAAGATGCCTCAGCGCTACAAGAGTAGGGAGATACCTTCTAGATTTAAGGCCAATCATCCCGGGAATAGTTCCAGAAACAGCCACCACGTTGCGCTTCAAAATGAACTCAAACGAAGTTCTCGTTTTTCTCCTCGCCTGTTCATCCAATTTTCAATCTGAAAGTTTTATTGCACTCAGCACACACATGTGAATGGCGCTCAACCCTTAACTTTTGTTAATTTCTTCAAATTGTACATTTTTTGAAATTTTATAATTTTGAAATATTTATTTTGGGCTTTTAGGATAATTTTTTCGAAAAAGTGGGATAATAGCGCACAACGGCAATTAAGTGAGAGTCTATAAAAATTGCAATTTTGAAGATAGTGTGTGCAGCGCGATCGTAAAGCGTCGAGGCGGCGAAAGCTACGACTTCAAAAAAATGGAAGGCGGGCGAGGAATGTGAGGGCTTTCAGAGACCCAAACACGGAAGAGTTCGGGGTCAGAAGTTAATCCGGTGCGTTGACAACAACATGGGGCGGGCGAACGGGCGGTACTTGGAAGAATCACCAGTCTCGAAATGTTTATTGATAATTGCCTTTTTTTCATAATCTACTTTTTTCGCTCAAGGTATCTCTGAATAACCCAGTGATAGTTCTTACATTTGATAGTGCTATTTTTGACTACCTACTTTCTTTCCTGTAGTTTATTATGTTTTCTTGTATTAGCTATGAGCGTCGAAGTTTATGATCCATAATAATGGGAAATGCATCTAGACCTCTTCGTCCAAATCAAAAAAAATTTCATAGAGGACCGTCTTCACGCCAACCCGCACAATCTCTGAAAATTTCATCGAAATCGGAAAATAATTTCGTATAGTTATGCCCGTTACAAGGATTTCATGACAGACAAACAGGTACGAAACTAAAATAAATTGTTCAGGAAGGTCTAAAACGTAAAAAGTAAAAAAACGTCTGCCAAGTGGGTGAGGCACATAGCTTCCTCGTATCCATAACCCGATTGTACAGATGATCCGATGCATAGTAGTTAATCTCAAAACATCAAAACAAGTTAATCTGTAACATCCCTGAAAATTTCATTGAAATCGGATGGAAAATGTAGAAGTTATGGCCGTTACAAGGAATTCAGTCCGAAGGTGATGATCTTCATTGAGGACCATCTACAACCTAATCCGCATAATCCCTGAAAATTTCATCGAAATCGGGTAGAAAAAGTGGAAGTTATGGCCGTTATAAGGAAATTCACGTTTGCGCATGCTCAGTGGCTACTATCACTCCGAAGGTGGTTATTTTCACAGTGGACCATCTAAATACTAATCTGTAACATCCCTGAAAATTTCATTGAAATCGGATGGAAAATGTAGAAGTTATGGCCGTTACAAGGAATTCACGTTTGCGCATGCGCAGTCGCTTCTATGAGTCCGGGGATGATGATTTTCATAGGGGACCGTCTACACACCAACCCGCACAATCCCTGAAAATTTCATTGGAATCAGACAATAACTTCGTATAGTTATGCGTGTTACAAGAAATTCATGACAGACACACAGACACTAAACCAAAATTGTTCAGAAAGGTCTAAAACACAAAACGCGAGTGAAAATTTTGATTTTGGAGAACTTGTTTTTTTCGTCGTTGAAAAGTGAAAACAAAGCTTCCGCTACCTTGGTAGACTCGGAAGCAACAAAGCTTCCGCTACCTTGGTAGACTCGCAAGAAAAATGAAATGAAAACGCGATTCCGCGACACCACTGACCACCCAACTTGGCAGAGGTTATTTGGTACACACGTTTTCTAAACGTTGGGATACGTAATCCAAGAAAACCACGTGCATGCGAGTATGGAGTACGTACAAACGCTAAGTAGTGCTGGATTACCTTGAGTTTGTACATGTTATTGTCATGATTTTTCAAGAATGATGTGAGTTTAGGTGTTACCTACCCTGTGAGTTTCATCAAGTTCGAATCATTAGTAACCATTGTCGTTCGCAAACAAATTCTTGTAACAAATTATTAGCAAATTGCCCCCAAATTGATTGCACCTTATGTGCATGCTAACGTAAATTCCTTGCCGTAGGAACCCATAACTTCCACAGATATCTTAGGATTCCGTTAGGATAAGTAGGGATGGGTGTAGGTTGGACCGTGGAAGTTCCGCTATAAATTTCTTCTCCGTCAAAATAATCACATAAATCCAAATCTCGTATACATCTTAACAAAAGTTTCTTACTACCTAGCCATACATGAAATGAATACGAAGAAGCTATGTACCACTTCCACTTGGCAAACATTTGGAAACACACCGATTAGATTGTAAAAAGCGTGATCTTCTGTAGCCCATTCACAAACTACCAGCTAAATTTGAGTAAAATCGTGCAAACAGTTGACAGCGCATCCGTTCCTACCTAGATGGAATTCACAGAAGATTGTCTCGAGGCTGATGCGCAACAATCGTGCTAATCTATATCGGATCTTGTTTCCTCATAGTTCAGCCCGGAACGAGGACACAGACAGACGTTTACCATTGATAGACCCAGAACCAAAGTTGTTCAATGAGCTCTAAAACGAAAAGAAAGGGAAAATGTTTGTTTCTGATGTTCTAAATGAAAAATATTATGACCACAAATTTGGTCCGGAAACATCTAATTTTATATTCTGTGTTGGTACGGCTAAGATTACGAGTAAAAGTTTCATGGAATATTTCCAAGGGAAATGCCAGTGTTAGTCACCTTGACTTTAGGAGGAAGGTACCTACCTAAAGGAAGTATCTTACTTACCTAACATCAATCTCCAATCAAAATATGTTCTTTTTTTTTGGTAGGTAATATAAACAATTTTTATTATTCTCGTAGTTTATTTAATTATGATTTATTATTATTATTTTAAAAATATTTTCATTATTATTATTTTTATTTTTATCTCAATTTTATTTATTCTTGTAGTTTCGCAAGTAGGAAGGAAATAAGTACGCAAATAAATAGTTATAACATGAAAAGGTAGGTAGGCTTCTGATTACCGTCAGACGAACAGACATACCTACACCAAAATTATTCAGGAAGTTCCAAAATTCAATCAATGTGAGAGGAAATTCAGAGCGAAGAAACGAGCAGACTTGAAGTCACAAAATCGTAATCAGAAAAAACTAACAAAAATCGGGGTCCGTGTTGTGAGGGTTGCGGAGGGGAAGGTGACAACAAGTCTAGAGTCCAAAGGCGTGTAAGGGGGCTCAGCTGCTAATCACCTCCCCCTTCTTAGAAATTCCTTTGTTCTTCGCCGTCGACGCTTTACGACCAATAGATTCAATAAATTTCAAATAAAAAAATATTTTCGTACTCGGGTGAGTTAGAGGTTTGGCGCTATAAGCGCAGATTTTGAAAAATGTGAAATGATTTTCGAAATTTGAACTTTAAAATTCTGAATAAATTTGAAATTACAATTTTATTTTGAAAATTTTGGCAGAGCGCCATTTGGAAACTAATAATGAGTACATTCCCGTTTTCAAAATGAAAATCGCTTGAACTGGTGGAGAGAGAAACTAGAACTACGACTGCCCCTTTTGCTACAATCGCCGGTGCTGCCATCTGGTGAAAAAAAAATCTTATTAAAATCGGGGATGATTGGCCTTAAGGAGATACGCAGCCTTCCCTTGATTCCTCGAGGAAATAAAAGATTCCTACTTTCCCTGCCAATCTACCAGAAGATCGGAGGGAAGTCTTGCTAGGGGGAAAGTTCTAGTACCCAAGATGCTTCAGAGCTTCGAAGTACGGGATTGGAGATACTCTTGTTTCAAGGAGATCAGTCGCCATCCCTTGATCCCTGATGGGGAGCTACGAGGTACCTACTTTCCTCACCAATCAATCAGGAGGATGTATTTGAAGGGGGCAATCCCAGTCAAGTATTTACTAATATGCCTCAACGCCCGCCCCCTAGGGAGGGAAGGGATCTTCTTGATTCAAGGGGACGAGGCCATCGTACTTGGTCGTCTCATCTCGGGGAGATACGAGGTTTTTACTTTCCTTTTTCACCTCCCAGTGGAAAGGACCAATTCAAAAGGAAGGGCTCCAGCCTCATACTAAGATGCCTCAGAGTCCCAAGAGAAGCGATAAGAAGAAGTTCAGTAACATTCTGTGTTTCTTCTCTCGTTATTACAAGTTCATTATTGATTATTAATTGTTATAACAGAGTTTTGGTAATAACATTGAAATAGTGTTTCCAGAAGACATAACTGGAAGAGAATTATTCTGAGTTCAATAATCTTTTGAATTTGTTAAACCGTTGTCTGTTGTGTTACAATCGATGGCAGCGGTGAGTTAGAGATCTAGTACAACCGAATAAATGGGTTATTGGGATGCGTGCAAAGGTTGGCAGGGCGTGTGAGATTATAAAGAAAACCCAAATTGTCAACTTTCTCCTATTTTGAACTTATTAAATTAACAAATGAAGCAAAAGGTAGGAGGTAGCTTGAGCAGACCACATGAGTGCCTGGTGAATGACCGAGACAGGAGACACATGGCCTTCACCCGTCTCTCTTTTGCCCCAGTCGTACAAATACCCAGCTCGAGGGACCTCTACATCCACTCTTCTCTACTAACCTGACTGGATCATTTCTTTCTCTAAACTTTTCTCGAAAACTCCACCCTCACATTACGAACATTATCGGTTTTGGGCCAGGTAATCATCCTAAACACCAAACCCACAAGTATTAATAGTTCCACGTGCCAGTTAGCAACCCCTACTCGTTTTTATGGTTCTGAACCAGACAACAAACTCCTTCTTAATAACTCCTTTCATTATTCTTACCAGAGTAGGTTCTAAAGAAAAGTCAGTTTATTAAAATTTTAACAGTCAGAAATAGAATCAAACCACAAATTATAAATCTAACGCTCCAGATGCCTAAGATCGAAGAGCAACGGATAGACTTCAATACAAAGAAGCAAAACTTTGCAATTATTTTCAAATTTGAAGGAATTATTGGGTCTAGAATGTAAAAAAACATGACCTGCTATTATTATTATTATTTATATCAAAGGTGAATCATTAGTTTAATGTACGCAACATTGGACAATTTTATTAAACTATGGTATCTCATAAAGGCAATTTCATTCATACACCTCACCCCCCCCCCCCCCCGACACACACACATACACAAACAATTCGCTTGAGATTTTGGGTTTTGACTTTCCACTCACAATTTCTCATTTAAAACCTATTTCATTGAATATTATTTTATTTTATTCGAAATATCAATATTGAATGAGTATTTTTAAAAAGTGAATTACCGTTAGAAAGGCCCTGAAACGTAGAAGTTTTTTTTTTTGTGATTTGCCAGTTCTTTGGCCTGCTTTCACCAAAATCAACTGAACGTTGAAATTTTCTAATACTTTTATTGTTTCGAGTCGAGAATGCAGTCGTCATTGAAATTTTTGCAGAGAAAATAGACTTAACAAACAGGAAATTTATAGTACATTCCATTCATGGTACATTCCAAAAACGTCGCTCGAGGTTGAGAAAAATTGTTTTAGGAGAGAGAACATTTTTGGGCTTTTACAGAAAAAAACATGGTTTTCTGAAATTTAAAAAAAAACTTGAAAAATCATATATTTCAGTTATGGACTGAGCTAGGATGGTGCGGTTGGTGGTATTTTGCTCCACTTCATAAGTACTTTCATCTAATTCTCTATTCACAGTCTCAGTAAGACGGACGCCTTATTCCCCCTGTTTACCTCCCCCTTCCCATGAAATAATTTTTAGCTCAGACAGTGTGAGGTGTGATGAATTTTCGTTTGTTTACGAAGGCACTGTTGTTTGTTTCCAATTTAGAAGGGGTCGATTTAGACGGACCTACACACTGTTACCCACGGGAGTACCCTGACAATGCACCTTGCGGAAAATGTCGATGAGAATCACTTGTGGCAGTGCAGGGGCTGATCAATGGGAGGCAGTTGGAAGCGGGTTCTGGGGGTCACACCTGGCTTCCTAGAGGGGTTAGTTGCTATTTCATCACCGCGGGCTTTTTTTTTTCATCGCAACAACTGCTAGGGGTTCAAAGACCTCCCAAACACATGGGCAGGTACACGTGTGCCTGATCAGAACGAGGTCGGAAATGCCAAGTCCTCCACTGTAGAAGAGAATATAAACGACTACCTCATTTTTATTGAAGGATAAATTAAACAACACGAAAATGTAAGATTCGTGGTGTAGAAACAACACCTGTCTTTTTGATTATCAACTATGATTAGTGGGTAAGCACTAGCAGTAGAAATATCACTATAATTCTACTGAATGATATTTCAAGTTTTTTTGTTTTTTCATTAACGAATCGGCCGGATTTTATTCGACTCATCAACAAAACTAAGGGGAAAATATCCCTGCTGTACTTGAACTATCACATCAAACACATTTAAGGCCTTAGACTTTTATTCACATTAAACTACAAGAAAATAATGAAATTTGAACTAGTAAACTAATGGTTACATCGCAATAGTCACATGTGTTTTGCTATAATAATAATGTTGGTTCATAACAATCCAATTATTCCATAGTTTGCACAACGTATGCTTCACCATGAATGGACGATTTTTCTATCGACATGCAATTCCAGAATTTACACCATTGACGAAATTTTCGCGTTTGACTTTCCAACAGGAAAAGGCCCTTATAGTCATTTCGAAATGGATGTAAAAATAGTAAATAGTAAAAATAGAAGGATTACCTAGGTAAGAAAAAAAGGAGAAGAAAGATTTATATGAAATGTTCTTATTGCTTCCGAGTCTACCAAGGTAGCGGAAGCTTTGTTTTCACTTTTCAAGGATGAAAAAAAAAGTTCTCCAAAATCAAAATTTTCACTCGCATTTTGCGTTTTAGAGCTTTCTGAACAATTTTGGTTCCGTGTCTGTGTGTCTGTCTGTCTGTCATGAATTCCTTGTAACGCGCATAACTATACGAAGTTATTGTCCGATTTCTATGAAATTTCCAGGGATTGTGCGGGTTGGTGTGTAGACGGTCCCCTATGAAAATCATCATCCCCGGACTGATAGTAGCCACTGCGCATGCGCAAACGTGAATTTCCTTGTAACAGTCATAACTTCCACATTTTCAACCCGATTTCGATGAACTTTTCAGGGATTATGCGGATTAGGTTGTAGATGGTCCCCTATGAAAATCACTACCTTCGGACTGATAGTAGCCACTGCGCATGCGCAAACGTGAATTTCCTTGTAACGGCCATAACTTCCACATTTTCTACCCGATTTCGATGAAATTTTTTTGGGATTCTGCGGATTAGGTTGTAGATGGTCTCCTATGAAAATCACCACCATCGGACCGATAGCATTCACTGCGCATGCGCAAACGTGAATTTCTTGTAACAGCCATAACTTCCTCATTTTCTACCCGATTTCGATGACATTTTCACGCATTAGGTTGTAGATGGTCCCCAATTAAAATCAAGGCATTAGAATTTACAGTAGCCTCTGCGCATGCGCAAACGTAAAATCCTTGTAACAGCTATAACACTTATATTTTTCTTCCGAATTTGATGAAATTTTCTAGGATTGTCCAGATTAGCGTGTAGATGGTCGCCTATGAGTGTAGTGAAAGGTACTTAGAGATTGGTGTTTTGAGATTAACTACTATGCATCGGATCATCTATATAATCTGGTTATGGATACGAGGAAGCTATGTGCCACACCCACTTGGCAGACGTTTTTTAACTGTCTTGTGAAAGTTGTATTGTAAGTTGCCATATTTTGAAAGTATTAATAATAAGAATTGAAGGCTAATAGATTAGGAATAATGTGAACGAGGGGTGTAGTGTGATTGCTAGTAATCAATTGATGAATAAGACTTAATCCAGGAATGTGACTATTTTTTTATTTATTTTTATATTTTCTGGAGGAAATATCGATACCTTAAAGCGCAAAGGCGCTATGTCCATCCATCTTCCACATTTTTCATTTTTTTCAATTTCAGAAAAACTCAATTTCAACAAAACTATTATTGACCCTCTTGAAGATTATTGGTCGAAAATGTCTTGAAGAAATTAAATTCGTAAGTGTAATAAGCCCTTATTATAGGAATTGAGCACTGGGGAAAACTTCTTTTGCGTTTTTCTCGACACTCCGTTTTTGGATATTGATGTACCCTAGGTTGTTATTATGATGTGTTTCCATCTATGTGACTGACAATTGTTGATAGTGATGATTTTCCAAAACTATAGCGTCTAAACCCCACATTAGTTCATGTATCCTCCGCTAGGGATAATAAAGCGTTTTTCCTTTGAATCATAATAATATTATGATTCAAAGGAAAAACGCTTTATTATCCCCAGCGGAGGATACATGAACTAATGTGGGGTTTAGACGCTATATTTTTGGAAAATCATCACTATCAATATGAATCATATTACGATTCATATTATAGGTATTATTATTATTATTATCATAATATTATTATGATTCATATTGTTATTATCATTATTATCATTATTATTATTATTATATTATTATGATTCTTATTATTATTAGCATATTATTGTGATATCATATTATTATGATATTATCGTTATTATGATTATTATTATTATCATATTATTATAATCATATCATGATTATTATTATTATTATTATCAACATATTATGATTATTATTATGATGTTATCATATTATTATTATTATTATGATTCATATCATGATTAATATTATTATTATATTATTATTATAATATTATTATGATTCATATTATGAGATAAGCTTCGTTACCTATTTTGGTAAAGCTTGAGATAATGCGATGCAGGTGATTCAAGGTAAAAATGCTTTACTATCCCTAGCGGAGGATACATGAACTAATGCTGTAGGTGTAATTTAGACAAAACGTTCGTATTCTTGCATTCAGTGAGTCAACTATCGTAAGATACAACACTGGCGACAAAGGATGCCGAGAACTCGTAGAAGAGAATATTCCTCTAACGTCTTTTCTCCAAATTGTTCAAGGAAACTTCATCCAATGAATTACATAATTTTTGAATGGACGATTTTTCTACCTACATGCCATTCCAGAATTTCAACCATTGTTGAGTTTTCAACAGAAAATGAAGTCCTTTGGAATGGAAAATTTCCATGGGATTCAGTTGAGTAGAAGTGTGTCTCAGGTTGAATTTTCGTGCAACCATTCCTAGCGACGAGATCAGAATTGGTTCTGACGATTTCGCTCATGGCTTCTTATTGCCTCACCCACTCAAGCGTAGCGGGGTTCACCAACGTCCCAACTCAGAAAATGATCAGGTCCCCCCACGAGCAGTCACCAGTCCAGATAATCTCCCGAGCCGACTGTCTTTAACTTCGGTGATCTCACGGGAACCAGTTCAAGAACCAGCTAACGGCCCATTGGTTGTCGTCTACGTGTATTGACATCCACGTTACCTACGAGAAATTAATGATGAATTAAGTAAATGCAATGAAAATTGTGATTCATTTATACGATAGTTTCCAGGTTGTAGGGGGCGTCCCGAAACAAAATCCTCAATACTTCAGGAATCGATTCTACTCGTACAACTAATTCGCAACAACTTTTCCCTCTATGCGCTTTTGGTTTATTATTTTCAATAATGAACCTTTGGAATCGACCAAGAAAAAAAATTTTTAACACCCCCTCAAAATTTGATGGTTTACGTTTCAAGTAGTAAAGTAAAGTAAGCAACCATTTCAGGTTGAATTTTCGTCCGACTGCCATTCTTGACGTCGAGGACGTCATCAGCTGTCTCCCTAAGGGGAGATCAGAATTTGTTCTGATGATTTCGCTCATGGCTTCCCAAACATCACCGCCCTGGGTTGGAACGAGAGATTGCCGAAATTTACGTTTCAAGATACTTACGTAGAATCCAAAAATCGAATACAAATTTGGCCGTCCGTCCGCCGTACGCGGCACTTTTGCCACTTAGCATTGACCGATTTTGATGAAATTTGGTATGTAGGCTCCATTTGGGGTCTAGTTGTGCCCCGAAGCTTTTGGTTGATGTAGGTAACTTCTAAGGGTTCCAAAATCAATTTTGAAATTTTGAAAACGCCCTAACTCAAAAAATTTCGACATAAAGGTATTGTTTTTCCTTCAATTTGAGATTCTATAGAATTTTTTGAGACCACGCGGAGCTCTGTAGGACAAACCGCTCGTTCCCTACGAAAATTTAAGGGTTTATATTGAAATATTATAGGTATATATAAATCAAAACAGAGTGTGAATCACAAAAGAGGCCTAATCTTCGTTCAAATTAGAGCTGACCGAAATGCGATCGATGGTTGGTGATTTTGATTTTTTGACATTTTCATGTCTTTGCTTTGGCACATGAACTGAAAAATCGTCACGAAAACTTTGATGCTTGGGTACATGAACTAAACCTTACTTCACTACCTTGTTGTGTAGTGGTTGACATGAAAATGTCCCAATGTGTTGCAGACTCGTATGCAAGCATTTCTGAAGCATTTCTTCTTCTATATAGATCCCTCGTCTGCAAAAACACAGCTTTGCCATTATCACCACCTACCATTTTCCAACAATAGCAAATCCCTATGGTCCTCCAATTCCTACTCAACAATTTTTTTTTTTTTTTGATTTTTTTTTTCTTCATATTGGATGGTTGGTGATTTTGTAGACGAGTGATCTATATAGAAAAATAATAAACCATTGTGTAATAATTTGCAGCGTTTTTCAACTACGATTAAATTTGCAACTTTCATTGACGATTTTGGCAACTTTCATTATTTTCATATTGAAAATAATGAACCTATGGAATCGAGCAAGAAAAAAGATTGTTAACCTCCACGCAAAATTAGATGGTTTACGTTTCAAGGTAGGTACGTAGAATTCGAAAATAACGAACACAAATTTTTCCGTCTGCCGCCGTACGCGGCACTTTCCTTAGTTACCATGGACCGATTTTGATGAAATTTGGTATATGGGCTCCATTGGGGTCTAGTTGTGACCGGAAGCTTTTGGTTATTACTTGGAGATTAAGGGTTGAAATTTTCAAAACGATCTTCACCTTGTATTTCAGTAGTAGAGTGAGCAGCTCTCAATCATTAGCTCACTCATCATCACTAGAACCTACGACATTCTATTGACTTCCGATTTTAAACTTCAGAATCATTATTTTTAAGCTGACAGAAGTGGAATGACTTTCACTTTGAAGTTAGTGTCGCCTTCTCAACCATCGAGACTTGGTTTTTCTGTTGATCTAGCTCAAGACGCTAGTTTGAATTTATTATGACTCAAACCCTTCGCAATAACTCACAATTTCAAGAGCCATAACTCATCCTTGAAATTAGCCTTTTTCGAGTAAAGTTGAAAGCGAGGGGAGGAGGGGAGGAGGTGACGTCACTCGGGTAACAGGTAGCGGTGGCGGTGGAGGGGAAGGTGGAGGACGATGTGGAGGCAGCAGGCAGAGAGAGACTCGAGCTGAGAGCGGGAATTGCGTAACTGAAGACCAGAGATAGAAGGCGAGCAGGAGGAGTTCAACGACCCCGACTCCAACAACTGGGTCACATCCCCCTCCACCTCCTCTTCTACCTCCACCGCTGCAACCCCTCCTTCCTCCCGACGAGGTAGCCAACAACTGCTTCCAATGTTGCTATTTATAAAACTTACAATGTTTAAACAAAGATCCTGTCGTTATGTTTGAACTGTAGGAGGCCTCGAGGAGAGAAACTAGCCGAGAATGTAGATCGGACGCCTGCTGATTCAGAAATGCACACGAGGCACAAAAACTAGCGGGTACACGAAAGCATGAGGTGGTGGAAACATTCAGTCAATGGCTGATCTACTTATTATTTCTGGCGCAGGAGGGGGACACAGACAGTCAAATCGCTGATTTAGAGGAAGTTTCAAATAATCAGAACTTCTATCTCTAAGTACCTTCTAATTTCCCTCAAATTTGATGCTCAGCTGACGATGGAATTCAAATCCCCATTATCTACAAGCCTAAGGTATCAAAATGCTCAACGAATCAAAATTTCCAATTTATAAAAATGACTGAGGTATTTAAATGTCCAAAAAATCAAAATTGCCAACCTATAAAAATGTCTGAGGTCTCAAATTGTCCAACGAATCAAAATTTCCAACCAATCAAATTTCCTGAGGAATCAAATTGTCTAAATAATCAACATTTCCAATCGGTCAAAATGTCTGTGGTATCAAATTTTCCAACGAATCAAAATTTTCAACCAGTCAAAATGTCAGAGGTATTATAATATTCAAAGAATCGAGATTTCCAACCAATCAAAATGTCAGAGGTATTATAATATTCAAAGAATCGAGATTTCCAACCAGTCAAAATGTCAGAGGTATTATAATAATATTATATATTGAATATTATTCAAAGAATCGAGATTTCCAACCAGTCAAAATGACTGAGGTATTTAAATGTCCAATAAATCAAAATTGCCAATCTATAAAAATGTCTGAGGTCTCAAATTGTCCAACGAATCATAATTTCCAACCAATCAAATTTCCTGAGGAATCAAATTGCCTAAATAATCAACATTTCCAATCGGTCAAAATGTCTGTGGTATCAAATTTTCCAACGAATCAAAATTTTCAACCAGTCAAAATGTTAGAGGCATTACAATATTCAAAGAATCGAGATTTCCAACCAGTCAAAATGACTGAGGAATTAAAATGTCCAACGAATCAAAATTTACAACCTGTCAAAATGTTTGAGGTATCAAAATTTCCAATCTGTCAAAATGTCTGAGGTATCAAAACGTTTAACGAATCAAAATTTCTGATCTGTCAAAATGTGTGAGATGTCAAATTGCGACAAACTCCAACTGAAAACTGAATAATTAGTGTTTGGGTTTGAGGATGAGGAATTGTAAGCCGATCCTCTTTTGTTGCTATTCCGAGCGCTTTCGTTTTTCATAAAACATCTACAGGGTTATTTTAGTCATGTAGTTGTTATATGCGTTTTTTGTTGGTATATGTTGCAAATAGCTGTTGTCCATACATCATAGTCAGTCATTTCTCTCTCAGGCATAGTGAACCCGTACTTCACCTTTTTTTTTGCGCCCAATTCTTATGTTAATTTCTTTGTCAACAATGAGTGCACTCATAATAGTTCAATTTATTGATTGTATTGCTCATTTTGGATTATTATTTTCAATAATGAACCTTTGGAATCGACCAAGGAAACAATTTCGTAACACCCCCTCAAAATTTGATGGTTTACGTTTCAAGGTACGTAGAATCCAAAAATCGAATAAAAATTTGGCCGTCCGTCCGCCGTACGCGGCATTTTTGCCACTCAGTTTTGGGAATTTTTTTTGTCAAATTTGTTCGAGTTTTTTAATTTTTTTTGTAGAATAATTCCATTTGTTTTTTTTTTGAGTTTTTTGTCGAATTTTCCAATTTTCATTGTCCGTTTTTATCGAATTTTTCAAACTTGTTCGAGTTTTTTGTTGACATTTTGTTTTATTTTAAGTTGTGGTCGAATTATCTTACTTTGAGGTTTTAGTAGAATTTTTGAAATTTTTTTGGATAATTTTTTAAAAAATGCTAGTTTGTTGGAAGTTCTTGTTAAATTTTTCGAGTTTTGTCAAAATGTTCAAATTTTTGGGGGGAGGGGGGGTTGTCGAATTTTTCAAATTTGTTTAAGTTTTAGTGGAATTTTTGATTTTTTTTGGGTTTTCCTGGTTTGTTTGAAGCAGAAATGGGCGAATTCTTATTCATAAATACGATTATGAATACAAATCATATCTGCGATTTTATGATTATGAATATGAATACGAATACAATCGTATTCACACTTTGAATACGATTTTCCCCCGTATTCGTATTTTGAATACGATTTTATGATTTTTTCTATGATTTCCCCAAAAATCGAATTTTTTGAACGATTTTCCCTGAAAATCATAGGTTTTTCCCTAATTTTGGTTTATTATTTTCAATCGAATCGCTTCAATTTCAACGAAATCGCTCGCCTCCTGTACTCGACTTGCTGGTTACGACGGATTCTCCAAAACGGTACGTAGATAATAATTGCTTCACACTCACTTCGAAGAAAAAGGGAGTTGTGGGAGCCTTCATGAGGAAATTTGATTACTGGTTGCTAAGGATGCAAAACCGAGTAGAACTCGAAGAAACGGACCCTCAGAAGTGACTGACATCAACCAAAAGCTTCGAGGCACAACTAGACCCCAAATGGAGCCTACATACGAATTTCATCAGATTCGGTCCATGGGAACTAAGAAAAGTGCCGCGTACAGCGGACTGACGGAAAATTTTTATTCAATTTTCGGAGTCTACATAGATTGAAACGTAAAACATCAAATTTTGAGGGAGGGTTAAACTTTTTCTCCTTGCTCAATTCCAATAGTTCATTATTGAAAATAATAAACTAAAATTTTGCCGTACGTCCATCGTACGCGGCACATTCCTTCATTACTATGGACCGGTTGGATGAAATTTGGTATATGGGCTCCATTTGGGGTCTAGTTGTGCCGCGAAGTTTTGGTTGATGTCAGTCACTTCTTAGGGTTGAAAAATAAGGGCTGAAATTTTCAAAACGCCCTAGCTCAAACACTTTCAACATAAATGTATAGTTTTGTCATGCATTTAAGGGGTCTCAGCCGGTCGCCGTTTGTTTCTCGTTCCGGGTTAGTATTTCACAAAATTGAAGGCGCAAAACCTTGAAAAGTTTTACCTAAATTTGAAATTTAAAGGATTTTAGAAATTCATTAGTGCACGGCCCTAGGGAATTGAAAAACTGAAATAGTGCCGCTGGAATCATCAAAATCGAACAATAATCGCCAGCGAAATATGGGAAAAACCGTTTATTCAATAGTTTTCTCATTTTTCTTTGACAATTATTGTTCGATTTTGGTTTATTATTTTCAATAATGAACCTTTGGAATCGACCAAGAAAAAAAAAATTTTTAACACCCCCCAAAAATTTGATGGTTTACGTTTCATGGTACGTAGAATCCAAAAATCGAATAATAATTTGGCAGCATTGACCGATTTTGATGAAATTTGGTATGTGGGCTCCATTTGGGGTCTAGTTGTGCCCCGAAGCTTTTGGTTGAGGTAGGTCACTTCTAAGGGTTCCAAAATCAATTTTGAAAACGCCCTAACTCAGAACATTTCGATATAAAGGTATTGTTTTCCCTTCAATTTAAGATTCTATAGAATTTTTAGAATTTTTTGAGACCACGCGGAGCTTTGTAGGACAAACCGTTCGCTCCCTACGGAAATTTAAGGCTTTGTATTGAAATATATATATAAATCAAAACACGAGTGTGAATCGCAAAAGAGGCCTAATCTCCGTTCAAATTAGAGCTGACCGAAATGCAATAAATGGTTGGTGATTTTTTTTTTAAATTTATTTATTTATTTTTTTTTTTTTTGATTTATTTATTTATTTATTTTTTTTTGGATGGTTGGTGATTTTGTAGACGAGTGATCTATATAGAAAAATAATAAACCATTGTGTAATAATTTGCAGCGTTTTTATGATTCCGGCGGCAATATTTCAGTTTTCAATTCCCTAGAGCCATGTACTTTAAAATCCTTTAAAATTTTAAATTTAAGTACAACTTTTTAATTTTTGCGCCTTCAATTTAGCTAAATACTAAAAACGAACGGCGACTGACTGAGACCCCCCTTAAAATAGTAATTAATTTTTAGAATCGAATAATGACCTCCCAGAGCTCGGTAGGACAAACCGTTCGGTCCCTACGAGTACTTGTGGACTTACGATAAATCGGAAACACGAATGTGAATCGCAGAAGAGGTCTAATCCCCGTTCAAATTTCAGCGGACCAAAATGCGATGGCTGATCGTTTCTTCGAGTTGTATTTATTTATTAGTTTTGCGTCCGTAGCAACCAGTAATCAAATTTCCCATTGAAAGCAACCACAACTCGAATTGAGCGTGAAGCGTTTATTTCTTCAAAATAAACTTTTGATTCTAATGCGAAAATATGGTTGGTAGTTAGTGACAAGCGAGAGCTGTTCTTTGCAGGCGAGTGATCTACACAGAAAAATAATAAACCTTTGTGGAATAATTTGCAGCGTTTTTGACATTTTATGTCTTTACTATGGCACATAAATGAAAAATCGTCACGCGGGCATTGTAACGGGGCACTGTCACGCGGGCATTGTAACGGGGCACTGTCACGAGGGGAGCGTCACGCGGAAATTTTCTGATGATTTTCACGTACAACCAATCGTTCCTAGGGAAAACTAACTTCCTCATTTTCCACCCCACAAAAATCGTTCACCACTCATTGGAAAGCTCTCAATTTATTAATCATGGTACACGGTCCCTAATATGAATGCACCTGTACGGAAAGCTGAATTATGCGCATGAATTATGCGCACTCACATACGAGTATGATGTGAGCAACAAATGAGATGTCAACATGATCGTGAGAGGAAAATAGGTATCTTCATCCAACAGCGTTACGGAGGCAGGGCAATGGAGAATGCTGAAGGCGCCTGAGTGGTCACTGATCAGCTGAGTGAGCTCCAAGGCCATTTCCTCTCCTGTTGAACGCAGGAAGCTGACATTTGAGAGGCAGGGTCAATGGAGAATGCTGAAGGCGCCTGAGTGGTCACTGATCAGCTGAGTGAGCTCCAAGGCCATTTCCTCTCCTGTTGAACGTAGGAAGCTGACATTTGAGAGGCAGGGTCAATGGAGAATGCTGAAGGCGCCTGAGTGGTCACTGATCAGCTGAGTGAGCTCCAAGGCCATTTCCTCTCCTGTTGAACGTAGGAAGCTGACATTTGAGAGGCAGGGTCAATGGAGAATGCTGAAGGCGCCTGAGTGGTCACTGATCAGCTGAGTGAGCTCCAAGGCCATTTCCTCTCCTGTTGAACGTAGGAAGCAGACATTTGAGAGGCAGGGTCAATGGAGAATGCTGAAGGCGCCTGAGTGGTCACTGATCAGCTGAGTGAGCTCCAAGGCCATTTCCTCTCCTGTTGAACGTAGGAAGCTGACATTTGAGAGGCAGGGTCAATGGAGAATGCTGAAGGCGCCTGAGTGGTCACTGATCAGCTGAGTGAGCTCCAAGGCCATTTCCTCTCCTGTTGAACGTAGGAAGCTGACATTTGAGAGGCAGGGTCAATGGAGAATGCTGAAGGCGCCTGATTGTGCACTGATCACCTGAGTGAGCTCCAAAGCCTTTTTCTCTCCTGTTGAACGCAGGAAGCTACATTCGATTCATTTAAATTGCCCTATCGTATTACGTAAAACATTCCGTTGTGCGTGGCCAACAAGCTGCGGCATGAGCGTGATTGTTTAAATGAATGTTTACGTACATTACATCGCAACCATCAACGAGCACAATCAAATTTCCACAAACAAAAGTACAATACGAGGTTTTATATGAAGGGGAAAGGGGGCGCAAAGACATAAAATGTCTCTCGTGGTTGCGTACTCGTACGAAAGCTGTATCCACCGT
This sequence comes from Apolygus lucorum, assembly GCA_009739505.2. NCBI lineage: Eukaryota > Metazoa > Arthropoda > Insecta > Hemiptera > Miridae > Apolygus > Apolygus lucorum. The sequence goes on from CM019183.2 coordinate 11,601,788, forward strand.
TTGTGTTTTCAATGGGAATTGCAAGTTGGGGTGAAGGTCTTTCCTAAGGAAAAGAAGAGAGAGATGGAATAATGCCATGGGGGCAAAATATGGGAAATTATAAAGGATTCGGGAGATTAAGAGACAGAAAATGTAGTTTTTTGACATGGATATGTCTTAGTTCCGGGGGTCATTCCAAAATTTTCGACACACAAAACAATGCAACGTTTCTCAACGGTTTCTGTTTTATTTCAATCCGGGATGTGACTGACGCAGGAATGGGTAGTAAAATTTGATTGACGGGAAAAGCAGTAAACCCAACAAGACTGTCGCCACCAAAAGTAACTCGAATCATCGAGAAAGCCTTCCCAGCACCAGAAATGAGCCGATAAGCTCAGGACCAATTTATCTGATAGCGGAAAAGACCGAAGAGCTCGTCAGCGCAGCGGAGAGAATGAAAGGAGGCAAGAGGGTAAGTCAGTTGCACAACCAACGGTTAGAAAGTTGCATCCAGACTGCAGTTTCTGCACCTTACCTAACCTGGAAGACGTTAGTTATCTAACCTGGAAGCAACTTCTAACCGTTACCCAACGGTTCCCATAGGAATAGTTCATAAAACTTGACGCTATGCCGTACAACAAACTAATTTTCGCCAGTCCAACTTTTTTCTTTGCTCGTGTTGTAATAGGTAGGTCGGTGTCTATTAAATACATTTTACTGCCTACTTCCGCGTTTTACGTCAGTTTCTTTTTTCTTCAGAATTTGAAATGTGGGTATTGAAATTACTCGATTATAAAAATCGGTAGAAAAATCATACACTACGTTACGCAACCCGAGTGAAAGCACGATCGCTACGACAGGCATACAACCTACATTTTAGATGTAGGTCAGTGAAATTAGAACTTGCTACAGAAATAGTTCCAAACATGCTGAAAACGATTAAATACCTTCAGGCAGTCCAAAATAACAGCAATTCAAGTTTGGATAAAATAGTGAGTTGAAACGTTGACATTGGAATTTTTTTTATTTTTTTTTTCAATAATGAATCTTTGGAATCGACCAAAAAGAATTAAATGTTTTAGAATATTATTGAATTTTTATAATTCAATGAGACCAGCCAGAGAATTGTAGGACCAACCGTTCACACCCCATGAGAACTTGAGGGTTGGACGTACGATAAATCAGCAACACGAGTGTGAATCGCTAAAGAGGCCTAATCTCCATTCAAATCTTAGCTGACCAAAATGGGATCGCTGTTCTTTTTGATTTATTATTTTCAATAATGAACCTTTGGAATCGACCAAGAAAATAATTTTTTTAACACCCCCTCAAAATTTGATGGTTTACGTTTCAAGGTACGTAGAATCCAAAAATCTAATAAAAATTTGGCCGTCCGTCCGCGGCACTTTTGCCACTTAGCATTGACCGATTTTGATGAAATTTGGCATGTAGGCTCCATTTGAGGTCTAGTTGTGCCCCGAAGATTTTGGTTGATGTAGGTCACTTCTAAGGGTTCCAAAATGAATTTTAAAATTTTGAAAACGCCCTAACTCAAAAAATGTCGATATAAAGGTATTGTTTTTCCTTCAATCTAAGATTCTATAGAATTTTTAGAATTTTTGGATACCACGCGGAGCTTTTTAGGACAAACCGTTCGCTCCCTACGAGAATTTAAGGGTTTTACGTACGATAAATCAGAAACACGAGTGTGAATCGCAAAAGAGGCCTAATCTCCGTTCAAATTTTAGCTGACCGAAATTCGATCGATGTTTTTCTTCATGTTGGATGGTTGGTGGCTTTGTAGACGAGTGGTCTATACAGAAAAATAATAAACCATTGTTTAATAATTTGCAGCGTTTTGATGTAATTTTTCGAAAGTTTGCATAATTTTCCAACACCTCACATAGGTGCAAACAGCTTTGGGCGAATTCTTGCAAGTAAGAGGAGTAAATAGGTACACCTTCAAATCCTGCAATGAGTTCTGGGATTTTCACAAGTATGTGCAATGTCGAGGATTTGTTAGTGATTTTTATAGATCACCCTTCTGCATAGATCACTAGTTTTCCATCAATAGCACCATCTGTATTCTCCCTTGACCTTCCCTCTCAAATTTCAGCGTCCTGCGTTCAATAGGATTGAAAATGACTTGAGCTCACTCAGCTGATCAGCGCTCTTCCAGGCGTCCTCAGCATTTGAGAAGATCTACTTCCCCCTTCAGATCACTGATCAGCTGAGTGAGCTCCGAAGCCATTTTCAATCCTATTGAACACAGGAAACTGAAATTTGAGAGGGAGGGTCGAGGGAGAATACAGATGGTGGTAGGTGCTATTGATGGAAAACCAGTGATCTATACAAAAGGGTGATCTATAAAGAAAATAATAAACCTTTGAGCAATGATTTGCAGCGTTTTTTAGTTGTTTTCAGTTTTGCGTCCATTCATTCATAAACTTTCACTTTAAAGTCAGTTCATAAACATCCCTTCCCCATTGTGGTTGTGATGGTTATTGATGATAAATTAATTATTTCCCTCATCCAGCTGATGTAAAGAATCGGATAGGTACCTATTCTCGAATTTTTGAATATTTATTTTCCAATTCTTCAGGGGAAAAAAATAATCTAAAAATTGAATGACATCAATAATTTAATGAAAATAGTTTTTTTTAATCTAAAAAAATTTAAGTTTTTTAAAAAGAATTGATACTTTTTTGGGCTTCCCGGACCTCCCAGATGCAATCTACTTGAAGCCTACGGCGTAAATTATAAAAACATGGAACCAGTTTTAGCCAAATTTTGTGCAGAACCTTTAGTCATAGTATAATTTTAGTTATAGTATACCTTTAGTCTTGGTATAACTTTAGTACAATACAAAAGTTATATTATCGCTTGCAACATATCTAAAATGCGTTTAAAAAACTTGGCGTGACACTCCCGCGTTACTTTCTCAGCGTTACGTTTTTCGGGTAGTTACTCTAGGGCTATAACATGTTCCGTGTTCAAACTTCAAGAAAACTCTCCTACCGAGGTCTATTCAGGCATTAAATTTGTAATACAAATAAAAGAAAAACAAAACATCGAGGGCAGTCAAGCATGGGGAGAGGGCACCAACCAACCCCGACTCTCCATCCGGTTCTCACTCAGAGATGATCCATAAAAATGACAAAACTACTAACTGTAAAAAACAACCAGATTTCACCATTAAAATTTAAAACGCTGCAAATCATAGCCCAAAGGTTTATTATTTTCTGTATAAATCACCCTTCTGTATAGATCCCTCCCTACCAACCGTACGTACCTACTGTGGTGGAAGCTGGTGGATTTTTATAGTTCTTCTCTTTCTTTCTTTCTGATATTTTTAAGACTATTAAATCTCTGTTTCTCGTACTTAATCCTCTTTATTCAATGAACTTTTTCGGTCGCATCAACATTGTAACTTAACACCTGATAACTTTCAACTTTCAATTTAGTTCGCAAGTGTCAACAATAACAATTAAATTTTGAAGCCGAAACAATCATGATTTCGAAAACTCTTTAAACATTCATTAATTTCGCAAGTCTGCGACACTCCACCCGGCCATGCAGTTACTCTGGGATCTCTATAGGGTATAGTTGTCCAATTGATCTCGACAATTTTCTTCCCTTCGGCAGCAGCACCTTGGCGATCCGCATCTTGCCGTCTCGACTCTTGCCTAGCTCGATGATTTTCGCCAACCTCCATGTTCCTCTTGGTGTCCGGTCCCCTATATGCACTATCGATCCGATCTTGGGTTCTTGCTGTACTGTCCCTTTGCATTGCTTGATGGATCTCTGAGTTCGTTCTCGGAGGCTGGAAAGGTACTCGTCTTTCCAGAGTCTCCAGAATTCTTCCAGATACATTTGTCCCTTTCTCCAAATTTCTACCAATGTCCTTTTATCAACTGAATTCAAACCTCGGTCTATCTCCCCTAACAGGCCTGGGGAACTTCGAATTCCCAAAAAGTGAGCTGGAGTCAAATAGTTATTTGAAGCTATGTCATCTCCTACGTATACCAGTGGTCTGCTATTTACTATCGCCTCAATTTCTGTAACTACGGTCTTGAGTTGAGAAAGAGATAAAGTAAGTTTTCCTACACTTTTCCGGAGGCCTTGCTTCACCATCAAAATCAATCTTTCGTAAGCTCCACCTGTCCACGGAGCTAACGCTGTAGTGAATCTCCACTTGACGCCTTGATGAGCCAGGTAATCTCTTAAATTAGGGTTCCTCGAAATCATATTCCAAGCATTATCCAAAATTGAACTGGTGGCATGGAACTGAGGAGCATTGTCTGAGATAATCATATTAGGGACTCCTCTTCTAGCTACAAATCGTCGCAGTGCCAATAAGAAATCTGCACTCGACAACCCTTCAACGACTTCCAAATGCAAAGCCCTTGTAACCATGCAAGTGAATAAAGAGATCCAGACTTTTTGTTCAGGAGTGTCTTCAATGAATAGGGGACCAAGGTAGTCAATCCCTGTAAACGAGAAAGCGTTGCTTTTCGTTATCCTTGCTAATGGTAGATCCGCCATATCGGGTAGTCTGTAAGGACCTCCTCCATATTTCTTGCAAACCTGGCAAGCCTTCAAAACTTTACGTACTGTTGCACGACCTTGAAGAATCCAGTATGTCTTCCTTACTTCCGCCAAAGTGTGTGATACCCCTGCGTGCGCTAAACTCCAATGTACCTTTCTGATTATAAGAGTGGTAAAATATTCATCATTAGGTAACAACTTAGGGAAATTCTCGTTAAATTCAAACTCCTGATGTACGATTCGACCTTTACACCTCAAAACTTTATGATCGTCCAACCACAATCCAAATTGAACTTGGAGTGTGCTTTTCTTCCCAACTTGTATCATTTTAATAACTGTAGAAAAGTGTTTGGTTTGAACATATCTTTCCCAAAGTGTGGCTGCACGTTCTAATTCGTCAGGAACTACCACCCCTACTTGATGACTTTGCTTTCTACATTTTTCTACAAATCTGAGACAATACGCAGTAATAGAAAGTAACGTTTTGAGCGAGAAATACTTTGTTTCTTCTATAATAAAAGGTTGTACAGCTAATAACTCAGTATTCAGTAACGAAGGACAAGGTAATGGTAGTTCATAACCATCTCTGTAGAACTTTGGGTACTCCTTCTCCTCGATTTCATTGTTTATTCTATATTGTGGCCAAAATTGATTTGGCTTATGAAGCCATCCTGGACCTTGCCACCAAATCGATGGAATCACTGAGCACCTCAAACTTCTCGTAGCCAAATCTGCTGGATTTTCCTCCGATGTCACGTAGCCGAAAATAACTAGCTCATTTGACTTTCGTATTTCCTTCAGACGATTTTCTATGAACAATGGTTGTAATCGTTCTGATCTAATCCAATGTAAGACACATTGAGAATCAGTCCAAAGATACCTCTTGTTAATTTTCAATTCCAATCCTTTCTCTACAAATGACAAACACCTCACCCCTATTAGCACTCCCATTAGCTCTAACCTAGGGATGGTAACGCCCCCTATTGGTGCTACTCTAGCTTTTGCGAAAATCAACTTGCCTCGATTTTCAGACCGCAAATAAATAGCTGTGGCGTAAGCCTCTTGTGATGCATCACAAAAGCAATGCAATTCTAAATCGCTCTTATTCTGCAAACCTATATCTCGAGGTATGCAAACTTGACGAACAGCAGACAAAGCAGTTTGCACATCCACCCACTGTTTTCTCAATTCTGGAGTCAATTCGTCATTCCAATCTAACTTCTTCTCCCATATGGACCTCAAAAAAATCTTCGCATTTATGATCAATGGTGATACTAGTCCTAGTGGATCGAAAAATGAAGAAATATATCCGGAAACTGTTCTTTTTGTCAAAGGCAGATCTGGTCCTACTCTCTTCGACTTGATACTTATCATATCGGACCGTAAATTCCATGTCAAACCAAGAACTTGCGTCTCATCACATCCATTCAGATTCTGCACAAAATATGGAGCATTAGATTTCCACTCTCGCAGATTCATGTTTGCCAAAGAAAATACTTTCCTCCCCTCATCATACAACATCTTCGTCTCCTCCTCATTTTCACACCCAAGGACCACGTTATCTACATATATATTGTTTGCGATCAACTTTGAAACATCAGTGTTGACGCGAAGGAGATGAAATTTTACCACAGCTTCAAGCAAGAATGGGCTTGATATGACTCCAAACGCAACTCTTGCAAACCGGTAAATCTGTAAATTTTCAATTGATACCGGTCTTGACAAATCCTTAAGCCACAAAAACCGGGTTACATCTCTGTCTTCTTTATGTAAACCTATTTGAAGGAATGCTTTTTCGATATCTGCTGTAACGGCAAACCTTCTTAATCTGAATCTCAAGAGCAAGTGCACTATATCGTCCAGAAGAACTCGACCTCGATACAAGCATTCATTCAAACTTTTCTCCGACTTCCGTGCTTTCGAAGAAGCATCAAATACAATTCTTACTTTGGTTGTGGTCTTGTCAGGAGATATAACAGCATGATGTGGCAGGTAGTGGATAACCCCATCCTGTTGATTATCACTAACTTTTTCGATGATACCTAAATCCAACTGATTTTGAATAATCTTGTTATACTCTTCCAAAATCTTCGGTTCCTTCAATCTAATCATCAATGATTTCAATCTTCCCAATGACAATCCATAGTTACTCGGTAGTTGAGGTGGAAAGGACCTATATGGCCACGAAACAAAATATCGATTGTGTAGAAAGGCTATATTATCTTTGAAAGACTGAATGGATAAATCGTCCTCGTTGAGCAGAGGGGATTCTCTGATTCCAATAATATCCAGTTCCCACAAATGTTTTATGGTATCTCTTTCGCGAATATCTTTTTCAGGAATTACAATAGGCTCAACCCAAGATACTTTATTGAGGACAGATTCCGCTTTATAGCTTGACTCGGAAGAGACAGTGAGAAAACTCACAGTATCTTCCACACTACACAACCTTTTACTTCTCCCACTTAAAATCCATCCTACCTTAGTGTCAAGCAGGTATAATCCTGGAAATTTTGTGCTTTTCTTTATGTTTACAATATCATAATAGTAATCATTCCCAATGAGGATGTCGACAGGACGATCAGGCTCGTCATCGGATAATTTAATACTTTTCAATCTATAATTTGGAGATATGTTAGCATTACTTGTTTTCCCCATAATAGTTGGTACTACATTAACTTCCACTCTCTGTTTTGTTCCATCGAGATAGTTTAAATTCAGTGTTGTCAAGTATGTTGTAACTTTTGTTGGTTGATTTCTCCCAAATACAAATACTGACAAAATTTGCTTACTCTCCTGAGGAAGGTCCAGATTTTTTCTCAATTCATCGGTTATGTATGTGCGTTGACTTCCACTGTCCAACATTCCTCTTGCTTTGATTTTACCTCCAGTTTTCACGTTGTCGAGAATCACTGTGAAAGTCTGCATGGAAACCTCCTCTGTAGTTGCCATCATTGCTGGCATACCATTTTCAGGTTCCATATTCTGTCTGTGATCTGCAAGTAAGAGGTCTTCTTCTGGAAAGTTCTTTGGACAAAGACTTCGATGATGTAGTCCAACCTTCCGACAATGAAAACATGGTTTAGGGTTAGGACAGTTACGTGGTGCATGGTTTCTTAGACACTTGAAACATCTGCCTCTAATTTGCAGTTTCCTAGCCTGGATCGTTCTGAAATTTTCGCACTCATCACTCCAGTGCTCATCCTCACAAAAAGCACATTTGGGTATCATAGGCGCTCCCAGAAGAGCTTGAGCAGTGGAGTAATGCTTCGAGGAGGATTCCCTAGGTACATTTCCAACAGTGGTAGCATATGCACGCTCTTGAGCCGTAATCAAAATTTTCAATGCATCAAGCAAATCCTCAGTCGTGAGATCTCTCTGTATCCTCTGGCGCTCAATTTCAATTCTCAGCGAGGGAGGAAATTTATTGAGGATTATCGAGTGAAATGAAGGAGAGTCAATTCTCTCTCCCAAGTTCTGTAAATTTCGCAAGTGCTTCTCAACAGAGTCAAATGTAGCACGCATGCTTGAGTGGTGATTGGAAGCTGGAGATAGCATGTTCAACTGTTGGTAATGAACTGACACTAATACTTTCGGGTCTCCATACCTTTCGTGCAAAAGTTCTACCGCTACCGCATAATTTTCATTCGTTATATCCAGCCCGGATATTCTTTCCTTAGCTGCTCCGGAAAGATAAGACAGTAGATATTGAAATTTTTGAATATCATCAAAATTGTCATTGTTTCCAATGGTGGAATGAAAAAGCTGCCAGAACGCTCTAAACTCCAATATGCTACCGCTATACATAGGAATATTTAGCTTTGGAAGGGTCACTTTAACTCTTTCTGTATTGGAAACTATTGGAGGAACCTGCTGACTTACGGCCCTGTCCAGTTTTTTAAGTCTCATACTCAACAATACTAGCGTCTGCTCTGCCTCCCATCGAGTGTCAACGATCGCAGCGGCACTATGAGCCTCGTCGGGATCCGAAGTTTGTCTTCTCCTGCTGGACTCCGCCGGTCTATTGGTAAGCTGATCATCAGTTTCTTTGAAGAAGGCTAGACCACCTTGAAGACGCGCCAAAGTATCTTCGAGATCCCTAGGAGAACTGGTATCATCAGCGAGCAATTCTTTCGAAAGATCTAGCACTTCTCGCAACTTCTGTGCAAGATCGTTGACTCTTGTTGTTAATCTGTCCATTCTCTGCTACCATGTGGTGGAAGCTGGTGGATTTTTATAGTTCTTCTCTTTCTTTCTTTCTGATATTTTTAAGACTATTAAATCTCTGTTTCTCGTACTTTAATCCTCTTTATTCAATGAACTTTTTCGGTCGCATCAACATTGTAACTTAACACCTGATAACTTTCAACTTTCAATTTAGTTCGCAAGTGTCAACAATAACAATTAAATTTTGAAGCCGAAACAATCATGATTTCGAAAACTCTTTAAACATTCATTAATTTCGCAAGTCTGCGACACCTACTACCTACTAGGGCATTTTTGAAAACTTCAAACCAAACCACCAACCAAATAGAAATGAAGGGTTGACATTCTCAAAAATGCCCTAGTACGTTGAAGGTACCTACGGTTGGTAGGGAGGGATCTATACAGAAGGGTGATCTATACAGAAAATAATAAACCTTTGGGCTATGATTTGCAGCGTTTTTTTAACTACCAACATTTTTTACCTACCAACTAGGTACTACCTACCACACCATAATGCCTTCACACCTTCACAATCAAGTTTATTAGAAAGAACTAAACGCTTCACATTCGATTCGAAAAATAGAGGGCTTCATATGGAATTTTGATTACTGGTAAGTAATTTTAGCATGGAACTATGCTTTAGCCTTGGACTCACTTGCCGAAAAATGTCACACGAATATGTCACACGAATATGTCACGCGGAATGGGTAACGCGGATGGGTGACGAAATTTTCTTATGATTTTCACGTACAACCGAGCCGTTGGTAGGGAAATGGAACTTCCGCAATTGTAATCACACAGTAAACGTTCACCATTCGTTGGAAAGCTCCTGATTTATGTCGCATTTGTATATTGAGTGTTATATTAATGTGTTAGGTGTTTATCCAATAATGCGATATTATAAATAGTTAGTAAACAATCTTATGTGTCGCTAGCCTGGTTCATTACCAGGGAAGTTAGAAAATACCACAGTTCGTATCCATCGTAAAGCATAGTTCCATGTTTCTCGAATTTTAGCCGTAGGCTCTAAGTGAAAAGCATCCGGGGGTCCAGGGGGCTTGCCCCCTGGCGAGGCGCACAGCGCCGAGTTTTTTTAACATTTTAGTCAGATAAAATTTGAACGGAGATTAGACCTCTTTTGTGATTCACACTCGTGATTCTGTTTTGTCGAAGGAAAACTCTTAAGTACTCGTAGGGAGCGAACGGTTTGTCCTGCAGAGCTCCGGGTGGTCTCAAAAATTTTAAAAAATTCAATACTACTTTAAATTGGTGTAAAAACGATACCTTTATTTCGAGAGTTTTCGAGCTAGGGCAGTCTTGAAAATGTAACCCTTAATTTTCACCCCTTAGAAGTGACCTACACCAACCAAAAGCTTCGCGGCACAACTAGACCCCAAATGGAGCCCATATACCAAATTTGAACCAAATCGGTCCAGTGTTGCTAAGAAAAGTGCCGCGTACGGCGGACGGACGGAAAATTTTTTATTCGATTTTCGGATTTTACGTACCGTAAAACCGTCAAACTTTACCCCACCAGAGGTAACTTTACCCCAAAAAGTGAGAATCTTAGTGACGTAAGCTTGGTAGGACTTAGATAAAAGTTAGTTATTGTGTTTTCGTTATTCTCCACATCCTAGAGAATCGATGCGGCTTGCGATGGCGCCTTTATCCATGTTTACAGCTGTTATCAGTCATAGTTTCCTGTTCAGCTGTTTTTGTCCTGTTTCTCGTGCTCAAAAATTTCTTCCATATCAGGTGTTTGGAGTGGATTTACCAGGCAAGCCCTCATCATATCACTTTCAATATCTTATTTTGAACAAAACACACTAATCAAATTCTCAAAAAAGTGTTTTCTTAGTTATGCCTTTGTTTATCAAAAATTTGATGGTAACTTTACTCCAAAAACCGGTTATCTTTACTCCACTATAAAGGTTGGGATAAAGGTAGCCTCACTCATATTTTTCTTATTTAATCTCGAAAAATATTTGAGTTTTATAATTTTCGCAGTGTTGAATGTAAGGTTTCTAGTGTATCTCATGTCAGAAGTTGGAGATGGGGAGAAGAAATGAGAAAAAGCTTGGTACGCACCCCTACCGAAACTTTACAACTGAACAGCTGCATTATGATATGAACATAAACGTGCTTTGGTCTCATAAGTTGTGATTTACCATATTATTTACTCGTGGGTTAACTTTGAAATTTACCATTGCAATTCATCTGAAAGTTATCGAATGTGAAACAGACTTTTTCTGTGATTTTGTTAAGTCATTCGTTTATCAATTATTGTCTTTTAATATTTCTTTACTTGTAGAAAGTTTTGCTCTACTTACATAAGGTCTGTCTATACTGGAAGACTGAAATTGTGATCTCTTAACCAGAAATATTGCATTTCAAGCAAATTCGTTGAAATAAATGATCATTGGAATTTATATTTTTCTTAGGTATAACTTTCATTTTTCAAGCTAAAAAGTTCAATTTTTCAGAATATATTTTATAATAATATTATAAATACTTGATATTATCAAGTATTTCTGAGGTAATGAATTCAATCCCGACTAGTAACATTGCACCACTGCCCGTTTCTGTAGCGATAACCGTGAGTTTTTCAGAGTGGAGTAAAGATAGACGCACTCGCAGGTAACGCTACTCCAACATTTAAACAATTAAATAAGGGGTTTCAATTATCTGATCAGATGAGCTCGACCACTCAAAATGTTCAGGAAGCCCTGAAGATCAATTCACTTAATAAAAAAAATCAATTTAACCCATTTCGAGTGGGAGAAATTGTATTTGGAAATGTTTTGGAGTAAATCTTGGGGTAAAGTTTGACGGTTTTACGATACCTTGAAACGTAAAACATCAAATTTTGATTTTTCGATTTTTTGTTAATTTTTTTTTCTAGCTCGATTCCAATGGCTTGTTATACCAAAATCATTGTTGGTTTATTTTTATCATTATTTTTAATGATTTATTTATCATTATTTATGTTTATTTATTTATTTATGTTTATTTATAATTATTTATGGTTTATTTCTATCATTATTTTTAATGATTTATACATCATTATTCAATTATCTTTTTTTATAATTTTTTAAAATGATAAAATACTCATGTTCATAGAACATCCAAGTCTTTTGAACTGATATTTTGAACTGAACAGGTATTTTGAACTGACTGGGTGCAATTTATGTTTCGTCAGTTTAAGAAATGTTTCGGAGGGGGGGGGGGGTTAAATTCGGACGGCAAAACGCGAGAGAAAATTTTGATTTCGGAGGTACTTTTTTAACCCTTGAAAAGTGAAAACAATGCTTCCCGATAAGGGTTCAAGTAAGTTGCATTTGTTATTCAATGACAATCACGACTATTGCAACGCGTGGTCCCAGAATTACGTTTCGCTAAATACGCCCTTTTCTCACGAGCTCTCGTCCACTCATTTGTCGCGTTTTCGACGCTCACGCCCCGGCGGCAGCTCCCGCGCCTGCCATTGTCAGCGTCAGCGGCAAACGGCGAAGCTCCTCGAGGGCGCCGGCGGTCGTTGACTCCCTCGCGCTTTCTCTGCCTTCCGCCTTCAGGTGAAAGCGGCGGCCCTCGACGTGGCCTTTCCTCACTTTTTCTCCTTCCGCCTTGCGTAACCAACCGCCTTTTTTTATTAGTATTTTTTGCAGAATTCGTCGTGATTTAAATGTGCAAAAACTTGTCTAAGTCGCAAACCTTTGTTCTATTGATGCTCTTAGTAGCAGGTTCCCCGGGTGTTGCACTGCCCCACACGTACGCAATTGAACCTATATTTGTGGCAGTCTAAGGAAGGTTCATCTTATGAGGCTGCTTTAATGTAAATCAAACATTACAGGAGAGCTGAAGACGTCTGCTCCCTGCTGATTAGACATAGAGGCTATTGCTAAGAACCTACCAGAAACAACTGAAGGGCCACGATCTGGCTCACCTTGAAGGTCAATGTTATCACTCAGACAACTAGGTAGCTAGTAACAACGCGTTGGTACTTTCTAGCGAATTTTCAAAAACAACGAAGCATAATGCAATGGTCTCAGAATTGTAACCACGGGCTTTTTTTGAAATTTTTTTCGAAATATTCTTCATTTAAGAATTTTTCGTCAAAATCCGTTTTAGAACATTTCAAAACGATTCCTGAAGTTTTTCCAAAAATCAAATGAATATGTAACGTACAAACTGAAAAATCAAATGAATTCATTTGAATTATATTCATATATATTCATGAATGAATTAATTAATTCATATATATTCATATATAACTAAAAATAGGTACATATAATAATTTAACGATAATCATATGCTTTAAGTGGTTTTTGAGGTTCGGTCATAAATTAGAAGTTTTTCCCGACGTTTCGGCAATTTATTTCGCCATATTCATGGGCTACAAACAAACAAACAAAATTACAATTACTGCTATGCACAACTACTATTATTACTAATTAATTATTAATTATTACGAATAATTAGTAATCATTATTATTACTAGTACTACTATGGACAATTTTAAAAATGGTAACATAGTAATAATTAGTAATAATAGTAGTTGTGCATAGCAGTATTGTAATTTTTGTTGTTTGTTTGTATCCCATGAATATGGCGAAATAAATTGCCGAAACGTCGGGAAAAACTTCTAATTTATGACCGAACCTCAAAAACCACTTAAAGTATTATTGAAACAGTCGAAAAACCAAGGGAAATATTCCTCCACTGATAATCATATGTATATTATACATATGATTATCAGTGGAGGAATATTTCCCTTGGGTTTTCGTTTCAATAATACTAAAGCATTATTTTTAGTGGTTTTTGAGGTTCGGTCATAAATTAGGAGTCATAAATTAGAAGTCATAAATTATAAGTCATAAATTAGAAATATTCCTCCACTCATAATCATATGTATAATATACATATGATTATCAGCGGAGGAATATTTCCCTTTGTTTTTCGACCGTTTCAATAATACTTTAAGTGGTTTTTGAGGTTCGGTCATAAATTAGAAGTTTATATATTATAATATAATATATTATGTGTTACTGTTATATATTATATATTAATATATTATATATTATAATATAACATATTATGTGTTACTCCACACGATAACTATAGTAATTGTTTCGCATGAATTTCAAGTTTTTGCCTATTCTTAAAAAAAACGGAAAGGCGTATTTGTTAGCCAAGGATATTGGACTGACAGGGATCCAAATATCAAAAATAGGCCAAAAAATTGTTTTTAGGATTTTAGTAGATATTACCATTATAATCATAGTAACATAATATGGAATAATCGGATTTAGCACCAAATTTCTGATATAAACACATTTTCAAAAATTGAAAATTGTGAAAAAAAATGTAAATATATAGTTATAAACAATTTATATAAGTATACAATGAAAACCTGTGTATATTCGTTGTCCCCAAAAATGTCGAGTGGGTACTTTATGAGTTCGTGGAGTCGAATAGAACTATTAATAGGGTTGTTTTGAGAGCTATTAGACTTCTTCAAAAATAAGGGATGTAAGCGTTTTTGGGGGAAAAATCGATCGAAATTATATTTGTAGACAAAATAAGAATATCATTGTGTTTCAAGTTGAAGTTTTCTCATGATGGCCGCAGAGACTTTGAGACAAATTCAAAATATATTTTGAATTGAATCGATCGAGGATACATTTTGGTATTCTCCCTTTGCTCCCACACAACTGTCGTCCTCTTTGCCCCGTGAGACCGAAAGGTAAGTCAGTTACGATTGAGACCACTCTGTAAAGCTCATCACCACGTGTACCTTGCTTATTACCTTAAAATTGGAATATTATTTCAGAGTATTGTTCCCAAAAATCAAAATAAATGAGGAAGAATCCTCAATCTTTGGTCACTCACTCTACAGCACTACAGGTCTAAGTAGCCCTAGTAGTACAGTAAACATAGCACTTTTGATCGGAACTAATTCGTCTAAAGTTGAAACTTGGTGGAGATGTTCCTTTTGGCATCATATTGTACTAAAAAAAAGTCCCTAGCGATTGGAGGGGTGGAAGGTGGTGGAATTTCGGAAAAACCACGAAACTTTGGCCCTTTTTTTCACTTTTTGGCTTACAGCTCCATAACGGTGCATCTGACAGGAAAATTTATCATACACAAATTAAAGATTATTAAATTATGCGTCCAATGAGCTTCCTAAACATTAAAATTGGTTCAGCGGTTTAGCCGCAATCGCTCGTCAAAGATCGGCGATTTTTAGGAACTTGGCTGAAAAGTGGTGTGTGCTCACGTTCAAACGATTCTAACTCAAAAACTGCTGCTCCAAATTAAAATTGTCTCTGAATCAAAGTGGTACAACATCAAATTCTGCGATAAATGGGGATTGACGAACAACGTCCCTCCATCGATCCCGATCCTTTGCAACCTCTCTTCAATTCGTATTCCCAATCGGCGCGCGTCCCTAAATCTCTCAACCTTTGGTACCAGAGGAAATCGGGGTTTCACAACCCATTAGAGAAGACTGTGTTCCCTCAAACATTTTAATAAGGGAACAAAAAAACAGGGGGGGGGGGGGGGGTGTTACCTTGTATTATTATTGCTCTTAACATGACCGAATTGTCATATAAACCTCAATTCTTATAGCTACTCACCATCCATTGAGGGAGTGATTTCAAGGATTGACACTTCACTTACCTGCAAACAGAAAAAATAGCAAACATTAATAATCATTATATTCGTTAACAAATCGATTTCATTTTTAGCTATACTTATGTTGGACAAATTTGGATAAACTTGAATATTAATGCCAGTAAATGGGCAAAAATCATAGTCAATAATTCTTTCATTCGGACAGCAATGTACTCTTTTTTGGTTTATTATTTTCAATAATGAACCTTTCGAATCGACCAAGAAAAACAATTTTTTAAGACTCCCTCAAAATTTGATGGTTTACAATTCAAGGTACGTAGAATCCAAAAATCGAATAAAAATTTGGCCGTCAACCGCCGTACGCGAAACTTTTGCCACTTAGCATTGACCGATTTTGATGAAATTTGGTATGTAGGCTCCATTTGGGGTCTAGTTGTGCCCCGAAGATTTTGGTTGATGTAGGTCACTTCTAAGGGTTCCAAAATCAATTTTAAAATTTTGAAAACGCCCTAACTCAAAAAATTTCGATATAAAGGTATTGTTTTTCCTTCAATTTAGGATTCTATAGAATTTTTTGAGACCACGCGGAACTTTGTAGGAAAAACCGCTGGCATCCTACGAGAATTTAAGGGTTTTACATACGATAAATCAGAAACACGAGAGTGAATCGCAAAACAGGCCTAATCTCCGTTCAAATTTTAGCTGACCGAAATGCGATCGATGTTTTTCTTCATGTTGGATGGTTGGTGGCTTTGCAGACGAGTGATCAATATAGAAAAATAATAAACCACTGTGTAATAATCTGCAGCGTTTTTTCGGAGTTTGTAACTTGATTTTTATCTCCGCAATTTCATCAATGAATTTTCTGCCATCGGACACGACTATATTGCTCTGAAGAAGGTAAGAAATTATGATTTCCTTAAATTAGCAGTAAAAGTATGTACCTATATGTAGGTACGATACGAAGGAAAGAATCACTATTCAAAGTAATAAACACAAAAAGACATTTTGGTATTCTTTTTATGAGTGTTCTTAGGCATCATTTAACAAAATCAACCCATTGAATGTTTCAGAAAACTTCTGAACAACAACAGAACAACTTCTCCCGGCCGAATGAAGAAGGTTTATCCACAAGCAAATATACGAATATTTATGACGCTTGGAACCCTTCAAAACCTTTACCTACCTACTTATTTATTTACCTGTGTGAAACAATATAAAGCCCGAAATAAACCTATATGGATGTTTTTTATTCAACTTGTACTTTATTACCAACCCATGTAATTTTCTACAAGTATTTTCTACTATATAATTTTACTAGATTGTAAAACAAGAATGAGTATTGAGAACGAAGGCGAGAATTTGACAACTTCAAGTAAGAAACTCACAATCTCGGAAGATTTCACAGATATATTGAAAAGACTGTTAGAAGGAAATTCAAGTTTGCGAAGATCTTCATTGGATATTTTTGAGGGAAAAACTTGTCTAATCGCCTTATTTTTATTATACAAACAAAATAGATAGGTAGTTGACTTGCTGTACACTATTTTCAGTAGGAAAATCTGATAATAACTGTGGCTGAGGGGCACTTAAGGTACCTCCGGCCAGCACTCAGGATTTTACACCATTGGGTCGAGAGTGGGCCTCAACTCAACGCTGAGTTTGGTTTATGAATACCGTTGAGTGCGCCCTTAGAATTCCCACTGAGTGCTCCCTCAGGGCGCCTTTAAATCTTGTCTATGAATACAAATGAGTGCCCGCCAACCCTTATCGATGCATTTGAGGGTGCACTCAGACTTAAGTAATGACTTTGAATTCCGCCCCTAATCTCCTTTCAAATGATAGCTGACCGAAATACGATCGATGTTTTTGTTCAAGTTGGATGGTTGGTGGATTTGCAGACGAGTGATCTATAGAAAAATAATAAACCATTGTGTAATAATTTGCAGCGTTTTTGGTTTATTATTTTCAAAAATGAACCATTGGAATTGAATAAGAAGAACAATGTTTAACTGCATACTAGCTGTACAATTTCAGGTCCCGAAAATGGTTTTCTTGTAAACCACGGAGCTATGGAGACGATCTTGTAAGGCAGCTTTACACACAGATCGAGTCGGAGTAGAGCCTCTCGTGCTGTGAATACGAGGCTACTATGTGCCTCACCCACCTGGCAGACTTCTTTTCGAGTAACGCTTCAGTCATATTTCCCGGCGCTGCACTCACGCAGAAGGCGCGCAGACATTTTTAACTGCCTTGTAGCCACAGCCACTCGTCAAGGTGAGAAAATGCATAAAAGTTGTTGTTGAGGCGGGAACCTTGGTATTTCCGGGTGACTCGACGCTTAATAGGCAAAGCTGAGGGTTATCTTCACCTCCTCGATGCTACTAGAAAGAAGATTTCTACTGATGTGAAACATTATCTTATCAGTCGCGCCTCAACGGCTGCCTGTGACTCTTGCGATGAGTTTTACGGCTGAGAACAAACACAAATACCTTCGCACTGGTAGTTAAGAAATGCATTCCTCGAATTCCAGGATACCCGAAGAAGAAAGTCCATTCATGCAGCATGAATTAATGAGCGAATTTTCAAAGAAATCTTTTTTAAACACTCTTCAGGGATCGTTTCAGAATGTTCCAAAACGGATTTCAGTGAAAAATTTTTTCGAAAAAGACCCTTCTAAAAATTTTGAGGCCTTCGAACATTTTCCTTGAAAATTCGCTAATCGACTATTTTTCAACGCATGTGTCACGTCGGAGTTGTGGAAATCTTTTGGTTTATTATTTTCTAGGAACACATCTTTGTCATTATCAGGGCCTGTCAGCCACATTTTCGCTTCACAATGAAGTTTATTTGGAAGGAATTAACGCAACACTCTAAATTATAAACAAGCGGGTGTGGCACATAGCTTCCTCGTACCCATAACCCGATTGTATAGATGATCCGATGCGTAGTAGCTCGTCTCAAACCATCAATCTCTAAGTGCACTTACCCTCTTACACTCAACACACCAACGCGCACAATCTCTAAATATTGTTGGAAAATGTAGAAGTTATGGCTGTTAGAAGGATTTCACGTTTGCTCATGCGCACAAAACACTTTCAATTTGGGGGCCATGATTTTCATAGGGGACCATCTCCACCTCAACCCGCATAATCCCTCAAAAATGTCATCGAAATCGAATGGAACATGTAGAGTTATGGCTGTTGTACGGAAATATACATTTGCGCATGCGCAGTGGCTACGGCCCAGGCATGGAAGAATATGAATACTTCTTCCATGGCCCAGGGGTGATGATTTTTTAGGGAACTATTGTAACAATATAGGTTGAAATTCAGATTGAAATTCACCTAATTGTTCATAAGTTAGTCAGAGGAGGGTGACGACCCTACCCCTTCAAACCAGTGATTAGATTAATCAGCCGGCCCGAAGAGGGTATCGATTCATATCTCTATGAATCAAATATCCCCCTAGGCGTAGCTCCAACAAATCGGGAACAAACCAAATCGGTTTGCCCCTTCTGTAAAAGTAGGATCGTCACACCATCTACACGCTAACCCGCACTATCCCTGAAAATTTCACCGAAATCGGACGAGAAATTTAGAAGTTATGACCCACTTTTAAATTCATCTTTAAATTTAGCTAAGAAAAAGTATTAACGGTTATAATAAAGGACCAGCTTAACTTCGTGAAAATGGGGGTTTTTTAATCAGCACGACTTGAATGACCACCATTTGAATTGACCGCCATTAATTGACCAATGAGCACGACTTGAATTGACCACCATTAAGTTCTCTACTTTACGCAATGGCAAGCTGGTCTAGGGATCAAAGGCCCCAACATCAAAGGACTCAACAGGTCCAGAAATGGGAGGGCAGTAAAAGAGCTGCTTAACCCATTAACGCCCGAAACTTTTTTTTCAATATATTTTGAAAATAGATCTGATATTCCAACTCCAAATAGTCTTTAGAACACGAGAAAAATCATTTCAAAAATCTCCTGGTCGAATTTCATGGGTTTACGTTGCCATATCGCAACGCTGGGAGCCACAAGAACTGATCTTTATTTTTCAAAAACTTTTATTATATTGTATAGTGATCTCATCGGATCTACTAGGAACTCTTTTGGAATATTGGATGAGGAATACATCCAATATTGAGTGTAATTCATCAACTTATTGTAACATTCATAATTAGTCAAAAAATACCACTAAAGGATTAGATAAAGTATCATAGCCCTGTTGATGAAAACATGGGTATTTAGTAGGGTACTTGTTAGTTATTACAACATCCAGCCAGGCCAAGAATCAATCAATTTGAAGGTGACGCATCGTGCTATGTGTAACCACAGAGTACTGGAGACAAGTGTTTGTAACACCCACTTGGCAGACTACTGTTTGTTACCGCGTATTTGGCAGGAAAATCGGTAGTTCTGATGACCTCCAATCAGTTCATTTACCCATTGAATTTGTAGATGAAGCTTCGTACTATGTGCCTCACCCTCGTGGCTGGAGATAGAAAATTAATTGAATTATACATCCATATGACCAGAAAGATCTGGAGAAAAAGATCCCCAGGATAAAGGACTTCGCAATGACTCAGGAAGGTGCCCAGCAGCCTCCAAACAGAAAGGCTCTCTATGTTGCCATATGGCAACACTGGGCGTTAATAGGTTAATGGCGCAACACTCCGAAGCAGAGGCAAGCCAAGCAGCTGATCACCATATCCAAGAATAGAGCAAAAGCTCTGCTGCTGTCATTAAGCAGGAAGGACCTTCGCACCATTGTGGGTCTCCTGACTGGCCATTGCCCCTTGAGATACAATCTCAACAAGATGAGCAAGGCCAGGACAGTTGAATGCCGGCTCTGTTGCGAAGGAGTCGAGACAGCCTGCCAAAATGCGTGGCAACTTTATAAATCCACCGCAGAGGTAGCAAGCACATACCGTGAGTTCAGGAGAGGTGTGGTATACTTGTTCACCAATGAAGCTCTTGCTAAAAACCCGAAAATATGAGAACTGTCCCATATCTTTTTTTTTTTAATTAGCATTCAAGTTTTCCATTTGAATATCGAGTTTTGAACTAATTTTTGTGGTATTATTCCATTCATATAGTAGAGCCCTCTTAGTTGCGCTATTGCCCAATGCACCCTACAGGGTGCGGCCCTGTAGAAAATAATCAGCAGCAGCAGAAATGGCAAAAACTGTGTAAGTGTTTCAATTGAAGACCAACTAACACAAAAAATAAATTAAAAAATCAAATTTTGACGGTACGTCCCTTTTGGGCGCCGGAGGGTGTAACAATATAGGTTAAATTTCAATTTGTACAACAAATTTGAAATACACCTAATTGCCCATATATGAGACAGAGGAGGGTGTGACGACCCTACCCCTTCAAACCAGTGATTAGATTATTCAGCCGGCCTGAAGAGAATATCGATTCATATCTCTATGAATCGGATATCCCTAAAGGCGTAGCTCCAACAAATCGGGAACAAACCAATTGGATTGTCCCTTATAAAAAAGTAGGATCGTCACACTCCTCTCCCTAAAACATACTTCTAGGTTTCAAACAGAAGTATGTTTGAAAACAAGTCAAAGGGACTGAAAAATAGTATGAAGCCCAGGAAAGGACGTCTGGAAGCTTCAAGGGGATTCCTCCATCGTAATGGTACTATTGCAAAAGAAGAAGAAGAAGAAGAATGCCACGAATGGGTCATTTATGCCACGAATGGGCCATTTATACATAAAAGAATAAATCAATGGAACTGAGGAGAGCGCAAACTAAATAAAGAATACGAACGACGAAACATTCAAGTGTAATGATTGAAAAGGCAAATGCAGAAAAGGCTTATATAAAAGAAAAACGTAATTGAAATTAATAAAATGCCAGATTGGCAAAGCCTAACAAGAGACTGAATTTAATTGCCGGATTGGCGAAGTTTAATGAATGAATTTAATATAGAGATTCCTTCTGGATATCTCTTTGAGTAATTCCTTCTGGACACTCTTGTCTCCATTACTAACTCTCGCCTAACTTGTCTCCATTACTCTGTGCTTCTGGAATACCCAAGAAAAAGTGGAGGGGAAATGATGAAATAAATTCAGTGCATTTCCACCGAACCACGCTCTGCTACTATGTAACAATATAGGTTGAATTTCAATTTGTACAACAAATTTGTAATACACCTAATTGCCCATATTTGAGACAGAGGAGGGTGTGACGACCCTACCCCATCAAACCAGTGATTAGATTAATCAGCCGGCCTGAAGGGAATATCGATTCATATCTCTATGAATCGGATATCCCTAAAGGCATAGCTCCAACAAATCGGGAACAAACCAATTGGATTGTCCCTTATAAAAAAGTAGGATCGTCACAAGGGTTAAGTGTCATTTTAAATTTCATCAAAATGTTCACAAATTTTTACAAATTTTCACATGTTTTTTTCTGATCAAACAAAAACTCTGCGGTCTACTCATCAATTTAGCCGTTTGGCACTTGCTTTGACAGCAAACAAACCATTTTCTTTCATGACTTTTCACTAGAATATTTAATATTCTACTCATGACAGGTTTTTTGCGTTTTCGCCCCACTATACGGCGACCGACTGAGTCCCCCTTAAGGGTTGGACTTACGATAAATCAGAAACACGAGTGCGAATCGCAAGAGGCCTAATCTCCGTTCAAATTTTAGCTGACCAAAATGCGACCTTCGTTCTGGCGAGTGATCTACACAGAAAAATAATAAACCTTTGTGTAATAATTTGCAGCGTTTTTGTATTTCATCGCCAGCTGGTAAAACCGATCGGAAGTGCAGCTTTTATAAGTGTTGTACAGCTCAGCGCTTTCTGCATTGAAATGAGTTCCTTTTATGAAGGAAATATTGAATGGGGCGGACTCGACGGTCTCCTCTGATGGGGTGAAACCAGTTGAACCTCGGGAAATCTGCGTTTTATCGCAGAGTCCAGTCCAGACCGCCTACCATCTCTGACACTAAGACAAAAAGCTGCGAATCATTACACAAGGTTTATTATTTTTCTGAATTAATCTTTTTGCCGTTATAAACTATTAGCCCAGTACTCATTTCCGATGAGAGCATCATCCCATTAAAGCCCAGCGTTCCTTTTCGTTTGGAGGGTGTCTTTAGAGCCCCATCCTGAATCCTCGAGATCCTCTTCTCTACATCATAGTGATGTATACTTTTTTGGTGTTATGTGATTTAGGTGGTGAAAAACATGCAATAAAATCGACACCAATGAGGACCTGCTAAAGAACAAGTACCTACTGTACCTTGTTCGCCAATTACTGTAGAATTTATTGTAAAATTACATTTTAAACTAGCGATGTGGAAATTGTCTGTTGAAATACATCGATGGCCATCCATCAAATGACTAGAAATGACCCTAGTTAACCTATGAATGAGGAGGTCGAAAAAGATGCTTTGGACCTGCCCCGGCTGATTAAAAAAAAAAAACTTTCTAGCAAAACTGTACAAAATTCTGCAAAAAACTGTATGGTGAAAATTCATTCTGATTCTCTGCCAATAGGAGTGAGGAAGTCACTGGCGACATCCACCTATTCCGAATGGGGTGTCAAACATCCGTAACAGCCTCACATGTGCTCCAGATTTGCTCAACCATGGTAAGACCCAGGTGTAACTCTGCCCTGAGCCTATTAGATGGCTATGCTAGTCGTAAAGGATGCCCAGTATGTCTTGAGCCGCACTTCAACCTAGCACAGCGAGGTTATCGCCCTGATCTCCTAGTGGCAACACCAAGAGAAGTCTTCATTATTGATATCTCAGTGGTCTCTGGCCGGAGATCACTCGCAGACATCAATGCTGTCAAAATTCATAATATGAAGTGGGTGCACTATTAGTGGCTGCACCAGCACTTGCAAACACACAGCGAAAAAATCAAATAAAGGTGATTGGGGAGTGAGATAGCAGGTCAGCACAGGATCTGGGTCGAACAGGTTACCCACTGTTCATCCTAGAGTGGAAGACCACCCGAGTCCTGACAGGAGGAACATATCTGGACTGTATTCAAGACTATGGCCACTTGACGGCGTGCCACGGCTTGAGCAAGTGGCCCCGTGCGACCTGGAGCTGAACTCAAACCCCAGGGGGAAGAAGCGTCGGCTGATGGCGTAGCCAGAAGAGGCACAATCCTCCCTCCATCAACCAGGGGACAAAGTGATTCAATCTTGTCCCTCACAATCTCCATAAAATCTAGTCCAATTCAAGTAACCGCCAATTTTGGACCAATTTACTCACTCACTCCCTGGCAGAACTGTCCAAAATTTTCGTACATATTTGACCTCCGCAGTCTTTAGCCGTCCATAAAATGACTATAAATGACCCGAGTTAACCTTTGGGGAAACTGATCGACAGAGGCTGACGGTAAGAAGGTCAAAAACGATGTTTTGGATCTGCCCTGACTCCGACGACAAAACTAGCCTAATCAGAGTGTCCGCCAATTTTGGACCGACTCACTTACTCACTTCTTTCGCAAAACTGTCCAAAATTGTCGTTCTTATTTGACACTCCCGCAGTCATAAGCCTCTCGTCCCTTCGATTGCCTTCTCGGGTCGAAATCGATAGCCGTCCATAAAATGACTAGAAATGGCCCGAGTTAACCTTTGGGGAAACTGATCCACAGAGGTAAAAAGCAATGTTCTAGACCTGCCTCCTTTCCCCAAAAAACCAGTCTAATTCGATAGGACGAAGAAACTGGTCTTACTCTAAAACCGCCAATTTTGGACCAATTTAACCTACTCACTCCCTGTCCAAACGTTTCGTACATATTTGACCGACGCAGTCATTGGCCGTCCATAAAATGACTAGAAATGACCCGAGCTAACATTTGGGTAAAACTGATCCAAAGAGGCTGAGGGTAAGGAGGTCAAAAGCGATGTTTTGGATCTGCCCTGACTCCGACGACAAAACTAGCCGAATCAGAGTGTCCGCCAATTTTGGACCAATTTAACCTACTCACTCACTGTCCAAACGTTTCGTACATATTTGACCCCTGCAGTCATTGGCCGTCCATAAAATGACTAGAAATGACCCGAGCTAACATTTGGGTAAAACTGATCGACAGAGGCTGAGGGTAAGGAGGTCAAAAGCGATGTTTTGGATCTGCCCTGACTCCGACGACAAAACTAGCCTAATCAGAGTGTCCGCCAATTTTGGACCAATTTAACCTACTCACTCACTGTCCAAACGTTTCGTACATATTTGACCCCTGCAGTCATTGGCCGTCCATAAAATGACTAGAAATGACCCGAGCTAACATTTGGGTAAAACTGATCCAAAGAGGCTGAGGGTAAGGAGGTCAAAAGCGATGTTTTGGATCTGCCCTGACTCCGACGACAAAACTAGCCTAATCAGAGTGTCCGCCAATTTTGGACCAATTTAACCTACTCACTCACTGTCCAAACGTTTCGTACATATTTGACCCCTGCAGTCATTGGCCGTCCATAAAATGACTAGAAATGACCCGAGCTAACATTTGGGTAAAACTGATCGACAGAGGCTGAGGGTAAGGAGGTCAAAAGCGATGTTTTGGATCTGCCCAGGCTCCGACGAAAAAACTAGCCTAATCAGAGTGTCCGCCAATTTTGGACCAACTCACTTACTCACTTCCTTCGCAAAACTGTCCAAAATTGTCGTTCTTATTTGACACCCCCGCAGCCATAAGCTTCGATTGCCTTCTCGGGTCGAAATCGATAGCCGTCCATCAAATGACTAGAAATGGCCCGAGTTAACCTTTGGGGGGGTTCGAAGCCCGTAATAGAACGGGAGTGATCTGCGCCGGGTCGTTGCGTATTTCCGGGTTGGTAGGAGTCGGGAGCGGAGCTTTCCGAGGCGGGTCGATAAAGTCGAGGGTGCATTGACCTTGCCGTCCCCACATGTAGGTCAGATCGCTCACCGCGAGGGGGATGAAACAATCGATTTTGCGAGCGACCGTTCGATCGAAACAAAAAATCGATTGTTCGCGAAATCGGAGTTACTAAGATCGATATTTTTATTCGGTGAACCATGCGAATTTCCACGGAATCAATTTTGGTTTATTATTTTCAATAACGAACCTTTGGAATCGACCAAGAAAAATATTGTACTCTGTATTTGTATATAAATATTGTACTGTATTTTGAAGAATATTTTTTTCTACCTTGAAAAGTGAAAAAAAAAACATTGGAAGTTGATAGTTGGGGATCATCATCGCTTTCATCATCTTCATCATGAGAAGGAATGCTATTCAAAAGTAACAACCAAGGAATGTAGGTTGCACTGTTATGTTATTGAAAAAACAAACGGTGGATACAGCTTTCGTACAAGTACGCAACCACGAGAGACATTTTATGTCTTATGTTTAATAAATTGAGAGCTTTCCAATGAGTGGTGAACGATTTTTGTGGGGTGGAAAATGAGGAAGTTAGTTTTCCCTAGGAACGATTGGTTGTACGTGAAAATCATCAGGAATTTCCGCGTAACGCTCCCCGCGTGACGATTTTTCATTTATGTGCCATAGTAAAGGCATAAAATGTCAAAAAGCTTCCGCTACCTCGGTAGACTAGAGAACAATTATTTTTTAGCATGAAAAATTTATAAATTTCTTTTTAAAATTCGTAGTGGAACATGAAGTATGAGAGGAGTTGACGACTGTATTCGTATTTTTCTTATTGTTTTTATTTGGGAATTTAGTACAACTTTGGATCATCTTGCGTTGGGATCGCGACAGCGTTAATTTATTGCAAATAGGTGCCGACCCGTCATAGCAGTTCCACTCATCACTCTCATAATAGTTCCACTCATCACTCATATAGCAGTTCCACTCATCCGTCTTATAGGAGTTCCACTCATTCCTCGTATAGCAGTTCCAGAAAAAACTGATACAACAGTTCCAAATATCACACTCACAGCAGGTCCACTCATCACTCTTATAGCAGGTCCACTCATCCCTCTTATAGGAGTTCCACTCATTACTCGTATAGCAGTTCCATTCATCTTTCTTAAAACAGTTCCCCATATCACACTCACAGCAGGTCCACTCATCGCTCATATAGCAGTTCCACTCATCCCTCTTATAGGAGTTCCACTCATTATTCGTATAGCAGTTCCATTCATCACTCTTATAACAGTTCCACATATCACACGCACAGCAGGTCCACTCATCCCTCTTATAGGAGTTCCACTCATCACTCTCATAATAGTTCCACTCATCACTCATATAGCAGTTCCACTTATCCGTCTTATAGGAGTTCCACTCATTACTCGTATAGCAGTTCCACTCATCCGTCTTATAGGAGTTCCACTCATTCCTCGTATAGCAGTTCCAGAAAAAACTGATACAACAGTTCCAAATATCACACTCACAGCAGGTCCACTCATCACTCTTATAGCAGGTTCACTCATCCCTCCTATAGGAGTTCCACTCATTACACGTATAGCAGTTCCATTCATCTTTCTTAAAACAGTTCCCCATATCACACTCACAGCAGGTCCACTCATCGCTCATATAGCAGTTCCACTCATCCCTCTTATAGGAGTTCCACTCATTATTCGTATAGCAGTTCCATTCATCACTCTTATAACAGTTCCACATATCACACGCACAGCAGTTCCACTCATCCCTCTTATAGGAGTTCCACTCATCACTCTCATAATAGTTCCACTCATCACTCATATAGCAGTTCCACTTATCCGTCTTATAGGAGTTCCACTCATTACTCGTATAGCAGTTCCACTCATCCGTCTTATAGGAGTTCCACTCATTCCTCGTATAGCAGTTCCAGAAAAAACTGATACAACAGTTCCAAATATCACACTCACAGCAGGTCCACTCATCACTCTTATAGCAGGTTCACTCATCCCTCCTATAGGAGTTCCACTCATTACACGTATAGCAGTTCCATTCATCTTTCTTAAAACAGTTCCCCATATCACACTCACAGCAGGTCCACTCATCGCTCATATAGCAGTTCCACTCATCCCTCTTATAGGAGTTCCACTCATTATTCGTATAGCAGTTCCATTCATCACTCTTATAACAGTTCCACATATCACACGCACAGCAGGTCCACTCATCACTCATATAGCAGTTCCACTCATCCCTCTTATAGGAGTTCCACTCATTATTCGTATAGCAGTTCCATTCATCACTCTTATAACAGTTCCACATATCACACGCACAGCAGGTCCACTCATCCCTCTTATAGGAGTTCCACTCATCACTCTCATAATAGTTCCACTCATCACTCATATAGCAGTTCCACTTATCCGTCTTATAGGAGTTCCACTCATTACTCGTATAGCAGTTCCACTCATCCGTCTTATAGGAGTTCCACTCATTCCTCGTATAGCAGTTCCAGAAAAAACTGATACAACAGTTCCAAATATCACACTCACAGCAGGTCCACTCATCACTCTTATAGCAGGTCCACTCATCCCTCTTATAGGAGTTCCACAAATTACTCGTATAGCAGTTCCATTCATCACTCTTAAAACAGTTCCACATATCACACTCACAGCAGGTCCACTCATCACTCTTATAGCAGTTCCACTCATCCCTCTCATAGGAGTTCCACTCACTATTCGTATAGCAGTTCCATTCATCACTCTTATAACAGTTCCACATATCACACAGCAGGTCCACTCATCACTCATATAGCAGGTCCACTCATCACTTTCATAGCAGTTCCATTCATCAATCTCAAAGTTCACAATACTCACTCATCAGAAGGAGGAGGAGGAGGAGGGATCCGTGATGCAAATCCCAAACTCTGGGAAACCGTCTCCACAGTCTGAGCATTTCCTTCTACTTCTCCTTTTTCCTCTTTATCTTCTTCCTTCTTGACATTATCAGCCACTCTCATTCCACCTTGTTTCTGCTTGCTGTTTTTGTCCATTTTTTTGTTTTTGTAATATTTTATTAAATTTTCATGATTTGAAGAAGGTAGGTTTATTTAAAATGATGAATTTTGAGCGCGAGGTCGCGTCCATAAATCATTGTATAATGAAGAATATTTTTAGTATTACTAAAAGGACAGGCGATTTGATATTTTTTTTTAGAATTTTTTAATTTTTAATTTTTATTTATTTTTTTCAATTAGTAGGCGATTTTGTGGAGGGCAACGAATAGGAGTTCCACTCATAACCCTAACACCAGTTCTCAGCCACTAGCAGTGGAGGAAGGGAGAAGGAGGAGGTTGAATCAGTTGAGTTACGCGAATCGCAACACAATTCGGAGGGCGATTTCGAGGAAGGCGTCGAATAGGGAGTTCCAGTGCGCTGTCATAGCAGTTCCACTCATCACTCTCATAGCAGCTCACAATCGCAACATCAGAGCTCGAGGAGGAGGAGGAGGGATCTGTTATGCGAAGGGCGGCGGGAGGAGGAGGGCGCCGGTTTGTAAAGGGACGCGCTTTGAAAGTTTTCGCCGAATCTTGCGCCGTTTCCCGCGACAGTGTCATTGACCTCCGAGCGAGCGGGGGGGAACCTGAGCAATGACCGAGGCAGCCTTCCCTCCTCCTCCTCCTCCATTCCCTCCCTCTCCATCGCGATCTCCAAAAAGTTTTTCGCCCTCCGAGGTGCGCCCTCTCACCTCCACTCGAGCCATCTGCCCCCCCCCCCCCCCTTCATCCTCCAGTTGACCAAGTCCCACTCGAGCAGCATGAGTGAATGAGCGAATTTTCGAAACAATATTCCAACCGATTTCTGGCCATTTTTAAACTACGAGGATAATAACTTCTTTTACTGCAAAAGTTACACAATTTTACTCAGAATCCGAATGAAACAATCGAATAATAAATTCAAAGTGGAAAATTCTACCAAAAACTAAGGAAAAAAACGTCTGCCAAGTGGGTGTGGCACATAGCCTCCTCGTATCCATAACCCGATTATATAGGTGATCCGATGCATAGTAGTAAATCTCAAAACACCAATCTTTAAGTACCTTCCACTACCCTCATAGGGGACCATCTACACGCTAATCTGGACAATCCTAGAAAATTTCATCAAATTCGGATGAAAAATTAAGTTAGTAGATGTATGTGATTGGATCAAAAAAATACTTAGCCTCGGCTGGGTATCGAACCCGCGACCCCTGGGGATGATGATTTTCATAGGGGACCATCTAAATACTAGTCTGTAACATCCCTGAAAATTTCATTGGAATCGGATGGAAAATGTAGAAGTTATGGCCGTTACAAGGAATTCACGTTTGCGCATGCGCAGTCGCTTCTATCAGTCCGGGGATGATGATTTTCATAGGGGACCATCTACACACCAACCCGCACAATCCCTGAAAATTTCATCGAAATCGGACAATAACTTCGTATAGTTATGCGCGTTACAAGGAATTCATGACAGACACACAGACACACAGACAGACAGACACGGAACCAAAATTGTTCAGTAAGGTCTAAAACGCAAAACGCGAGTGGAAATTTTGATTTTGGAGAACTTTTTTTTTTCGTCCTTGAAAAGTGAAAACAAAGCTTCCGCTACCTTGGTAGACTCGGAAGCAAAACCCTTTGGCATAAATCATTTCAATTTTTGGCAAACTTTTGGCATACCAATTGGAACTTTTGGCAACTCATTTTGAACTTTCGGCAAATCCATTACGTTTCGACAACTACTGGACTCCTTGTCCACCTTCATTCCTTCTACAATGTTCAATAAAGTGTTTTTTCTCTCATTCCTTAAACTTATGGACAATTTCCAATTTTTTTAAGAAATCAAAAATAAATAAGAAATTTTGTGCTGAATCCGACCATACCACACATTATTAACCGGAGAGACCCCTTTTTTGCTTCCGAGTCTACCAAGGTAGCAGAAGCTTTGTTTTCACCTTTCAAGGACGAAAAAAATACCTCCAAAATCAAAATTTTCACTCGCGTTTAGCGTTTTAGACCTTTCTGAACAATTTTGGTTCCGTGTCTGTCTGTCTGTCATGAATTCCTTGTAACGCGCATAACTATACGAAGTTATAGTTAGTTACGAAGTTATATTGTCCGATTTCGATGAAATTTTCAGGGATTGTGCGGGTTGGTGTGTAGACGGTCCCCTATGAAAATCATCATCCCCGGACATATAGGAGCGAGAAATTTTGGTAGACTCGGAAGCAATAACATCATTGGTTTATAGCACGTTTTTCAGGTCGCCATGGTTTTTCGCGATTGATCAAAATGCTGCCGTGCTAAGCCAGAAAGTCGTAACGTGAAAATTTGACCAAATTGAGTTATTGGTACCCGGGGGTTTTGGGGGTCGATTTCTATCGATTTTCGGAGTTTTAGAGTCGTATCTCTACTAGAAATGCCCCAAACAAGCCTCCCGACTTTCGCGTTAAGGCGTGTTAACTTGATTTTGCTAAGAAAATAGTCGTATCAGAGCGATTCAGAAGAAGAAAACTCGTATCTTGACACTGATACGAGAATCTGCATATTTCGACGATACGACTTCTTGCATTAAATCGGCATGATACGACTCTTTGCCCCTGAAAACTCGGAATTTAGTGGTGACTTTACGTTTATACTCTGAGTGAATTAAACGTTTATTTGCATTGATTCAGCAGTTTTTCTATATATAATAATCAATGTGAAATGGTTTCTTGAATTAAAATGTTAATTCAAATGAATTCATGTTTTAAGAATTAAAATGAACAGAATAGTCGTAACTTCGGGTTTACGAGAGCGTAATCTCGTATCATCGTTTTTTGACAATTTACACTCAAAAATGTTTAATTTTGACTCCAGAAATCGATTCGGTTACTAATTTATTTTAAGAAAAACCTATACTCGTGGTAAAAGGAGGAAAAATAATCCCCTGAAATAGTTATTTCGCCACGAAACCTATTAGGTCGTTTTCCCGAAAGTCGACGACTTTCTGGCTTAGCACGGCAGAATGGGTATAGCACCTTTTGGAATCAAGCTCCTCAATTACTCAAATTATTATCCGGAATGACACGCATACATACATATACATATAATTATTGGAAAATTTTCAGGGATTGTTTTAGAATATTCCCAAACGCATTTCACTGAAACATTTTTTTGAAAAAGTCCATTCTAATAATGTTGGGGCCATTTCGACAGCTTCATTTTCTTTGAAAATTGGCAAAAAGTAGGGGTTTAAATTTTCAAAAACTCGAATACTCTTGATTTAAAGATATATTATTTTTATAATATTTTTTTGATTTTAATGAGATACGAAACCAGAATTGTTCAGGAAGGACTAAAAGTGTTAGTCTAAAACGTGAAAAGGGAGTAGAATGTTTAATTTTGGAGAAATTGTTTTTCAATCTTGAACAGTGAAAACAGCTTCTGGTACCTCGGTAAAATCGGAAGCAAAATAGAACCGAAATATCATTCGGAAGGACAAAGCAGGATGAACCTACCAGCCTATACATTTGAAGTTTCAAGACCCCTTGATTTGAAGTTATTCATATGGACAGCTGATTACCTTCCAAAACACCCCCAGATCGTGGAGGAGCAGAGAACACCCACTTTGGTCGAAGGGTCAAAGGTCGAAATCCGAGCGAAGGGAAAAGTCAGAACCGTCTGCAGCCCTGAATGACCTTTAGAGGTCGCCCAACGCTCGTCGAGGGCAGCCTGGTCTGATCCGGAGGTGGAAAACGAAATTTCGTCAAAATTACACTGATGACACTCTCAAGTAGGTTCGCCGCTTCCTTGTTCAGGACCGTACGATTCAACAGCCGTTTTTTGGTTTATTATTTTCAATAATGAACCTTTGGAATCGACCAAGAAAATAAAAATTTTAACACCCCCTCAAAATTTGATGGTTTACGTTTCAAGGTACGTAGAATCCAAAAAACGAATAAAAATTTGGCCGTCCGTCCGCCGTACGCGGCACTTTCCCCACTTAGCATTGACCGATTTTGATGAAATTTGGTATGTAGGCTCCATTTGGGGTCTAGTTGTGCCCCGAAGCTTTTGGTTGATGTAGGTCACTTCTAAGGGTTCCAAAATCAATTTTGAAATTTTGAAAACGCCCTAACTCAAAAAATTTCAATATAAAGGTATTGTTTTTCCTTCAATTTAAGATTCTATAGAATTTTTAGAGACCACGCGGAGCTCTGTAGGACAAACCGTTCGCTCCCTACTTAAATTTAAGGGTTTAAATTGAAATATATATATGTAAATCAAAATACGAGTGTGAATCGCAAAAGAGGCCTAATCTCCGTTCAAATTAGAGCTGACCGAAATGCGATCAATAGTTGGTGATTTTGATTTTTTTTTCTTTGATTTTTTCTTTGATTTTTTTTTTGATTTTTTTTTTATTTTATTTTATTTTTTTTTTCTCTTCATATTGGATGGTTGGTGATTTTGTAGACGAGTGATCTATATAGAAAAATAATAAACCATTGTGTAATAATTTGCAGCGTTTTTCTCATTAAAACCCAAGATTTAGCCAGAAAAAAAACAGATTTTTCTGTGCGTTCAAACCTCAATTTCTCTTCTAAATTCATCAGCAAAAATTAATTTGGCGTCCATTAGAAAGCTGGTAAGCACAAAAATGGGGTATTTCAGTCAATTTTTTAAATTTTTTGTGTCAAAAGACTATGGTTCAGGAATAACGGTAATCGGGTCTGTTCGTCGAGAAAATGTTTTTAAAAAATCAGAGAAGCTAAGGAAAGTTGAAGATTTGAACGGTATGACGTAGCTAGCCAAAACTCTCTGAAAAAGTATCCATGCACAGAGAAAAGACCCTTGGAGAATCTCTTGGATACTGCAAAATACTACTCACACACGCGCGCGGCATAAGTGTGTGTGCGTTAAGTGAGGCCCTCCTTTTTTTCAAATGTGTGATCTCTATAATTAATTTTTCTACCACATTTTATAGTATCATTGGGCTAAAAGTTGTAGTATATAGGTTTTCAAGGGTGCTGAATCCAAATTTGAGGTCAAAAACCTGAATTTCCGACCCACCGAAATACCCCATTAATAGGATCACCATGCGTTTGAAAAACTGGTGATTTTGAGATTTTGACAAAACGCTGCAAATTATTACACAATGGTTTATTATTTTTCTATAGATCACTCGTCTGCAAAGCCACCAACCATCCAACATGAAGAAAAACATCGATCGCATTTCGGTCAGCTAAAATTTGAACGGAGATTAGGCCTCTTTTGCGATTCACACTCGTGTTACTGATTTATCGTACGTCCAAACTTTAAATTCTCGTAGTGAGCGAACGGTTTGTCATACAGAGCTCCGCGTGGTCTCAAAAACTTCTAAAAATTCTGTAGAATCTTAAATTGAAGGAAAAACAATACCTTTATATCGAAATTTTTTGAGTTAGGGCGTTTTCAAAATTTTAAAATTCATTTTTGAATCCTTAGAAGTGACCTACATCAACCAAAATCTGCGGGGCACAACTAGACCCCAAACGGAGCTCACATACCAAATTTCATCAAAATCGGTCAATGCTAAGTGGCAAAAGTGCCGCGTACGGCGGACGGACGGCCAAATTTTTATTAGATTTTTGGATTCTACGTACCTTGAAACGTAAACTATCAAATTTTGAGGGGGTGATGAAAATTTTTTTTTTGATCGATTCCAAAGGTTCATTATTGAAAATAATAAACCAAAATCCAATTTTCTGGCTCAATTTGGATTTGGAAAAACTGGTGATTTTGAGATTTTGACAAAATCCGATTTTCTGGCTCAATTGGAATAGCCAAGTACTTGGGTATGACCCTGGATACCAAACTGAGATGGAGAGAACATGTGAAGAAGAAGAAAGAATAAATCAACCTGAAATTTAGGAAAATGTACTGGCTGTTGGGAAGAAGCTCTCAACTCCCTGTGCACAATTAAGTGCTACTCTACTGGCAAGTGGTAGAGCCAGCAGGGGTCTACGGCTGTCACATATGGGGATGCACCAAAGACAGCAACGTGAAAATCATCCAAACGGTGCAGATCAAAGTACTCAGGAGCCTAGTTATTGCTGGTACATTCGACCAAATGACCTCCACCGCGACCTCAAAATTGAGGTGGTGAATGAGGTCATAAAGAGAAGAGCTGAGGACCACGAAACTCGGCTCCACAAACCTCCAAAGGTCGAAGTTTTGAATCTTCTGGACAACAGCAGGGACATACGACGATTAAAGAGGACCAAGCTCCTGGGACCTCGTCACCAATCACTAGAAGAGAAGCGTGTAATGTGGTGTGGAAGTAGGTAGTGGTCTATGAACCACACAACTGCTTTTAGTGCATATTAAAGATAAAACGTCTGCCAAGTGGGTGTGGCACATAGCTTCCTCGTATCCATAACCCGATTATATAGGTGATCCGATGCATAGTAGCTAATCTTAAAACATCAAAACAAGTTGATCTGTAACATCCCTGAAAATTTCATTGAAATCGGATGGAAAATGTAGAAGTTATGGCCGTTACAAGGAATTCACGTCTGCGCATGCGCAGTCGCTTCTATCAGTCCGGGGATGATGATTTTCATAGGGGACCGTCTACACACCAACCCGCACAATCCCTGAAAATTTCATAGAAATCGAACAGTAACTTCGTATAGTTATGCCCGTTACAAGGATTTCATGACAGACAAACAGACGGACAGACACGGAACCAAAATTGTTCAGTAAGGTCTAAAACGCAAAACGCGAGTGGAAATTTTGATTTTTGAGAACTTTTTTTTTCATCCTTGAAAAGTGAAAACAAAGCTTCCGCTACCTTGGTAGACTCGGAAGCAAAACAAAGATCACGCATAAAATCTATAACTAATCTTTAGAACATATGAACACGCTTGAAAGTCGAGATTTGGTCGAAGTGATGAAAGAAAATGGTTTGTTCGCTGTCAAAGCAAGTTCCAAACGGCTAAATTGATGAGTAGACCGCAGAGATTTTGTTTGATCAGAAAAAAACATGTGAAAAGTTGTAAAAATTTGTGAACATTTTGATGAAAAGTTTCCGCTAGAGATGTCCCAAAAGTATCGATACTTGAAAGTATCGATAATTCTTGAAAAAAGTATCGATACATATCGATACTTTTTTCCCCTGATATATATATCGTACTATCGATACTTTTTTCCAGTATCGAATGCGATACTTTTTTATATCTCACATTTTATCCGTTTCGACACCTATGCCATGAAGGTACCTACTTGACAGTACCTCTATCTCTACGTAGGTTGTTGGGAGACTAACAAACTTCAACAAATTAAACAAAGATGATGTACCACCACCTCCAGCTCTCTGTGATAACCTGCTGTCCTCCATAATCGAGGAAGGACCTCCAAAATGTTAACCCAACCAAGTGCAATACGAAAACAAGCGCCTAAACAAAAACAAGTTTTAAATAACAAAATGAGTGATTTATTGTTTTGTTCATTCTATATTAATTATTATCCGCGTGATGGAGAGGAGTCACACTGAT
Source organism: Apolygus lucorum (assembly GCA_009739505.2). Taxonomy (NCBI): domain Eukaryota; kingdom Metazoa; phylum Arthropoda; class Insecta; order Hemiptera; family Miridae; genus Apolygus; species Apolygus lucorum. Next base: position 11,637,570 of record CM019183.2, read on the forward strand.
AGAGAGAAACATAAACGACAATTTCACCCATTTTGGTTTATTATTTTCAATAATGAACCTTTGGAATCAACCAAGAAAATTTTTTTTTAACACCCTCTCAAAATTTGATGGTTTACGTTTCAAGGTACGTAGAATCCAAAAATCGAATACAAATTTGGCCGTCCGTCCGCCGTACGCGGCACTTTCCCCACTTAGCATTGACCGATTTTGATGAAATTTGGTATGTAGGCTCCATTTGGGGTCTAGTTGTGCCCCGAAGCTTTTGGTTGATGTAGGTCACTCCTAAGGGTTCCAAAATCAATTTTGAAATTTTGAAAACGCCCTAACTCAAAAAGTTTCGATATAAAGGTATTGTTTTTCCTTCAATTTAAGATTCTATGGAATTTTTAGAATTTTTTGAGACCACGCGGAGCTCTGTAGGACAAACCGTTCGCTCCCTACGAAAATTTAAGGGTTTATATTGAAATATATACATGTATACAAATATGTATATGTATATGATTTATATATATATAAATCAAAACACGAGTGTGAGTCGCAAAAGAGGCCTAATCTCCGTTCAAATTTTAGCTGACCTAAATGCGATCGATAGTTGGTGATTTTGATTTTTTTTTATTTAAAAAAAAAATTTTTTGATTTTTTTTCTTCTTCATATTGGATTTTGTAGACGAGTGATCTATATAAAAATAATAAACCGTTGTGTAATAATTTGCAGCGTTTTTGTGAAAGTATCAAAAAGTATCGATACTTCAAAATATCAATACTTTTTGAAAGTATCGTATCGATACTTTTTGATACTTTCTAGATGTATCGATACGATATTATATCGATACTTTTGAAGTATAGGACATCCCTAGCTTCCGCTACCTTGGTAGACTCGGAAGCAATTACTAGATGCATTGCATACGAGTACAGTTGTAATAATAAACAGAATATGAAAAAATCTTTTTTTCGTTCCCATGGACAGACTTTGATGAAATGTGGTACAAGGACTCCATTTGGGGTCTAGTAGTGCCCCGAAGCTTTTGGTTGAAGCCCGAAGCTAAGGGATGAAAAATTAAGGGTTGACATTTTCAAGCTCGAAAGCTCTTAAAATAAAGGTTTTGTTTTTTCACCAATTTGAAATATTATTGAATTATTAGAATCGAATGAGACCACCGAGAGCTCTGTAGGACCAACCGTTCGCTCCCTACGAGTACTTGAGGGTCGGACTTATTATAAATAGAAACACGACTGTGAATCGCAAAAGAGGTCTTATCCCCGTTGAAATTTCAGCTGACCGAAATGCGATCGATGTTCGTTTCTTTGAGTTGTACTCGTACTCAGTTTTGCGTCCTTAGCAACCAGTAATCAAGTTTCCATATATGAGGGAATTAACTTCATTGTGAAGTAGGTAAAGGTTGGTATGTGATGACAATGGCAAAGCTGAGTTCTTTGCAGACGAGTGATCTATATAGAAAATAATAAACCTTTGTGAAATAATTTACAGGGTTTTATTTTTCAATTCCGCCTAAAAAACAGTCTATTCAAGTAGCATGGGTTTATGAGAGAATTTTCAAAGGAATCTTCAAAGCTATCGTTGAATATTTTCAGGGGAATCAGCGCACTGGCTACGATCTGAGGGGTTTGACGATGGATGGGGAGGGGGGGCAGCCAGGCCTCCGGAAACAGAAACGCTGATTTCGTTGAAAAAATGCACAAATTTCTGTAAGAAGCCTCACTTTATAAATAAAAACGACTGTACAGTTGGGAAGCTGAGATTTTGGCGTAGTTTTTACCGTTTTTGCATCTTGAAAAAACATCGATTCTCATAGTTCAATTTCTAATTGAAAAAATTAGAGGTCTCCCAAGTCACGTAAAATTCTCTTTTCAAGAGGCTTTTTCGTGTCTTAAACCCTGACTCAAAACGCTGCAAATTATTACACAACGGTTTATTATTTTTCTGTATAGATCACCAGGCTGCAAAGAACACTGCTTTGCCACTATCAGTACCTAGCATATCATCACCTAACCTTCACTGTAAACTTTATTTTGAAAGAAAGTACCCTCCAGTAAAACATGATTGAACCTGAACAATTGTTCTGTATAATTCTTTATACTCAATATAAAAAGAGTGATATAGGTACTCAATAAAGTTCACAGTGAAGGTTAGGTGATCCAGCCATAGGAACCTACCACTACCTACTTCACAATAAAGTTTATTTGAAAGAAATAAACGCATCACAACTGGGAGTTGTGAATACTTTCATGAAGAAATTCGATCACCTACTGGTTGCTAAGGACTCAAAACAGACCACCACAGATATGATGCTCTGATACCAAGGAAGTACCTCAACAGAGCTGAGGTATTCAACCCTCCTCCCTCCACTCCACCACAGATATGATGCTCTTATACCAAGGAAGTACCTCAGCAGAGGTGTGGTATTCAACCCTCCTCCCTCCACTCCACCACAGATATGATGCTCTTATACCAAGGAAGTACCTCAGCAGAGGTGTGGTATTCAACCCTCCTCCCTCCACTCCACCACAGATATGATGCTCTTATACCAAGGAAGTACCTCAGCAGAGGTGTGGTATTCAACCCTCCTCCCTCCACTCCACCACAGATATGATGCTCTGATACCAAGGAAGTACCTCAGCAGAGGTGTGGTATTCAATCCTCCTCCCTCCACTCCACCACAGATATGATGCTCTGATACCAAGGAAGTACCTCAGCAGAGGTGTGGTATTCAATCCTCCTCCCTCCACTCCACCACAGATATGATGCTCTGATACCAAGGAAGTACCTCAGCAGAGGTGTGGTATTCAACCCTCCTCCCTCCACTCCACCACAGATATGATGCTCTTATACCAAGGAAGTACCTCAGCAGAGGTGTGGTATTCAACCCTCCTCCCTCCACTCCACCACGAATATAATGCTCTTATATCAAGGAAGTAACTCAACAGAGCTGAGGTATTCAACCCTCCTCCCTCCACTCCACCACAGATATGATGCTCTTATACCAAGGAAGTACCTCAACAGAGCTGAGGTATTCAATCCTCCTCCCTCCACTCAATCACAGATATGATGCTCTGATACCAAGGAAGTACCTCAACAGAGCTGAGGTATTCAACCCTCCTCCCTCCACTCCACCACAGATATGATGCTCTTATACCAAGGAAGTACCTCAGCAGAGGTGTGGTATTCAACCCTCCTCCCTCCACTCCACCACAGATATGATGCTCTTATACCAAGGAAGTACCTCAGCAGAGGTGTGGTATTCAATCCTCCTCCCTCCACTCCACCACGAATATAATGCTCTTATATCAAGGAAGTACCTCAACAGAGCTGAGGTATTCAACCCTCCTCCCTCCACTCCACCACAGATATGATGCTCTTATACCAAGGAAGTACCTCAGCAGAGGTGTGGTATTCAACCCTCCTCCCTCCACTCCACCACAGATATGATGCTCTTATACCAAGGAAGTACCTCAACAGAGCTGAGGTATTCAACCCTCCTCCCTCCACTCCACCACAGATATGATGCTCTTATACCAAGGAAGTACCTCAGCAGAGGTGTGGTATTCAACCCTCCTCCCTCCACTCCACCACAGATATGATGCTCTTATACCAAGGAAGTACCTCAGCAGAGGTGTGGTATTCAACCCTCCTCCCTCCACTCCACCACAGATATGATGCTCTTATACCAAGGAAGTATCTCAGCAGAGGTGTGGTATTCAACCCTCCTCCCTCCACTCCACCACAGATATGATGCTCTTATACCAAGGAAGTACCTCAGCAGAGGTGTGGTATTCAACCCTCCTCCCTCCACTCCACCACAGATATGATGCTCTTATACCAAGGAAGTACCTCAACAGAGCTGAGGTATTCAATCCTCCTCCCTCCACTCAATCACAGATATGATGCTCTGATACCAAGGAAGTACCTCAACAGAGCTGAGGTATTCAACCCTCCTCCCTCCACTCCACCACAGATATGATGCTCTTATACCAAGGAAGTACCTCAGCAGAGGTGTGGTATTCAACCCTCCTCCCTCCACTCCACCACAGATATGATGCTCTTATACCAAGGAAGTACCTCAGCAGAGGTGTGGTATTCAATCCTCCTCCCTCCACTCCACCACGAATATAATGCTCTTATATCAAGGAAGTACCTCAGCAGAGGTGTGGTATTCAACCCTCCTCCCTCCACTCCACCACAGATATGATGCTCTTATACCAAGGAAGTACCTCAACAGAGCTGAGGTATTCAATCCTCCTCCCTCCACTCCACCACAGATATGATGCTCTTATACCAAGGAAGTACCTCAACAGAGCTGAGGTATTCAATCCTCCTCCCTCCACTCCACCACGAATATAATGCTCTTATATCAAGGAAGTACCTCAGCAGAGGTGTGGTATTCAATCCTCCTCCCTCCACTCCACCACAGATATGATGCTCTTATACCAAGGAAGTACCTCAGCAGAGGTGTGGTATTCAATCCTCCTCCCTCCACTCCACCACAGATATGATGCTCTTATACCAAGGAAGTACCTCAGCAGAGGTGTGGTATTCAACCCTCTTCCCTCCACTCCACCACAGATATGATGCTCTTATACCAAGGAAGTACCTCAGCAGAGGTGTGGTATTCAACCCTCCTCCCTCCACTCCACCACAGATATGATGCTCTTATACCAAGGAAGTACCTCAACAGAGCTGAGGTATTCAATCCTCCTCCCTCCACTCAATCACAGATATGATGCTCTGATACCAAGGAAGTACCTCAACAGAGCTGAGGTATTCAACCCTCCTCCCTCCACTCAATCACAGATATGATGCTCTGATACCAAGGAAGTACCTCAGCAGAGGTGTGGTATTCAACCCTCCTCCCTCCACTCCACCACAGATATGATGCTCTTATACCAAGGAAGTACCTCAGCAGAGGTGTGGTATTCAACCCTCCTCCCTCCACTCCACCACAGATATGATGCTCTTATACCAAGGAAGTACCTCAGCAGAGGTGTGGTATTCAATCCTCCTCCCTCCACTCCACCACGAATATAATGCTCTTATATCAAGGAAGTACCTCAGCAGAGGTGTGGTATTCAACCCTCCTCCCTCCACTCCACCACAGATATGATGCTCTTATACCAAGGAAGTACCTCAACAGAGCTGAGGTATTCAATCCTCCTCCCTCCACTCCACCACAGATATGATGCTCTTATACCAAGGAAGTACCTCAACAGAGCTGAGGTATTCAATCCTCCTCCCTCCACTCCACCACAGATATGATGCTCTTATACCAAGGAAGTACCTCAACAGAGCTGAGGTATTCAACCCTCCTCCCTCCACTCCACCACAGATATGATGCTCTTATACCAAGGAAGTACCTCAACAGAGCTGAGGTATTCAATCCTCCTCCCTCCACTCCACCACGAATATAATGCTCTTATATCAAGGAAGTACCTCAGCAGAGGTGTGGTATTCAATCCTCCTCCCTCCACTCCACCACAGATATGATGCTCTGATACCAAGGAGGCAGGTACCAGCTCTTAAGTACCCCAACTGTGCTGAGGTATTCAGCCCTCCTTTCTCCACTCCACCTCAAATCTACCAGATCTCAGTTACCTCCACCCCCCCCCCCCCTCACGAGTGAAAGTACGTTATGAGGTCCCCCCCGGCTAAATCTGAGTTCTGGCAGCCCCCCCCCCCCCTCATCACAATCACTTCGTATTCGCACGCCCTTCTCAATTCAACTTTCTCTCTTCCTCCCACGGCATACCTTCCCGAAACCTTGAACGAAGGTCACCTTCACATAAAAAATTCACTCGCAAAAATTTGCAAATTCAATTTTTTTCTTCAAATTTTTGCACAATGCGAAAAATATTATTATTGATAATTATCAGCTACTTACATTTTTGCGGAGAGGCGGTAGGGTTGAGATCAAACCACCACGCACAAAGATCGAAACACTTTTTTTCGAAATGTATTTTTAATAACAATAACAAAAATTCGCGCACACGCGCACGCTATCCCATCGCACAGCACGTTTCATGAAACGCACAAACGTTGATAAAAATACGTTTTTCGACGGGGAAACGAGGAGAGGGGGAAGTAAACGTTCACTTGCTGAAACAACACGACGTTGCAAATCTTGCAGGTAAATGTGTAGTGTACATGGGCTTTGGTGTCAATGACCTCTGGCGAGGCAGGCTGGGAGCTGTGCCGTGACGTCACGAGGGAGGGAGGGAAGGAGGAATCTCTCCCCACTCCCGCGGAGAGGCGCGACGAGGAGAATTCCCCCGCGGGAGGAAGGGTAATACCCCGCCGCCCACCCACGGCTCCCGCCCCCGCTCGCCTCCGCCGCACCGTTTTTCGCGATCCAAACATCCGCGGGTTCGTCCGCCCGCGGAGCCCCGAAAATTCCCGGAGACACGAACTCGCAGACGGCGCCGCCTCCGCCGCATGAATTATTACACAAGGGCCGAGTGACGTCACTCAGGCAGCACCGCGAAGAGCGAATTCTCGAAGAAACAACCGACATAAAACCCACAATTTGGGACCATGAAAATCATAATTTCCTGTCATTCAGCGAGTTGAAAAGAGAATTCAAGAAAAACGGCCAATTTAGCCAACAATTTGGATCCTGCAACATCAAAAATTCGAGTCATTTAGCGAGTTGAACAGAGAAATCAAGAAGTAACAACCACTTGGGCCCACAATTTGGGTGAAGGTTTGGCCCACAAGGAGCGAGTAAAGAAGCGAATTCAAGAATAAACGACGAATTTAGCCAACAATTTGGGTCATTTCCAGTCATTCAGCGAGTGAAGTACAGCTGAATGAGCTACTTTCTTTGTCTTCTTCTTTTTGTTTTGTATTTTCAATAATGAACCTTTGGAATCGACCAAGAAAAAAATGTTTTTAACACCCCTCAAAATTTGATGGTTTACGTTTCAAGGTACGTAGAATCCAAAAATCGAATAAAACGCTGCAAATTATTACACAATGGTTTATTATTTTTCTACATAGATCACTCGTCTGCAAAGCCACCAGCCATCTAACATGAAGAAGTATTGAAATTAGAAATGCTTGCATACGAATCTGCAACACATTGGGACATTTTCATGTGTGTTTTCTTATTGTATTTATTACTAGGCAGTAGGGATGGGTATTGTTGAGAGTATAGGTAATCCAAACACAACAACAACCACCCTCCATGTATTGCTAATATCCATGTCTTATGTTTACTTCACACCTTTTTAACGTATTTCGTTTTTCTCTCAATTTGTTCAAGTTTTATGTGAATATATTTCAATTCGTTTAAACATTTTCTATTCACGAGATTCCACTGATTTATTCCTCTCAGTTTTAACAGCTCGATATTTCAAAATATCGATACTTTTGTACCGATACTCGATATTATAGAATCGATACTGCACTATCCGATATTTTTGGATATCGATACTTTGGATCCTTAATTTCTAAATATCGAATATCGATACAGCTCTCGCGGAAAATTCAACATAATGGCTAAAAAATGAAGAAAGTAGAGAGGCTTTTGGGTCAGTGCTCTTTGGTTGCACAAATAAAGTTTATATCATGGAGAAAATCGCCCTGCTTGGACTCTTGATAGTGAAAAATAAATAAAAATTGTTGAAAAAATTATTTTTCTTGAGAATATTGGATAATATTGATAGTTTGAGACACTAAAGTATCGATACTCATGCCCAACGACACTTGGGATATCGATACTCGGATACGATACAATATCGATACTTTTATAACGATACCCAACCCTACTAGGCAGATCTCACCCGTGCATTGCACGGCGGGGCGTACAGATCAATTAAATGGGCTATAAGAGAAACCGCCCACCTGTGGGTACAAAATGTCAACCACTACACTACAAGATAGTGAAGTAAGGTTGTTAGTTCATGTACCCAAGCATCAAAATAAGAAAACAGTTGATTGTTCTCTACGCAACACAGTGAGTCTATTTTACTTATTGGTTTCGCGTGAGCAAGTTTTCGTGACGATTTTTCAGTTTATGTGCCAAAGCAAAGACATGAAAATGTCAAAAACATCTATCGCATTTCTGTCAGTTAAAATTTGAACGGAGATTAGGCCTCTTTTGCGATTCACACTCGTGTTACTGATTTATCATACTTCCAACCCTTAAATTCTCGTAGGAAGCGAACGGTTTGTCCTACAGAGCTCCACGTGGTCTCAAAAAATTCTAAAAATTCTATAGAATCTCAAATTGAAGGAATAACAATACCTTTATATCAAAATGTTTTGAGTTAGGGCGTTTTCAAAATTTCAACATTGATTTTGGAACCCTTAGAACTGACCTACCTCAACCAAAATCTTCGGGGCACAACTAGACCCCAAATGGAGCCTACATACCAAATTTCATCAAAATCGGTCAATGCTGAGTGGGGAAATTTTGGAAACGCCCTAACTCAAAAAATGTTGATATAACGGTGTTTTTTCCTTCAATTTAAGATTCTATAGAATTTTTTGAGACTACACGGAGCTCTGTTGGACAAACCGTTCGCTCCCTACGAGAATTTAAGGGTTTCACGTACGATAAATCAGAAACACGAGTGTGAATCGCTAAAGAGGCCTAATCTCCGTTCAAATTTTATTTTTATTTTTTCGCGATCGATGTTTTTCTTCATGTTGGATGGTTGGTGGCTTTGCAGACGAGTGATCAATATAGATAAATAATAAACCATTGTGTAATAATTTGCAGCGTTTTATTCTCAAACTTCAAACTCGGAACTTTTAAAAAAATCTTACTCGAGAAAACATTATAAAATCCAATTTTTCACCAGATTTAAACTAATTTACTTAGGGCCAAAATTATCGTCTGAAGAAATTTGGATGCCAAAAATATTTGATTATATTGAGTTATCAACATTATATTAGCGACAGCTTGGAGTGAAGCAAATTCAAGAAAAACGACCTCTTTGGGAAACAATTTGGATCTTTCAAAATTAATTTTTTAGTCATTCAGCTAGTTGAACAGCAAATTCAAGAAAAATGATTAATTTAGCCAACAATTTGGGTTCTCCAAAATAAAATTTCCAGTCATTCAGCGATTCGCAAAGAAAATTCTAGAAAATACGACCAAATTAGCCAACAATTTGGGTCCTCCAAAATCAAATTTAGAGGAGAAATCAAGAAGTAACAACCCCTTTGGCCCACAATTTGGGTGAAGACCCACAAAGAGCGAGTAAAGAAGCGAATTCAAGAAAAACGACCAATTTAGCCAACAATTTGGGTCATTTCTCGTCATTAATTCTCGTTACTCGTGAAAAACACAATAAGAACAAATTTACAATACCACATGAAAACTAATTTACTTAGGGTCAAAATTGTCGTCTAAAGAAATTTGAATATTAAATGTTGATATCAAAAATTATTTGATAATATTGAATTATCGCGACAACTTGGGGTGAAGCAAATTCAAAAAAAACGATCTCTTTGGGAAACAATTTGGATCTTTCAAAATAAATTTTGTAGTCATTCAGCTAGTTGAAGAGCAAATTCAAGAAAAACGATCAATTTATCCAACAATTTGGGTTCTCCAAAAACGAAATTTCGAGTCTTTTAGCGAGTTGAAAAGATAATTCAAGAAAATACGACCAAATTAGCCAACAATTAGGATCCTCCAAAATCAAAATTTGCAGTCATTCAGCTGGTTGATCAGAGAAATCAAGAAGTAACAACCCCTTTGGCCCACAATTTGGGTGAAGGTTTGACCCACAAGGAGCGAGTAAAGAAGCGAATTCAAGAAAACTGACCAATTTAGCAAACAATTTGGGTCATTTCCAGTCATTTAGCGAGCGAAGTAAAGCTGAATAAGCTACTTTCTCAGTCTTCTCCTTTGCTTCACTTCCAACACTTCGTTATTTGGTTGAACATTTTTATTCTCAAAGTCAGAACTTTAAAAAAATCTTACTCGTGATTTGGCATTTGAGGTGGAGGACTACTTCCCGTCGACTGTCAGGATACACAGGGTTAAATGGCAGAAGCTATTCTCAACATCGACGGAGGGTCCCTTTCACAGCCGATCATCCCAGATAGACCACGGTTTAATAAGAAAGAAGAAGACAGGGATCTCGGTAGAACCGTAAGTAGATTAAGAGCAAAATTTGCTCTTAATCTACTTACTTGATTAAGAGCATGATTTAATCATGGAGTCTGCGATTCATACTTGTTCAGAATTGGAGAGCCGGGATCGGCGAAGTGCAGCAGATGCGGAGAAACAAATGGAAACCTAACTCAATTCAATTACCTAACTATTATACAAAGTGAAAATTATTGAATATGTAAGAATATTTATACTTTTTTAAGCCCACTGAACTTATATATATAAATTAATCTAAAAATACAAAAACAAAAAATAAATAAATAAATGGCTGTATAAAATCTTATTGCCAATAGATATAATTTAAACAAAAATTTTAAAAACAATCGTAAAAACACTACAAAATAAAATAAAATTATAAAATTGATACAAATTTTGTATCACCAGATGAAAACCAATTTCCTTAAGGCCAAAATTATCACATGAAGAAATTAAACTTAAAATTTGAATTTCACATTTTTATGCCAAAGATTATTTGAATAAATTGAAGTATCGCTCTCGCGACAGCGTGGTGTAAAGCAAATTCAAGAAAAACGACCACTTTAGCCAACTATTTGGGTCCTCCGAATAAAAATTGCCAGTCATTCAGCTTGGTTTCAAGCAATTTAAGAAAAGCGATCACTTTGGCCAAAAATTTGGGTCCTCCAGAATCAAAATTAAGCGAATATGGCACGACCAATTATAACAGATTTCATACAAATTATTTACGTATTTCAGTCACATTTCTCCAGAGGCGGAGAACAATTTTACAAGTTCTATTGCTCTAACGGATAAACATAATTATGTAGTTTAGTAATGCATGCATTCCAGGGGACGTCCCGTTGGATGAGCATTAGGTCACTTTAAACCGGTTGGTAAGCATTTTTCCTCTTTCCTCCTGCACAAAACTGTTTCACTCAACGTATTTTGAATGGAAATGGATTTTGAGTTAGAAATAGTGGACTCCCCCCCCCTCCTCACCATATAATTTCTAAAGCCATGCGAACCTCGAATTTCAACAGCATTTTTGAATTAATTTCCATTCCATTTGGCTTTGTTTTCGAGTTTTTTCAATTTCAAGATTTTTGTGTCGTAATTTTGACTTTAAAATAATAAATTGGTCGTAACTCCTTTAATAAACATTTTGTAAATTAGAATTTGCGATAACCGTTAAAAAGAGCATTTAATGTCCGATCGGTTAGATGCCTCACCTTTCCCCTGAGATTAGGTTTGAGGCATGAAAAAGCCTTCTGAATAGAAAATTTTACCTAATTTGGGAAACCTCAAATCTTTTCAATCGGAAATTAAACTATGAGAACCAACATTTATTCAAGATGCAAGAACGGTAAAAATTGCGCCAAAATCTTAGTTTTCCAACGGTTTAGCCATTATTATATTTTTAAAGTGGAGCTTGTTACAGATAATTATATTTGAACGCGGAAAAACTTGAATTTTGGTTTATTATTTTCAATAATGAACCATTGGAATCGAGCAAGAAAAAAATGGTACCCCCCTTCCTGCGTTTAATAGGATTGAAAATGGCTTCGGAGCTCACTCAGCTGATCAGTGATCTCCCAGGCGTCTCCAGCATTCGAGAAGATCTTCTTCACTCTTCAGATCACTGATCAGCTGAGTGAGCTCCGAAGCCATTTTCTCTCCTATTAAACGCAGGAAGCTGAAAATTGAGAGGGAAGGTCAAGGGAGAATACAGATGTCGATAGGTGCGGTGCTATTGATGGTAAACCAGTGCCAGTGTACCAAATTTCAACAAATCGGTTCATGGTTGCTAAGGAAAGTGCCGCGTTCGACATACGGACTGAGAATTTTCATTCGATTTTCTCATTCTCAATTCTAATGGTTCATTATTGAAAATAATAAACCAAAATGACTAATCCGTTGGAAAGCTGCGATTATGCCGCAATTTTCACCTACCTTGGACAAAATATGGGTTCTCATAGTTTAATTTCTGATTGAAAAAATTCCAGGTTTCCCAAATTATGTGCAATTTTCTTTTCAGAGGACTTCTTGACTCAAAAAAAGGTAAAGCGCCTATCCGGTAGGAAATTTAATGCTCTTTTCAACAGTATCGTCAAACAGTAATTTACACAGCAAATGAAGGGAGTTAAGACAAATTCAAAGACGCAAGGTCAAAATTTCTATTGATACTTTTTTGGGGACAATTTTGAAATCTTGGTCTCGAATCTTCCGAATTTCACTTTCCGGGGGTAACCTTTGGTTTTCTTGTTGTCCATTCAATTTATACAATTTATACAGTTAATACAAATTGGAACGAAAAGGATCTGCACCGTTTTCAACGGCTATTATCAATTAACAATATTTTTAATATCTATTCTATCGGTAATGGTCATTTCACTACTAATAGCAAGGCGTGAGGGAAACATGTGCCAACCTGATTTTTTTAGTGGAGATCGCTTTAGACGTGCAGGAAGATCCTGTAGGCTGTTAGGAAGATCCTGAGGGCAGTTTGAAAGATCCTGTAGGCAGTCAGGAAGATCCTGTAGGCTGTTAGGAAGATCCTGTAGGCTGTTAGGAAGATCCTGTAGGCTGTTAGGAAGATCCTGAAGGCTGTTAGGAAGATCCTGAAGGCAGTTAGGAAGATCCTGAAGGCAGTCAGAAAGATCACTCTCTCAATCAGCCATAAAGTGATTCTCACTGAAAAACAATGACTATTAAATTTGTTGTTTTATGTAAAGTTTTTTTCAGGTTTCTACCTAACAAAAAAAAATGCTAAAGAGCAACTATTTGATGAAGTAATTAGGTTCAAAGCACGATTAATCTGATTCTATAGTAAAATTTCAAAGCAAAAATTTAAATCAACAAAAAAATCAAGTCAACAGTCAAAAATTTAATTTGGAAACTGAAAAATTAAGTCAATTGCGATGAGGAGAATCCTCAGAAATGAACTTGTTGGTGAACTGTACTTAGAATTGAAATGATAAAACTACCTTCTTACTGAGTTGAATGGTTTCTAATATTCAAGATTAATTCCAAACAAATGAAATACAGTGGCACAACTACGGGCACTGAAACAGGTGATTCTACAGCGATTTTTTCAGTGCTCGTAGTACCTAACCACCGAGCAAGATAAAATTCAGAACATGAAATAGACATATAAAGAGGAATTCTCATGGCTGCTTCACGTACGTTCAAAGACAAAATATTGATTGTCGTCGTTCAAAGTGAAACAGCTAGCAGAAAAAGTAGTTCCTTCAACCTACACAGGGTAGGTCCTTGAAATAGGGATGGGCGATAGTTACTATCGATAGATTTTTACTTTTTTTGTATTTGAAAATTTGAAATTTTTTTGTATTTGGAGAGCTGTGATAATACTGAGACGAGCGGTGCAGCTTCAACTCCTGGAATTCCATGTGAAATAACTCCTCAATTCACTGGTATTCTCGAAGTTGAGGCTCCTGTCAGTATTTTATTTCTTGCTGTATGTTGTTACATCATTTCGAGAAATGAGATGTTCGCCACTTGTGCAAAGACACAAAATTCGTGGTATCTTACCTTCTCCCTATCTCTCTTAACTCCCTCCCTTTCTCTCTTCAGGCAATATGTGGCTCAACGATCAATGCTAAACTGGAAATAGTTTTTATACATTTTAAATAAATTCGTTATGTGTTTGAAATCTTTGTGTAATCTTAAGAATATACCAAATCCTGCAAGTAATAGATAAGTCAGTTAAATAAAACATTAAATTAAAATTAATTTGTTAAATAAAACATTAAATTCTCCATCGGTCATGTAAGTACAGAATAGGGAAAGCCACCATCGAAAAATTATCGACAGTTTTTAATCGATAGTATCGACCTATCGATAGTGCTGAACTATCGACTATCGCCCAACCCTACCTTGAAATGTCTACACCCATGAAAATTTCTCACATACATACCTAAATTGTAAGCCGTATGTTCCAACAAGGGTGTAAAAACAATACTGCAGTGGAACTAATGACTTGTGATTGGCAGTGATTTATTTGCTGACCTGGTAGGTAGAAAAACCACGCGAAATACACCCTTCCCGTGTGCCGATTAGGACAGGCGATCCAAACACAGCTTCAGCGCACACGTCTTCATGTATGTTAGATACAGCTGCAACGCCTATGTTAGATACAGCTGGAAAGCAATATGAAGAAATGCTGAAGCTCCACTTGTTACTGATAGCGGGGTTTTTCTCCTAGACAGTTTGAACTAGAAATCGACAATAAAAGCAGTCAATGAAGTGATGGCACAAAGGCCTTCAAGAGTGTACGCAGGCTTATCAGCAGTAGCCCAGCAATAGTTGGAAACCACGGCTCGGTTGGGTTGATTATTACAGTAGACATCGCATATACGATGGCTCATCCCATGCATTTTCAATTGTGTCATATACAATAAAAGTAGAAAAAAAAATCGATCCAGCACTCCAGAAGGGCTGATTCATCTAATATGTCCAATATCTAATACAAGATGTATAAAACTTGTTTGATCCTCATAAGGCTTTTTGGTAGTCTGGAAGCACCTGCGAACAGGGAGAAAACTGTCAGTATCGTCACAGCGGACTATTATAATACAACGTCGAATAGAGTCAACGAATTTTTTTGATGTATTTTTTTAGTTAGAGCTATGGTAGTAAGAATATTGCATTAGCTAATTTCTAGCCTTCTAGGTGTCTGACAGAAAAGCTAAAACTTTTAACACTCTCTGACCCCTAACCAGTGACGAAACCCGTAGCTAACCAAACTTTTTTGCGTTTTATCCCCAAAATGACCTAGCAGCAGGTAAGCAGCAGCAGTTTCAATATGTTTGGCGACCAATACAGGGTGTCTACACTCAAGATGGGCATAACTTCAGGGTTCGATTCTACAAGGTATTTCCAACAAAAAATGTCTCTTAGCAATTTTCTTTTAACCCACTCAAAATTCTTTTTTTTCACTTTAATGTTTTTTCTCGCGTTTTCCACCTTACGGCACTGATATGGTCATAACTCCCTTATTTCTCCTGAAAATTCAAATCTGACTACACCGTTAGAAAGAGCGTTAAATTCCTAATCTACCTAGTGCAAAATCAAAATATTTCAGCAATAAAATAGTTTCAAAAAAACAAGTCAAAGAGCAAATATAAATTTTTTTTTTTTTTTAAACGACTTTGTTTGACCAAAGTGTTCACTTTAAATCCCTGCCCATTTCGATGGGCGCTCTTCGGAGAAAACATGCTCAAATAGTCAGCTTTCCAACGGTGTATCAATTTTTCTTTTTAAAATTCATATTGGAGGAGTAAATCAAGTTTGAATGCCAAAAAACGCGTGTTTTACAAGAAAATCTAGTGTTTTACGCGGTTTATGGTCCCCCTCGATCTCAAGATGGCTTGACGAGTTTGGTATTGGTTTATTATTTTCAATAATAAGCCTTTGGAATCGAGCAAGAAAAAAAAATTTTAACCCCCCCTCAAAATTTGATGTTTTACGTTTCAAGGTACGTAGAATCCGAAAATCGAATAAAAAAATTTCCGTCCGTCCGCCGTACGCGGCACTTTTCTTAGCAACACTGGACCGATTTGGTTCAAATTTGGTATATGGGCTCCATTTGGGGTCTAGTTGTGCCGCGAAGCTTTTGGTTGATGTAGGTCACTTCTAAGGGGTGAAAATTAAGGGTTGAAAATTTCAAGAGTGCCCTAGCTCGAAAACTCTCGAAATAAAGGTATCGTTTTTTCACCAATTTTAAATAGTACAGAATTTTTAAAGGTTTTCCTTCGATAAAACAGAATCATGAGTGTGAATCGCAAAAGAGGTATAATCGCCGTTCAAATTTTATCTGACTAAAATGCGATCGCTGTTCATTTCTTCGATTTGTATACAGTTTTGCCTTCTGCGTAACAAGTAATCAAATTTCCATATCAAGCTTTCTATTTTTCGAATCGAGTGTGAAGCGTTTAGTTCTTTCTAATAAACTTGATTGTGAAGGTGTGAAGCCAGTATGGTGTGGTAGGTAGTACCTAGCTGGTAGGTAAAAAAAAGTTGGTAGGTAAAACAATGTTTGTAGGTAAAAAACGCTGCAAATCATTGCTCACTGATCAGATCACTGATCAGCTGAGTGAGCTCCGAAGCCATTTTCAATGCTATTGAATGGAAGTGCTCTTCCAGGCGTCTCCAGCATTCGAGGAGATCTTCTTCACTCCTCAGATCACTGATCAGCTGAGTGAGCTCCGAAGCCATTTTCAATGCTATTGAATGGAAGTGGTCTTCCAGGCGTCTCCAGCATTCGAGGATATCTTCTTTACTCCTCACATCACTGATCAGCTGAGTGAGCTCGAAAGCCATTTTCAATCCTATTGAATGGAAGTGCTCTTCCAGGCGTCTCCAGCATTCGAGGAGATCTTCTTCACTCTTCAGATCACTGATCAGCTGAGTGAGCTCCGAAGCCATTTTCAATCCTATTGAACGCAGGAAGCTGAAATTTGAGAGGGAAGGTCAAGGGAGAATACAGATGGTGGTAGATGCTATTGATGAAGAACCAGTGATCTATACAGAAGGATGATCTATACAGAAAATAATAAACCTTTGAGCAATGATTTGCAGCGTTTCATTTTCTATGTAATTGTTTACGCTGAATCCAATAGTGATACTTCCGAAGTATTCCGACTGCTAGAAAGTGAATTTTTCAAAGAGAACCTTCGTTTTTTGTACATAAAATACGCATTATTCGTAGATATGGTAGTGAGCATAAAGTAACACCTTTCTACCCAACAAAAACTTCAATCAGCTAGAAATTTGATGTTTTAATTGAGTAGAAAGGTGTTGCTTTATGCTCACTACCATATCTACGAATAATGCGTATTTCATGTACGAAAAACGAAGGTTTTCTTAGAAAAATCCACTTTCTAGCAGTCGGAATCATTCGGAAGTATCACCATTAGATTCAGCGTAAAAAATTACATAGAAAATGATACCAAAATCGTCAAGCCATCTTGAGATCGAGTGGGACCATAAACCGCGTAAAACACTGGATTTTCTTACAAGTTTTACAAGTAAAACACACGTTTTTTGGCATTCAAAGTTGATTTACTCCTCCAATATGAATTTTAAAAAGAAAAATTTATATACCGTTGGAAAGCTGAGTTGGAGCATGTTTTCTCCGAAGAGCGCCCATCGAAATGGGTAGGGATTTAGAGTGAAAACTTTGGTCAAACAAAGTCAAGTTTCAAAAAAAAAATTTTAAATTTGCTCTTTGACTTTTTTTTTGAAACTATTTTATTACTGAACTATTTTGATTTTGCACTAGGTAGATTAGTCAGATTTGAATTTTCAGGAGAAATAAGGGAGTTATGGCCATATCAGTGCAGTAAGGTGGAAAACGCGAAAAAAAAACTTTAAAGTGAAAAAAAAAGAATTTCGAGTGGGTTAAAAGAAAATTGCTAAGAAACATTTTTTGTTGGAAATACCTTGTAGAATCGAACCCTGAAGTTATGCCCATCTTGAGTGTAGACACCCTGTATATCTAAAATAACTCTACGTTTCAGAAGTTTTTAGACCACGCCGTAACACCAGTCAACAATGTCTACAGCCAATGTTTACAGTCACAATCACAGAAATTCTCCCATTTACGAATCGTCTAAAACGTCATAAGTTCAATTGGAGGCACGAAACACTAATACGACCGGAAAGTATCAACGAAAAACGACGTTTATGACGAAAAGAACATCAAAGTTGGCTGCAATTTCCGCTAACAAGGTTGAAGTTAGTACGTAGAAACACTAGGATCTCAAAACGTAGCATTCTTTTGGGGAACTGGAAATGTAATGAAGAGATTTCATCAACGGTGGCCCAAGTCAAAGCTAAGGTACAATAAATAGCCTCGACAAAGATGTCCATGACTGGCGTATCAAGACAACACACTTGACGTGTTAAGGGGGTCTCTGTCGGTCGCCGTTCCTTCCTCGTTCTGGGTTAGTCTAATCTCTTACGAACCAGCGCTCAGAGTTTCAAAATTGTACCTAAATTTGAAATTTTCAAGGATTTTTGAAATTTATTAGTGCTTCTACTTAGGGAATTGAAAAACTAAAAGATTGCCGCTGGAATCATCAAAATCGAACAATAATTGCCAGAGAAAAAGTGGAAAAACAGTGACCTCTGTCAGTAAATAAACGAGTTTCCCCCTTTTTTCTTGGGCAATTATTGTTCGATTTTGATGATTCCAGCGGCGATCTTTTAGTTTTTCAATTCCCTAATGCTTTAATGAATTTCAAAAATCCTTCAAAATTTAAATTTAGATGCAATTTTGAAACTTTGAGCGCTGGTTCGTAAGAGATTATACAGGTTGTAAGCCTAACTGGTCTGCCATACGGTACCAGTCGATTCTACAACTAATTTGCAACAAAAAATGTCTCCTAGCAATTTTTTTTTAAAACCCTATGTTTTCGAGTTATTTTAACTTTAAACTTTTTTTTCGTGATTTTGACCTTATGTCATTAAATTGGTCATAACATCGTTAATTAGCTGTGTAAATTACAATTTGAGGATACTGTTGGAAAGAGCATTAAATTTCCTATCGGATAGATGCCTTAACTTTTTTTTTGAGTCAAGGTTTGAGACATGAAAACGTCCTCTAAAAAGAGAATTTTACGTAATTTTGGAAACCTCGCATTTTTTCAATCTCAAATTGAACTACGAGAACCCATACTTTTTCAAGATGCAAGAACAGTGAAAACTGCGCCAGAATCTCAGCTTTCCAATGGTATAATCAAAACTTATTCTACAACCGTATTTAGGGGAGAAATTCGGGTTTGAACGCGGAAAAACGTGCATTTTTTCAACGAAATCGGCGCTCTGCCTAGTCGATCTGAGGGGTCGGACGATAGCAGTGGGTGGGCGGGGGCCCCAGTAGTAGGCCAGAGCGCTGATTTCGTTGAAAAAATGCACGTTTTTCCGCGTTCAAACACAAATTCTCCCCTAAATTCGGTTGTAGAATATGTTTTGATTATACCGTTGGAAAGCTGAAATTCTGGCGCAGTTTTCACTGTTCTTGCATCTTGAAAAAGTATGGGTTCTCGTAGTTCAATTTGAGATTGAAAAACGCTGCAAATCATTGCTCAAAGGTTTATTATTTTGTGTATAGATCATCCTTCTGTATAGATCACTGGTTCTCCATCAATAGCACCTACCACCATCTGTATTCTCCCTTGACCTTCCCTCTCAAATTTCAGCTCCTGCGTTCAATAGGATTGAAAATGGCTTCGGAGCTCACTCAGCTGATCAGTGATCTGAAGAGTGAAGAAGATCTCCTCGAATGCTGGAGACGCCTGGAAGAGCACTTCCATTCAATAGGATTGAAAATGGCTTTGGAGCTCACTCAGCTGATCAGTGATGTGAGGATTGAAGAAGATCTCCTCGAATGCTGGAGACGCCTGGAAGAGCACCTCCATTCAATAGGATTGAAAATGGCTTTGGAGCTCACTCAGCTGATCAGTGATGTGAGGAGTGAAGAAGATCTCCTCGAATGCTGGAGATGCCTGGAAGAGCACCTCCATTCAATAGGATTGAAAATGGCTTCGGAGCTCACTCAGCTGATCAGTGATCTGAGGGGTGAAGAAGATCTCCTCGAATGCTGGAGACGCCTGGAAGAGCACTTCCATTCAATAGGATTGAAAATGGCTTTGGAGCTCACTCAGCTGATGAGCGATCTGAAGAGTGAAGAAGCCTTTGAGCAATGATTTGCAGCGTTTTTTACCCACCAACACTTTTTTTACCTACCAACTTTTTTTTACCTACCAGCTAGGTACTACCTACCACACCATACTGGCTTCACACCTTCACAATCAAGTTTATTAGAAAGAACTAAACGCTTCACACTCGATTCGAAAAATAGAAAGCTTGATATGGAAATTTGATTACTGGTTACGCAGAAGGCAAAACTGTATCAAATCGAAGAAATGAACAGCGATCGCATTTTAGTCCGATAAAATTTGAATGGAGATTAGACCTCTTTTGCGATTCACACTCATGATTCTGTTTTATCGAAGGAAAAACTTCAAATACTCGTAGGGACCGAACGGTTTGTCCTACAGAGCTCCGGGTGGTCTCAAAAATTTTTAAAAATTCTGTACTATTTAAAATTGGTGAAAAAACGATACCTTTATTTCGAGAGTTTGCGAGCTAGGGCACTCTTGAAAATTTCAACCCTTAATTTTCACCCCTTAGAAGTGTCCTACATCAACCAAAAGCTTCGCGGCACAACTAGACCACAAATGGAGCCCATATACCAAATTTGAACCAAATCGGTCCAGTGTTGCTAAGAAAAGTGCCGCGTACGGCGGACGGCGGACGGCGTACGGCGTACGGCGTACGGCGGACGGACGGAAATTTTTTTATTCGATTTTCGTATTCTACGTACCTTGAAAAGTAAAACATCAAATTTTGAGGGGGGGTTAAAAAAATTTTTTTCTTGCTCGATTCCAAAGGCTTATTATTGAAAATAATAAACCAAAAATGCGAGGTTTCCAAAATTACGTAAAATTCTCTTTTTAGAGGACGTTTTCATGTCTCAAACCTTGACTCAAAAAAAAGTTAAGGCATCTATCCGATAGGAAATTTAATGCTCTTTCCAACGGTATCCTCAAATTGTAATTTACACAGCAAATTGGAAGAGTTATGACCGATTTAATGACATATGGTCAAAATCACGAAAAAAAAGTTTCAAGTTGAAATAACTCGAAAACGAAGGGTTTAAAAAAAATCGCTATGGGACATTTTTTGTTGCAAATTAGTTGTAGAATCGACTGGTACCGTATAGCAGACCAGTTAGGCTTACACCCTGTACAAACCCGGAACGAGGAAGGAATGGCGACCGACAGAGACCCCCTTAACCATTTAACGCCCAGTGTTGCCATATGGCAATATAGAGGGCCATTCTGTTCGGAGGCTGCTGGGCACCTTCCTGAGTAATTGAAAAGTCCTTTATCCTGGGGATCTTTTTCTCCAGATCTGTCTGATCATATTGATGTATTATTCAATTAATTTTCTATCTCCAGCCATGAGGGTAAGGCTCATAGCACGTAGCTATGAGAAAGATGAAGAAGAAATGACCTGATTGGATGTCATCAGAACTACCGATTTTCCTACCAAATACGCGGTAACAAACAGTAGTCTGCCAAGTGGGTGTTGCTCATAGCTCATTGGATGCTCAAAAAGCACGATGCGTCTCCTTCAAATTGATTGATTCTTGGCCTGGCTAGAGGTTGTAAGAAGTAACAAGTGCCCTACCAATTACCCATGTTTTCATCAACAGGGCTATGATACTTTATCTAGTCCTTAAGTGGTATTTTTTGACTAATTATGAATGTTACAATGAGTTGATGGATTACACTCAATATTGGATGTATTCCTCATCCAACATTCCAATAGAGTTCCTAGTAGATCCGGTGAGATCATGAAACAATATACCAAAAGTTTTTGAAAAATAAAGATCAGTTCTTGTGGCTCCCAGCGTTGCGATATGGCAATAAAACCCATGAAATTCGACCAGGAGATTTTTGGAATTATTTTTCCCGTGTTCTAAAGACTATTTGGAGTCGGAATATCAGAAAGACCTATTTTCATATATAGAAGAAAAAAAAGTTTCGGGCGTTAATGGGTTAATAACTAGTTTTTTTAATTTGTCAAAAAACCGAAATTCTCAGGTTTGAACGTCTTTAGAAAAGAACTCGGAGCTATTTTCAACCCAGAAAGTCAGGCTTGAAGGGAAAGGAAAACCAACAAGGTGAAGGAGCTGTAGGATAACTACGACACCGCTCGCTTCGTCAATGTTGGCAGGCTCTGGTGTGCAGAGCAAGTGGCCAGTATAAGTTCAGAGGAGGAACCCAGAAGACCCCTAGAAGAAGAGATAAACTCCCAAATGTAGCAGGATGATGTAAAACAAGACATACGTTTGCTGGATGTTCGAGGCTGGACAGCAACAGGACAAAACCTACTTGACTCACAAGACTTAGGTAATACAGGAGGTTCAAACCTCCTGGTTGATGTGACGAGTATTTAGAAAATGGCGGTTTCCCAAAGCTTATGGGTGGCTCTGAGTGGGTCAAACCCGATTTCCAACTCATTAATTGTACAGCTTTATTCTTATAGTTATTTGGTAGAGGGAATGTGGAACCCTATCTATCATTTTGTCTATACATAGAGAATCCGCACCAACTCCTGATTCTGACTCTATTCACTGATAAGTTACGCTTTAACGCCACTTGTAACGCAGCGGTCGAAGTGCGCATTCCCTTCAACAGCTAAGGAAGAAACGTACCACAATGAAATGTTGACTTCGACGATCTCCGAAGGGTTCTCTCTGCATTCAGGATCTCTGCTCAGGGGGTGCCTCCTTCAGGTCATCTTCAGACACCAACAGCCTCTTGCCTCAGGGAGAAGGTGAACACCTAGGGAGCGTTACGAAAAATTATTAGGTTCGGTCAAAACTGTCTACAACATAATTTTTATAAATAACTTCACTGGAGTCCAGTAAATTATTTATTCAAAAGTGTAAATATGGCTCAGCGAAAACGCTAACAGAAAGGGATGCGAATAAACATTAGAAGTTCAAAAAGAAGCAGAGCTGCAGTGCTAAGTGCCAAAACAGGGATTTACCAACACAAATACGGGTATCTATTTAAAGTAATACCTTTACCAGCCAAATAAGTGTAAATGGATGGAGTTAAGAAATGAAGACATCACTATTTGAGTGAAAGTGGGTTGTTCCTGCCCAGCTAAGTGCTACACCACCACTAAGAGCATGGATGCTACAAACTGGCTAATTTCTAAACCAACATAAAAGCCACTTTTCCAAACAATTTAGAAAAATACGTCTGCCTACACGATGAGCTGTATCTAGACTATTACCACTTCCAGCCAAATTAGTGTAAATGGATGGAGTTAAGAAATGAAGACATCACTATTTGAGTGATGGCGGATTGTTCCTGCCCAGCTAAGTGCTACACCACCACTAAGAGCATGGATGCTACAAAAATGCTAATTTCTAAACCAACATAAAAGCCACTTTTCCAGACAATTTAGAATAATACGCCTGCCTACACGATGAGCTGTATCTAACATATTACCACTTCCAGCCAAATTAGTGTAAATGGATGGATTTAAAAAATGAAGACATCACTCTTTGAGTGAAGGTGGGTTGTTTCTGCCCAGCTAAGTGCTAAACCATCAGTTGCATGGATGCTACAAACTGTCTAATTACTAAACCAACTTGAGAGACGTTTTTCCAAACAACATGGAAAAATAAGTCAAAAATTCAAAACAGTGATTTCAAGACAAAGCTGCCCATTTGATGAGCTGTATCTAACATATTACCACTTCCAGCGAAATTAGTGTAAATGGTTGGAGTTAAGAAATGAAGACATCACTATTTGAGTGAAGGTGTCACTAAACCACCAGTAGCATGGATGCTACAAAAATGCTAATTTCTAAACCAAAATAGAAGCCACTTTTCCAGACAATTTAGAAAAATACGTCAAAAATTCAAAACAGTTATTTCAAGACAAAGCTGCCCATTCGACAGGCACAGCATATTACCATTTCCAGCCAAATTATAGTGTAGATGATCGGAATTAATAAAATGGAGACATCTCTAGTTTTAAGAAAAACGGAATATTCCTGCCCAGCTAAGTGCTACACCACCAGTAGCATGGATGCTACAAAATGTCAAATTTATAAATAAACTTCTTGAGAGAGACGATTTTCCGGAAAACACGTCACACTAAAGTTCGAAGTGTTCCTTCTGGACAATAATAATTAGAGAACTTCCCATAACCTATGCATAAAGCTACTCCAAGTCCACCCTATGTTTCTATTCAATAAGTCGGTTAAAAAATTGATCACATCTGCCAGTCAAAATTACACAATTTTTAGGCAAAATCGATTTGCGTTCCAGATCTGTTTGATGTCTCATAGCGACCAACAAAGATGCCGATCCAACTATTTTCACCGGTCCTATGATTTTCAGGTGTGAATTCAAGATTTCAAATGACGCATTTTTTGTTTAAAATTAGCTCCAAAAAAAGGTGCAACTTACCGAAAGAGTCTGCTATTGGATCTCTTCAAGTAACGTATTACTCTCTCATACCAACTATTTTCTACAGCTCTTGCTTCCTCTCTCGATTTTGATCCGATTTTTAACGAAAATCACGTGAAATCAAAACAAAAATACCGAACAAGACGTCAAAAGAGCTGTCAAAAATGGGTTCGTACAATTAGTTTAGTCGTTACTGCTAGAAATCCGATAGAACTTGAGTATACAGGGTGTCCCATGTTAAGGACCGAAAAACTTCGGGAGTCGATTCTACAACTAATTTTAGTAAGAAAGTGTCTCTTAGCAATTTTTCGTTAGACGCTTAATTTCCAAGTTATTTTAATTTTAAGATTTTTTTCGTGTTTTCGACCTAAGCCATAAAAATGACCATAATTCGCTTAATTTACAAGATAGGGCGTTAAATTTACCATCTTTCTAATGGTTGTACAAACATTTTTGTAAGGTCGTGATGGGTGAAAAATCAACTCGTAAAGTCATTTTTGTAAAATTGTCAAAATTTCCTACTTTTTCTTTTGATTGTTAAGGTTTTACTTTCAAATGATTTTTCACGTACCTCTACATCAAAAACTGCGCAAAGATCTCAGCTTTCTAATGGTATAATTTGTTTTAATTTTACTCCGCTAATTAGGGGTGAAAAATACGTTTGAATGCTAAAAAACGTGGTTGCGCTCATGGAAATCAAGGTTTTCTGGTTCGTTGGGCCTCGGGCAGGTTCGACGAATTAGAGGTGAAATTCTACGTCATTTTCAACGCTATTAGACTGATTCCATTACCGTTGGTAAGTGAAAGCTCAGTATTGAATTTTGGTAGGTCCGAATCTTTTTTTTTTTTAAATTTACTTGGTATTTATGCACGAATTGAATGTTCAATTCTCGCAACTTTCTCGATTGTACGAAAAAAGAGATCTCTCGTAAAGAATAGCGTGTAGATGTGGAATAAAAAATAAAGATAAATAATGATATCTTAGAGAAAGCAAAAATTATGTTTATGAACAAAAATAATCGTTATCTTCGTCGAAGTACGTTATTAACTAAACATAAATGAGATCATAAATTATCTTCTACTCCGTCTTTGACTTAGTTTGTCATTCGCCCGGATAACTGTAAACACAAAGCAAAGTTTCTTTACTGCCAAGTAGAAAATAATTGAGGAATGAGCTGTCAGGAGACGATGCACATTATGTACTGAAGAAGTACACATTGAGCACTTACTCTGAATCGGTAAGATGATGAGCATTGCTTCAAATTTTGACATTCCTCAATTATTACACATCTACACGCTATTCTTTACGAGAGATCTCTTTTTTCGTACAATCGAGAAAGTTGCAAGAATTGGACATTCAATTCGTGCATAAATACCAAGTAAATTAAAAAAAAAAAGATTCGGACCTACCAAAATTCAATACTGAGCTTTCACATATCAACGGTGATGGAATCAGTCTAATCGCGTAGAAAATGACGTAGAATTCCACCTCTAATTCGTCGAACCTGCCCGAGGCCCAACGAACCAGAAAACCTTGATTTCCATGAGCGCAACTACGTTTTTTAGCATTCAAACGTATTTTTCACCCCTAATTAGCGGAGTAAAATTAAAACAAATTATACCATTAGAAAGCTGAGATCTTTGCGCAGTTTTTGATGTAGAGGTACGTGAAAAATCATTTGAAAGTAAAACCTTAACAATCAAAAGAAAAAGTAGGAAATTTTGACAATTTTACAAAAATGACTTTACGAGTTGATTTTTCACCCATCACGACCTTACGAAAATGTTTGTATAACCACTAGAAAGATGGTAAATTGAACGCCCTATCCAACGGTGTAATTAGATTTTGAATTGCTTGTAAATTAAGCGAATTATGGTCATTTTTATGGCTTAAGGTCGAAAACACGAAAAAAATCTTAAAATTAAAATAACTTGGAAATAAAGCGTCTAACGAAAAATTGCTAAGAGACACTTTCTTACTAAAATTAGTTGTAGAATCGACTCCCGAAGTTTTTCGGTCCTTAACATGGGACACCCTGTATAGGTATGAGTTGCTCCTTACCCAGAGTCAATTTCAAGAAAACTGCACGATTTAAAATCAATACATAACTACGCGGAAAATCAAAGAGGCAAGAGAAAATGGTTGGGTTTCGTTCTTCACACACTTCTTGAAGACAACAATACAAGGCTTACAAACAAGGTAGGATTTCCACCTAACAAGTTATAACCTTATAAGCACATCATCTTTTGTGCCTTATTTTATACCTTAAAGTTTAATGAGCGGTACTTACTTATGGGGTCTGTTACTCTCTTGAGAGTTCCATCTTACCATATTACAACAAGGAATTACATCTTCCTGGATCTAACTGTCATCTCATCTAGGTATTCCGTGGCATCCAGGATTCCAAATTTACTCGGCTTCGTTCCCTTAGTTGAAATTGATGGTTCGGATTTTGTTTTTCATGTTCTTCTTGGTATTGACTGCAAAACGGAAAACATTATTAATACAGAGGTTAGGGATGGTGTGGTGGAGGTAGATCATGCCTAAAAGCCTAGGGATTCGATTTACTTGGATTGGATTAGGATTGGATAGAACACAGATTCACATCAGGAGCTAGGCTTCATCTACTATCTTCCAGTTACCAGGCAGAGGTGGAGGGGCTCACTCTGGCTCTGAAGCACGTCTCTGCTCACGACACAACGCATAGTCATAATCACCGACTCTAAAGCAGCTCTTGATGCTCTCGCAAATCTTGGACAGGACGATCTACCCCCACTATACTTACTTCGAATAACTCGACTTCTCTGGAATAGAGTGCAGGAGGGCTACACTCTGCACTTCCAGTGGGCTCCATCACACCTGGGAGTACCAGGCAACGAGAAAGTAGATCGATACGTTAGACAAGTAAACCGTGTGGAAGACGTGCCTGTTGGACTGAGAACAGACTACAAGGACTGTGAGCTGGAAATCAGGAGCAGACTGAGGAGAGTGGAGTGTGGACTATGAGTCCGGAACTGGAGCTGGTGAGTGGGCTCGGAGTATCTTCACGACTCCTGCAAACACTCCTTGGTACAAAGGCAATCGAAGCATCACCAACAGCCAAATAACTGAGGTGAACCGATTACTATCTGGCCATGCTAACAACAATGTATTTAAACATAGGATGAAGCCACCCAACAATAGTCTAATATGTAATGACTGCAATGAAAATGTGATACAAACATTGGAGCACACTCTCACTCAATGCACCAAATGAGGAATTTCACCATGTCGGAATTTCCTATTTTTGACCCCAAAATCGGATTCAGCACCTCGAAAAACCCCCTAAGGCGACTTTCAGCCCGAACTTCCTAATTTACGAATAAACAAAACAGTGTAGAAAATACGAATGTTTAAAAAAAACCGGGAAAATGACGTCATGCTGGAATAGTTCATTTATGGCCGCTTGAAGCGCTGAGATCGAGAAATCCATAGTCCCCAGATGCAAAATTTCACGAAACAGTAAAGTTCGAAATCGAAAAACTGAAGAAAAAAATAGAAAAAGCAAGATGTGGAAAATTAGGTTTCCCCTGTTTTTAGGACGTCCCACAGTAAGACTTGGGCGTCCTTATGCGATCGATCTGGGGTGAAGTTGGACAACACTCAACAGAAAAAAAAAATAACCACACAGTAATCCGTTTTAGACCATTCTGAATCCAAATCCGCGAAAAAAACCATAGGTGTATGTGTGTGTGTAACAAAATCTTGTGTACTCTGCCCAGGCCTTAGTTCTCAACCGATTTTCCTGGTTCTTTTTTTGTTCGACGCGGAAAACTATCTAGTTGTGCACTACGTCGCCGGAATTTCGAATTTTGCCTTTTAAGGGGGGGAAAGGGGGGGTTGATGCTCAAAAAACGTGCGTTTTTGGGCATAATCTTGTGTATTCTGCCCAGGCCTTAGTTCTCAACCGATTTTCCTGGTTCTTTTTTTCTTCGACGCGGAAAACTATCTAGTTGGGCACTACGGCGCCGGAATTTCGAATTTCGCCTTTTAAGGGGGAGAAAGGGGGGTTAATGCTTAAAAAACGTACGTTTGCGGGCATTATCTTATAAACTCTGCCCAGGCCTCAATTTCCAACCGATTTGTGTGTTTCTTTTTTTGTTTGACTAAAATAACTTTCGAGTTGTACATGATTTCACCAGAGTACCAAAATTTGCAAGAGGAGGGGATGGGTGGGGGGATAATATTCACAAAATATCCAATTTTTCAATATTTCGGTTCCTTTACTGCTTACTAATTGTATCCAAGCTTTGAAATTGAGGAAAAATTCTCATTATAAATTAGGATTTGCATGAATTACTTTCTGTACCACCATGGAAATAAAAGTGGTGCCACCATGGTGCCAGGGCACCATAAACCTCATATTTCTTGGGTTTTTTGGTGTTTCACCTTGAATACGGATGTGACATTCGACGGACTGCCTACTAAACGTAATAGATGAAAGTTCAATGTTACGACGTATTTCCGCTTTGGTGCCAGACTGGTACCATTGGCGGTGATGGGGGGGGGGGGGGGGGGTGAACTCGAATTCGCATGTTGGGTGTCGTAGATCATGGATTTTAAAATGCTCTTTAGATTCGAGGCTCCCATGCCGCTAGAAGTGTTATGGTTTATAATGGTGGGGGGGGGGTGTCAGTATTTCTTGCCTAAAGTAATAAATAAATTACATCGAGAGAAACAGTCTTATCGCTTAACAACTGGTTAAACTGATCCAATACTTATCCAATGGGACGTCCCCTGGAATGCATGCATTACTAAACAATATGTTTGTTTGATAACTTTTCTCTTAGAAAACACAATTTCGTCGTCCCAATGGGCAACACTGGGAGGAGACGGCGATCCGAACAGCCCAATCAGCGAGCGTTCCCGCTTCACGTCCGTTTTCCCGGTTAGTTTTGAACTAAAAAATTTTGATTGTCTCCCAAAAATAACAGGAGACTTATTTTCCGAAATCAGCCCGATTTTCATCTATCCCACACCATTAGCTATTCAGGAAAAATGCAAACAGAATTCGGTGAAATTCCTCATTTCAAAATATTATTGTAAATGCCCTTGATGGTGAAACAGATATACAACAATTCATGAGACTTGGACTTACAGACACAGACAGACTACTCAAATTACAGAGCAAACTACAGGAAAGCGGAGTACACATTTGAATTCAAAGAAAGTATAATACAGGGTGAAGGATATGAAGTAAAAAAGCGCAATAATCATACAGACAATTATATATGCAAAACAATACAGACAATGAGGAATTTCACCATGTCGGAATTTCCTATTTTTGACCCCAAAATCGGATTCAGCACCTCGAAAAACCTCCTACGGCAAACTTTCTGCCCGAACTTCCTAATTTACGAATAAACAAAACAGTGTAGAAAATACGAATGTTTAAAAAAACCGGGAAAATGACGTCATCCTGGAATAGTTCATTTATGGCCGCTTGAAGCGCTGAGGTCGAGAAATCCATAGTCCCCAGATGCAAAATTTCACGAAACAGTAAAGTTCGAAATCGAAAAACTGAAGAAAAAAATAGAAAAAGCAAGATGGGGAAAATTAGGTTTCCCCTGTTCTTGTTTGATAACTTTCCTCTTAGATAACACGATTTCGTCGTCCCAATGGGCAACACTGGGAGGAGACGGCAATCCAAACAGCCCAATCAGCGAGCGTTCCCGCTTCACGTCCGTTTTCCCGGTTAGTTTTGAAATCAAAAATTTTGATTGTCTCCCAAAAATAACAGGAGACTTATTTTCCGAAATCAGCCCGATTTTCATCTATCCCACACCATTAGCTATTCAGGAAAAATGCAAACAGAATTCGGTGAAATTCCTCATTATAAATCGTTGGTGAAGCGGCAACATGCAATAACTCAATTTTTTACCAAAATGAGTTATACATCAATCTTGATACAAAATTTCCCGCCGGATCCATTGGTGAAGTCAGATTGTCGAAAAAGTTATTTGTTTCGGCGTTATTCACAATATTGCTGTCAGAATTGATGAAATGGGTCTAATAATTAAACAATTATTGTTGATAAAATTGCCAAAAGTTTTTGTTTCGCGGAAGTAGTGTTGAATTTAGACAGTTTTTTGTGTCTCCTGAAAACTTGGGAAAATTGAGATGTAGCATGTTGCCGCTTCACCGACGAAATGCAAAACTGTTCAGAAAATGAGGTGGTAACGATCAGTGACTACACGGTATGATCCAGGTCAAAAATAAGAAGAGAAGACAGACAGTCAGGGATTCGTTTGACGAAATGCGGTGAAAGGCAAAAACCTCAATTCAAACGAGTCACAAACAGGGTTGATAGATTGTCCTGCTGGCTCACATTCTGCCCATTGGCATGCGTGTGAGGAGGAAGTCAGAAACGCGGCCATTTTTGGTTGTCAGGTCAGAAGAGTGGTGCACTGATGTTCCAAACAATATGGTTCGATGAAACATGAAAAACTGGTAGAGCGCCGAAAATGTGCCTGGCAATGCAGGATTCGACATCGGTCGAAAGTTGGTCGGGCAGCACCTACGGGCTCCAACTTGGTCAGGGAAAAGTGAGGAGGAAGACCCTGAAGCTGGGTTCACATGAGCGCGGTCAACACGGTTGTGCGACGAGGCGGTTACGCGTTCGGGACGCGGATGGTGTCTAGAGGTTCACATGGCCGCGGTTGCGCGACAGCTTTTCGACTTCTATTTTCCCGCGCTTCAGTTGAAATCCTATTATGTTTTGAATCCTAGCTGGTTTGAATCCTATCATTTTTATTTTCACATTGTGATTCAATTCAGCTCGTCCGAACTACATGAATCACTATAAAATCACCAATGTACATCAAGGGTGACAGGGGGTACATCAAAAAGGTACATATTTTCTTTTCCTACGATGATCCATTTCATTTTAAAATGCATCAAAGATAAACAGTATTTTACTGAATCGAGATAGATACTGTAGCGGCCACTCCACCGAGAATCTTGGATGGTAGACATGTGCCATATGATTTTGACACGTGTTACATTTTTTTGCTTCAATAAATTACTTTCCGATTGATCTTTGCTCCGAATACGCGTGCTTCTTCTTATACAGGGTGTCACCCTAACTCGAGGACCAAACTTCAAGGATCGATTCTACAAGTAATTTGCAACAAAAAATGTCTCTTGACATTTTTCTTTTAAACGCTTTAAAATTATACTTTTTTCACTTTTAAGATTTTGTTTGTGTTTTCAACCTTGAGCCATTAAAACGGCCATAACTCCCTCAATTTACTGGATAAACTCAAATATGAGTATACCGTTGGAAAGAACGTTAAATTTCCTATCAGTTCATCAGGACACAAAAGCTTTTTAAGCCTTTCGTATAAGTGAATAAATTGGTCAAAGTCAGAAATTTAAAACTTTCTCGAAAATCACCATTTTTCAGGCTGACTCATCTTATGTCATAAACAGCCGTATCGGCGGGCACTCAACGGAAAAAACTTGCCCAGAATCTCAGCTTTCCAACGGTCTATCAATTTTTCTTTTTAACATTCAAATTAGAAGAGTAAATGAAGTTTGAATGCCCGAAAACGTGTGTTTTACAAGCAAATCCAGTGTTTTAAGCGGTTTCTGGTCCCCCTCGACCTCAAGATGGCTTGACGATTTTGGTATCATTTCCTATGTAATTTTCTACGCTGAATCAAATAGTGATACTTCCGAATAGTTCCGACTGCTAGAAATTGGATTTTTCGAAGAAAACCTTCGTTTTTCGTACATAAAATACGCATTGTTCTTAAATGTGGTAGTGAGCATGAAGTAACGCATTTCTACTCAATAAAAACACCGAATTTCTAGTTGATTGAAGTTTTTGTTGAGTTCAAAGGTGTTACTTCATGCTCACTACCACATTTAAGAATAATGCGTATTTTATGTACGAAAAACGAAGGTTTTCTTCGAAAAATCCACTTTCTAGCAGTCGGAATCATTCGGAAGTATCACTATTTGATTCAGCGTAGAAAATTACATAGGAAATGATACCAAAATCGTCAAGCCATCTTGAGGTCGAGGGGGACCAGAAACCGCTTAAAACACTGGATTTGCTTGTAAAACACACGTTTTCGGGCATTCAAACTTCATTTACTCTTCTAATTTGAATGTTAAAAAGAAAAATTGATAGACCGTTGGAAAGCTGAGATTCTGGGCAAGTTTTTTCCGTTGAGTGCCCGCCGATACGGCTGTTTATGACATAAGATGAGTCAGCCTGAAAAATGGTGATTTTCGAGAAAGTTTTAAATTTCTGACTTTGACCAATTTATTCACTTATACGAAAGGCTTAAAAAGCTTTTATGTCCTGGTGAACTGATAGGAAATTTAACGTTCTTTCCAACGGTATACTCATATATGAGTTTATCCAGTAAATTGAGGGAGTTATGGCCGTTTTAATGGCTCAAGGTTGAAAACACAAACAAAATCTTAAAAGTGAAAAAAGTATAATTTTAAAGCGTTTAAAAGAAAAATGTCAAGAGACATTTTTTGTTGCAAATTACTTGTAGAATCGATCCTTGAAGTTTGGTCCTCGAGTTAAGGTGACACCCTGTATAAAAAAACCTTTCATTTTCATCATTCTACTTGCAAAAGATACCGTTACCTACCAACTCCAAAAATCGGAATTCGTATAGCTTTATTTTATTTGTAATCATTATTATCAAAGTGAATTATGATGTAGAATATTCCTATGAAAAACGTAATTATCTATAATTTCGTTGTAGGGGCTAACTATGCAAAAAATCTTGGAAATCACCTCAAGTGGTTGAAATTCTCATCAATTTGAGTATACATTACATGAATAAATCACAGATCATTTTTATTAGATAGGTAGGTATACGTTTTAATTCATTACGATGCATTCTATGCATGTCTACATGAGACCAAAATATAAGTATAAAAATAAGTAAAGTAAAAAATACTGGTCGACCCCTAACTTAAAATCCCACAGCTCTCTTCTCACCTAAACTAATTCAATTACAATTTCACTAAAACTTAGATTCATTTGGGATCAAGCTTCCGGAAAAATCACAACACACCAGTTGATACCCGTGCTGGAAGATGTGGTGATAACAAGTCGTGATAACAAAAAATGTGAACAAAGGGTGCGCGGTTATCAGAATTTTTGAAACGCGGCAGTCCACTCCAAAAGTACTCAGGCGGCTGAGGCGCCGCCAATCAAATGGCCGAACGCGTAATCGCCTCCTCGCACAACTGCGTTGACCGCGCTCATGTGAACCCAGCTTTACGCGTCGAATATCAGAATTTTTGAAACGCGGCAGTCCACTCCAAAAGTGCTCAGGCGGCTGAGGCGCCGCCATTGGATTGGCCGAACGCGTAACCGCCTCCTCGCACAACTGCGTTGACCGCGCTCATGTGAACCCAGCTTTATGAACTGCTAGTTGTGTTTCACGAACGAGTCATACTGATCAGTATCAATACTGGAATCGCTTAGGAACTGACCAAGTGGTACCTAATTTCTATACCGGTAGTTCACAATATGAACGAAGGAGATAATAATTATCTTCTTCAAAATGATATTTTTAAAAGCTGGGTAGGTATAATATTAATATGTGTAAGTATTGGAAAAAAAAGGAAAAAAAACCTTCTCTTCCAAAAAACGCGATCCATAATTGTGCATTTCCACATCAACTTGTCTAAATTTAACGTATATATTCGTTTGTTCTTTTGAATCCAGTGAAGATCAAGAAATTTACATCTCGCAAATAAGTGTGGTCGCTGGCTCCCACGGGATGACCAGCCCCCACCACTATAACCTTAATTGGATTTCGCATGATTATTTCATCTCAATCGAAGAATTAAGAACAACATTAGGCAGTGAGGATACTCAGGAAACCTCTGCTTCGTTCCTGGAGAGAAAACGTTTGAAACCCACAAAATACCATCCCATGCCCTGGAAATGGATGCCAACTGAAGATGCCTATATATTTTTTGATATGAGAGCCTATCAATATCATATCACTTATAAAATTGAATTAATAACGCCAGTCAAAAAAATACTTTGCAGCGGCAAATTAACCAGAAGTTTCTCCAAGGGTAATCCCTTCTGTCCGAATTTTTTGGTATGCTGCCTGCACTTACCCACCATTGTACCTACAATTTGTTTCACTGCCTGCGATCAGCACTTGTGTATGCAAAATTGATTTGCAACTTAAGTACCCACTATTCTTAAGAACGAACCACCCCGCCTTGTATCTCTTTCTAATACACATCCTGATGAAGAGTGGAGACCACCGCTCGAAATGCATCGATTTGGAAAGAAGAAGAGTATTTGATTATACCCTTATACTTTTCACCATATAATAGGATTTTAGCACCTAAGACCTCCCAGGCTTAGGGACCTCTTATAGCTGGTACCTACTTACACATACTAAAATTATCTTCTTGTTGTGGATAAGTCGAAAGTGGGTAGGAACTGCAGTACGAACCTAGCGAAAAGGCAAAAAGGGTCACCCCTATTAGGCGCAAAACCAGTCCTAGGCGCAATACCAGTTGGATATTGGGAGTATGATTATAGGGTAACTTACCTAAAATTAATTCTAGAGATCCAAATAAACGAGGACTATGCCAAAAACCGAAAACTTCAACATAATAATTGTATACCTAATCAGGAAACACTGCTAGTAGATATAAGTAGGTACAAGATAAATAAAATACACATTTCCCAAGAGGCCAAGCCAAGTACATAACCCCACTTGGATAACTTGTCTTTAGGCAAATCATATTGTAAAAACGTCAACTAAACTTGTTGACAGGATGATGGATTGTGGACGGGAGGCAATCGAAGTTGTTGATGAAATTTATCCAACCTGAACCGAAATTCTATTCTATGCTCAAAGCTCCACCAAACAGACGCCATCAGTTGCCACAAGATGGAGGACAAGCTAGTTCCCAAGCAACAGGTAGAAAGTCCTACAAATATTTTCTAAGGCGATCGTCAGTTTAATTCAATGAGTACCTTTCTACATGAACCCTCACCTTGCGAAAACGTAGTAAATGGATGTCCTAAGACATCATCCTAGAAGAGAAAACTCTGAACCTGTAGAGAAGTTGCTGAAACGAAGAGAAGTTGCGGATCCTCACTCTCACTTATCACATTTTCACGATCACAACTTACCTATAGCACAACACTGATAGATCGCAAGACGGAATTGCTCATAGCACTCCCGAATCCCGATCGCGACACAATCCGCGGATATCCGGCGCTGGAACAAGGAATTTCAAAAAGCAAGCTAACACCTCACAGCTAGAAAACATAAATCACAAAAAAACTACCTGATGGCGCGGGGGACAACTGAAGGTCGATGGATTGAGCAGGGGGAACATCGACTCTCACTATCGATTATCAATTGTTTCGATACTAACATGTTATTCGATATTTTTACTTCCTCTGCTGAGTCGGAAAGTATTTCCGATGATTTCTCTACGAATTAGGTACATCAAATTCAGTAAAAAACAAAATGAAAGAAGAGAAGCGAAATATCGTCAGATTACAAAAAATTTCAACATTCATTATTATTACAGTAATATTGTGATTTGTTGTGAACAAACTCTTGGATGACAAACCTTGGCAGCACCCACCTTTTTCGCGAATATTCAAAGGAAATCTAACAATGTTTAGCGCCACAAAATTGATACAAATAAATTTAGTTTGAAATAATTGTTTAGGAGATAATTTCGAAAATGTACTTGCGACATTTTCCTAGAAAGGGACAATCGGTATCCCATGATTACAGAAAAAGTTCGACTCAAGTTCTGCCAAAAGTCAGGGATTAACATCACACCATACTGATTGAATTTCGACGGAAGAACACACAGTGGGGCGCTTAATTAATTAATTAAAAATTAAAGACGAAAACCTATCGGCAGATGAAAGACTGTCGTGCCCAAATCGCAGTAATTCATGGACAGATTAAAGACGTGATCATGTTTCATCCAAACTTTCAAAATTCGGTGCAAACATCAACAACGCATAATTTTGTTCAAAAAACTTAATTCAAATGTTCTGAAAATGGGAAAAAGTAAAATAAAATGACAAAACTAAGTTTTTAGTGAGCAGCTCGATTTAATTTTCTATAACTTTATTTCCAAAATAATCCAATAAAACATAATAAATTAATTAATAAGCATTTGGTCAATTCAACCTATTCAAGTCAACCTAAGTTTAGGTAACGACAGTCCGTTTTGGAACATTTAAACTTCAACAATGTTTTCTCACGCAGCGAGAAAATTTAACTTGTTTCTTAAACACGTTTCCAACAAAACCTATTCGGAATTAATTTTTCGAATTTCAATTCTTAATGGGAATAGATATAATCGTGTGTTTTGTGGAAAAAACTAAATGAGGAAACCTAACATAACTTGTTGGAAATTGTTATGTTTAACATAATATGTTATATTATAACATCTATTATAACATCAAATTATATTATATAATATTATAACATCTTAACATAATCAGTTATATTATAACTGATATGGTTTATTCCAAATCGACGTAATGATTATATTTAGAAGTTGACAAAAAAAAATTGTTCGAATAAAATTTATTCAAAATATATTTGAATATTCTATTGTTCTCTCAAGCTACACGAATTTTCAAGAACGGCCCAAAAATACATCTTTTAAAAAATTATATAAATCATGATTTTCGAATAAAATGTATTTTGAAAAATGTTCATTAGGTACCAGAGTATTCTAGTAGGTTGTATTCTAGGTTGGTCCACGGTTATATCTATTTCAACCTTTAAGATGGAGACAGAATTAATTAGAAAATAAAGCCAATCTATAAGATAGAATTCGCTCATTTCAGAATCAATTAAGATCGGCCAAAAATATCGATCGATTATTCATTTCACGATGATCGATAAGAGTAAAATTCTGGTGAGCAATTTACCCCCACTCCTTAACTAGTGTGTTCCCCTCTCCGAGTGGATGAATTTCATTGGCTCTTCACTGCGCATGTGCGATAATCTACCTCCCCTCCGGTGAGGATGTTTCGGTACATATTAATATCCATGCCAGCAGGGTTGCCAAATCTACCCGATTTTCCGTGAAATCTGCCTATTCAAGAGGGTCCTTCTGGTCCTAGGTACCAAACCATGTCCCATTATCCGGTAGGGCACTTTTTTCCGGGTTTTCCTCAAAAACTTTCCTCATACCAAATTACAATGCATCAAATTTTGCTACGATTGACCTCCAGAAACTTCAAAATTGATTTAGAGGTTTAGTCAGAATCGGCAGTCGAAAATAGGAGAAATTTTCCGTTTGGGTAGAAGAGTGTGAATTTGTTGAACTTTCAAAGCACCATTCTATCTGAAAAACGAATGCCAAGTGGGTGTGGAACGTAGCTTCCTCGTATCCATAACCCGATTATACAGGGTGTCTACACTTTCGATGGGCATAACTTCAGGGTTCGATTCTACAAGGTATTTCCAACAAAAAATGTCTCTTAGCAATTTTCTTTGAACCCACTCAAAATTCTATTTTTTTCACTTTAAAGTTTTTTCCGCGTTTTCGACCTCACGGCACTGATATGGTCATAACTTCCCTTATTTCTCCTGAAAATTCAAATCTGACTACACCGTTAGAAAGAGCGTTAAATTCCTGAACTACCTAGTGCAAAATCAAAATTTTTTAGCAATAAAGCAGTATCAAAAAATCAAGTCAAAAAGCGAACTTTAAAATTTTTTTTGAAACTTGACTTTCTTCGACCAACGTTTTCACTCTAAATCCCTGCCTGTTTCGATGGGCGCTCTTCGGAGAAAACATGCGCAAATTGTCAGCTTTCCAACGGTCTATCAATTTTTCTGTTCAACATTCAAGAAGAAAGAGTAAATGAAGTTTGAATGTCAAAAAACGCGTGTTTTACAAGCAAATCCAGTGTTTCAAGCCGGTTTATGGTCCCCCTCGATCTCAAAATGGCTTGACGATTTTGGTATCATTTCCTATGTAATTATTTACGCTGAATCCAATAGTGATACTTCCGAATGATTCCGACTGTTAGAAAGTGGATTTTTTGAAGAAAACCTTCGGTTTTCGTACATAAAATACGCATTATTCGTAGATATGGAAGATATTATAAAGTAATACTTTTCTACTCAACAAAAACTTCAATCAGCTAGAAATTCGGTGTTTTATTGAGTAGAAAGGTGTTACTTAATGTACGATGCGAATTATATGTATGAAAAACGAAGGTTTTCTTCGAAAAATCCACTTTCTAGCAGTCGGAATCATTCGGAAGTATCACTATTGAATTCAGCGTAAATAATTACTTAGAAAATGATACCAAAATCGTCAAGCCAATTTGAGATCGAGGGGGACCATAAACCGGCTTGAAACTTTGGATTTGCTTGTAAAACACACGTTTTTTGACATTCACACTTCACTTAATCTTTCTTTTTGAATGTTGAACAGAAAAATTGATAGACCGTTGGAAAGCTGACAATTTGCGCATGTTTTCTCCGAAGAGCGCCCATCGAAACAGGCAGGGATTTAGAGTGAAAACGTTGGTCGAAGAAAGTCAAGTTTCAAAAAAAATGTTAAAGTTCGCTTTTTGACTTGATTTTTTGATACTGCTTTATTGCTAAAAATTTTGATTTTGCACTAGGTAGCTTAGGAATTTAACGCTCTTTCTAACAGTGTAGTCAGATTTGAATTTTCAGGAGAATTAAGGGAAATTATGACCAATCAGTGCCATGAGGTCGAAAACGCGGAAAAAACTTTAAAGTGAAAAAAATAGAATTTTGAGTGGGTTCAAAGAAAATTGCTAAGAGACATTTTTTGTTGGAAATACCTTGTAGAATCGAACCCTGAAGTTATGCCCATCGAAAGTGTAGACACCCTGTATAGATGATCCGATGCATAGTAGTTAATCTCAAAAAACCAATCTCTAAGTACCTACCTACCTTCCACAAAAAAAAAAAAAAAAATTTCATCAAATTTGGATGAAAAATTAAGTGAGTAGATGTAAGTGATTGGATCAAAAAAATACTTGGCCTCGGCTGGGATTCGAACCCGCGACCCCTGGGGGACAGTTGAAGTTATGGCCGTTACAAGGAATTCACGTTTGCGCATGCGCAGTCGCTTCTATCAGTGCGGGGATGATGATTTTCATAGGGGACCGTCTACACACCAACCCGCACTATCCCTGAGAATTTCATTGAAATCGGATGAAAATGTAGAAGTTGTGGCCGTTACAAGGAAATTAACGTTTGCGCATGCGCAGTCGCTTCTATCAGTCAGGGGGTGATGATTTTCATAGGGGACCGTCTACACACCAACCCGCACTATCCCTGAGAAGTTCATAGAAATTGGACAATAACTTCGTATAGTTATGCGCGTTACAAGGAATTCATGACAGACAGACAGACACACATACAGACAGACACGGAACCAAAATTGTTCAGAAAGGTCTAAAACGCAAAACGCGAGTGAAAATTTTGATTTTAGAGAACTATTTTTTTTCGTCCTTGAAAAGTGAAATCAAAGCTTCCGCTACCTTGGTAGACTCGGAAGCAAAAATTCACCTACTGAATTATGGAACTCTTTTTTCAGATAATGTAAAATTAGAAATAACTTGTTCACAATAATTGCACACATTCTTCAAACATAGAACAGGTCTGAGGGTAGTTACCTACCTCGAGCAGACCACCTGCACTGCAAACCCATAACAGTCGAAAATTTTAGTGCCAGCTCCCCTTCGTCTCCGACCAGTCTCAAGTTGTATTGAAGGTCAGATTGAGGAACCACCATCATAATATTCTAGTCTAAAATCTTGTTGATCACTTGCTGCCTTACCTTACATGTTCATCTAACGGCTTAGTGATCTGTCCTATCCACCAAACCCACATGTATTAATGGTTTCCAGCTGTCTAGATCTCCCTCACCTTCACCTACAATCGGTATAGGACCGATCATTCTACCAATATTTCTCACCTCAAATAACTTCCAAGTAAAATTCAAAGTCAAAATTTGAATCAGTAAAATTAGTTAAATTCACTTCACTTTTCTCCGAACCCAGTAAATATTCCGAGTTCTCAACAGACATAATTGCAGCAGTAAACGTTTGTCTTAATTCGCCATAAAGTTATGATAGAGCCAATTTTTTTTTTAAAGGCAGTCAATATGTGTCTTCATTTGTCATTATTTGTCTTAAACATAGGCAATTATTTATTAAAAAACAGGACATAACTGCAGCAGTCAATGTTATGTTTGCGTGTCATCGAGTGAAGGCGATGACTTTCTCGATGCGGCGTTCGTGTTTTCTTTAACCCCTATTCAACGAAGAGAGAAAAGTCCCTATCCTAACGACTGCACTGTCGCACCGGCGGCTTATTAGCCAGACCGACGTGCGGAGTGCAGGGAGGTCAGGCTAGCCCGATAGCCCCGGCATTTTATAGAAACCTACTGACGGGATGCGGGAGATTTACCTAGTGAGCCTAATACTTCGAGGAGATCCCTTGATGAAGGAGAAGGTAGAGAGCAAAATGAACAAGACGATAGACTGGACTAGAAGGCATACGGGAGCATCCCTGAGTGAGCTTATATACTCGGAGAGATTAGTTGAGGGAGAGAGAGGTGGAAGGGTGACGTCATGTTGACGTGTTCTCCCCGTACCTCGTCCCTCCCTTGTGGGTGGTGGCTCACTCAAGGATCCTCTTGTACTCCTTTATTTAAGAACTATCTAGAATGTTTAACTGTGGGTCATAACAGTCAACATTTTAGTCTTTGTCTTAATTGTTTATTCCTATTGACATTAAATGTCTATATAGCTTTCGAAGGGGGGTGCGCCTGATTTTTTTAAAAATGTTTAATCGAAAGTAGACCTCATTCTGAGAACTTTGACACCAGCCGTTCTATTTTTGGATGAAGAGACCTTTTTCTATGATTTTTCATTCGAATGTTTCTGACGTCACGCGCCCCTCAGCCCTCTGTGACGTCATAAACATTCGAAACTTTGAAAAATCATAGAAAAGGTCTTCTCACGCTAGAAGGTCGCGGTTGTTGTCAAAATTCTCAGAATGAGGTCTAGTTCAGATTAAAAATAACAATAAACATTTTTTCCGACTCATGCGCACACCCCATTCCTACTTCAAAAATAGCAAATTTTGCATCAATGTAAAACATTTTATTATTGGAAATATTCTAATTTAGCCTTTATTATTACTTACCTACTTATTACGTGAATGGATAGCTACAACGCAATGTCGACAAAGCAAAACACGACGAAATGCCATCAAAATGATATTTTGATCTAAAATTTCCCACGAGGTGATCAAATTTGAATTTGCATTGAAAATGAGGGAGTTGTTTCAAGTGAATACAAGTGAGTTATTGCAAATTGAAAACGCTGCAAATCATTGCTCAAAGGTTTATTAATATTTCTAAATTAGTTTTGAATCGATTTCTCAATTGTTGTCTGGTTTTGGGGCTTTCTTTTTGCATCAGGAATGTCGGAATTTTGACGAAATCGGTAGTTCGATGTTGCCAACATACATGGTTTGGACGAATAAAAGTTAGCGGGTTTGTTGGTACCTACTTATGCCCGTTGGTTTATCTGATCATGGTGAAGAAAAATACTGTTCAAAAATTTATGAAATGTGTAAGTACACCGAATCTAAAGGGTCTTGCGGTGACAGGGAGGGTATAATTATAGTAAAGGGTCTTTGTTTTTTCTTAAATTATAAATATAACTTTATCGTATTATAAATATACATTACAGTTTTGCATATAAACATTTTAAAACTGCTTTCATGTGTCACATGTTTGGAAGTTTAAGCCCAATGGCTATCTTCCTAAAGGTTAGATTCCACACAGGTCTTTGCTATGTGAAATATTTGACGTACTTTTTTATTCCCGACAGATTACATGAAAATTTCTGATGTTACAGTTCTGGTTTCTGACAGACGGTTGGTGATTCACGATCAAATTCTGATCTTTTCGTAAAAAACAGTCAGAAACACGACAGTGAATACAACCCCTTAGTTGATGAGTTTCGTTGCTCTCACTGTCCCCGGGAGGCAGTTCATCAAATCGAAATTGTTGTCGCTAATAAACTTCTGAACTCTACCAATTTTGGAGAAATTTCCAAAGTATGAGTGAGTCTACTTCAAGCGCTTTTAGAGACACTTGAACACAGTTTTATGGTGCTAAGGTTCATGTTATATGTGAGGAAAATTTCAGTTATTGTTGATAAGAGAATTTCAGTTATTCTCGTAACTCATGTTCACTCTGGTTCATCCTCAAATATTTACGAACGAAGCCTCGAATTTTTATTTTATCAAGGTTGAATAAAATTGAGCAAGTAATGGGGGGGGGGGGGGAGAAGATGCATTCACACAAATCAGAAGAATATTGCTATAATCTTGAATTCTGGTGTGTTGGTTAATAAATACTTAATATTGATTGATTCAGGTGACTGATTTGGCTTGTCCAATCGTGGGGGTGGAGGTCAGGTTGAGCCAAAATCTTATTTAGGAAGGAAAATAAAAAATTTCTGTATTGTTTTCCTCGCTGTTCAAATGGAACAGAAGCTCCGAACCATCCGAGCCCAACGTCCAGGACGTTGACAAGGCCCTGACAATTTTGGATATATCTCAGTGCCTAGGTCTCACGTTTAGCGATCCTCAGCTGGGCGCTCCAATTCCGTTCCAGTAATTGGAGTTACTAAGGACAGTCCCATTCTCAGAACTGTGCTCACTCTGTACTGACGAAGATGCTGGGGTTCATCTTGTGGTTCTATGGCAATCAAGATTTTTTAATGTTTTAACCACTCATGTTGGAAAAAGAACATGATGTTGCCATTCTAATTCAATCCTGCTTTTTCAAAGGGACACTGAAAGTTTAAATATAAAATATAGAAAGATTCTATCTTGAACTTACCAGAACACCAATCTCAACTCTCAGCAGTTGTGGAGCTCTACCGCCAGAATGCAGTTTCTCTATCCGCCTTCAGGTACACTCGCCAGATGCTGGTATCGAAGATCCTCCTCCAAGTAAGTTCAGGGAGTCTCTATAATATAGAGACTCTATAATATAGAGACAATATTATTTTGTTTGTAGTTGTGTTGCTTATCTCTTCGGCAGAAACAGTGACTCTTAACAAGTAAAACTGTAACTTACGAATATATTGGTATACGAAGAAATTTGTCCAAAATCCTTGCAAAAATTGATCAGATCATTTATGTTGATCACATCCATTCTGATATTATCTGTTCAGAATAGGTTTTCTTGTTTTGATTTTCAATAAATTTGATTTCTTTCAAATAAATTCTTAAGTAATATTTTGCGTTTATTCAATTAGATTTCCGTCTCTTTCTCCTCTTATTCTATTTCATTTAGGCGTGGGAGGGGGGGGGGGGGGGCACGTCCCCTTGGCTGTGACACTGCGGAAGAAGTATAATTGAAATCATTAGGTACGTGTGTGTGGAATTCTCAATAAGAATCGTAGGAGAGTTGAGTTTTTGGCGAAAATTCCCATTTTCAGACCTCAGTCTTGGCATACCTCGACTTTCTCTTCTGAGGGAGCCCTGGGTAAGAAGTAAAGTCTGAAGACGGCGCTGAAATATACCAAACCTGCGAGACCGGACGGTCTTGCGGGTTCCCTGGGTCGAGTAGCTTTATCAGATGGCAACATCCTTTTTAGGACGTCCCGCAGTAAGACTTGAGCGTCCTTATGCGATAAATCTGGGGTGGAGGAGGACAACCTCAACGGGGAAGAAATTTAATCCAAATCCGCAAAAAAACCGGTTTTTGTAATTTTCAATAATGAACTTTTGGAATCAACCAAGAAAAATAAGTTTAACCCCCCCTCAAAGGTTG
Organism: Apolygus lucorum; assembly: GCA_009739505.2. NCBI lineage: Eukaryota > Metazoa > Arthropoda > Insecta > Hemiptera > Miridae > Apolygus > Apolygus lucorum. Next base: position 11,681,638 of record CM019183.2, read on the forward strand.
TTGGTTTACGTTTCAAGGTACGTAGAATACGAAAATCAAATAACAAATTTTCCGTCCGTCCACCGTTACGCGGCACTTTTCTTAGTTACCAAAGACCGATTTTGATGAAATTTGGTATATTTGCTATACCATTTGGGCTCTAGTTGTCCCGCGAAGTTTTTGTTTGATGTCACTCACTTCCAGAGGGTGAGAAATAAGGGTTGACATTTTCAATAGTGCTCTAGCTTGAAAAATAAAGCCATCTTATTTTCGTTAATTTTAAATAGTATTGAATTTTAGTTCATGATTTTCAATAATGAACCTTAGGAATTGACCAAGAAAAAAAATTTTAAGACCCCCTCAAAATTGGTTGGTTTACGTTTCAATGTACGTAGAGTTCAAAAATCGAATAAAAATTTGGCCGTCCGTCCGCCGTACGCGGCAGTTTTGCCATTTAGCATTGACCGATTTTGATGAAATTTGGTATGTAGGCTCCATTTGGGGTCTAGTTGTGCCCCGAAGATTTTGCTTGATGTAGGTCACTTCTAAGGGTTCAAAAATTAATTTTGAAAACGCCTTAACTCAAAAAAACGCTGCAAATTATTACACAATGGTTTATTATTTTTCTATATAGATCACTCGTCTACAAAATCACCAACCATCCAATATGAAGGGGGAAAAAAAAATCAAAAAAAAAAAAATCAAAATCACCAACCATCGATTGCATTTCGGTCAGCTCTAATTTGAACGGAGATTAGGCCTCTTTTGCGATTCACACTGTTTTGATTTATATATATATATATTTCAATATAAACCCTTAAATTTTCGTAGGGAGCGAACGGTTTGTCCTACAGAGCTCCGCGTGGTCTCAAAAAATTCTAAAAATTCTATAGAATCTTAAATTGAAGGAAAAACAATACCTTTATATCAAAATTTTTTGAGTTAGGGCGTTTTCAAAATTGATTTTGGAACCCTTAGAAGTGACCTACATCAACCAAAAGCTTCGGGGCACAACTAGACCCCAAATGGAGCCTACATACCAAATTTCATCAAAATCGGTCAATGCTAAGTGGCAAAAGTGCCGCGTACGGCGTACGGCGGACGGACGGCAAAATTTTTATTCGATTTTTGGATTCTACGTACCTTGAAACGTAAACCATCAAATTTTGAGGGGGTGTTAAAATTTTTTTTTTCTTGGTCGATTCCAAAGGTTCATTATTGAAAATAATAAACCAAAATGTTGATATAAAGGTATTGTTTTCCCATCAATTGAAGATAGTATAGAATTTGTTGAGATCACGCGGAGCTCTGTAGGACAAACCGTTCGCTCCCTACGAGAAGTTAAGAGTTGGACGTACGATAAATCAGAAACACGAGTGTGAACCGCAAAAGAGGCCTAATCTCCGTTCAAATGGTAGCTGACCGAAATGCGATCGATGTTTTTCTACATGTTGGATGGTTGGTGGCTTTGCAGACGAGTGATCAATATAGAAAAAAAATAAACCGTTGTGTAATAATTTGCAGGGATTTTAGAAACGATTGAGACCACTCGGATGGTCTTACGATAAATCAGAAACAGGAGTGTGGATCGCAAAAGAGGACTAATTTCCTTTGAAATTTTATCTGACCAAAATCTGATCTTCGAGTTGTACTCAGTTTTGGGTCCTTAGCAACCAGTATTCAAATTTCCATACGAAGGGACCACAACCTCCTGTTTCTTCTGATTGAGTGAAGCGTTAATTTCTTCCAAATAAACTTGATTGCGAAGTAGGCATGAGTAGTAACTATGGTAGGTGGTGACAATAGCAAAGCTGTGTTCTTTGCAGACGAGTGATCTACACAGAAAAATAATAAACCTTTGTGGAATAATTCGTAGAGTGCTGTGTTATATACAGAATACTTCCCAGGTGTCCATTACTTCACCAGAGTATCGAAATTTGCCTGGGGAGGGGGTGAGTGAGAGAAAATCCGATTTTTCAATATTTATTTTTCTATTAAGGCTTACTAATGAAACCTAAGCTTTGAAATTCAGGGAACAATCAATTTACCTCTGGATTTTAATGAATTATTCTTCGTACCAACGCAAACCAAATCAGTGGGGCCACCATGGTGCCAGGACACTAAAAAACGCATATTTTGTGGGTTTTGCATGTTTCGCCTTCAGGCGAAGATGTGAACTTCTACGGATTGTTTACCAAAACTAATAGCCCAGGCGAATTAGACCAAAAATGGGCAAATAGGAGAAATAATTCATAGTAAAGAAATTCCTTCACCAGCGTCTTCCTTTACACTTGGTTAATCATACCTCAAAAGTCCCCTAGGGTGAGCTCGAGGAGGGGGGTAAATTTTCTCCTAGTTTTTCGACTTTTTTGCCTATACCTCTAAAAGTAACCGTTCTAGCGGATTTTTTACTATCACCAGAATTAAAGTACATAAAATTTCCTACAATTTGCATTCCTGATTTAAATTGCTTCTTTTCATCACTTTTGTGCCTGGGTTCTTTCTGCCAGTTTGCGGCGCACTCGTGTGTGCGATGACGTAAGCTAGTTGTTTCATGTACGCTATCAGAGGTAGCGCTGCTGTCATAAGAAGAAACTCGTCACGTCAGACTCCCAGTACATTTAAAATTTACATCTTCCTTAAATTCTCTAAATTTTTTGGATGCGTTTTCGAGCAGCTCACTGGGGGTTTCTTCCATATCAGTAAACCCTCTTTAAAAAAAATAAATTGTGAGGCAAAGTCCCCATTGCAACGGCATTATAAATTTTAATAACAAAATTGTATAAAAAGTTTCATTTTTATGGAAATCTATACTTATTTGAAATATTAAAGTTGAGAAAAATAGGAAAAACATTTGGAACATCTATAATTGAAAAATACTATTAAAACCGTACTTAAACTGTCTCCCTCTGACTGTCGGAATTACCCACATAAATGTTCGGCGTTCAGGCTTTTTCAAATGAAAATTGAAATTTTTTATTACTATTTTTTTAATTTTTATAAGAATGCATTTATTTATTTTTTTAACAAACATCCAATCTTCATCATTAACACATAAATAAATTAAATTTTATTGTAAATATTGCATGTTATATCTGAAAACTGTTGAAATTGCTAAATGCTACACCCTCTGAAAGACAGAAGTCTTGTGTCGAGGGAGGAGCGTCCAGAGCTACATTACACATTGGCAAGGGAAATCTTCCGATATTATCAAATTACAATAACCAGTACAAAGAAAATGAATCGTCTCTATTTTTACATTTCGATATTTGGGAATCTCCTCTATTTTTTGACTTCTAATTTTTTTGTATTACATTATTATAGCTATTTTTTACTTTAATATCCCTTTTTATTTGACAAACTTTTTTTAATCTTACTTTTAAATTGTTCTAAACTAAGCTGGGCTTATTATCAAAATAAGGTTGTTGAACGTTTTAATTCCAGTAGTCATAGCATTTTAATCCTATCGCGGTTTGTCTTCTTGGTAGTTTTATTTGTATTGAATTTTTAGACCTAGTGTTATTTATCATTCTGCTGAATTTTCCTCGCTGTAAGTATTTGAATATAATTGTAAGGGTTGTTTTATCCAGAAGTTCTTTAAAAGTTTATATTTTCGTATCATGGAAGAGTTGGTCAGTAGGAAATCTATATGGATATCTAAACAATGTTTTTATCAAACGTTTTTGAGAAGTTGTTATTTTTTCAATTTTATTCATATATGCATTGCCCCAGGCCACAATTCCATATTTTTTCTGGGACTGTGCTAATGCATTATATATCATAATTTTATTTTTTCTTGTCCAGAACATTTCTAATTTCTACAAATACGGGTATTATCTTTCTAAGCTTCTGTTAGTGGTTCCCAGGAAATAGTCTGGTCCATAAGGACACCCAGATTGGATATGTCTTTTGTTTTAAGAGAGAAGGCAATAAATTTAGTTTTTTCATAGTTTAGTTTAAGATTTTTACTGGAGTTTTTTACATTTAAGTTATGAAGATCTTCCTCTGCGTTTCTTTTGGCATCTTCCCAAGTTTTTCCTGATGATATTAAAGCCGTATCATCAGCGTAAGATACCAATTCACCGTATATTTTCGTATTTGAAAATATCGTTTACATACATCAGGTATAGTAACGCACTGATTATCGTTCCTTGCGGTACACCGCATACCAAATTCGTCGAATCACTAAGCTTTTCTCCATTTCTCACTTCTCCTGAGTTTCCTGGGAAACTTTCCACAAAACTCCCTGAGTATTCCAAGTTTTCCCGGTCGCTGGACACCCTGAACTTTTTTGATGGCCAGTAATTTTTCACTTATCTTACAACGAGATAATGAGAATTGGACGGGGCTTTAGGAGAAGAATTTAAACTTAATCACTTCTAATATGTTTTTTAATAAAATAATAAGCCTGTTCCATGAAGCCAATTTACCTTTTAAGACCGAATTTTTTGTTAATATACTGTAACAAGGTTTCACTTTGCTTTCATTACGACATTAAAACACAAAGTTCGAATAACAGCGGTGGAAATGAAATATCATGCGGATGTGAACGATTCATCAAAATCTGATACATCCGAATTGTATTCGAGAATTTGAGGGGCGGTTTCACTAACGTCAATTCGATCTTCCGAGTCGTCCAAAACGTCGTTCTTGTCTTTGCCGTCGTAATCGTTGAGCTTGAGAGCTACACAGCATCTGACAGCTTGATTGATGTTCTCAGCGATGAGCGAACTGTAGATTTTGTCTTGGTCGTAGCACGAGCTCAGCAGTTTGATTTTTTCCCTGATGCCGTCAACTTTCTGCTTAACTGCCGAGTTGTGCAGCAGAGGGACCACATCTTCCATGAATTTCCGATCTTCTTCGTCCAGGTAATCCAGGTAGTTGTTTTGGACGACTTCGTACTCCTTACATTGGACTTTTCTGAAAATGAAAACCAAAAGATAGTTTTTCATCAATCAAGTTTACTTACAATCAAATTTAACCCGGGAACAAGACCCGTGAAATGGTACAAATTTTCAGCGATTAAGTTCGCCAAATGGAATAGACAAAACAAGTTGTTCGGGCTCCTTTATCTTCTTTATAGAAAGATGACAAGTTGTGCACCGACTTGAACCCAAACCTCTCCTATTGTTAACTCTTCCCTCTCTTTTCCGACTACACATCAATAACACTAGATTACAAAATTTAGGGGTCGTCTGGCTGCCTCGTTCTTTCACCAATTTTCTTATGGTATTTGGTGCGCTGAATCCGAATCTGACGTCAGTTTTTTTGTTTACGTCGGATTTTCAAGATATAGCTAGTTTTAAGATTTTTCTAGTTCTCACTTTTCTTCATTTTTTAGTGAAAACTCATCTTGCTCAAATCTCCTCAAAAAGTACTCAGACTTATAGGAAATTTCATGTGGAATCCGAATATGTACTTAGTTTTTAAGTAAAACTGTGTTAAACCCCCTATTTTCCACAAAACGTATCAAAAAACACCGGTTCTCAACGTTTTTTCTTCGGGTTTTCCCTTACATTTTGCCACTTGAAAAAAATTAAGGCTAAAAAAAATGTTCTTGGGCTTTTAATTTGTAGGGGGGACACCCCAGAGGAGAATGAGACCAATCGCAGCCTCCTAAACCCATTAATATCGAAGGAATAAGCTTTTTCATGGCACTGAGTTGAAAATTCACAAAAACCGTTAATTAGTTTTTCGAGATAAGTATGTGCGTTCCTAAATCTGTTTTCCTCAAATGGATTTTCCTTTCTTCTACATTTTTATACTTATCACCTATTAAGAGTAAGATCGAAAATAGGTACTCAAAGGGGGAGTAAATCATAATTGGGAAACTCTTGTTTTGTTAAGTGATTTTAATTCAGTTTTACAAACGAAACACAATAAACTGCAGAAAAGTTGACGGTGTAAATCTGTTTCATGAAGGCTCAGATGAATCAAAAGTTGGTAAAATGTTTGGTTATTCCTCCACCTCAGAGGTTTCATCGCCGGCATCTATGTAGAGAAAACTTTGCCGCCTGAGGTAAATCTCTTTTTGACCGACTTCATGCGCGGCTTCGCCGCGCCGAAGGAAGGAGGTATACAGTTCGGTGTGTCATGGGACGACGATTTTTTTTTTTTTTTCTGTATGTTTGTACCACTAGCAGTTTCTTATTCGGCCACCAATCTGCCTGATTCTTTTCGAAAAGTGTTCTACAAGTATCCATAGTGGTCCCGTTTTAATCAGATTTCATTTTGCTTGGTTAAAAGTATCGAAATTTTGTGAAAATAGTTCCAAAAACGTGTTTTTTCGGAAGATTGTTCCGCATCCTCTCCCCCCGCCCGACTCGTCGAAGCCACCCACCCGCTCATCCCCCCCCCGCCCACCCGCCCGTCACCTCCGGCATATTCTCGGACGCCTGCCGCCCCTCAACAAATTCAAGGGGGACCACCCTCTCATTCATTGGGGACCATCCTCCCCATTAAGAGTGAAACGCTCATTTCTTCAAGATAAACTTGATTATGAAGCAAAATTTTAATTTCAAAAAATGATATTGAACTCAATTTTGAAAATAACTTTAACATTTCATTGAAAGACGAGTTTCCCGACTCATTGTACATTTTTGTACATGTTTGTGTAGGTACATTCAAATTTAAGGTCCGATTCTAAGCTTCACAAAAAATGAGATGCTTTATGAGGGGGTTTCCGATAACCATCAAATTTCGGTAGACTACCAAGTGGGTCTAGCACATAGCCTTCTCATCATCCAAAACATGTTGCAGCGGGCTAAAATATGAAGTTCAAGTCCGATTCCGATGAAATTTTCAGAGATTGTACGAGTTGGCGTGTAGATGGTCCCCTATGAAATTCATCGCCCCCCGACTGATAGCCGCTGCGCATGTGCAAACGATAATTTCCTTGTAGCAGCCATCATTTCCACATTTTCCATCCGATTTCAATAAAATTCTCAGAGATCATGCAAATTGGCATATAGATGGTCCCCGATGAAAAGCATTGCCAAGGAACTGATAATAGCCACTGCGCATGCGCAAACGTGAATTCCCTGTAAGAGCTATACTTTCTACATTTTCCATCTGATTTCGATGGTATTTTCTGGGATTGCGCGGATTTGAGTGTAGATACACCTCTACGGACATCATCGCCCCCATTTTACTTACGTTGAGTGAAACAGTTAGGTGCAGGAGGAAGGGAAATAATAATGCGTGTTTTTTCGCTCACCAACAGGTTCTAATTGACTTAATGCTTATCCAATGGGACGTCCCCTGGAATGCATGCATTACTAAACAATATGTTTAACAATTTTTTGGACTCACTAATAACTACTTTAAACAATAATACTGTAGGTATAGGTACTAAAATAAAATGTAAAAATTAAACAATAATGTTACCTACTACCTTCATAAAAAAACCTCAAAAAGTAATAATTAATTCCACATTAAAAAAACCATTAGTGATTAAAAAATACAAGTAAAAGATTTAAAAAAGAAAAATAGCGAAAAATGTCGAAAAAAGGTTAACGGTCGGTAACTCAAAGAATACCGACTTTAAACAAACGTACTTGGTAGAAGGTAAATTATGTAAAATTAAAAAAAAATTATATAATAAAAGTCGAAATAATTAATGAGTTAAAAATTAAAACGAATGATTTAAAAACTTAAACAAAAGTACTTGGTAGTAGGTAAGTTATGTAAAATTAAAATAATTAAAGTCGAAAAATTAATAAGTTAAAGATTAAATCAAATGATTTAAAAAATTAAATTATAAAAATAAATTTAAAACACCACTAAAAAGTAAAAAATAAAAAATTATGAAAATACAAAAATAGTAAAATAAAAAACTTTTTAACAAAAAAACGGACCGACCTCAAAACTGATGATGGCATCCCACTAAAAAGGAAAAAATAATAACGACAACTTATTCAGTTAGGTTGGTAGGTAGGTACGCAGTGAAGTCGCCGCCGTGCCCATCTGCAGAAACAAACATACACAAGTAGATTCCACTTCCATCTGGTTAGTATTACAACATGGGTCGATAGTGCAATACAAAACATGAATGAGAGTGGGTACCTATCATTGAGGTAATGCATGTGTTCCAAAACTATTAGGTAGTACGTCACTGCTGTCGTATGAAGGAGGATGAGAGAGTGACAATAAGTGTGAATCTCAGTAAGAATATTTCCTTTGATAACAGCTGAAGACGTCTGCGTCACCAAAAATGGCAGTTGGATAAAAATTGAACATGAGAAGGTTGTTTACTTACTTACCTACCCTTAATCCTGTTTTGTATTGCACTATCGACGCATGTTGTAACACTAACTGGTTCATTTGAGTATGAACTCATATCACAAACCCACATCATGATCTAGACAATTCTACATTCAATATGCCATACATGGAATATAAGATTAATTAGATATTATGTAATCAAAGATTGATCATGTATAATTAGATAAATAACTATTAGATACTATCTAATCAAGAGATGGTTTGTTCGAATCCCAACATTTCGTACGGGGATTCACACTTATTGTCACTCTCTCATCCTCCTTCATACGACAGCAGTGACGTACTACCTAATAGTTTTGGAACACATGCATTACCTCAATGATAGGTACCCACTCTCATTCATGTTTTGTATTGCACTATCGACCCATGTTGTAATACTAACCAGATGGAAGTGGAATCTACTTGTGTATGTTTGTTTCTGCAGATGGGCACGGCGGCGACTTCACTGCGTACCTACCTACCAACCTAACTGAATAAGTTGTCGTTATTATTTTTTCCTTTTTAGTGGGATGCCATCATCAGTTTTGAGGTCGGTCCGTTTTTTTGTTAAAAAGTTTTTTATGGTCCAACAATAGTCCGCCATCATGTGAACTTCCCAATACCCTTTGTACCGTTCTTCCATGGTTTTATATCTTGATGGAACCTCTGAGGTGGAGGAATAACCAAACATTGTACCAACTTTTGATTCATCTGAGCCTTCATGAAACAGATTTACACCGTTAACTTTTCTGCAGTTTATTGTGTTTCGTTTGTAAAACTGAATTGAAATCACTCAACAAAACAAGAGTTTCCCAATTATGATTTACTCCCCCTTTGAGTACCTATTTTCGATCTTACTCTTAATAGGTGATAAGTATAAAAATGTAGAAGAAAGGAAAATCCATTTGAGGAAAACAGATTTAGGAACGCACATACTTATCTCGAAAAACTAATTAACGGTTTTTGTGAATTTTCAACTCAGTGCCATGAAAAAGCTTATTCCTTCGATATTAATGGGTTTAGGAGGCTGCGATTGGTCTCATTTTCCTCTGGGGTGTCCCCCCTACAAATTAAAAGCCCAAGAACATTTTTTTTAGCCTTAATTTTTTTCAAGTGGCAAAATGTAAGGGAAAACCCGAAGAAAAAACGTTGAGAACCGGTGTTTTTTGATACGTTTTGTGGAAAATAGGGGGTTTAACACAGTTTTACTTAAAAACTAAGTACATATTCGGATTCCACATGAAATTTCCTATAAGTCTGAGTACTTTTTGAGGAGATTTGAGCAAGATGAGTTTTCACTAAAAAATGAAGAAAAGTGAGAACTAGAAAAATCTTAAAACTAGCTATATCTTGAAAATCCGACGTAAACAAAAAAAACTGACGTCAGATTCGGATTCAGCGCGCCAAATACCATAAGAAAAGTGGTGAAAGAACGAGGCAGCCAGACCACCCATAAATTTTGTAATCTAGTGTAATTTTGCTTCCGAGACTACCGAGGTAACGGAAGCTTTTTTTTTCACTTTTCAAGGTTGAAAAAAAAGTTTTTCAAAATCAAAATTTCCACTCGCGTTTTACGTTTTAGACCTTCCTGAACAATTTTGGTTCCGTGTCTGTCTGTCTGGGTGTCTGTCGTGAAATCCTTGCCACAGCCATAACTTCTATATTTCTCATCCAATTTCGATGAAATATTCAGGGATTGTGCGGGTTGGCGTGTAGATGGTCACTTATGAAAATCATCACCCTCAGACTAATACGAGGGTAGTTCGGAAAGTAAGAGTACTCAATTTTTCCAGACTTTGCAAAAATTTTATTTAAAAAAAAAAAAAAATAACAGGGTATTACAGGCATACATCTAAGTTATTTTTCCACGTAATCGCCTTCTCGATCAATGCACTTTTGCGACCGTGAAATGAGCTTTGTAATCCCCTCGTCATAAAAACTTCCCGTCACCTCCTTGCTCCAGTTTGTGACAGCTTTTTGAACCTCCTGGTCGGTTGAAAAATGTTTCCCACCAAGGTGCATCTTCAGAGAAGTGAACAGATGGTAATCAGAAGGCGCCAAGTCGGGAGAGTAAGGGGGGTGGTCTAAAATGTCCCAACCGAGTCCAAAAATGCCTCACCTTCCACTTCAAATCTCTCCAAAATGGCTTTGGAGCTGGCGATCCGCTTCAATTTGTGATCCTCAGTAAGCTGTTTCGGCACCCACCATGCAGACAATTTTCGAAATCCTAGTGTTTCAGTGATCATCTCGTACAGTAGGGTTCTTGAGAGCTGAGGAATCATTGCGGACATTTCGTCCAAAGTCAATCTGCGATCTCCCAAGACAGTTTCCTCAATTTTCTGCACCAACTCTGTCTCTGTCTGTCAAAATTGAAGGTCTTCCACTCCTTTGATCATCATGAACAGAAGTTCTTCCTTCCTTAAACTCACGGCACCACTTGTAAAAGTTCTGTTCATGACACCTTCACCATAAACGTCTTTGATGCGCGAAAAAATTTCGAGAGGCATTCTTCCTACAGCAACGAGGAAACGGATAACGGCACGCACCTCGCACTTGGCGGGATTTTGAATTGACATTGTTCACACAAACGCTCACCAACACCAGAGTTTTCGTACTAGCGAGGTGGTTGACCTCTCAATTTCTTCAGGAGATCCCCCCCATACAACGCAGTGCAGCCAACTTAGGAAAAAAAAAATTGCCCCATCCCGTGAGAGCACCAGTACTCTTACTTTCCGAACTACCCTCGTAGTAGCCGCTGCCCATGCGCAAACGTGAATTCCTAGCCACAGCTATAACTTCTACAATTCCCATCTGATTTCGATGAAATTTTCAGGGATTATGCGGAAACTATGGACCACACCCACTTGGCAGACGTTTTTCTTACGCCTCAGTCGTGTGGCCACTGTTTCTGCTGTCTCGAGAACACAACGTTTGTCCTTATAGGCGGTGGCTCGACTTGTGTCTTGGGAGTTGTTTTTAATGAATTATTGTTTCTCTGAGAAATGCTGAGGAGACCATTTGGGTCCTTCTGACTGCGCCATATTGTTGAGTCATCAAAAATTAACTTCCCTCGACCGGGGATCGATCTCCTATCATTCCGATTCTGAATCGGAGCTCCTACTACATGAGCTAAGGAAGCAAATGGACAGAAATGCGAAGACGTCGCAGATCACAACATTCCAAACTTCATCCATCTACCTTCTTATACTTCAACCATCTACTTTCCTTTATAGCTTGGTACCTTCTCAGAGATTTTGTATTTCTTATAATTCTAATCAAAAATAATATAATAGCTTTTCTCCCTCTTTTCATAAGCGTCGATTCGGTCATTCAACTCAAAACACAGTCCACTTATAAATTTACCATTCTCCGCACCGAATACAATGTCACCCTGATGTACCCTTCGACAATTCGAAGCCAACACCTCAGAGGCATGGGGTAAAGGTACCAGTGATTGACACCTTAGGAAAAATTTTGGCTTAGTAGCAGGGGCGGCTACTGATAGGAGCATAGGCGCATGTGCACTCCCAGCCAATAAAAAAAAAAAAAAATTCAAAGTTCGTTCCTTCTTCTGGAGAACATAGAACTAATAATCTCTTGTCTCTCAATAATTTTCACTCATTTTCACTCATTTTCACTTCATTGACATGATTTCCCTCCTACTGCATCTTGCATTCCGAAATTAAAATTTCGTGGCACTAAACGAACATCAAATTGGAATGGAAGGTTGATTCGACCATTATAGTTTGCAGATCCGCTACCTAGTGGGCGCCACACAGACGCAAAGTTTCTGTGGCAGACCTGTAGGTAGCATTGTTTAATATCACTTTCAATACAGCCGCATCATTTTTTTCAAGACTACACTATAAGACTCATTGCTAAAATTTCTTATGTTAGTAGAAAATGAACATGAAGGATTGAATAATCACTAAAAGCAAGTACGAAGTTCTGAGTTTATTCCCATCTCAAGTTCTCAGGTAGGAAACGATTTGGAAGTTGAAAAGTCAATCACTGGTTCAAGTCAGTAACTGGGGCCTTCACCCTAAACATGAGCAACTGTGTATGTGTAATGAGGAATTTCACCGATTTCTGTTTGCATTTTTCCTGAATAGTTAATAGTGTGGGATAGATGAAAATCGGGCTGATTTCGTAAAATAAGTCTCCTGTTATTTTTGGGAGACAGTCAAAATTTTTAATTTCAAAACTAACCGGGAAAACAGACGTCCAGCGGGAACGCTCGCTGATTGGGCTGTTCGGATCGCCGTCTCCTCCCAGTGTTGCCCATTGGGTCGACGAAATCGTGTTTTCTAAGAGAAAAGTTATCAAACAAAAACAGAGGAAACCTAATTTTCCCCATATCGCTTTTTCTATTTTTTTCTTCAGTTTTTCGATTTTGAACTTTACAGTTTCATGAAATTTTGCATCTGGGGACTATGGATTTCTCGATCTCAGTGCTTCAAGCGGCCATAAATGAACTATTCCAGCATGATGTCATTTTCCCGGTTTTTTTAAACATTCGTTTTTTCTACACTGTTTTGTTTATTCGTAAATTAGGAAGTTCGGGCTGAAAGTTTGCCTTAGGGGGTTTTTAGAGGAGCTGAATCCGATTTTGGGGTCAAAAATAGGAAATTCCGACATGGTGAAATTCCTCATTGACTGTATGAGGAGTAAATCTTACTCCTCAACACCTTCAGTAGGTAACACTGGCAGAATTTAGGTAGGTGGCGCCCCCTGGCTCCTGCTATGCTTCCTTCAAGGGTTAGTCAGCTGTGATAGTGCACCCAGGAAGGTCAGGTGCTCCCCCTTTGTGTGGCTCAACGGTAAGTTAAAGCTCAAAGGTAAGTGAGTAAAAATTACTTAACATTTCAAATACTGTAGGTCCAGAGGAGTAAATATTACTCCTCATTTCCGATAGAAGGCCCACCAAGGGAGTCATTTTTGCGTAATTTTGAGTTGTTCACAAATGGGAAGTTCGTTTTATTATTTTTTCTTTCTATTCGAACTTGTCTGTGTTTACATTTCGGCTTTGAGAGTGATCATGTTTTGCCTTTTCCCCGATATTTGAGTTTTTCCCTAGTTCACTTCTTTTTACTTGCTACTGTGATAAAGGACTAACATCTATTTCAGTAATTGGGAATAAGACTGAATTGCCAATGTTTGTGATGGTAAGTTATAGCATTCTGAAGAAGGGACCTGTTTTAACACAGAATGTGTTTTTGCGATGACCTACCGAAAAAAAATCGTCACGAAAAAGCGACAGAAAAAACCGTTACGCGCCTTTTATAATGATTTTCACGTGCAACCAAGCCGTTGGTAAGGAAATAGAACTCCCGCAGTGTTCATTGCACAGAAATTGTTCACCATTCGTTGGAAAGCTCTCAATTTATATAGTATTTTTCTTGTAGTTACATATTTATTTATATAACATTTATAGGGTTTTAGACCAAATTAAATGTCTAACAATTATTTATTTTATTATTGCCAAAGACTCCACATTTGTTATTGTTGTTTTTTATTTAACGGATGACTAGCATCGCAAAAACACATTCTGTGTTCCTATGATTTCATACAGAGTATGGAAAAAGAAATAAACCGGGGGGTGCAGGGGGGCGGAGCCCCCCGCCGAGGCGCAAAGCGCCGAGTTTTTTTTGTTTTTTTTTCTTCAATGAGATACTGTTTTCTGATGAGAGAAGTGGAAGCTATTTATTTCATTATTTTGCTATAAGAATGAAGTCCGGACGTCCGGCTATTTATTTAGGCACCTACCTATCTGGTTAGAAAACAGCAGACACCTACTAGCAACTGTGTATGCGTATGGAAGGTAGTACCTAGTCTGAGAAATAGTTAGGAAGATAGGTTAGGGACGGCACGATACTCCAAAGTATCGATACTCCTTTCCATACGATATTTTTCTGGAAGTATCGATACCCGATATCTTTTCGATACCGATATTATGAAATCGGTAAATACTTCGATAATATCGGCTCAAAGTATCGATACCATCGATATTTCAAATCAACCCACCGATGATTTTTCAATCCAAATAAAAACCCTAATAATTGAGAAAAGGCAATATATATATTTTGTTTACAATAGTTTAAAACGTAATAAAAGTCAATGACAATTAAAAATGTAATAAAAGCCAATAATTTAAAATTTAATAAAAATGAACAATCATTCCATTTTATTTCAATTCTAATTCTTATTTGCAAGAATCTCTGTTCAATGAAATGATGTTTTCCTTCCACTAGAAATCGAAAGGATCGAGTAATATATCAGTTACAATACAAATAATACTATTTATTATTTGAAAAAAGCCGTTCGCACGTGACTGATGTCGCCATCACGATTAATATTTTGCATGCCTCCCTCTTCTTGTAAGTTCGGGAAAACGGGTTTAAATTCCATCTAAACTCACATTGGATATTGATACTATTTTGAGGCGATCGTTTCAATTGATACTATTCTGAGCCTATTTTGAGTGTTATTTGTGGCAGATAATATAATATATTGTAATAATACCATATTATGGTATTATTTTCTAGTTACTTATTTGGTATTTTTCCACCAATTGACTTTGGTAAAATTTTCGATAATATTGTCAAGAAAGTATCGATACCTCCGATATTTTAGGCAAAAGTATCGATACCAATGTATCGGTTTGAGTTTTGATTCAAAATTATCGATACAAATATCGGTATCGTTACCTAAAAAGTATCGATACCTACTCTGATATTTCGGTGGTATCGTGCCGTCCCTAAGATAGGTACCTCCAAGTTTTTTAAAACCAATTTTGCTATGATTTGATACTCGAATTTTTGTTCATTTACATTTTTCAATACAGAATGAGTTACTCACATGTTATTCGCCTATACCTATTACCATTCAAAGAAAAAATGCGAGGAAAAAGGTGGTTTCCTACGTGGGAGTAAAAATTACTCAATGTTTCCATTGAAAGCCTTGCGAGGCATGTTTCCATTCTAGGGTTAAGTGAGCAGAGTCTTTACTGAACTTACATGACTGATGATGAAGTTAACCTCGACTTCAGCTCCCGTTCATGAGTTCTCCAACTTCGTTTGCAGTTCTTCAGTTGAGCGATATAGCTAGAAAAACATACACATGTTAGAACAAGTAAAAAGCTTCTATTATTTAAAAAAAAAAAAATACATACAGGTTGGGAACTTTGAAAATTTTTGGAGAACTCTATATTCATATTTTAATTTAAGTAAAAAATGTTATTGGTCCAGGATACTCTCCTCTTCAGGAATAAATTAGAAACGAACGAAAATTCCATGAATTGGAAGGGTTTTTGCTATGTTTTGATGCTGTCACAAGGTTTTATTCTCTCTCCCTACAATTTTTTTGAAATGCCTGCCCACCCCTGGAAAACGATTATTTTGTGTCATGAAAAACAAAAGTGAACACTGCTGCAAGATGGCTTCCGAAGCTACTGAAGTTTGTTGAATTTCCAAGCTCCCAGTTGTGGGGGTTATGTTGTGAAGTGTTGAAGCTTTGAGAGTAGGTAAATACTTTCTCTCTCCCTACAACCACCTCACTCATCAGGGTAAGTGTTCAACTAAGTTTAATTAAACTCAAATTACAATTATGAATGCCATAGTGTTATGTATTTTTTCTAACGTTCAGAATCAATAATGATGAGGCCAGTAGAGATAACCTCATAAATCTCTCTCCCTACAACTTCTGGGAAGAGGCTGGTTTGTAGGAAGAGAGATGGAATTGCAGGGAGAGAAGTTTTGCTCATGGTTCACCAAGATAATGGTTTAAATTTGAGCTCTTGGTGTATATTCTTGGTATTAGTAGTTATCCATAGGTTACATCAGTAATTACAACAACATATTTTGTGCAGAAGTTCTAGTCAACCTTGGATGAACCGCCTACGTGTGCTGTTCCTTCTACCTCTACTGGACTTCCAGCTTCAGCTAAGCCGCCTGTGCCCGAAACACTCACTCCAGGAATGTTCATTTTGGCCAGCTTGAAGAGCGAGTCCAAAAAAAAGAATTCTATTAATAACTATTAATTAATCCGGGGGTGATGATTTTCATAGGGGACCATCTACAAGGCAATCCGTGCAATCCCTGAAAATTTCATCAAAATCGGATGATAAATGTAGAAGTTATGGCTGTGGCAAGGATTTCATGACAGACAGACACGGAACCAAAATTCTTCAGGAAGTCCTGAAACGTAAAACGCGAGTAGAAATTTTGATTTTGGAGAACATTTTTTTTTCTACCTAGAAAAGTGAAAACAAAGCTCCCGCTACCTTGGTAGATTCGGAAGGAAAACATTACGCCTCATCCCTATGTTTACAGCAACGATACTATTAATGACGATGGTACTATTGTAGTAAAAAATGGATTACGGCGTTTCGGGGATCCATGCACAGTTTGAGGTTAATGACAATGATATTCGAGCCATAAATACAGATTTTGTTCAGATTCCCAGTTCCCATTAATGCAGTTCCCATTAGACATTTTTGGATTTTTGATCCTTACCTCATTTTATTTTAGTTAGGCTCTGATTCCCGAATGTTGGACACTATTGTTTTATTATTTTCAATGATGAACCTTTGGAATCGAGCGTTTTTGTAAGAATTTTATTATTAAGAAACCGAGTTTCCTAAGTATTATCAAGAAACCGAGTTACCTATGTATTACTTAGAAACTGAGTTGCCTATGCATTATTAAGAAACGCTGCAAATCATTGCTCAAAGGTTTATTATTTTATGTATAGATCATCCTTCTGTATAGATCACTGGTTCTCCATCAATAGCACCTACCACCATCTGTATTCTCCCTTGACCTTCCCTCTCAAATTTCAGCTCCTGCGTTCAATAGGATTGAAAATGGCTTCGGAGCTCACTCAGCTGATCAGTGATCAGAAGAGTGAAGAAGATCTCCTCGAATGCTGGAGACGCCTGGAAGAGCACTTCCATTCAATAGCATTGAAAATGGCTTCGGAGCTCACTCAGCTGATCAGTGATCAGAAGAGTGAAGAAGATCTCCTCGAATGCTGGAGACGCCTGGAAGAGCACTTCCATTCAATAGGATTGAAAATGGCTTTCGAGCTCACTCAGCTGATCAGTGATGTGAGAAGTGAAGAAGATCTCCTCGAATGCTGGAGACGCCTGGAAGAGCACCTCCATTCAATAGGATTGAAAATGGCTTTGGAGCTCACTCAGCTGATCAGTGATGTGAGGAGTGAAGAAGATCTCCTCGAATGCTGGAGACGCCTGGAAGAGCACTTCCATTCAATAGCATTGAAAATGGCTTCGGAGCTCACTCAGCTGATCAGTGATCTGATCAGTGAGCAATGATTTGCAGCGTTTTTTACCTACAAACATTGTTTTACCTACCAATTTTTTTTTACCTACCACACCTACCTATTGGTGGGTACTACCTACCACACTATAATGGCTTCACACCTTCACAATCAAGTTTATTAGAAAGAACTAAACGCTTCACACTCGATTCGAAAAATAGAAAGCTTGATATGGAAATTTGATTACTGGTTACGCAGAAGGCAAAACTGTATACAAATCGAAGAAATGAACAGCGATCGCATTTTAGTCAGATAAAATTTGAACGGCGATTAGACCTCTTTTGCGATTCACACTCATGATTCTGTTTTATCGAAGGAAAACCTTCAAATACCCGTAGGGACCGAACGGTTTGTCCTACAGAGCTCCGGGTGGTCTCAAAAATTTTTAAAAATTCTGTACTATTTAAAATTGGTGAAAAAACGATACCTTTATTTCGAGAGTTTTCGAGCTAGGGCACTCTTGAAAATTTCAACCCTTAATTTTCACCCCTTAGAAGTGACCTACATCAACCAAAAGCTTCGCGGCACAACTAGACCCCAAATGGAGCCCATATACCAAATTTGAACCAAATCGGTCCAGTGTTGCTAAGAAAAGTGCCGCGTACGGCGGACGGCGTACGGCGGACGGACGGAAATTTTTTTATTCGATTTTCGGATTCTACGTACCTTGAAACGTAAAACATCAAATTTTGAGGGGGGGTTAAAATTTTTTTTTTCTTGCTCGATTCCAAAGGCTTATTATTGAAAATAATAAACCAAAATTCAACGCTGAGTTACCTTCCGCCATTTTAAACTCATATTCATCCAAACCTGCAAATCACTACTAGTACCCCTAATCCCCTGAGAAACATACCCCTACATTTAGCATGCCTAGTTCAAACTAATTTAGTTTATCAAAGATAGGTCCAACGAACGGAAAATGGTCAAAGTTTCCTACTTATCTAATTTGTTGAAAACGGTTTTGTTTTTCTTTAGAAATGCGAATTAGTTCCGATTGATAAAATAAAAACGGAGTTGAGTAGTTTGTAGGTTGTTTTACTTGTAACTCATTATTTTCGTGGAAATAGACAACGTTCTACTCAACTCCGTTTTTATTAAAATGGTTTTCCACAATCTCATCGCGAGTGATTTTATTAGTTCCGATTGATCTTGTGTGGTGTGTAGTGACGATTCGATACTTTCGATATTTATTGATATCGATATTTTGTTTCGATATTTCCGATATTTGCATCGATATTTTTCTTGCGATATTATCGAATATCGAAAGGAAAATATTGATATCGAAAGAAAAAAATTATCGGTTGTGATGGTTATATTCCTTCCCACTGTAATATATCAATTTCTCCTAATCGATAAATGTATGCAAAAACATATTCGACATCAGTGAAATCGATATTCTTCTTTCGATAATTTATGGTAATCACTGATATTGATTAAAATAAAGATGACAAAACATATTCGATATCAGTATTTTTCTTTCGATATTCTATCGATATCACTGATATTGATAAAAAAATATGCAAAAACATATTCGATATCAGAAAAAAGAAATTCAAAAAAAAAAAAAAAAAAAAAGAGGTTCAAAAAAGAAATTCAAAAAAGAAATTAAAAAAAGAAATTCAAAAAGAAAAAAAGAAAAAGAAAAAAGAAAAAGAAATTCAAAAAAGAAATTAAAAAAGAAAAAAGAAAAAGAAATTCAAAAAAGAAATTAAAAAAGAAAAAAAAAAGAAATTCAAAAAGAAAGATTAAAAAAAAATCAGTGACAATGTTACATCAATATTTTTGTTTCGATATTCTATGAATATTATTGATATCGATATTTTTCTTCCGATATTTTATCGATATCGATACTGTCTTCCGATGTTAAATATCACATCGAAAGGTACATCGAATCGTCACTAGTGGTGTGCACTAGAGGTGGGTAGGAAATCGCGTCACTGGTTAAAGTCACCTATTACCGGAGAGTCACCGTTCCGTTTGTCACCTATTACGGAGCAGACCCTATTACCAACGGACTTGCAGTGACAGCAGGTAAAATAACTCTCCCTTCCTCCATGCTCCGAATCACTATCTCAAATTATTTCACTTTGACCCCTTCGGAGCTTCTTGAATTGTCACTGTGTGCGTTGTCACTACAGTGCCGTTGGCGCTACTTGTCACTCCATAGTGGTTGGCGCTGGTTGTCACTTCATGGGCGGTCGGCGCTACTTGTCACGTTGTCACTCTTGGAGCTCCTTGTCACGGTTGGAGCTCCATCGTCACTTGTCACTCTTACCATTTGTGTAGCGTGATCAGGTGATCGGTTGTCTCTCGTCCCTCACGCCGTACTTTCCGCGGCCCGGGTTTAGGACTCTCGCCTTTAGTTTGACTCGTGTTGCCCGTTTAGTTCGATGTTTTTCGATAGTTTCATTGTTTTGTGATTAGTTGAGATGAATAAAAAACCGAAATCTTCTCAATTATGGGCGATTTTTAAGCTCATTAAAAGGTCGAAAAACTGCCAAGTGCGACCTATGTGGTCAAGTTTGTATGTAGTTTCAAAACTACCATTACCTACAAATTAAAAAATATAATTCGTAATAATTTTTTCTATTTGCTCATGTTCCTTCATTTGTTTCAATTAGAGATAATATTGAGGTGAAAATGTATGTTACCTACCAATAATGATCAACTGTGATAAATTCCATTTTTTTCTTATTTATTCTATTTTACCTACCAACGGAGGACTATGATGACTCTGGGACCACGATCGATAAATTAATTATTTCTGAGCTCTAAACATATTAATCTGATTGCTGAGTGTCTCATACTAGTTGCTTAAATCGGTAAAACGTAATATACAAATATAATGGAGGGGTATATAAATTTTTTCTCAATGAACAGAACCAATTTTTTATTAGAAATATGAGACCGATACGCTAGTTGCGTCTATTGGGGCAAGAACTCTCGTTACGGAAATCACTGCTGGTAATGAGTCACTTTACACCGAGCAGCGCCGCAGTTCCAGGATGCGCTTCTCTGTCACCCTATTACAAAGTCACCTATTACTGGAACCTATTACCGGCCTGTCACTGTCACGTTGTCACCTATTACCAAAAAGTAACCGTTTCGCACATCACTAGTGTGCACCTGGAACTGTACTGTTCGCAGATAGAAAGAATACGGCTGGCCAATTTTTCAAAGGGTACACCTGCTAACATAGACGACTACCTGTTCCAAAACCTTAGGTAGCCTGGTGAGTCAGGCTGGGGAAAGGGCCGAGCCTCCATATCTCAGACCTTCGTAATTTGGGCATTGAGCAGCTCGAGTCATAATGAGCCCCTCCACTCAGCCAATTGTTAGGATATTCCTGGTGTAAAACGTTATTCTAGGGGCCTATTATAGGATTTGACTAGAAATTCCAGAATCTAAAATTGAAATTATAATTTTATTTTGAAAATTGTAGACGAGCACCATTTGGAAACTAATAACGAGTAAATTCCCGTTTTCAAAATGAAAATCACTTGAACTGGTAGAGAGAGAAGCTTGAACTAGAACTGCCCCTTTTGCTACAATGGGGTATTTCAGTCAATTTAATTTTTTTTTCAAAAGAGTATGGCTCAGAAATAACGGTAATCGGGTCTGTTCGTCGAGAAAATGTTTTTAAAAAATCAGAGAAGCTAAGGAAAGTTAAAGATTTGAATGGTGTGACGTAGCTAGCCAACTGTCTTTGAAAAAAGTATCCATGCACAGAGAAGCAATGAAACCCTTGGAGGACCTCTTGGATACTACAAAATACTACTCACACACGTGGGCGGCATAATTGCGTGTGCGTTCATGGAGGCCTGCCTTTTTTTCAAACGTGTGATCTCTTAAATTAATTTTTCTACCACATGTTATAGTATCATTGGGCTTAAAGTTGGAGTATATAGGTTTTCAAGGGTGCTGAATCCAAATTTGAGGTCAAAAACCTGAATTTCCGACCCACCAAAATACCCCATTGCCGGTGCTGTCATCTGGTGAGAAAAAATCGTATTAAAATCGGGGATGATTGGCCTCAAGTAGGTGGTGGCTACTTAAAATTAAACTAGGGAGAAACTAAGTAAATACGATATCCATCCCTGCAATTTGAGTTTACTTCAATCTTCTTAACCTTCATCCGCTCGCGTGGGCGGCAGATTGGCCACCTTTTCGAGTTTTCCCGTGTATGCTCGCTCTTAGTACCGTGATAGCCCCAGAAGCGTCATGTATTCTCTAGTTGATATGTAACCCTCTAGATTGCGTTGAATTCCGATCGTGGTGGACGCGTCACGCTCGACGCGTCGGGCTCGAGCCAATTTGCCGCCTACACGAGCGATAACGTGAGAATTTTCACATCGCTCGATTTGGAAAATGTGAGTAAATATTAATTTTCCTTTCGCATGTATTTTCAACTGTACTACTTTCACAGTACTCTAGAATACGTGTAGGACTTCTCATAGATATTTCTTGTCGTACTCTGCTGTATTTTGAACTGAATAATGAATCTTTCGCATCTCGATTTGGAAAATGTAGGTTAGGTAAATGTATATTTTTGTATTTTTGAAATGAGGTAGGTACCTACTATTATAATTATATTCAAACTTTTGTTACCTCCTTTCATAGAAAAAGTAGCGAACTGCAGAATATTATTTTAGTGCAGAAAACCTTCAAAGACTGAAAATGTGATTTTGATATAAATATATTTACCTTCTTATTGTGATTGCGATTATTTGAATAAAGAATTTATTATAAAAATGTTCTTGTAATGTTGTGCTGAGTTCCCTGGTCAAAACTGATTTGAAACACGCAAGTTGAATGGAGAAAAGTGGTGAAATCAAGGGCGGCCAATTTGCCACCCACGCGATCGGGAGTGTGACTTCAGGAGACGCGAGCGGATGAAGGTTAATTATAAAGGTTTCATCCTTAAGAAGTGATTCTTCCTTCCCTTGTTCCATGGAAGTGCTGGTGGGTAGCCAGAAATTTATAAGATTACAAAGTTGTAGTAAAGTAGTAACTTGAAGCTTACGGACCAGTCGACAGATTCTCAAAATCAGTAGTCGTTTAGAAAAATTCAAAATTATTGAAATGTTTGAGAGTTGTTCAACACACAGAGAAAGTCGATGGTGATAATTGCAAAATAGGAGTAATTGAAGAATCCTCATTGAGGTTTCAAGCCTCATTAATCCTCGGAATGATATTAAGAAAGTTGGAACGTATTACTGGTAAGTAGGAAGCTGCTTACTTCGTGAGCTGTGCATCGGAGGAATCAGCGATGGAGGTGGCGGTAGCTGCTGTGTCAGTGGAGTCGTTGATGGAACCTGAAACACGCAATTGATGATCAACAACAATCTTCTCCGCGTATGAAGGATGAAAGAAAAAGCAAGTGTTTGAGTCATCTCTTTCAGAGGTTATAAAACCGAATTTCGATGTAAAAATCTTCTATAACAAATATAAGTAAATAAAGGGTGTCCAGCGATTGCAAGAAAAAAAAAAAAAATTCCCTGAGTTTTCCAGGGTCAATTTTCGAGTTTTTCCAGGGTTCTAAATGAATTAAAATACAACATAAATGTGATCATAATTTTGAAAGATTCAGATTTGTAATGACATTTTAGAATGAAACAGCATACGAAATATAGTGTAGCTTATCACAAAACATTTCAGAACACACTTCGATCCGCATAATCCAAACAGTAGAAGTAACTATCAGTCAGAGGGTGATTATTCTCATAGGGGACTATTTGCAACCCTATTCGCTCAATTCCTGAAAATTTAACCGAAATAGAAGAATAACTTCGAATAGTTTTGCCCGTTACAAAGATTTCATGACAGACACAACAAAGACTTCGATTCTTGGATAAAGTCAAGAATTCACACTGAATTCATCAAAAATTGTAGGTTTACTCGAGAGAAACGACCACTTCAAAGGCTGGTTTTCACCTTCGATTGTTCAAAAATGTCGAGATGAACGCTCAAATCTTTGAAATTTGTTGGTTTACTCGAAAGAAATGACCACTTCAAAGGCTTGTTTTCACCTTCGATTGTTCAAAAATGTCGAGATGAACGTTGAAATCTTTGAAATTTGTTGGTTTACTTGAGAGAAACGACCATTTCAAAGGCTTGTTTTCATCTTCCATTGTTCGAAAATGTCGAGATGAACGTTGAAATCTTTGAAATTTGTTGGTTTACTCGAGAGAAACTACCATTTCAAAGGCTTGTTTTCACCTTCGGTTGTTCAAAAATGTCGAGATGAACGTTGAAATCTTTGAAATTTGTTGGTTTACTCGAGAGATATAACCTCTTCAAAGGCTGGTTTTCACCTTCGATTGTTCAAAAATGTCGAGATGAACGTTGAAATCTTTGAAATTTGTTGGTTTACTTGAGAGAAACGACCTCTTCAAAGGCTGGTTTTCACTTCGATTGTTCAAAAATGTCGAGATGAACGTTGAAATCATTGACATTTGTTGGTTTACTTGAGAAAAACGACCACTTCAAAGGCTGGTTTTCACCTTCGATTGTTCAAAAATGTCGAGATGAACGTTGAAATCTTTGAAATTTCTTGGTTTACTCGAGAGAAACAACTACTTCAAAGGCTGGTTTTTACCTTCGATTGCTCAAAAATGTCGAGATGAACATTGAAATCTTTGAAATTTGTTGGTTTACTCGAGAGAAACTACCACTTCAAAGGCTGGTTTTCACCTTCGATTGTTCAAAAATGTCGAGATGAACGTTGAAATGTTTGAAATTTGTTGGTTTACTTGAGAGAAACGACTACTTCAAAGGCTGGTTTTCACCTTCGATTGTTCAAAAATGTCGAGATGAACGTTGAAATGTTTGAAATTTCTTGGTTTACTCGACAGAAACGACTACTTCAAAGGCTGGTTTTCACCTTCGATTGTTCAAAAATGTCGAGATGAACGTTGAAATCTTTGAAATTTGTTGGTTTACTCGAGAGATATAACCTCTTCAAAGGCTGGTTTTCACCTTCGATTGTTCAAAAATGTCGAGATGAACGTTGAAATCTTTGAAATTTCTTGGTTTACTCGAGAGAAACGACTACTTCAAAGGCTGGTTTTCACCTTCGATTGTTCAAAAATGTCGAGATGAACGTTGAAATCATTGAAATTTGTTGGTTTACTTGAGAGAAACGACCTCTTCAAAGGCTGGTTTTCACCTCCAATTGTTCCAAAATGTCGAGATGAACGTTGAAATCTTTGGAATTTGTTGGTTTACTCGAGAGAAACGACCACTTCAAAGGCTGGTTTTCACCTTCGATTGTTCAAAAATGTCGAGATGAACGTTGAAATCTTTGAAATTTGTTGGTTTACTCGAGAGAAACGACCACTTCAAA
This sequence comes from Apolygus lucorum, assembly GCA_009739505.2. NCBI lineage: Eukaryota > Metazoa > Arthropoda > Insecta > Hemiptera > Miridae > Apolygus > Apolygus lucorum. The sequence continues at coordinate 11,706,563 of CM019183.2, forward strand.
GGCTGGTTTTCACCTTCGATTGTTCAAAAATGTCGAGATGAACGTTGAAATCTTTGAAATTTGTTGGTTTACTCGAGAGAAACGACCACTTCAAAGGCTGGTTTTCACCTTCGATTGTTCAAAAATGTCGAGATGAACGTTGAAATCTTTGAAATTTCTTGGTTTACTCGAGAGAAACGACTACTTCAAAGGCTGGTTTTCACCTTCGATTGTTCAAAAATGTCGAGATGAACGGTGAAATCATTGAAATTTGTTGGTTTACTTGAGAGAAACGACTACTTCAAAGGCTGGTTTTCACCTTCGATTGTTCAAAAATGTCGAGATGAACGTTGAAATCATTGAAATTTCTTGGTTTACTCGAGAGAAACGACTACTTCAAAGGCTGGTTTTCACCTTCGATTGTTCAAAAATGTCGAGATGAACATTGAAATCTTTGAAATTTCTTGGTTTACTCGAGAGAAACGACTACTTCAAAGGCTGGTTTTCACCTTCGATTGTTCAAAAATGTCGAGATGAACATTGAAATCTTTGAAATTTGTTGGTTTACTCGAGAGAAACGACTACTTCAAAGGCTGGTTTTCACCTTCGATTGTTCAAAAATGTCGAGATGAACGTTGAAATCTTTGAAATTTCTTGGTTTACTCGAGAGAAACGACTACTTCAAAGGCTGGTTTTCACCTTCGATTGTTCAAAAATGTCGAGATGAACGTTGAAATGTTTGAAATTTCTTGGTTTACTCGACAGAAACGACTACTTCAAAGGCTGGTTTTCACCTTCGATTGTTCAAAAATGTCGAGATGAACGTTGAAATCTTTGAAATTTGTTGGTTTACTCGAGAGATATAACCTCTTCAAAGGCTGGTTTTCACCTTCGATTGTTCAAAAATGTCGAGATGAACGTTGAAATCTTTGAAATTTCTTGGTTTACTCGAGAGAAACGACTACTTCAAAGGCTGGTTTTCACCTTCGATTGTTCAAAAATGTCGAGATGAACGTTGAAATCATTGAAATTTGTTGGTTTACTTGAGAGAAACGACCTCTTCAAAGGCTGGTTTTCACCTCCAATTGTTCCAAAATGTCGAGATGAACGTTGAAATCTTTGAAATTTCTTGGTTTACTCGAGAGAAACGACTACTTCAAAGGCTGGTTTTCACCTTCGATTGTTCAAAAATGTCGAGATGAACATTGAAATCTTTGAAATTTGTTGGTTTACTCGAGAGAAACTACCACTTCAAAGGCTGGTTTTCACCTTCGATTGTTCAAAAATGTCGAGATGAACGTTGAAATCTTTGAAATTTCTTGGTTTACTCGAGAGAAACGACTACTTCAAAGGCTGGTTTTCACCTTCCATTGTTCAAAAATGTCGAGATGAACGTTGAAATCCTTGAAATTTGTTGGTTTACTTGAGAGAAACGACCTCTTCAAAGGCTGGTTTTCACCTTCAATTGTTCCAAAATTTCGAGATGAACGTTGAAATCTTTGAAATTTGTTGGTTTACTTGAGAGAAACGACCTCTTCAAAGGCTGGTTTTCACCTTCCATTGTTCAAAAATGTCGAGATGAACGTTGAAATCCTTGAAATTTGTTGGTTTACTTGAGAGAAACGACCTCTTCAAAGGCTGGTTTTCACCTTCGATTGTTCAAAAATGTCGAGATGAACGTTGAAATCATTGAAATTTGTTGGTTTACTTGAGAGAAACGACCTCTTCAAAGGCTGGTTTTCACCTCCAATTGTTCCAAAATGTCGAGATGAACGTTGAAATCTTTGAAATTTCTTGGTTTACTCGAGAGAAACGACTACTTCAAAGGCTGGTTTTCACCTTCGATTGTTCAAAAATGTCGAGATGAACATTGAAATCTTTGAAATTTGTTGGTTTACTCGAGAGAAACTACCACTTCAAAGGCTGGTTTTCACCTTCGATTGTTCAAAAATGTCGAGATGAACGTTGAAATCTTTGAAATTTCTTGGTTTACTCGAGAGAAACGACTACTTCAAAGGCTGGTTTTCACCTTCGATTGTTCAAAAATGTCGAGATGAACGTTGAAATCTTTGAAATTTCTTGGTTTACTCGAGAGAAACGACTACTTCAAAGGCTGGTTTTCACCTTCGATTGTTCAAAAATGTCGAGATGAACGGTGAAATCATTGAAATTTGTTGGTTTACTTGAGAGAAACGACTACTTCAAAGGCTGGTTTTCACCTTCGATTGTTCAAAAATGTCGAGATGAACGTTGAAATCATTGAAATTTCTTGGTTTACTCGAGAGAAACGACTACTTCAAAGGCTGGTTTTCACCTTCGATTGTTCAAAAATGTCGAGATGAACATTGAAATCTTTGAAATTTCTTGGTTTACTCGAGAGAAACGACTACTTCAAAGGCTGGTTTTCACCTTCGATTGTTCAAAAATGTCGAGATGAACATTGAAATCTTTGAAATTTGTTGGTTTACTCGAGAGAAACGACTACTTCAAAGGCTGGTTTTCACCTTCGATTGTTCAAAAATGTCGAGATGAACGTTGAAATCTTTGAAATTTCTTGGTTTACTCGAGAGAAACGACTACTTCAAAGGCTGGTTTTCACCTTCGATTGTTCAAAAATGTCGAGATGAACGTTGAAATGTTTGAAATTTCTTGGTTTACTCGACAGAAACGACTACTTCAAAGGCTGGTTTTCACCTTCGATTGTTCAAAAATGTCGAGATGAACGTTGAAATCTTTGAAATTTGTTGGTTTACTCGAGAGATATAACCTCTTCAAAGGCTGGTTTTCACCTTCGATTGTTCAAAAATGTCGAGATGAACGTTGAAATCTTTGAAATTTCTTGGTTTACTCGAGAGAAACGACTACTTCAAAGGCTGGTTTTCACCTTCGATTGTTCAAAAATGTCGAGATGAACGTTGAAATCATTGAAATTTGTTGGTTTACTTGAGAGAAACGACCTCTTCAAAGGCTGGTTTTCACCTCCAATTGTTCCAAAATGTCGAGATGAACGTTGAAATCTTTGAAATTTCTTGGTTTACTCGAGAGAAACGACTACTTCAAAGGCTGGTTTTCACCTTCGATTGTTCAAAAATGTCGAGATGAACATTGAAATCTTTGAAATTTGTTGGTTTACTCGAGAGAAACTACCACTTCAAAGGCTGGTTTTCACCTTCGATTGTTCAAAAATGTCGAGATGAACGTTGAAATCTTTGAAATTTCTTGGTTTACTCGAGAGAAACGACTACTTCAAAGGCTGGTTTTCACCTTCCATTGTTCAAAAATGTCGAGATGAACGTTGAAATCCTTGAAATTTGTTGGTTTACTTGAGAGAAACGACCTCTTCAAAGGCTGGTTTTCACCTTCAATTGTTCCAAAATTTCGAGATGAACGTTGAAATCTTTGAAATTTGTTGGTTTACTTGAGAGAAACGACCTCTTCAAAGGCTGGTTTTCACCTTCCATTGTTCAAAAATGTCGAGATGAACGTTGAAATCCTTGAAATTTGTTGGTTTACTTGAGAGAAACGACCTCTTCAAAGGCTGGTTTTCACCTCCAATTGTTCCAAAATTTCGAGATGAACGTTGAAATCTTTGAAATTTGTTGGTTTACTTGAGAGAAACGACCTCTTCAAAGGCTGGTTTTCACCTTCGATTGTTCAAAAATGTCGAGATGAACGTTGAAATCCTTGAAATTTGTTGGTTTACTCGAGAGAAACGACCAATGGGGTATTTAGGTGGGTCGGAAATTCAGGTTTTTGACCTCAAATTTGGATTCAGCACCCTTGAAAACATATATACTACAACTTCAAGCCCAATGATACTATAACATGTGGTAGAAAAATTAATTAAAGAGATCACACGTTTGAAAAAGGCGGGCCGCTATAAATGCACACACACTAGGCAAGGATTACGCCGCAGACTGCCCCGCGCGCGTGTGTGAGTAGAATTTTGTAGTATCCAAGAGGGGTTTCTGTGCATGGATACTTTTTCAAAGACAGTTGGCTAGCTACGTCACGATTGGCTAGCTACGTCACACCATTCAAATCTTCAACTTTCCTTAGCTTCTCTGATTTTTTAAAAACATTTTCTCGACGAACAGACCCGATTACCGTTATTCCTGAGCCTTACTCTTTTGGAAAAAAAAAATAAAAAAAATTGACTGAAATACCCCATTCAAAGGACTGGTTTGGTAAATCTTGCAATAATACACGGAAATTAATTATGGGATATAATAGGTGCTTGACGATGTGAATGAAGGACAAAGGGCATAAAAAACGATAACGAATACCTATAAGAAAATCACTCAATTTGTTATCAATTATATGTTCAATTCCGGTTGACCCCAATCAGATGACGTAGAATTAATAGTGCCCGAGAAATAACATACCTACCTAGTAGCTCATGATTTCGATATGGAACGAACCTTGAAGAAGCTATGTGGTAGTAACACATAGCACAAGACCTTCTTCTATCTGGGGACTTGGTATTGGCAATAGGGGAAAACTGATGCTTCGGTAAAATGTTACCTTCGTCCCACCAGAAATGAAAAGACAACTCAGTACAACGTATCTGCTGAGTTCGAGAATCTGAGGTGTGGGTATTTGAGTTCGCATGTCTTAATGCAGATAGTTGTGGTTATGATATAACATTTATAGTGTAAATAGATTATCATTTTGATCATCTCACTACCGACTTGTAGAAGCTAAAAGACACAAACGTACTTGCAGGGCGATTGATGAATAAACTCGATCTTCTCCTTTTCTTTTGCAACGTGAAGGTCGAATCGCCACTCGAAGACATGAGGCTTGTAGGAATGATAAGTAGTAAATAATCTGTTTTCAAAAAGCAAATTCAATTGATCTTTTAGAAAAATGCTCCAGCGTTCGACGGTAAACGAAAACACAAAACGGATTCTCTTATCACTTAAACGGCGCGAAGGTTGAGTTGTTTTTCGGAAGGCAGACAGTAGTGATGACTCCAACACTTCATGGAGGAAGATGAACACATCAAATTTAAAAATAGTATGGTAAGGGGTCTCTGCCGGTCGCCGTTCGTTCTTAGTATTTTACGAAATTGAAGGCGCAAAAACTTAAAAAGTTGTACCTAAATTTGAAATTTTAAAGGATTTTAGAAATTCATTAGTGCATGGCCCTAGAAATATTGCTGTCGGAATCATCAAAATCGAACAATAATGGGGGTGCACTTTGATTTTTTTAGATTTTTAATCGAAAGTAGACAACATCCTGAGAATTTTGGCACCAACCGCGACCTTCTAGCGTGAGTAGATCTTTCTATAAATTTTTAAAGTTTCGACCGTTTATGACGTCACGCGCCCCTCTCGCCTGGGTGGGACCCCCCAGCCCACTGTGACGTCATGAACGGTCGAAACTTGAAAAATTCATAGGAAAAAATTTACACACGCTAGAAGGTCGCGGTTGGTACCTATGTACGAAATTCACTTTGGTTTTCGTTCGAATGGGAAACAATTAACTATTCTGGGGCTTGATGACCCCCCCCCCCCCCTCGCCAAAAAAACTGTTGATAAATAATTTCAATTTTTTAGTCTGCTATGCATGCATTGTGTATACTCCCTTTCTGAGGTAACCAAATAGACGTTATGAAACAAAAACAAGAGTTGGTTGTATAATCTATAAACAATATATTTCGACACAATTCACAATTTAAAAAAAACATAAAAATAAAACAAAACTTTGAACAGTTTGAGTTACAATTTGAATACTATCAACTTGATGCCAACTGATAAAATTGCAATTATTGAGTTTTTTTCAAATAAGCATCTTGTCCCTCGTTCTTTACAAGAGAGGTTTTACTGAAAATAACAATATTTACAGCGAAGTTACTGGCTAGGCACATTCTCTGTTCTATGAATGAATAGAGAAATGTGAGGCTGAATAGGAAGTTTCATCGCCATTATTAACATTTTCATCCTAAATAATAACAACGAAAAGCTGAAACAGATAGGAAACTAACAAAATTAACTGCACATTCATGAGTTAGCTATGAAGATAAGTGTCTTTGTAAATGATGGATAAACAGGAGAAACCCGAATGAAGTCTTCGACCAAAAATAATTCAGTTTCCAGATCTCGACATGAAGCCCAGCGAACTGGATGCGTGTTGTTCAGGCAAACCGAGCAGCTCAGAAAGTTCTTGAAACTGTAAAATAGCAATAGATACAACATTAATTTTAACAAAACCTAAAGGGGGCGTCAGTTGTGTGTGAGTTGTCCAACCTATTGAAACGCACCAAAATAGTCCAAGATTCAAGTGTGAGCTACCGCTCACTGGGTCCCCTTCCCAGTGATGGAGCTGGGTCCGCCCAATGACCCCCTTCAGTCAGTCTCATAGGTGACGTCATTGCTCCCAGGAAAACAACCGACGACAAATGCCACCCCACGCGTCCCTCCTCCCTCTGGCTAGATCCGGTGGGTTGGAGGGGGGAGAGAGCCCTGGACCCCCAGGGCAAGATGGGAAAACGTGAATCCCCTCCCAAAAGCCAACCAGTAAACATTCATTGAGAGCTCCACCGCCCGTGAATCTAACTGCCCCCCTATCTTCCCCCATCGCCACACTGTACGACCCCAGGACATCAGCTTCGGCACACATCTTCGCCACACTCTACAAAGGTTACCTTCGGGCCCCGATTGTGAGTGCACAAACTAATTACTCAAAAATCACATTGGCCAATGGTATTAGTGACCGTGTAGACATAAGAGTTGATGAACACACTAAAAACTATAACAGACACATATCGCCACGTAATGTAAAGATTGAACTTACAACTAGTAAAGCATTTTGAACATTCTGATTGACTCTCTGATATTTTTGACACGGCTTGTTAATTGAACACGATTGGAATATGATTTGTAAAGACTCTTGGAAATACGTACCTGTATATTTTGCACCATACTGATTACCACCATAAGCCCTCAGCAAAATCGCCACACCTTGGGTGTGCTTTCTATGTTCCTATTATCATAATAAAACGTGCCTATTTGTTGTAACTTTGTAGTATTCTCTTGAGTATACCTGGTTTCAGACATAATAGTAGAGGAATGTGCATCGCCACACCTCAAGGTTTTAAAACACGTCCCTTCGGGACACTAATAGAGAGTTTTTGGCATCCACTAACAGGCCCGTGGAACCTCTTCACAAAGCACAGACTTCGTGGGTGACGATGGATTTGCCTCCCAACATCAGCGGGCGACGATGAAAGGGTGCCCCCAGACAGTCACCCGTTCATAGAGGCCCACCGTGACGAGCGCCTCCATACCCCCCCCCCCCCCTGTCCAAAGTTAACGGGCTTCCTCCTTCAACTGGGAAGCATCCTCTGTTGCTCGCGCTAGTCTCCTCCTAACGGGGACCGTGAGATTTTGGCACCAAAAACTCTCTATTCTCAGCCCATCAGGCCCGGACACACTTGTGTACCGTTTGCTATTTCGTCCTTCAAGCTTTCACTTTTCAGTACTTTGTCGCCATGAGCTTCCTGAAGTCGCCACACACTTTCGCCACAGGTAATTATAATTCGCTACCCTGTTTTCATTTACAGTATTTCGATATTTGTATTGTTCCCCCCTTTTAAACACAATCCCCCATCTAAACTCGTGCGACGTTTGGTGTTTGTGTTCGGTGGCTCAGTCATTGAACACGACCCCCGAACGCCCCATGCCCCATTTGGTGGCAATTTAACCCACTGCCATCAAAGCGTGGGGCCAAAGCTTACACAAGGAAGACAGAAAATCGAATCAATATGACCTTCGTTCTGGAAGGCTCTCAACATCAATAGAAGACGCAAATGGATCAAAGGCTTTGCCACTCACAACAAATTATAACATGACGTCTGGCTTTCCTGTCCCGTAGCGAACATCTGGCTATGTTTCTGTACTGAAGGAGTCCCCATCCCAGTCACACTCGTGACGTTATGAATCAAAGATACTTTCTGGAACTGATTCTCGTTGCCTCTTTTCCCAAGACTTTGTTTGTATTCGATCTTGAGCCACCAGCACCTGCTGGCCCTCCACGAGTCGAGCTGGGAGGTTGCGCGTGCTGCTGCTGATCTTGATTTTGTCAGGCAGCAGTTAGCATGGTGCAACCGAGCCACACCATCTTCTCCAAAACCCAGTTCGTCTGCTGAGTTCGCTGCTGCTCTGCTTGAGTCAGGAACTCCGACGGTACTCCGAAAGCCTAATTTCATCCCAATGGGTAGAATGGCCTTAAGAGGGCATTGGGGTCCACCACCACCGGAACTTTCACACTGCTGATTGTGGATCGTTGTACAGTGTTCGAGGGGGAGTTGTGGGATAACAGATACCCTTTGCTGAGCCAGTCGGAGTACCCTGGTACTCAAATTCCCCTTATTCCCTGGTACCAAGGGAAACGTTTGTGCGTAACCAAGGTTTGAAGGGGATAGATTCGAATAATTGCAAAAAGTTTTAATAAAGCGTTTTTGAAACATATTGTTTAGTAATGCATGCATTCTAGGGGACGTCCCATTGGATAAGCATTAGATCAGTTTAACCAGTTGGTAAGCGATAAAACTGTTTCACTCGATGTAATTCATTTATTACTTTAGGGAAGAAATAGTGACACCCCCCCCTCGCCATTATCAACCATAACATTTCTAGCGGCGTGGGAAACTCGAATCTGAAGAGCATTTAATAATCCATGATCTACGATACCCAACATGCGAATTCGAGTTCACCCCCCCCCCCCCCGCCAATGGTGCCAGTCTGGCACCAAAGCGGAAATACGTCGTAACATTGAACTTTCATCTATTAGTTTTAGTAGGCGGTCCATCAAGGTTCGCATCCGTGTTCGAGGTGAAACACACAAAAAAAAAAAAAAAAAAAAAAACACGAAATATGCGGTTTATGGTGTCCTGGCACCACTATTAGTTCCATGGTGGTACAGAGAATAATTCATGAAAATCGGAGGTATAATGAGAATTTTTCCTCAATTTCAAAGCTTGGATACAATTAGTAAGCAGTAAAGGAACCGAAATATTGAAAAATCGGATATTTTGTGAATATTATCCCCCCACTCACCCCCTCCCTTTGCGAATTTTGGTACTCTGGTAAAATCATGTACAACTCGGAAGTTATTTGAGTCAAACAAAAAAAGAAACACACAAATCGGTTGGAAATTGAGGCCTGGGCAGAGTTTACAAGATTAGGCCCAAAAACACACGGTTTTTAAGCATTAACCCCCCCTTTCCCCCCCTTAAAAAGCAAAATTCAAAATTCCGACGCCGTAGTGCACAACTAGATAGTATTTCGCGTCGATGAAAAAAAGAACCACGAAAATCAGTTGAGAACTAAGGCCTGTGCAGACGACACAAGATTATGCCCAAAAACGCACGTTTTTTGATCATTAACCCCCCCTTTCCCCCCCTTAAAAAGCAAAATTCGAAATTCCGGCGACGTAGTGCACAACTAGATAGTTTTCCGCATCGAACAAAAAAAAAACCACGAAAACCGGTTGAGAACTAAGGCCTGTGCAGACGACACAAGATTTTGTCACACACACACACACATACACACATACACACACACACACACACACAGACATACACCTATGGTTTTTTTCGCGGATTTGGATTCAGAATGGTCTAAAACGGATTACTGTGTGGAAATTTTTTTTTTCTGTTGAGTGTTGTCCAACTTTACCTCAGATCGATCGCATAAGGACGCCCAAGTCTTACTGTGGGACGTCCTAAAAAGTCCTAGAGATCGTTGATCAGACCTCGTAAGGTATCGAAATATTCAACATATCAAAATTTCCAATGTATCTAAACGTCCAAATTATCCAAATGTCCAACGTATCAACATTTCCAGGGTATTAAAATGTCTAATGTCTCATAAATCCAACAGAATGTCCAAAATATCTTCTTAAACGTGCCCGTCCACTAGGTCGACAGCGCGACGCGGGTCTAAAATTTCTCGCTCTCCAGACTTCTGAAGCTGTGGACGGAGGGCGAAGCGAAAAACTGTCGACCTCGGTCATTTTCGTCAGAGCTCGTGCGACCTCGGTCTATGTTTTACGAATGGGGAATTTGCCTCAATTTTAGATTCTGGAATTTCAAGGCAAATCCTATTATAGGGCACTAGAATAACGTTTAACACTAGGAATAACCAACGGAAAAAAATTACTGTAGGAGAAAATGACTAAACAAGTGAACCTCTGTTACAAAACACCGCGAAAATCGAGGAGTATTGTTGACGTCATACGAAAAAAAAAAAAAAAAAAACGACGCGAAAGCAACAACAGACAGAGTTCTAGCACGCCACACAAAACGATCCAGTGAAATGGCTACTCGAATAATGTGATTCAAATCTTGAAACTAAATAAGAGAAGATGAAGAATAATAATGCTTGATAAACTAGTAGATAGATTCGTATTGTAAAAAAGTGAGTAATACTGTTTCTTTTGGTCAATTTGGTGTCTGTGTTCTTCCTGCCAGTTCGTGGCGCACTCTTGTGCGCACTACTCGGAAGGTAAAAGTTCGCGTTGTTCCGCTTCTGTGGTAAGCGCCACAGAACCTCCTTTGAAGTCAGATTGGTGGAATATCCGTCACGTTTCAAACATGGCTGCCTCTTACACATTGCCACCACATTTAAAATTTCCATCTTCCTTAAATTCTCTAAATTTTTTGGATGCGTTTTCGAGCAGCTCACTATGGTTTTATTCCATAAAAATAAACCCTCATTCGAAAAAAAAAAAAAAAAAATGTGAGGCAAATTCCCCATTGCTGTGAATTATGTTTCCTTCAAAATAAATGTATAATTGTTCAACAACAGTTTTTTTTTTTTTTTTTAGTTGATTTCTCTTAAAGGCATACTGAAGCTTCTAATGTTGCCTGTGCAAGCATATCCCAACCCATACGATCTGTCAAAACTATCACAAAAACCTAGGAGAATAGCTGAATCTTGACAAAGGTGTTAGTGTTCTCCCAAGTTCACTCTTTTCCGTTAATTGGATGGATACATTGCCTCCCACTTCTTTCAGCAATTTCCTCCTCCTCTCCAGCTTCCAGAACTGCCGCAAAGACGAACTTTTCTCCGTCCGACCTCGTTTTGTTTCCGAGTCTACGAAGGTAGTGGATGCTTTGTTTTAATTTTTCATGGTTGAAAAAAAAAGTTCTCCAAAATCAAAATTTTCACTCGCGTTTTACGTTTTAGACCGTTTTAGACCTGAACAATTTTGGTTCCGTGTCTGTCTTGTGTCATGAAATCCTTGACACAGCCATAACGTCTACGTTTCTCATGCAATTTCGATGAAATTTTCAGGGATTGAGCGGGTTGGCGTGTGGATGGTCCTCTATGAAAATCATGCCCCCCCCCCCCCCCCCAAATTGAAAGGGTAGTGCAAGGTACTCAGAGATTGATGTTTTGAGATTAAAAACGAGTACTATGCATCGGATCATCTATACAATAGGGTAATGGATACGAGGAAGCTATGTGCCACACCCACTTGGCAGAATTTTTTTTTTAACCTCGGGACTGGCAAAATGACGGGTCGACAAATTTTAACCGCCCCAGTGGACGAACCTCAAGATTTTCGCGTCGCGTCGCGCCACGCTGTGGACGGGCACCTTTAAAGTGTCTTTGTGGTCGGATCATCAGCGGGCACTGTGATATGGGCCTGCTCAAACGTGAAATCGTGACAAAAAAAGTAACTTCCACATTTTTCGTTCGATCTTTATGAAGTTATTAGCCTGACATCTAGTTGTGTGTTTGGTTGCCGGGATTTCGAAATCCGATTGAAAAGGGGGAAGTGGTGGGTCAGAAGCTCAAACTTCGGGGGATCGGAAAACTTTGATCACGGTTTTGCATACCTCTTGTTCCTTATCCAACTGTTGCTGGAGCAGGGAATCCAAAATGTCCTGAAACCTTTGTCGCAAGGCGTGGTTCTCGATATGAGAAACCTCCAATTCTTGTTGGTCTCTTCTCACTCTGATGTCAGCCAGCTCTCTAGTTAAATCCTCCAGTCGAGCGCGAATACTATCTGAAAATTTTCAGTAGAATTAATTAGCCACGATACGAATTATTAAGACGTCTTCGACCATTTAACCCGATCAATAGATTCTGAACATCAAAAACAATTCAACATCTGGACAATTCAACTTACAGAAATCTATCTGTAGGAATCGTCAGGTAAAGTTCTAATCGATGAATTGGCTCTTATAGGAACTGAAATAACACGAAACTTGCTAAGTTCACAAGTGAACTTTGAATAATGAACAGATGACAATAGAACGACATCCTCGTCAAATGATTTAGTATTTTACTTTCTATTTGAATATTTTTTCACTTTGAATTAAACCTTTTTTACTTTGGATTAAACCTTTCCTACTTTCATTTAAACATTTTTCTTCACTAGTAAATTTTTTAAGAAAACTAACGCGTAAAAACTTCATTTGTATAGCATTTTCCATTTGAATTAAACCTTTCCCCCATTGAATTAAACTTTTTGAAAAAAGAATTCACCCTTTTCCCATTTGAATTGAACCTTTTCTCAATACAATCAAACTTTTTTCCAAAATAATTAAACCTTTTTCTAAAATAATTAAACTTCTCAAAAGAAAGGGATGTAATATAAAATAAATAAACGACGTAACAACCAGTGAAATATCAGTGAGTATGAAGTAGACATCACTGGTGAATCCCTTCCGAGTGATAGGTATCACTTGGAAGGGATTCCTTCGTAGGTATGCGTCGTCTATTCCTCCCTAATGACCCAACGTCGTTTGACCACAGTTTCTCTCTTTCTGCTGTACCTTCTGCTCTGTTCGAACGAATGATCATGAGTGCTAGCGATTCTAGCTTAAGTTCAATTATTGTTATTGGGCGAAGTCGCGGAACTGTAATCGAAAGTGAATCAAGTTAACCAGAATCTACTGTCGCTAGTCAGACGGAGACGTGGGAAATATCAGAGTGTTTCTATTGACAAGAAGAAGTTCTTTATGAATTTGTACGAAGAAAGTTATTCAGTTAAGGAAGTAGCCTCAGTCAGGTATCAATTTGAATACTGGAAAAACCATTTTTTTGTAAATATAAGAGAGTTGGTGACACACACCGAGGAAAGTCAGCTCCGACGTGCGTGAAATGATCGTTATTCGTTCAAGCCTTAGTTGTTCACTTTTCTGCAATTCCTAATTCATGATTAAACTGTTTCTCCAGTCATACACATGCAATTCCAAATTTTTCCCTCAAGAAGTTTAATTGTTTCGGAAAAAGGTTTAATTATTTTGGGAAAAGGTGTAATTCAATTAGGAAAAGGTTTGATTCAAATGGAAAATGCTATACACAAGAAATTCACAGGGGACCTTCCTCCAACTCTGGGGGAACAGGTGACCGTTCATGGGTTGATCCCCTATAAAATGGAGGATGGTTCCCTATGAAATGGATGATGCTCACTGAATTGGAGGATGGTTCCCTATGAAATGGATGATGCTCACTGAATTGGAGGATGGTTCCCTATGAATTGAACCATGCCCACTGAATTGGAAGATGGTCCTCTATGAATTTCTTTTGTGTGGGTAAATGGAGTTTTTATGGATTTCTTTCGTAATTTACTTTCCTACGTGGGAATATACAATATTTAATTCAAAGTCAAAAATGTTTAATTCAAAGTCCAAAAAGTTTAATTGAAAGCAAAAAAGGTTTAATTAAAAGTGAAAGTATTTTATTCCAAGTAAAAAAGGGTTTAATTGAAAGTTATATAGGTTTAATTCAAAGTGGAAAAAAATTAAATTGAAAGTAAAAAGGGCTTAACTAAAAGATAAAATAGTATATTAGGCAGAGATGGACGAATTCTTATTCATAAATACGATTAAGAATACAAATCATACCTGCGATTTTATGATTATGAATATGAATACGAATACAATCGTATTCACAGTTTGTTTGTTACCTCGGGATTATGAACAAATGAACTAGCACTATTTTCAGATAATATAATATAATAGTAATTGTGGACTCAGCCACCAAGCGGCAGAACTAGGTACTAAGTTTGTAGAGGTTGGCAGCACTTCCTTTTGGTCTCCCGCCTCAAATAGGCGGGGAGTCCAAACACAGTTTATATACGATTGTATTCACACTTTGAATACGATTTTCTCCCGTATTCGTGTTTTGAATACGATTTTATGATTTTTTCTATATTTTCCCTAAAAATCGAATTTTTTAAAGATTTTCCCTGAAAATCATACTTTTTTTTAAAATGATTTTCTCCCGAATTCTGGACATATTTATGACCTAACATTGTCAAAATAATCAAACAAAATTCGAAACGCTTTTAAATTCCTAAAGGATTTTTCACGCTGAATCGAATGAAACCAACAACAGGTCGCTACGACCAACCGTATAGAAACTACGACGAAATTTCCGGTAAAAATCATAATTTTTCGATGATTTTTAGTGCAAATTGTTAAAAAACACGATTTTCAGCGGAAATTTCGTCGTAGTTTCTATACGGTTGGTCGTAGCGACCTGGGGTTGGTCTCATTCGATTCTGCGTGAAAAATCCTATAGGAATTTGTGATAAATATGTCCAGATTCGAGAGAAAATCATAAAAAAAGTATGATTTTTCTGGAAAAATCGATTTTTAGGGATATCATAGAAAAAAATCATAAAATCGTATTCAAAACACGAATACGGGAGAAAATCGTATTCAAAGTGTGAATAAGATTGTATTCGTATTCATATTCATACCTGTATTCCTATTCATAATCATATCTGCGATTCCATTCTCTGATAAAGCGTCCCCCTAATTCGTTATGGTATCACAATGTCCATTGATTTGGTTTTATTGATCTTAGATTATATGATTGCTATTTCAATGAACAATCATCTAGGGATGACTAGAATCTTCCTGTAGTACCCAAAATATTTAATAAAAGATTTCCATCAAATGAAGTTTTTGAATAGGTACCGTTCTCACTTACCTGGAGTAAGAGTGAAGGGATAATCCATATCGAGTTCCCTCTGATCGTGATCATCTTCAACGAACATGCCTTTTGTGAACTGCGTAATCAGACCTTCTCCCATACTGTGGTCTCCCTGTTTTCCTTCCATCAACATCTGAGGTGAAACAATAATCGGAAAAAAGCCATCAATACGTCATTTTTTCAAACCTCATTCGCATAAACAGGCAGTTTTATGCCTCAAACAAAATCAAAAGACAGTGGAGACATTTAAAAATCAAAAACTACAAACCTGAGACATGGAATCTGATATTCTGCTGTCTTCAGCAGATAGACGACTACTTTCTTCCTCCATTATATTTATATGACTTTCTTCTTCGTCTGAATCACTGACTGCTTCGCCAAATATGTCGTGCTCAGCTGAAAAAAGTAGAACGAACTTTTTTTTTTAGAACGAATAAACCCCACTTTTGTTTAAGGGGGTTCATGAGTCGGTTCTAATTTAACAATTTTTCATGTACCTGTTGTTTCTCTGGATATATTCATGATATCTTCATACTTTTTAAAAAAAATCTTTATCTACTTTTCATGTAACCACTGAGCGAGTTCCAACTCTGTTGTGTAATTATTATTTTACCTAGAGACAATATAGCAGTTTTTTCATATTTTTCATGCTTATGATTTTTTTAATTGTAGCCATGTTTCTGTTGGGAGTTCTTGTTCAATGACTGTAATAAACCCCTCTAGACAATATAAAATAAAAAAAAATTCGAGTTGCCAGCTCTATTGGCTGTCGAGAAACAGGTACCTAAGTGACGAAAAACAAGGGTTTTCTAGTTTGGAGAAAAACTGCGATTTGTGAAAGGTTACCGTTTTTCGAGGTATTTGATCGATAGTTCGCAATTATTTCATATTGAAGAAATTGAAAATGAGGTCTGATTATTCCTTATCTATGATTCTTATCAGTCAGTGTTTTCACAGGTTAGGTAAGGTTATTTCATATCACGTAGTACTGATAAGAATAATGGTAATACACTATTGGTTCTTCGTTAGTCTAGAGCTGCTATTCTTGTACTATTTAGTGGCATGGGAATCAGTGCTGGAACAATGCTGCCGTCCAAAGGAAGAACGTCCTAAGTCCATTTTTTCACTTTTTGAGATAGGGACATGATCTTGTAGAGCATCTTTTGAGCTAGGTTAGAACGTCGTAAGTCGATGGGAAAGTAGAGAAAAATCACTTTGTCCTAAGTCCATTTCCCGAGTTTTGCTAGTCATCCCAGGCTAAAATGTCCTAAGTAAGGCGTACTAGGCTAAAATGTCCTTAGAGAAAAAAAATTCATGGACATAGGACAGTCTAGTTTAGTAGAAGTGGACCATAGGACGCTAAAGCTTTGTACGAATCATTTAGTTCTGTGACCTGGACTTGCTTAAACAGTCCTAGTTTTGAAGAAAAACAGTACCTACCCACGTTGTTCACTCGATGATGTCAGTTTAGCGACAGTTAGTAGCACTGCTTCAGTCACTCTCAGCGGTAACAACACAGCAAGGTTTTCTGATCTCTGTGTAGCATTCGATTGAGACTGAACAGATAGACTTTAAATAAAACGAAGAACTGTGATTTTCTAGTTGTCTACAGTCAAAACAAGAGTTTATTCCTAATATCCAATGAATATATTATACTGCATTTCAATTGTGTAATTAATGAAACTTTTTGAAAATAAAAATTTGGTTTTGGAGCTAATACTGATTTTGCTTCCGAGTCTACCAAGGTAGCGGAAGCTTTGTTTTCATTTTTCAAGGATGAAAAAAAAAAGTTCTCCAAAATCAATTTTTCACTCGCGTTTTGCGTTTTAGAACTTTCTGAACAATTTTGGTTCCGTGTCTGTGTGTCTGTCTGTCATGAATTCCTTGTAACGCGCATAACTATACGAAGTTATTGTCCGATTTCGATGAAATTTTCAGGGATTGTGCGGGTTGGTGTGTAGACGGTCCCCTATGAAAATCATCATCCCCGGACTGATAGAAGCGACTGCGCATGCGCAAACGAGAATTCCTTGTAGCGGCCACAACTTCTACATTTTTCATCCGATTTCAATGAAATTTTCAGGGATGTTACAGATTAGTATTTAAATGGTCCCCTATGAAAATCACCACCTCCGGACTGATAGTAGCCATTGCGCATGCGCAAACGTGAATTCCTTGTAGCGGCCATAACGTCCACATTTTCAACCCGATTTCAATGAAATTTTCAGGGATGTTACATATTAGTATTTAGATGGTCCCCTATGAAAATCACTACCTCCGGACGGATAGTAGCCATTGCGCATGCGCAAACGTGAATTCCTTGTAGTGGCCATAACTTCTACATTTTTCATCCGATTTCAATGAAATTTTCAGTGATGTTACAGATTAGTATTTAGATGGTCCCCTATGAAAATCATCATCCCCGGACTGATAAAAGCGACTGCGCATTTTTTTTTATCTAATCACATACACCTACTCACTTAATTTTTCATCCGAAGTTGATGAAATTCTCTAGGATTGTCCAGATTAGCGTGTAGATGGTCCCCTATGAGGGTAGTGGAAGGTACTTAGAGATTGGTGTTTTGAGATTAACTACTACCTTTGCATCGGATCATCTATACAATCGGGTTATGGATACGAGGAAGCTATGTGCCACACCCACTTGTTTTATGTTTATTTCAATAACCCATTATCATTATATTAAAAATTATCACTCAAAATGTTTATCTCAGAAACCCAAAACTCAAAAATGTTTATTTCAGAAACCCATTATCATTATAAAAAAATTATCACTCAAAATGCCACGGACTTAGGACATTTTAGCCTTGCATCGAGCAGAGTCAAGCTGTCCTAAGTCCTAGGTTGCTAGGCTAAAGAGTCCTATGTCCTTCCATTGGGCATAAATGACCCAATAATTACCCTAATCATATTATTTCTGTGCTTGTCAATGGAGTACAAAATAAAGGAACGAATATGTGAGTGCTTCGTGAAAAAAAAAATTTTTTATCTGCAACGAGACGAATGGCGCAGGCAACTTCACAAAACCTCGTTTTTCTCGAAATGCAAAAAATGGACTTAGGACGTTCTTCCTTTGGACGACAGAATGGACATGGTAGGTATCAATCAGAACTTATGAACAGCGAAAGAACAGTAGGTAGTTACAGAAATATAGAAACTATTAACCTGGAGCGGGAAACAGCATTTGGCTCCTCAATCTTTCAAAACTCATATCACTGCTTTCTACTGCTTAAATTTAATATTTTTATACACCAAAATGTCTGGAAATACCTGCAGAATTTTATAAAAATAAAAAGAAAAAGTCGAAAATTTTTCGATTTTGACTCATGAACCCCCTTAAGTAATTTTTTTGGTCATTGGTGGAAATTATCAATGATTGATTACTTAAGTATTTGTGTCGGAAAGTCTAGCCAAAAATTACAGCTTGAATAA
This sequence comes from Apolygus lucorum, assembly GCA_009739505.2. NCBI lineage: Eukaryota > Metazoa > Arthropoda > Insecta > Hemiptera > Miridae > Apolygus > Apolygus lucorum. Next base: position 11,724,955 of record CM019183.2, read on the forward strand.
GTTTCGGAAATGACACGTTTTGTCTCAGGTTTTACTTCATTCGGAACATGAACATGTTTCAGTATTCATCGATGCCTTCCTCAGCTATAAACTTTTTTTTTACACTTTCATTAAAGGAAAATCACATATTAAATAATGATATAGAACTGAAGCAAATAATTTTGCCATTAATTTTCCAAGTTTGGAATCTGAAGGAAATAATTTAGTCCGTCGAAATCAGAAACAAATAAATAAATTTCGCTTTCACGACAGCTGTGAACTCACCAACATCAACCGAGGTCTGAGTATTGGTGTCAGGCATTTCTCCCTCAACTTCTTCAGGGGGTTCCTCTTTGATCACGATGCCACCAGATGTACCCGGCATTCCCATCACAGCACCAGAGAGAGTGACAAGGTTACTTCCTTTCTTGTCGTCCTCTTCGTTGATCACCTCCCACCTGACGGAAACAGCTTCATTATCGCCGCGTAACAGTCTTTTAACCTGTAATGAGAGAAAATGAATGATATAATAATTCAATACCAATTCTTACGTTGAAAATAAATTGTGGTAATCGGCTCTTCAAAATCACAAATTAACTTTTGTCTGTTTAGCTGCAGCAGCTATTTGTTAGTAAGCAGTTCTAGGAAGCAATCGTACAAATATTATACATAATCACCTGCTGAAACACCCATTCCTTTGATTTACTTTCAAACTAAAGGAAATGGTGGGATAATTGGGAATAAGGGATAAATATCAAGTTGTGGAGTGACAACACTGTCACTCTTGAAGGATGGGGTCTCGGGCTCCCTCAGGCTGAGGGCGGCCTCAAGGTGCCTTTTGAGGAAATTTTTTACTTATCCGTATTCAGGGCGGTATTCATAGTCATGACTCGAGTTGGAGGTCTCCTCCAAAGTACGCTTTGAGGAGGCCTCTCCTCCTCGAGTTATTCAGAGTTAAGCCTTAAGCCAAAGTCAAGGCCAGACTCATCCTCCAAGTCGAGGAGGGTCTCGAGGAAGCCTTAAGGAGGCCTGACAATATACAACCAAACCTTATCTATGAAACCTTCACTGAGCTAAATATACAACCAAACCTTCTCTATGAAACCTTCACTGAGCTAAATATACAACCAAACCTTCTCTATGAAACCTTCACTGAGCTAAATATACAACCAAACCTTCTCTATGAAACCTTCACTGAGCTAAATATACAACCAAACCTTCTCTATGAAACCTTCACTGAGCTAAATATACAACCAAACCTTCTCTATGAAACCTTCACTGAGCTAAATATACAACCAAACCTTCTCTATGAAACCTTCACTGAGCTAAATATACAACCAAACCTTCTCTATGAAACCTTCACTGAGCTGTTACCTGAACACAGCTGCCAATTCTTCCTCAACCTTCGTTTAGTAACTCTCCTCGAGTTGAGGATGAGTAGAGGTCGACCTCCAAATGCGTTCTGTTCGTTTATGAATAGGGTGAGGAATCCTCGAGAAAAGATAGCTTGGAGGAAACCTTAACTCGAGTCGAGGAAATCGGTGGAAATCGGTGCCCCTGAAATGCATGCATTACTACACAATATGTTTATTAAGTCATTTCCTCTCGAATTTTGCGTTTCAGACCTTTCTGGACAAATTTTGGTTCTGTGTTTGTATATCTGGGGTCACTTTCTTTTCCCGAGCATTTCCCTAAAAAATTGAATTGCCGTTGGACCAAAAATGGCGTTTGAAGTGCGTCCATTGTGTCTTCCTATGCTCCATCTATGCAACTATAATCTACCGCCAGCAGAACTAACTCAATCATCGAACAGCTTCAAAAGTGAATGGCTAAAATCGTCCTCCGAAAGTGTGAGACAAGTCCAAGTGACTCACCTCTTTTTCAATTTCGGGGGCCTCGACGTATTTCTTCTTCAACGTCTTCCGGAAACGTCTTTTCCTGACATTCTTCAAAGGAGGCGTGATGCCGTGAGGGTGCAGAAACTTTTTGTCTACTTTGTTTGGGTCCTTCTTCTTATGTTTAGAAGGCGATTCTTCGTCTGTGGGGGCGTCATCTTCTACTTTGCACACCATCATCTGAAAATGTATAAAAGTGTTTATAACTCAACAATTTCGTGACGTTTTATAAAAAGTACCTACTGTTTGCAGATGGAAAGAATGCGGATGGTTTGGTGTGGTGTTCATGTGTATTACAGTCCCAAAAACATCGTCCTTCCTCTACCTGCCACCCAAGCCAGGGAAAATGAGACTGACGGTTGTTGACTACCGACCAATGATGAAGTGAAAGGATTGATTTATTACAGGCAAAACAGAACAAATACAGAACACTAATAAAAAAATAAAACAGGTTCCTTACCCTTGGGAAAGTATTATCAATTAAGAGAATGTACATTCATTCATTCAAAAATAAAATCACGCTTCCAGTACCTAGAGGATGATGCTTCTTTCAAATTTTAAAGGCGACTGAAGGGTAAACAGAAGGGCAAGTGAACTCATATCCGATACAAAAATAATCCTTCCTAACAACTGCCTGAGTAGAAGGGCTCTCTATCTTATCATGACTCGAGTTGTTCGATCCCTAGATTACGATTACTGAGGCTCGGCCCTTTCCCCAGCCTGACTCACCAGGCTACCTAAGATTTTGGAACAGGCAGTCGTCTATGTTAGCAGGTATACCCTTCGGGAAATAGGCCAACCGCATTCTTTCTATCTGCGAACAGTACTATATTTCAAAATGCTTCATAATTAAGTGCAAACCTGACAGATGTCTGCAGTTTTGTAAAAACTCTTATTATCGATGGTCTTCAGAGATTCAACAATAGTGGGAAGATCTACAACCTGAAAAAGAACGGTGATTAATAAGTTATTTCAATATCTATTTCATGTCAGTGAATTCTCACCCGCTCTCACGCTCCAGAATATACCGGCAAATGAACGTCATAAGCCTGGAAGGTAATTTGACTTTTCCAGGCTTATTCCGGTCAGTTTCTAGGCATATTTTAAGGGAAGGCAGACGAGAATGGTCAAACATGTCCACAGAGTACTGGAGACAAGTTAACAGAGGAGAAAGCTAATGTTAAAATGGCGTGCAAGCATTTTTGAGACTGCCTCAGTTGCGCCATCTACTTTCAGCTAAAGAACTACTATGGAAACTGGAGTGGTGGGGGGAGGCCACAATCTTCATACCGCTTCTTTTCAAATCCTTTCGAATGACCAGAAATTGATAACTTTTCGTTTCATCATCATTTAGATTTGCAAGAATTACTTAGAAAAACCAATCGAGGTGAAAGGTATTTTCCAAGTTGCCCTTACAATTGTTGTTGTCCCTATTGCCAGTAGTTAAAATGTTCAATCGACAACTGCCATCCATAGAAAGGTTTGAAACCCAGTGTATTATTGAAAATCGCTCGATTTTTTCGTACCTACATATCGCGAATATAACTAATTGGTATCAAATTAATTATTTAGATGCGGCCGATAACGCACCAAGGAGAAAAATATGTGATAAACAAGGTGACTTGTTGTGATGAGGTTGGGAAAAAATGATCATGAACGCGATCTGTTGCACTCATCTTTAATTACGACCTGGAGCTCCACCAATCAGAACGCTTCTCTGGCTCCCAGATTCAGTTTTCAGCCCAAAGAACATGACATTTTTAATATACTGTTTGTTTTTAATCATGAACAATAGAGTGCATGCTCAAACAGGAAGAAAAGAGGTGTGTATGAATACGTTTTCTTAAAAGTAGGGCGTCTTAATGGGGGGATCGTCTGATTTTTTTTAATTTTTAATCGAAAGTAGACCTCATCCTGAGAATTTTGACACCAGCCGTTCTGCTTTTGGATGAGTAGCTCTTTTTCTATGATTTTTCAAAGTTTTGAATGTTCATGATGTCACGCACCCCTCCTCCGCACGGACCTCCCAGCCCACTGTGACATCGTAAACATTAGAAACTTTGAAAAATCATAGAAAAAGGTATTTATAGAATGAGGTCTAGTTTAGATTTAAAATAACAATAAACCGTTTTTACGACCCATGCGCACACCCTACTAGGGGAGGTCTGGAGGTTTGATGTGAAATGGATCGGACTAGATGGACACTACACTCCCCACTGTCATAGATAAGCTATATCGTTACTAGTGAGTAACCACACTCATATGAGTACTCACATCTGCCACCTACCAGATATGAGTTATCTAAAAGGGTTCTAGTAGGTCTGTAGTGGGATTCTCTTCAGTAAAACACAGAGCGCCCCAATGAGGAATTTCACCATGTCGGAATTTCCTATTTTTTGACCCCAAAATCGGATTCAGCATAGTTCATTTACGGCCGATTGAAGCGCTGAGATCGAGAAATCTATAGTCCCCAGATGCAACATTTCACAAAACCAGTAAAGTTCGAAATCGAAAAACTGAAGAAAAAAATAGAAAAAGCAAGATGGGTAAAATTAGGTTTCCCCTGTTTTTGTTTGATAACTTTCCTCTTAGAAAACACGATTTCGTCGTACCATCGGGCAACACTGGGAGGAGACGGCGATCCAAACAGCCAATCAGCGAGCGTTCCCGCTTCACATTGAAGAGGTCCGTTATTTTTTGAAATCATAAATTTTGATTGTCTGCCAAAAATAACAGGAGACTTATTTGCCGAAATCAACCCGATTTTCATCTATCCCACACCATTAACTATTCAGGGAAAATGCAAACAGAATTCGGCGAAATTCCTCATTCGCTGTTTTCACCTATCAAGTTTCAAATGACCACAAACCAAGTTTGGAGTGATAACCAACCTAACTTTTGTTGTGATTGCTTCCCAATAATACTAGGCGCTTACAAATTGAAGAATTTAGAACAGTAATTGAACGAAGGTGAGTTTTGCAACAATAAATGACTACGTAGCCTGTAATCTTGGACGAGAGAAGGAAGTCAGGAACTTGCAGACAGAGAAAAGGTAAACAATTTTAACGAGTAATGGTTTTTGATCCCCCAATGAACGGTAGGAATTAAGCCTTTCAATAAGGGCAGTGGCGTCTCCTCCAGGCAAACAAAGCAAACACAGTTTGCCTTACTAAAAATATGCAAAATGAATAAATGAATTTTTATTAAAATTCTCCTATATTTCCATTTTTTGCTAGTTCTTTTTCCAGTTTTTAGCCGACTTTGGGAAACTTTTATATTATTTGGGGACTATTTTATTATTACCAAGGAAGTTAGACGAAATAGGATAATGGAATAAGTACGTACTTTGTCTAGGATACTAGCCCGCAACACACCTGCGAGTTGGTCAGTAACTAAGATCGATTGCGGATGATACACGAACAAGCGCGAGGCCCGGGGATGCAAGGCAAGCAGTTCAAAAAAATGAATTTTGCGGGACTGTTTTGGATGAGAAAAGACGATCGGCGGGTAGGCGGGGGGTCAAGTATTGCTATACCCCCACTATAACAGCATAAGCCAAGGCAAACAATCGAGTAGCTGTTTCGTGACCTTGAAAGAAGAGAAAATTGAAAGATAAGCCATGGGTTACACTTCCTTAGCAACAGTAATCAAGTTTCTTAATTAATGAATTCTTTATTTCTTTGAATGGAGTGTGAAGCATTTCATCTAAATAAGCTCTATTATGAAGCGAAAAATGGTTGGTACGTAGTGACAATGGCAAAGCTGTCCTCTTTGCTGACGCTTGATCTATAAAGAAAAATAATAAACCTTTGTGTAATAATTTGCTGCGTTTTTCACTATTTTTTATTCTTCTAAGACTAGTCTAGGTGTTTGCCTGTCGAATATTGTCACCTGACGCCACTGAATAAGGGAGACTATAAATAGTTGCTCTCTCCTTTTATTGCACAGCTATAAAATAAAAGTAGAGAGCAACTACATATATATATATTATAATATAATATATAAGGAAGGAGGAAGTAATTATGGAGGAGTAATTACTTTGGCGTGCAGAAGCCAATTGTCTACTCGGACTTCGCCATATCTAACATCGTTTTCCAATCTCACAAGGAATCGATCCTTCAAGTTGGACATTCCACTTCTCAACATGTCGCGAAGGGCTTTAGCAGGCTCCTGAAACAATAAACAAGCAATATGAGTACCCACGTAACATAATACAAGTCACAAATGAAACTGTACATTTGTAAGTCATGCAACTTGGGTTGTGACACTCATTTCTAGTGGAGAGATAAGCAAATTATATTGATGTTTGTGGCTCGAGTTTTTGAACCCCATTTCTTGTCGAGATCAAAGATCTTCTTACCCCTTGAAATCAAATTAATCAAGGGACCGCTTTCAGAATCAAAAGATTTTTGAATGAATACTTTGGGTGAAAAGAAAACAGGAATACACTTACACATGAGCGATGTCAGTAATCAGTACCCAAGGAAAAGAAAAATGAGCCTAGCTTGCCCATACACTGCGAATTCATTAATTTAGCTGTTTCAACGAAAGAGATACCAACGCGAATGCATAGTAAGAAACAGTAAAATGAGGCACTCGGAGTTGTTCCAGGGAAATAGATACGTAAATCCAAACTAACCACCAATATTCATGCGTCGTTTGTTTGGTAATTACATAACTTTTTCATGGTGTGCCGTAGGGAATTGTGAAATTCAAAATGCCTTTTTTAGTGAATGTCGCTTAGTAATTACCTATATTAGGAAATAGTTCCATTTTCTAACAAAAAGAGGGCGCAAGTGCCCAAAGAAATCGATTCTACTTAGCGAGATGAATCCAACGATAGGTACGTTTGTATCGTAGGTACGATAGATATTTTGTCACTTAAGAGGCATTTTCGCATAACGCGGTCCAATTGATGTTAAAGCGTGATTTATAAGACTTTGATAGTTAGATAAGTTTGAGATCAAGATAAGAAAAAATGTCTATAATTTGCCTCTGCTGCACTGCTGCACTCTCCGGGCCGCCTTGTCAATCACTCATTAACATCAAATTTATCGGTAACATTGGTCATCCCAATTATCCTGCGCTCCCCGTGGGGCCAGGGAGAACTAGCGCCGGTCCGACACCTAGGGCGGAATTCACAGTCATTCCTCAACGCCGAGGAACTCCTCAAGGAGGCGTTGAGGAACCGTCGCATGCTCTGCGCTATTCACAGTCGTCATGTCGAGGAAATCCTTGGGGAGTTCCTCGAGTCGTAGGACCATTTCCTCAGCGTCGTATTCACAATCCTAACTCGACGTTGAGGAAATCCTTGAAATCGGCTTAAAAGGAGCAGAATATGGAGGCACATGAAAAGGTCCCTCAAGGAGTTCCTCAACACTTTTTTGTTAGGACGTCCCACAGTAAGACTTGGGCGTCCTTATGCGATCGATCTGGGGTGAAGTTGGACAACACTCAACAGAAAAAAAAAATAACCACACAGTAATCCGTTTTAGACCATTCTGAATCCAAATCCGCGAAAAAAACCATAGGTGTATGTCTGTGTGTGTGTGTGTGTGTGTGTATGTGTGTGTGTGTGTGTGTGTGTAACAAAATCTTGTGTACTCTGCACAGGCCTTAGTTCTCAACCGATTTTCCTGGTTCTTTTTTTGTTCGACGCGGAAAACTATCTAGTTGTGCACTACGTCGCCGGAATTTCGAATTTTGCCTTTTAAGGAGGGGAAAGGGGGGGTTAATGCTCAAAAAACGTGCGTTTTTGGGCATAATCTTGTGTACTCTGCACAGCCCTTAGTTCTCAACCGATTTTTTTGGTTCTTTTTTTCATTGACGCGGAAAACTATCTAGTTGTGCACTACGGCGCCGGAATTTTGAATTTTGCTTTTTAAGGGGGGGAAAGGGGGGGTTAATGCTTAAAAAACGTGCGTTTGCGGGCGTAATCTTGTAAACTCTGCCCTGGCCTCAATTTCCAACCGATTTGTGTGTTTCTTTTTTTTGTTCGACTCAAATAACTTCCGAGTTGTACATAATTTCACCCGAGTACCAAAATTCGCAAGGGGAGGGGGCGAGTGGGGGGATAATATTCACGAAATATCGATTTTTCAATATTTCGGTTCCTTTACTGCTTACTAATTGTATCCAAGCTTTGAAATTGAGGAAAAATTCTCATTATACCTCCGGATGTTCATGAATTATTCTCTGTACGACCATGGAACTAATAGTGGTGCCACCATGGTGCCAGGACACCATAAACCGCATATTTCGTTTTTTTTTTTTGTTTTTTTTTTTGTGTGTTTCACCTTGAATACGGATGTGAACCTCGACGGACCGCCTACTAAAACTAATAGATGGAAGTTCAATGTTACGAAGTATTTCCGCTTTGGTGCCAGAGTGGCACCATTGGTGGTGGTGGGGGGGGGGGGGGGGGGGGGTGAACTCGAATTCGCATGTTGGGTATCGTAGATCATGGATTTTAAATTGCTCTTCAGATTCGAGGCTTCCATGCCGCTAGAAATGTTTTGGTAGATAATGGTGAGGGGGGGGGGGTCACTATTTCTTGCCTAAAGTAATAAACCAAATTACATCGAGTGAAACAGTTTTATCGCTTAATAACTGGTTAAACTGATCTAATGCTTCTCCAATGGGACGTCCCCTGGAATGCATGCATTACTAAACAATATGTTTAACTATCGGGTTGGGTTACCCACTTTTTCCCAATTTTCTGTAGTTAAAATCCGTACATAATGCTTCGATAATCATAATTGAAGGCCTTGCTCAAAAAACGAGCTATATGCATTTTTCACAATTTGTTGGGAATCAAAAAAAGTTTCAGAAATTCCTGCTTCAAAATTTTAAAAATATAAGTATACTAAATTAATTATGACTAAGGACGGATAGCAACTATATAATTATGATTTGATTTTTTTAAATAATTTATACTCGAAGCGCAGCAAGCAATTGAAGTTTGCAGATAGCTCGTTTTTCCAACCAATAGTTTTCCAAATGCCTATTTTCATCACTAGTTTGTTAAAAAATTTCTCCTATAACTTTCCAACCACATTATATGAATCATCAATATCATCGGACTTTTTTACATAAACACTCCATCATTTTTTTAGGAACATAAATATGAGGGGTCGAATAACGAGGTAAAAAGAGGTAAATATAGCTCATAATTCAACCCAATAACGTATTCGAGTTGTCAAGCTATCTGCCAGATGGTCCGATTTTTAGGACGTCCCACAGTAAGACTTGGGCGTCCTTATGCGATCGATCTGGGGTGAAGGAAGACAACACTCAACAGAAAAAAACAATAACCACACAGTAATCCGTTTTAGACCATTCTGAATCCAAATCCGCGAAAAAAACCATAGGTGTATGTCTGTGTGTGTGTAACAAAATCTTGTGTACTCTGCCCAGGCCTTAGTTCTCAACCGATTTTCCTGGTTCTTTTTTTGTTCGACGCGGAAAACTATCTAGTTGTGCACTACGTCGCCGGAATTTCGAATTTCGCCTTTTAAGGAGGGGAATGGGGGGGTTAATGCTCAAAAAACGTGCGTTTTTGGGCATAATCTTGGGTACTCTGCCCAGGTCTTAGTTCTCAACCGATTTTCGTGGTTCTTTTTTTGTTCGACGCGGAAAACTATCTAGTTGTGCACTACGGCGCTGGAATTTCGAATTTCGCCTTTTAAGGGGGGAAAGGGGGGGGTTAATGCTTAATAAACGTAAGTTTGCGGGCATAATCTTATAAACTCTGCCCAGGCCTCAATTTCCAACCGATTTGTGTGTTTCTTTTTTTGTTTGACTAAAATAACTTCGGAGTTGTACATGAATTCACCAGAGTACCAAAATTTGCAAGAGGAGGGGATGGGTGGGGGGATAATATTCACAAAATATCCAATTTTTCAATATTTCGGTTCCTTTATTGCTTATTAATTGTATCCAAGCTTTGAAATTGAGGAAAAATTCTCATTATACCTTAGGATTTGCATGAATTACTTTCTGTACCACCATGGAAATAAAAGTGGTGCCAGCATGGTGCCAGGGCACCATAAACCTCATATTTCTTGGGTTTTTTGGTGTTTCACCTTGAATACGGATGTGACATTCGACGGACTGCCTACTTAACCTAATAGATGAAAGTTCAATGTCACGACGTATTTCAGCTTTGGTGCCAGACTGGCACCATTGGTGGTGGTGGTGGGGGGGGTGAACTCGAATTCGCATGTTGGGTATCGTAGATCATGGATTTTAAAATGCTCTTCAGATTCGAGGCTTCCATGATGCTAGAGATGTTAAGGTGGATAATGGTGAGGGGGGGGGGGGGGTCACTATTTCTTGCCTAAAGTAATAAATAAATTACATCGAGTGAAACAGTTTTATCGCTTAACAACTGGTTAAACTGATCCAATACTTATCCAATGGGACGTCCCCTGGAATGCATGCATTACTAAACAATATGTTTTACATTTATAACTATCGGAGGGCTAGCGGCTCCTCACAAATGAAGTAGTATATTTTTCTGACCCCAAAACTGTACTTACGGATGTCAGTAAATAAATAAACGTTGTATGCGAAGCTGTATACGTTTGTATTAAGAGCAATGATGAATGTGAGTGTTTGCAACATCGAGATAGAAAAAACAGATAAAACAAGTCACAGATTACAGGAGAAGTTATGTTTGATCCCATTCTTGTTTCTCGTTTGCACACAACTTCGGTGATTTGTTTCGACAGTACTCACATCCGAATTCGCAGTCCAGGAGGATACAATGTAGAGGTCTTCTGGAATCACTAGGATACTTTTCAATGTTCAGATTGTCAGCCGTCCGAACGATCAAATTCGTGATATTGTTTGAAGGCACAGCCCATGATTCGGGAATTTTCAAGCGCAATCAGACTCTGCCTTGAGAAAAGCTATCATCAAATAGACCCTAATCTGTCTCAAATAATCACCAGCAGAAGTCGCACAAACACAAAACTAATGTCTAGTCTGTTTATTGACAAAACAACCAGAATCATTGTTTTGGTTTGGAAACAATGCTGCGCAGAACGTACTGCGCACTTCTGTGTAATCACGTAATCATTCAGCCATGTGAACACTCTTTTCTGCATTACGCATTACGGACTTTACGCACCTATGTGAACCCAGCTTTAGCTTGTTGCAATACCTCCTCCCAACGTTCTGATGGCAGATTGAGGTTTTTTGATGCTAATTGGATTGCCTTCCACAGTATCCCATTATAACGCTCAACTTGTCCATTCCCTTGTGGGTTATAGGGCGTTGTGCGACTGGTTGCAATGCCATTCGAATGAAGAAATGTTTTCAGTTCTCTGGACATAAAAGTTGAGCCCCTATCTGAATGCATACCAAAAACAGAGAATAAATGTTTCAAGTTACTGATGAGTGTAAGCGCTCAAGCCATGGCAAGGAATAGCAAAAGGAAATCTGGAGTACTCGTCCACAATCACAAGTAGATAGGGCCTTCCTGAGGCAGTGGGTAAGGGTCCCTTGAAGTCAATATTTAATCGTTCAAACGGTTTCGTAGCCTTTATCAAGTGAGATGCTTCTCCGGGCTTCAACACTGAGCAGATTGTACATGAAGATGTAATCTTCCGGACATCATCTATTGAAAAAGGCATGTTTTTGGCTTTCACCCAATGATATAGTCGGGTGACACCTGAGTGGCATAGGGCTTCATGCAGGCTTATTAGGTCCGTTATAGTTGCTATATTTGTTGACGTGATAAGGCGTCTGCTACGATATTTTCTTTTCCAGGCCGATAAATGATGTCATACGAATATGTTGATAGTTCGAGCCTCCATCGCATTACCTTTTCATTCTTAATTTTGCTACTGTGCTGTTTTTTTTTTTTTTTTTTTTCATTTTGTCATTTTACTACATTTCACAATTCTTAGCATTTATGAGAGTTGATGATGTAGCTGCCGACTTATTTCGAACAAATTACTTTAGTTCGACGCCCCCTAAATTTATCCTTTGCGGGAATTTCAAAAACAATAAGTGATGTTTTGGTTTTGTATGAACAATTGTTTCATAAATTCATATAAAAAAACCTATTTTTATGAACCAACTTCATTATCATTTTCGTAATAAATTGGACACCCTTGTTTTTTGAAAATATAAGGTTTTTGAAACTTGACTCACTTCAGGAAGGCGAAGAATGAACTGGCACTCTAGCTCGACAGCTGGCTCTGTTTCCCTTTTCGTATTCATGGTCCCAAAGTAGGACTGGAACTGTACGAAGTAGGTGGATTCCTATGAACTGGAGACCTAAAAACCAATTGCACTGCATAAATGTGAAAATATGAATTTGTAAAAGTTCTGAAACTTTTTCATATTACACCTAACAACATAAGAGCTGGGAAAGGAGAACAACATATGAAATAGTTGTAAAAATACTGCCAATTAGTGAGATGCTAAAATTGTTTCTTACCAATCTTTCTCAGTCTATTTAACTGTTTAAAATACTTAAGTAAATAATTTAAATAAACTATTGATGAAAATTTAATGAAAAGTGACGTACAGATCGAAATTGTGCAAGATCTGCAAGTGATGGATCCTTCAGCTTATCTAATCGGCCTTATCAAGCGTTATGGATACTATACATCACTGGCAAGAGACATGGAGGAAGAAAAAAACTCGGGCCTTTGAATTCGAAAGAAAATTAAATATTGATGAACCTTAGAGAATAAAAACAATAATCAACAAAAGTTACGTTTAAAAATAAAATGAACTAGTTTTGAAGTCTGGCATTTGACTTTTCTGTTCCTAATCCACAATAGATTCTTCCAATCAACTGGCTAACCTGCTGATTTTATCGAAAAATTGGTTTCAGCTTTGTGTTTATATCGGTTTTGTTTAGATTTGTAATTAATTGGTGAAATCTAATCTTATAAAGTGTGCAAGAGCGACATTATCGTCTCTTGTGTTGCTTCGTTTAATCAATATTTTCTTAGTTACATTTCTGAAAGTGATCATCTTTACTTTTGGAGTGCAACGTTTTGTGTTGGTGATTAGTCAAGGGTGTTTATTCGGATTGAAAGTAGGTGGCTTCAAATTTACTACCGGAATACTTCTAGTGTATATGAAGACGTCTTATAATGATTGCTCCAACGGTTAGTACACACCATTTATAGTTTGATTGTTACTAAGCATAAAGATGAGTTAAGCCTTTGCATAAAAAAATACAGAAACAGGAAGTGGGTCGGCTGAAAGTCGGTGAATGTAGAGAATGATAAGATTCTCGTTTACCGTGGACAACCTGAGACGACAGGAAAACGGTAGAAGGACTTACTACTTGCCCCAACGTTTCAACCTGCGTCGACCGAGCACTGACACAGAGAGCGAGACAGGGTCCGAGGATTTGATGGAGAGCCCTGGAGCGAACGAGTTCAAATTCAGCGAGCAACAGCATCCTGTGCAGCTTCTGGGAGGACTCAACGAACTGCGTAAGCGCGGGGAATTCTGCGACATCACCCTCGCCGTCGAGGGATCCAAATTCCCAGCTCATAAGGTTGTTTTGGCAGCCTTCAGTCCGTACTTCAAGGCAATGTTCCTCAGCTCCCTGGCTGAATCCAAGCAAAACATCGTGACTCTCAATGGGCTCGAGCCGGACATGGTTGGCTTGCTTTTAGATTACGCATACACAAACCAAATTCTAATAACGCGAACGAACGTCCAAGCTCTTTTATCTGCTGCTAATCTGCTGCAGATCCTTCCGGTCAAAGAAGCAGCTTGTCGCTTTTTAGAGAATCACATGGACGCTGTGAACTGCATTGGGATACACTGTTTTGGTGAATTGCACGCATGCTCCGAGTTGCAGGCCAAGGCAAAAACTTACATATTGGAGAATTTCTCCGAAGTCTTTCACCAAGATGAATTCCTGACTCTTAGTCCTGCAAAACTTATTGAACTAGTCTCTGACGACAACCTCCAAGTCGAAAAAGAAGAAATTGTATTCGAAGCTGTCGTCAGATGGTATAAAGCCAAACCAGAAGAACGAACGAGTATTTTCCCTAAAGTTATTGAAAATGTTCGTTTAGCGCTGCTGTCACCGTACTATCTCGTGGATTGTGTTGAAGGGTTGGAAGCAGTTAGCGATAATCCTGAGTGTATGAAATTGACAGCTGAAGCCAAATTGTACCATTTGTTGCCTGACAGAAGGCACGAAAGAGAAAGCATACGCACCAAACCTAGGCTCAGTTCGGACACTTTTGAAGTTATTGTAGCAGTGGGGGGAGAAGATGATAAAGTAGTTTTGAGAGCCGTGGAATGTTTCTGTCCATCGACTCTGAAGTGGAAGTCGCTTGCTTGTCTCCCTTTTGCGATTAGTAAACACGGTTTAGTTGCTAGTGGCAAGAACACTCTCTACTTAGCCGGAGGGGAGTTCCCTGATGGAGGACCATCTCATTGCGTTTGGCGTTATGACCCTGTCCTGGACTATTGGCAGGAAGTGGAGACCATGTTGGTTGCCCGTTCAGAGTTAGGCCTCGCAATGCTCGATGGTTACTTGTATGCTGTAGGCGGGTGGGAAGGAACGCATCGCCTCAATTCTGTTGAAAAATACGACCCAAACTCCAACACTTGGTCTTTAGTTGCATCAATGAAAACTGCCTTAACGTCAGCAGCTGTGGTCGCTCATGACGGTATGCTATATGTGACAGGTGGCGCCATACTCGAAGATGGCGACGGAATTGAGCTAGTTCAGAGATACGACCCTCGTACTGACGTTTGGAATGAAGTCGCCCCGATGAAAATTGCTCGCAGTGGTGCTGCTATATGCGCATTGGGTTCTCACATATACGTAGTCGGTGGTTGGCACGCATCCACAGAAAACACCAACAGAGTTGAATGTTACGACGTTAAAACTAACACCTGGGAGTTCAAAGCATCCATGAATGAAAAACGTTACCGTCCTGGAATTGCTGTTCTCGATGGCAAAATTTTCGTCCTCGGTGGGGAAGAAGGTTGGGACAAATACCACGACTCCATAGAGGTTTACGACCCACTGGCCGACACTTGGACTCTCTGTGGAAAGATGTTGACTTCCCGCAGTTGGCTCGGCTGCGTTCCTCTTCAAGTCAGAAAATCTATCTGCCGGGATAACTGACACCAATATATAACCTTTCCTGGTTGTTAAAGACTTTCGGCTCTATGAATAAACACTGTATATGTACCTTTGCTATGTTTCTTATATGTATTGATTTAGCTTCAAGCCCGTATAGCGTCTTTCAAACTAAATAATTTTATTAAATGATTAATACCTTTAAAATAATAATGTACATTCGTTGAAACGAAGGATTGTCTTACTGCACCTGTTTCCCATAGGTGATGACATTTTTTATTAAAAGTCCACTGTTCCATTCCTCACAATGAGAGCTTTCTATCGTGTTGACCTTTCATCTTCAAAAAGGATTTAGCGTTTTTAAATTGAGTTTCCTTCATAAAGAGGGACAAAATCTTGGAGGTAACAAGACTGAAAATAGTCTGGGAGAACATCCTTTGCTTTAAACAATATTGGAGGGATTTGCATATTTAAACCAAGAGAATTTGTCATTACCCTACTTTGGTACCCTCTTTTTTATTGCATGACGGTCATTATAGCATTAGCTGCTTCAATTTAGTAGAAACTGGGGCATCTCTTTTCTTAATTGGGGAGCAGAGGTTGATAAGTGGTCTGTTCGGAGAGGCAGTCCTGAACGGTTTGGAGGAGCCTGGAGGAGTCCATTCGCCTCTATCCCCTCCCCTGTTCAGTTCTGGTTTGGTTCCAGACTGCCTCTCCGAATAGAATCCAAGGACTGACACTTGAGAGGGTCTGAGTCGGTGAATAAATCATCCCCCCCCCCCTTTCACTGGCAATGGGGTATTTTGGTGGGTCGGAAATTCAGGTTTTTGACCTCAAATTTGGATTCAGCACCCTTGAAAACCTATACACTCCAACTTTTAGCCCAATGATACTATAACATGTGGTAGAAAAATTAATTAAAGAGATCGCACGTTTGGAAAAAAAGATGGCTGCCATAAGTGCACACACACTACGCCCTGCGCGTGTGTGAGTAGTATTTTGTAGTATCCAAGAGATTCTCCAAGGGTTTCATCTCTTCTCTATGCATGGATACTTTTTCAAAGAGTTTTGGCTAGCTACGTCACAATTGGCTAGCTACGTCACATCATTAAAGTCTTCATCTTTCATTAGCTTCCCTAATTTCTTCTAAACATTTTCTCGACAAACAGACCCGATTACCGTTATTCCTAAGCCATACTCTTTAGAATTTTTTTTTTTTTTTAATCACTGAAATACCTACTTTATTATTGGTCGATTTTGTTTATTCCTGCTGCAATCTTTTGGGGTTTCAGTTCCTTTGATAGATGCACTAATGAATTTCAAATTTCTTAACAACATTTTTGTTACTTTTGGAATTTTTGAAGTGCATGGGTGTAGAGATCATAAAAATAAGAAGAATCCTACAAGAAACATGTAAATTGGATGATTATTTCCCGAGAAAACTGAGAAAAATGTGACCAGCAATGAGAAGGCTGGGGGTGGTGGGTGTCGTAAATTACGATCTAAATCTACGAATTAATCACGAAACAATATAGTATAAACAGTTGATGAATAAGTATTTGATTTCCCTCCTCATGATGAATTTGAGCACAATGTGTGGAGTTTGTTGTTTGAAACTGATAGGGGTTCACCCCTTGGGCTGCTCGGCCCTGAACAGCACACCTCCATCCCCAACTTGCTGCCTCTTCCGAACCATAATGCAGTGTGAATGAATTACAGCAGTTTGGCGTAATTCCAATCGCTCTTTGAACTTGCCTCTCCGCTTACGAATTTTAAGATGCTATGTGTTCAGCATCCTTTACTATGGTTTGGAGTCAACCTTGGGTTGACAGGGTTACTAATGCAGAGGTATTGCGCAGGCTTGGAAAAACTACAGAAGTGTTGGGTAACGTGAAATGCAGGAAATTAGAGTATTTTGGTCACGTAATGCGTAATAAAAAATATGAATTGTTGCAAGTGATAATGCAGGGGGTGATAGTCGGCCGGCGTGGACGTGGACGGAGGAGAACATCATGGTTGAAGAACCTTCGAGAGTGGTTCTGCTTGAGTTCCACGGACCTGTTTCGGGTTGCCGTGGACAAGCAGTAGATTGTGCAGTTGGTCACTGACGCCCTTGGAGGGCAAAGCACATGAAGAAGAAGAAGAGTTTGGCGTAGGCATGAGCCCCCAAACGTTGATGCATATACGCAGATTGGATGGATTGACAGCACCAACACAACCCTTAAGTACAACTGCAGGCTTTGGTTTGATTGGCACCAAAAGCCCTTGACAATGCATGGCAGTTCTGGTCCTGGTGAATACCACGAACTTCGATATGCATGCAGCCGAGCGACATGACAAAATCACGTATGTACGGCTTGAATTGAATTGAATGACTGTGAGCTACGCTTTGAACTGTGATGATTTGATACTGGCACAAACACACATTACTGGTTGCTGACATAGGCATGAGGAGGGAGACAAATTATGTACAGATAACGACGTAATTATATTAAACTGAACAATGTACGTTAAAATGATCGATTCTGTATTTTACCTTGTAGGTTGTAGATTTCTCCCAATTCACATTGTCCTCTCGTACCACACTCTCGAACAACAATGGCCACCTACTCTCTGTTGAAACTCTTTAACTAACTACTCTTCTGGAATTGAACTATCACCTTGCCGACCTGTTACTATGAACTGGTTCCAAAATTACCATCGCTTTAGCGACAGTGCTCCTTCAGACGTGGTGGGTGGAAAGGGGCAACCGATCGCCAGTGCATAAGAGATTAGGCTAACCAGGAACGAGGACGGATGGACTGACAGATATCCCCTCAATAGTATCCCAGTTCAACCTTTGATGGTGTGGGTTAAGTAATTGTCAAATTGACGAAGAAAAACACTTAGGGGCGTCTTCCTTTCTTTCATACAAAATGGAGTGTTGCAAGTTGAATGACTAAATTTCAGAGGATACTTCCACCATCCTCAGATCAGGACTGACATCCACGGTTAGTGCCCCGGTTTTAGTTTCCAAATCCGCCGCCAGGGAAATGATGACATTTTGATTTCACATTTTCTCGTGAAATCTCAAATTTGGTCCTTGAAATTGCATGGATTTCACTCTAGGTTTATTGAAACGGGGTACATAGAGGAGAGGACTCATCCAATAAATATCGGACCAAAACTATTTCGTCTCTCTACTGAAATTGAAGCTATTTCAGTTTTCAACAAAATTTGTTGAAAAACAAATGTTTAATGTTTGATGTAGAACCTCAATTCAAGTCATGATACCTACAAGACCCATTAGGTGTGATCAATCTGACAAGCAAAGCCTCCTCTCTCGCTTACGCATAAACAGGTATTTTGACCAAGGTAAGATTATTGTAAATTAAACTTGAAATGAAATACACTATAATACTTTAACGAGTTGTTTATTTGAATTATTGTACATACAAAGTTTCGGGAAACACAATGTGAGTAGCATTAAGTACCTATTTGGTGCAAAAATATGGCGTTACAAACATGTTACAAACGAGGTTTACATACATTGGTGTCATAGTTCAATGACTTCATCATGTACCTACCATGACGTACCTACTATTATCTACATACCTACCTATATTGTGGACATGGAGTCACATTACCGGGACATACGCGAGTGGGAATACAAATTTTACCTGATGGTGGCCTACTAGGTAGGTTTTACTTGGTGATTCCGAGTAAGAAATACATAGGGTCCTTGTTAAGAGGCGATTGTCTATTCGAGTGATAAAAATTAGCGTAGATTTTATAAGAAATAAAATGGATCATTGATATAAGAACTACTACGATTTAAACGTGAATCCTTTCATTCATTGCTTCAAAATGATTGCACCTAATGATAATACGAAGGGATCTGCGCATGACTTCTCGAAAATGTTAATTACTTGAAATGGAAGTAAATTGCTCCCAACAGGTCAATAGTTCATTTTTTATAGCTAAAATAAATGTATTTCATATAACAAGTAATTATTCTGAGGAACAATAGCCTGGAATCGTCTTTTCAAAAGCAATGTAAAGGAGTTTTGAGTTTAGCCTTGGCCGTAACTGTCACAAATCCCAACATTGAGTCACATGCTCTCCATTTCTACTCACCCCACGAAGGCACATTGAAGTTGTAAGGAGAAGGCCAAAGGAGAGTCTAGCCCCCAGAAAGTTTTGTCGGGTTTCAGCGCTACCTACCGCCACTTCAACAAACTACCATTTCTGATATCTTATCAGGTGATCACGCTCGCGACTGCTTTACCATCACTCCTCTAACTTACAGTTATCCCAAGATTATAAACTTGCAGTTGTCTCCACTATAATAATGCATTCTGCTTGATTCGTCACTCCAAAACACAAAAATGCAATAACAAGTTCTTTTTCCTCGTAATTTAAAAAGGCAGGGAAGAAGAGCTGCCAAACTTAGAAATGGGCGGTAAAACCGAGGCAAGCCTACTTTTCAGGAATGCCACTTGACCACGCTCACATGGAGCTGATAAGGATGGTAGTTCGCTGAAGTGGAAGTAGGTAGCGCTGAAACCCGACAACACTTTCTGGGGACTAGACTCTCCTGAAGGACAACCTCGTACGTAGCTATCCCTTCACTTCATTGGTCAGTCCCGCTTCTTACTCAGATGGTCGGCCAGAACCTTCAAAAATGCTGTCATTTGTGGTGCAAAAAGTTACAAGAGGGGTAAAAGAGGCGTGACGATCCTCATATGCTGCATGGTCTTCCGTTTCTTCTCCTCCTTCTGAGCACTGTGGGCTCTATATGAGGAATGTAGGAGGGTATCAGTGTCAACAACACAGACATCGAACAACGCCTCCCTCTGTGGCTCTCAGCAAGCCAGGTCTCCTCATGGTCCAGGATGTACAAGGGGCATCTCATCAATGATAGACTCTTTCACACCATTGAAATAAGCTCACTTAAGACATCCCATTGTGGCATCATGTAATGATACTGCCTGTCTTGCAGATCAAGGTGTGACCAAGCAAAAAACCCATCCACACCCATCACATGTAACAGACATTTCGACAGGCAACCTCTTGTATCTTAAAGGCCGCACACTAGAGGCGGGCCACATAGCATCACAACAGGTCGCATTTGACTGAGGGGAAAAACGCCTTGAGAAATGCGCTCTGGCCCGAATGCTACGTGAGCACCACCTCTTGAATCCCATTGAAGTGATCCAGACAGATTTTTGCAATGCGATGCGGCCCAACCCAACCTGCCTGTAGTGTGCGCGTACCTTATCACCAAGGCATCACGGAATTCGTATGGGGACAAGTCAAAATTATACTTCTTCAGTGACAGAGCCAACTTGAACTCTTTGTTCTCAATGCCCTGAGCACTGCACGCTCATATATTTTCCTTAATTTTTGATATCAACGAAAATGAATTAAAACATAAATTTGATAAGAATGACGAACGAGGATTGAAGGCCTAACTGTTCCATTTGCAAGCCATTCTCTTCTTTAATTGGACCACGACCTCACCAAGTGTGATATCAAAGAATGGCAGTGATTTTTTTAGGTCAGATTTGGAACTTTCTTCTCCAACTGCTGACAAAATGACATTGAGGAAGGTGTCCTGGCCTCATGCCCCCTCTTCTTACTAACACCTCAATGGCGAAAAAATGGAACTTATTTTTTAGAATATGTTCAGCAGCTTGTATTTGTAGCATCCATGAACACCAAGCAAGCGTGGTCAACCCTAAGTGGTCCATTCTCTGAGAAGTATTCAAGCAACAGAAAAACTGGTGAAAGCTATTGGTAGAACTGAATGTTCCAATAAAAGAGAAGAACAATCTACGAGATAAGTTGAGGGTCCCTGCCAGAAAGAATCCTAAATTCCGAGTGGCTGTTCTGAATCCAAATTCGGTTCTTCAATTGGACTATGACCCAACCGAGAGCGATATTAAATAAATGGCAGTGATTATCAGAGAGCTTGATTACATAATGGGTCCTCTAAACGCCAAAATGACCCCGAAAAAGGTGAGCCCCCTGGCTCTCATAGTCCCTCTACTTAGCACTATCTGACCAGTTGCTTGTATTTAGAGCATCCAAAAACTCCGTGCAAGCAAGCGTGTGAAATAAAATGACCCACACTGCCAACATTTTCAATCGCTCAATTTTCGAATTACTTACATTGATTACAATCGCAAAGTTCCTTGCTCTAATGAAAGTAGTGTTTACTAGGATGCATCACAACTTATTGATTCTTACTATTTTCATCAATTCCTCATGTGCAGATCCTTTTTGAAACAATGACAAATTTGATGGCAGTAGGAAATTTCCATGACTTTTCCAGTTAGGGTAAAATCATATTTCGAGGTAGATGGCCCCTTCTTCTCAGCTAGATATGTGGAGCTAAGAGTAATTAGTTTACGTAGAAAGCTATGAAACACCAAGTCGATAGGCCAAAGCATCTACAACATAACTCTGACTCCAACTATGTTCTTATAGGTATTTTTATATTCAATTTATAGGCCTGGTTATTCCAGGGCTAATACTTCTGTGGAACCATTTGAAGACTCGCATCTCTCATTGTAGGTGGATACAATAGGTAGGTACTCAGATCAACTAATTTAGGTCGAGAATTCCTGTTATGCTTTAGATAGGTACTCATTTTTTCATGGCACTGAACAGTTACAGTCAAAATTAACTCGGCTTTAGTTGTCTTTATTGTCATCAAGTGAATAGCACCCAGTTTTCAACAGTGGGTTTAAAGAGTAGATACAGAAAATTATCAATCCGAAAAAACTTTATACAAATTTTAAAAATCACGTTTAATATTATGAGTATAAAATTATACAAATCAATTGTCTGGGGAAAGTTGCATCTTTAGTTCACGTAGTCCCTCTAGGCTTCCACCTAGGGCTTCAGGTGTTCAACACTTTTCGTGAGTGATAGGGATTGCTAGTCTTCTGCAAGCATATTGATTGCTTACTATGCTATGTTTTTAAAAGAAAAAAAAAGCCTCATTGGCACATCAACAGATCACAAAACTGAAAAGAACGGCTGAGGCAAAGCCTAGCGGGAACTATGCGAATTAAGATGAATCAGCTCTCCCCAGACGCTCTTCAGGCAAGTGCCATCGTAATTCGTATGAATATTGAAGCATCTTAAACAAATCGAAAAGAAACAATACAAGTAACAACAATTGAGAGGCTTCCAATCATATAGTAGTAATTTTTAACACTTTCAAAATAAGCTCACTATAGAAGATACGTCGTGATAGAAGTAGGGACACAGCTGGATTCATAAGGACAAAATGTCTAATCTTAACACTTTGGTTTTCCCTCAATTTTTACCCGATATTTGAACGAGTACATACCTACGGATTTTCCAAATCGATTTTTGCAACAATTAGCTCTAAAAAATCGTCTTCTTGGACTTTACTGCTCTTGAACTCACATTCGAGAGAACCTTCTTGATGTAACTTGAACAGTGAAAATTCTTTGTACATAGCCATTGTGGTAAACCATTCTGTGTGATTGTAGAATGAGGAATTTCACCGAATTCTGTTTGCATTTTTCCTGAATAGTTAATGGTGTGGGATAGATGAAAATCGGGTTGATTTTGGAAAATAAGTCTCCTGTTATTTATTTATATTTTTTATAATTACTATATTTTTTTATATTTCCTGTTATATTTTTGGGAGACAATCAAAATTTATGATTTCAAAAAATAACTGGGAAAACGGACCTCTTCAACGTGAAGCGGGAATGCTCGCTGATTGGCTGTTCAGATCGCTGTCTCCGTCTCCTCCCAGTGTTGCCCGTTGGTATGACGAAATCGTGTTATCTAAGAGGAAAGTTATCAAACAAAAACTGTGATGATACAATCACTCAAGGACGGATGACACTTCCTGAGTAGGGGAAGAGAGAATCTTCCCCTACTCAGGAAGTGTCATCCGTCCTTGAGTGATTGTATCATCACAAAACAGGGGAAACCTAATTTTCCCCATCTTGCTTTTTCTATTTTTTTCTTCAGTTTTTCGATTTCGAACTTTACTGGTTTTGTGAAATGTTGCATCTGGGGACTATAGATTTCACGATCTCAGCACTTCAAGCGGCCGTAAATGAACTATTCCAGGTTGACGTCATCCTCCTGGTTTTTTTAAACGTTCACATTTTCTACACTGTTTTGTTTATTCGTAAATTAGGAAGTACGGGCTGGAAGTACGGGCCATAGGGGGGTTTTCCGAGGTGCTGAATCCGATTTTGGGGTCAAAAATAGGAAATTCCTCATTGGCGAAAACTTGACCACAAAAAACGCGAGCCAATAGGGAGAAGATCGGTAGTTCTGCGATATTTACAAACCACTTCTGCCTCAAAGCGTAGTTTTTCTAGTTTAGGTACCCGTAGTTGACTCAAATAAACGAAACCGCATGTTGGAATTTACAGGTAGAGATTTGGGTACTTTTCCGTTATATCTATCCATCTGTCTTCAACACGCCCGCCCGGTTTTCCAGGCATTCCTTTTCACTTACATTACATGTTTACGTCGGATTCGTCACAATTTTAAGCTGTTGGAAGAAATTAAATTATTAAAAAAAAAGAATTACCGCGTCTGTAGATGTTGCCGATGTCGGTGAGGATTTGTTTAAACAAATTGGCGTGGTTGTGATTTGATTGCCTCCACATAAAACCGTACAAATAGGTATCGAGTAGGTCATGAATTAGCTGTTCCGCATTGTCTTTGTCTTTGTCCTTTGTGAAGAGATGTTCGTAAACCGAATCATCAGGAAGGTATTGGACCCAAGCAGGCGCGCAGCGCCCTTGGTCAACGACTTTACCCCCTTGTTTTTCCAAGAATTCACCGATGTCTACTCCCTCAAAGAGAGCGTACATAAGTATAAAATTTGAATATAAAATGTGAATTTGAATGTGAAAAGGAATCATTACCGGTGCCTAGAAACATCGGGTGGGCGTGAAACAGTCGCGAAAGTTGTGAAACAGCCGGGGGGGGGGGGGGGGGGGGTATATCGGAAAAGTACCGAGATTTGAATAGCTTTCAATGGTACTTCGTCCACAAGAATAACAAGACGATGGAAAACACCACGGAAATTTTAGAAATGTGTAGTATCTACTTGGTGAAAATTCTAGACGTTGATATTTCGAGGTGATCAAAAACCCACACATTTGATAACTTAAAAAACGTGCGTACCTACGCTAATAAATAATAATCAACCGTCTTCTTACCTACATTCATAGGTCTTCCAAGGTTTGGAATCAAGGCTCAATAAAATGATTTTATTGTCAATGTAGACACCATGTTGTTTATTAATTTTAACGAATAATCTGAAAGTGAAAACTACTATTCGATTTCGTTCCAGTCTTATTCTTTATTTCAGGGGTTTTATTTTGCACCTTTTCATGGATTCCGAACCCTGGAAAACGACTAAATTATTTTAAATAAATAAATAAAAATAAAAATTCGTCCTAACAACAATAAATTCAAATTGAGGATTCGAATTGCAAAGAGATGTGCAAAGTTATGAATCAGTCATGGTTAGGTAGACCGGTCTATCGACCAGACTGATTACCTACCTACTAACCTCTGTACATAGCAGACACCACGCAGACTGAGAACTCGTGAAATTTGGCCAATAGGCATTGAGTTATGCAGGTAAATCCAAAACTAGAAGTTACACTATTAATTTAGTACAACCTTCAGCTTGCGTTGCTCAAGATTTGGCAACGCTGCACCTACTTACCCATTCAGGTCGACCGCTGCCACTAAAGCAACGATTTAGCTTAATCAATTGAAGAGCGGGGCCAAAAAGGGGTACATGTTCCTTTTTTGAATTTTACAGGAGAGCCAAAAAGCGAATCCCAATCATGCGGTCACGGATTCACAAGCTAAATCGAGCATGTACCCCTGTTCCATCAGATTTCCCACAAGCTAATAATAATGTAAGACCACCGCAATACATACCGCATAATAATATAAGAAAGCTTTCTATTTGTGGGGCAGTTACACATTATAGCATTTACAAATTTATTTCAATCCTTTACAATATAATTTAAACCCTTTCTAAAATTATTTCAACCTTTTACAAATAAAGGGGAAAAGGGTTTAAATAATTTTGTAAAGGGTTTGAATAAATTTCTAAAAGGTTGAAATAATTTTGTAAAGGATTGAAATAAATTTGTAAATGCTATATATCTTTATATTTTCTATCTGAAGGACGTTCCCTGAAAGTCATACTTTTCCAAACAATAAGTTTTCATTTTTCATAAGTATAAGAAATAAGAATAACAGATTTTAAAATAAAAAAATCATTGTATTTGTACTACTGTTTTTTGGTAAAATATTTTTTATATAACATTATTCAAATGAAATAATAATTATTTCATTCTTCAAAGAAGAAGAATAATTATTATTCTTCTTCTTTGAAACAGCAAAATATTAAAAGTTTACGATAGTTAAAAATATCGATATTTTATTCTATAATCATGTAGAGGAAACCTCAAGCTTCAATTTGACGCAAAAAAAAATTTTTCGTAAAAAGTGACATGTAGGTACCCCTTTTCGGCCCAGCTCTTCAATTATCTCGAGTAACTTTCTATTGGTGATGCTATATAGGAAACAAAAGTGTTCTGAATTGTTCTATGATACTTGTGTCTACCTAATTCGAAGAAAGATATCCAACTAAGAATTGAACTGATAATGAAACATCAAGAAGTGATAGCTATTGCATTTTGGTTAACGTACCTTAACCAACCTAAACACCAAGAAAACTGTGTCAGTTGAAAACTTCAACAAATTGTGTCTTCTAAAATCAAAATTTTCGTTTGCATTTCGAGTTTGAGTTTTCCGAGTCTTTCAGTGGTCAATTTCTTTCCACTCGCTAAACTTCAGATATAATGGTTCAATTCTAATGGAAAAAGGTTTGCACAGGTTTCACTTCAGTCAAATCTGGCAATGAATCTTCCATATGGTTACACTAAGAAAAAATGGTTGCACTGATAGGTAGGTACTCGTTTAAAGTTCAATTCTACGAAGGTGCGAATCAAAGAGCAAATGCTCCCAAATTAGGTATGCAGGTACCTCCATAATTACCCGTAAAAAGCAACATTCAGTAACATAAAAAAAAATCCTCGTTTTTGAGGTCAATAAAAATACAGTATTTAAGAAGTTTCTACATTCAAATAAAAGTTATTTTTCAACAAGTGAAATTTGGATACATGGATCACATTAATTTCTTTATAAAATTTCAAGTGTCTTCTAACAAGATAACTCTTCCTCAGTAGGTTTCACATTTTGCTACTTACGTCACGTAGATTTTGGACGTAACGGATACGTATCTTCTAACAGTCTATGTCAATAAATTATTGAACTCTAAAAACTAATAGATTCCCCAAAAACTGATGTATTTGTTTTCCCAGTCGTTGCATATCATTTCACCAAATAAATGAACCGGAAGTAATAAGTACATTAATTAGGTGAGTACAGTATTACAATTATAACAGCAGTATCGATGATGAAGAAGAAATTGAATAAAATTGACGAATATTTTATTCGTAATATTAATGAGAAGCGATTAGCGTCGCTCGAGAAACTATCATAGCGTACAACCTATTTAACTAAGAAAAAATACAGATACAAATTGATGATAGTAAGTTTCGAGAAATCTTCATTAGCGCATTTGAAAACATGAATAACATTCCTTCCTATGTAACATCTCCTGGATTGAAAAAAAAAAAACCTGGAAAAAAATAAAAAAATTTGGTCAATAAACGTCGATGATAGAAGCTGATAAAAATAAAGATCTTCCCGTAAGTGTAATGAGTCATTACACTAATGTGTCATTACTAATGACACATTAAGCGGCAGCGGTTTGCGGTTCTCTGCAGCCACAAAACCGCGGCGAAAAACCGCGTTTGGAGCTACATGACATATTGAGCTGAAAACCGCGATGGGGTTGTAGCTGGTGGGTGGGAAACGCGAATTAAATTGAATTAAAATTAAAATAAATGGAATAATTTCAATAAATTACTATTACACTGCAATAATTCTGAAGGTACCTACTACATTATTTCAGAAATTCCCCACCAACATTTTCACAGGAGAGTCTAGCCCTCGGACAGTATTGTCGGGTTTCAGCGCTACCTACTGCCACTTCAACTAACTACCATTTCTGATATCTTATCAGGTGATCACGCTCGCGACCGCATTACCGTCGCTCCTCTAACTTGCAGTTATCCCAAGATTACAATGTAGCAAAGAAGAACAACACAACAATTGAAAACAACACAAAAATGCAATATCAACTTCCTTTTCCTCGCAATTTAAAAAGGCAGGGAAGTAAAGCCGCCAGACTTAGAAATTAGAGAGTGGTAAAACCGAGGTGGTAAAATCGAGGTAAGCATACTTTTCAGAAATGCTGCTTGACCACGCTCACATCGAGCTGAAAAAGGATAATAGTTCGCTGAAGTGGCGGTAGGTAGCGCTGAAACCCGACAATACTCACCACTAAGTGCATTCAAATCAATTCTAATAAGTAATATTCTTTGGGCCAGCTCCCAACTAATTTCCAAATCGCCGATGTGTCCCTATATTCCAGAGAATGAAAAATATTACGTAACCACATAAAAAGTTTTGTGGGTAAAATCGTTACAAAACCAAAATTTTAACCCCCCCCCCCCCCTCAAAATTTGATGTTTTACGTTTCAAGGTACGTAGAATACGAAAATCGAATAAAAAAACGCTTGCATACGAGTCTGCAACGCATTGGGACATTCTCATGTCTTTACCTATTGCTTTTTACCTCACTATAGGATTTTATAACCCACCCTCCGTTGTTGTCAGAATGTGAAACGAATCATTAACATAATAACATAGATATATTATGTTACAAATTGACACAATTATTAATATTAAGAGGTAGGTACCTAATTTCAATAAAATAGACGATTCCGGATTAATTATCTTCTACACTCACGATCATTAGTTTGTAAACAAAATATGAGAACAGTTATGCCCATAGCTCCGCTATTCGTATAGTCAATATGTTATGGAGAACATGAAAATGTTCGTTAAATCGAGAGCTTTCCAACGAGTGGTGAACGATTTTTGTGGGTTAAAAAGTGTAGAAAAGGAACAAACCTAACAACGGGGTCGTTGTAAGCGGAAATCATTATAAAGGCACTGTAACACAATTTCGTTACGCAATTTCGTGACAGTTTTTTGTGCTATGTGCCAGGGCAAAGACATGAAAATGTCAAAACTCAAAAATAAATGTTCTCGAGTCGACTTGTCTTGAAAGTAGTCCATGTACATCGCCACATTGTAATCTTGGGATAAATGCAAGTTGAGGAGCGACGGTAATGCGGTCGCGAGCGTGATCACCTGATAAGATATCAGAAATGGTAGTTATACTCTTGCCTTTATTTAAAGAGCTCTGGAACGCGGGTTCCAAAACCCCTTCCCTGCCAAGAGGTGGCAACGTTGCAAGGTGCTCACCTTGGGGTCTCAACTCACAACCCTTCGCGGTCAAAACCCATCATCCCTCTTCCTTCTTCCTCTTCTATCAACATACAATTTAATTATTTATCGTTCGGTGAACATTTTTTGTAATTTAAATTCGTAACGTACTAATTATTCTGATGAAAATGAGTCCAAATTTCCTGTAATTCGGCGAAGAGGGCGTAATTCGTTTGGGTGGATTGGCCGGGAGAGGGCTGCTGAGTTTTAATCGTACCTGCCTCGAGTTTATACTCGATATGTTCAATTTTTCTCGCTGATCACGATTTTGGTGATGGGATGATCGAAATAATTTGTGAATCAAGTGTGCATTTGCAGAAGAGGGTAAACTGTTGGGGGGGTTCACGGGCGGAGGGGTCGCGCAGGTATACCTCGACCTTCCGCTGGGGCTCGGATTCTTGCAGCGATGCCGAACCTTCGGGGCCTTCAAAAATCCCAGAGCTCTTTAAATAAAGGCAAGAGTATAGTTGAAGTGGCGGTAGGTAGCGCTGAAACCCAACAATACTGTCCGAGGGCTAGACTCTCCTCGTTTTCACAGCTTGGTACATAATTACTATAGACAGATTACGAGGTAGCCATTTTTCGTACTTACTTTTTTTCTGCTGTTCTTCAGATGAGAAAGAATCCCAATCCGGGTACACCCCGCTTGCTATTCCAAGGCACACCTTCTACTTTTCATATCTATCCTGATAAACCTCTGCCCCTTTACATTAGTGTAATGACACATTGAGCTGGAAACCGCAAAACGCATCCTGCTGCAGGAATCCGCCAGCAAGTGTTTTCTTATGGGCGATCACAAATTAGGAAAACCCTGCCGCGGCGACCGCGGGCGGTTTTTTTCTGCCGCGACCTGTCGTAGGTTTCCAAAACTCTGCTTCCCACACTGCGGCGCGGTTTGGATGGGAGAACCCAAAGAAACAAGTGCCTAGTGACAAATTGGGCGGCAGAACCGCACGCCGCATCTTTTCGCCCGCTTTGCATCTATTGTGAACTAAACTATTCGCTGTTTTTGGTTTAGTATTATTATTATTTTGTTTTCTTTTCGTAATGACGACGGAAACACTTATTTCGCTGGTTGAGAATCAACCGTCAGTATGGTGCAAAGGGGCAGAGGTGTATCGGGACATATATGAGAAGGAGAAGGCGTGGCTTGGAATAGCAAGCGGGATGTACCCGGATTGGGATGCTTTCTCAAGAACAGCAGAAAAAAATTAAGTACGAAAAATGACTACCTACCTCGTGATCTGTCTATAATAATTATGTCCCTTGCTGTGAAAATGTTGGTGAGGAATTTCTGAAATAATGTAGGTACCTCAGAATTATTGCAGTGTAATAGTAATTTATTCAAATTATTCCAGTTATTTTAATTTTAATTCAATTCCGATTCAATTTAATTCGATTCCCCCACCCACCAACTACAACCCCATCGCGGTTTTCTGCTCAATATGTCATGTAGCACCAAACGCGGTTTTTCGCCGAGGTTTTGCAGCTGCAGAGAACATTTGGTGGTCCCAAGAAGCTGACATTTGACATAAATTAATGAAGGAAAATACAATAAAAATTCTAGATGGACAGACGAGTAAGAATGATAGGGATATGCAGCGAGCGTATCCCAGATACCACTTATCATATCCAGTGATGGAGGAGAGTGAGAGACGTGCTTCTACAGGTTAGCGGTGGTGGTTGGTGGTAGCTTCTAGTCCACAAGCCAAGAGACCAAGATTGTCCCTGGGAAAACTAAGGGGAATCACGCTTGGGGCCATTCACCTGAACCTTCTACTACTTCCTTTACAAGCTACATCACAAAACTTAGTTTACACCTACTCACTGCAAGAAGAACCAGGAATCCGTTACATAGATGAATAAGGGAGTATAAGCTGGAACTAAATGGGGATAGTCGTGTCTTTTGGGGCTTCGCCTTTGAGACGTCCAATCATTCCATCTATCATGTCCGCATCCACAAGTCCGATGAACTTATCAACAACTAGTCCATTCCTAATGGCAAGTACAGCTGGAACAGCCTGGGAAAAGGAAATTCTTTTGTAACACCTTCAAGTCAAAACCTTGATCAAACCTTCAAGTTCTCAATGTACAACACATTTATTTTAGAATTCTGATGAAAAAAGATAGAACACAGCTTACATTTTAAAAAAAATAATCTCCCCTCAAAGACTAAAGGTCTATCTGACGGAGGGGGCACGCCATAAAACAAAATAAATAAATAAATCAAATATAATGGGGAGGATGCCCAGGACTCACCCGATGCCGGCCCTAGGAATGAGGGATGATGAGGAAGGTGGGGGTGGGTGAGAGGGATGAAGGGATGTGCCTCTATAAAATGACCACCAGTTTAAATATGAGCCGAGCAGTACGCGTCTGGTGACACCACGGAGCACACCTACTGAGATGCCCAACTCGTGCAACTCCGTGGCACTTTTCCCACACCACGACAAGGTCGCAGCCATCACCCTGAAGTTTTTGGGTTCCACTCCTTTTAGCTCTGACACTGCTTGCCGTAAATCATCTCTATCGTACTTTCTTATCTTAGCCCGCCAGGTCTGCTCCTTGTCCATGCTGCCATTAACAACATGGACATCCAGGATAATGCAAGACCTGTCGGGCTTGACGGCAACGATGTCAGGCCTGGTCACTTGGCATGTGGTATAATCTCTCCCTTTCAACATCCCAGCCGGATGACAAGGCACCTGCTATCTGCTTGGCATCATGACGTAGGATGCGGCCCCCATGAGTTCGTGGACACTGCTGCACTACATGATACAGGTGTTCATTTCCACTCCGACAGGCACGGCAAAGGGTATCTGCCATCCCACAACTACCCCTTGAACACCATACTGCTGTTGGCAGTGTTGCCATGCAGACAGCGTGGAAGTTCTGGTAGTTGCGGGCCCCGATGCCCTCCAAAGCCCAATCCACCCACTGGGATGAGATAAGGCTTTCAGAGCACTGTCGGAGTTCTTTACCATCCACTGACTCATGCAGGGCAGCAGCGAACTCAGCAGATGAACTGGGTTTTGGAGCAGATGGTGTTGTTCGGTCGCACCATGCTAACTGCTGCCTGACAAAATCAAGAACAGCAGCAACACGGGCGACCTCCCAGCTCGACCCCTGAAGGGCTAGCAGGCGCTGGCGGCGCAGAGAAGGGATACATACGGAGAGAGACACAACGCCAAGCCCACCGGATTTGACCGGTGCATGGATGTAGGCACTTGGGACACCAGGTGGGAACCTCAGCCAAGAGCACACAGCAGAACGGACTTCTCGATCTAATTCCTGCAGCCTCCCCGCCGTAAGCCTACCAAAGACTAACCCGTAGGTTAGCTTTGGCAGTAAGTACGTGCGGAGGAGGCGCAGCCTCTGCTGTGGCTTTAATGGAGCCTTGGTAACGCGAACCAGATGTTGAGCCTTGGTAACGCGAACAGAAGTTGCCACCTCCCTAGAGCAGCACGTGGTTATAAATTAAACTATTTCTCACCTTGACTTCAAAAGTGTGAACCAATTCTGGATTAGCTTCGACGTCAATTATCGCCAAATGGATGTCTTCAGAGGCGTCTGTGATAGCTCTGAGCTTAGGAGTGAGGATGTGGCAAGGATCACACCAGTCAGCGTGGAAATTAACAATAACAGGAACTCTGCTGTTGATAACCTGTGAATTGAATATAATTACATAATACTGCACAAATTAGCGATAGGGAGGTAACATAACTACGAGGGTTAGACCAAAAGTAAGTTTAATAGGGTTCTAAAAAAATCTAATTTATTCAGAAAATTTATTTACGCCAGGGTCATATTACTTCTCGACTTAGTCACCAGCCCTAACTAAACATTTTTGATAGCGAGAGTAAGTTTTTTTTATTACCACTGCGTGCCCTTCCCCCTGCGCCTTACATCTATTTCTTTCTTCATCCAAGAGCAATCTGTGAACCCATTTGTCACAAAGCTTCGAAAGCTTAAGATTTTTTTTAATGACCCCCACGACAGTTGAGCATCTAATGTCAATGTTCGAGGGCAAGAGAGCGCAGATTTTGTTGTTGAGCGCGGATTTTCGAGGATTATGCGGGTTGGTGGGTAGATAGTCCCCTATGAAAAGCATTGCCCCCGGACTTATAGTAGCTGCTGCGCATGCGCAAACGTGAAATTCTTGCCACAGCTATAACTTCTACTTTGCCCATCTGATTTGGATGACATTTTCAGGAATTATGCGAGTTGGGGAGTAGATGGTCCCCTATGAAAATCATTGCCCCCAGACTTATAGTAGCCACAGCGCATGCGCAAACGTGAAATCCTTGCCACAGCTATAACTTCTACTTTTCCCATCTGATTTGGATGACATTTTCAGGAATTATGCGAGTTGGGGAGTAGATGGTCCCCTATGAAAATCATTGCCTCCAAATTGAATGTATTTTGTGCGCATGCTCAAATGTGAAATCCTTGTGACAGCCGTGACTTCTACATTTTCCAACAATATTCAGAGATTGTGCGGGTTGACGCGTTGAGTCCCCTATGAGGGTAGTGCAAGGTACTTGATTGATGTTTTGAGATTACTACTATGCATCGGATCATCTATACAATCGGGTTATGGATACGAGGAAGCTATATGCCACACCCACTTGGGTTTTTAACCCCTTTAAACTTACTTTTGGTCAAATCCTCGAATCTGTACTATGGTAGTAACTGTGCTGTAATAAATTTCGCTAACCTTTTCAACAAATTCTGTGTTATCAGAGATATTGAAACTCTTCTGTCTTTCTTGATGACATCTCCATAGATGTCTCCTGCCCACTCCCAGAGCTCTAAGAACAGAAAAAGAAATAAAAGCACACGATTATTGGGTGATTATTTTTAGAATTAATTAATTAATGAATACTAAATGAATATGAATTAAACTAATTAAGCAAAATGAATATAAATTTATATAGGGTCAGGCGGGGCATTTTATGAAATATCTGACTTTGTGTGGAAAGACAGCAAGAATCCTAGTTGAACGAGAAAACAAGCTCACACGCAGCAGCCACACCAGACCCTGACATTAGACCCTCAATATTGAGCCAACTCTTTCAGAAGAGCGAGCGAACCACGGCTCAGTAAAAATGAACCGCAGTTCCTCGATCTTCAGACCTTTTGAGATCAGTGGGTAGTGTTCGGTAAAGAACGTTTTTTGTTTTTTCAGAAGAGCGAGTGAACTGTGGCTCAGTAAAAATCCATGAACGGTAATCTGCGATCTTTGGTTCTTTAGATATTGGTAGTGTTCGGTTTGGTCCTCCTTTTCGTCAATTTACTGTTGATAACCCATTCGATAATTCAGAGGGAAAATACGTTAGACATCGATCAAATGCAACAATTTTGTAAAATTATATCGTACCACCACTCAAAAAATTGTATTTGGTCGTTTAAAAGAGCTGAGCTTTAAAATCTCTGAATGAGAGGAGCACTCAGAGCTATACTTTTAGGTGAGCCGTTTTGCCCATCTCTACGTCACATTCTGTGATTTGTTTGGAAGGAATATAGAGTTGAGCGCTCAGACGGCCATTGAAGTAACTAGACACCAAAAATAGAACTTCAAGGTCGAGTATTATTATCAGATGATCAATCATGTTCTATCAATCTGTGAAGAAACATATTGAAATAGAGTGGCCTCAATACGAGAAAAAACGAGATGCACCCCCCCCCCCCCCTCCACGACACCACTTAAGAAGTATCTGAACAGCTGATAACAAAAAACATGAAGGCAGAAACCGAGGGCTAGGGGTGAGTCAGTCCAGGTATTTCTCTGGAACAGTTCCAACGGTTACAGTGACAGAGATGTAACCGTTCCAAATTACTGGTACAGCCTACCGAAGGCAGTCAAATCCCACTCTCATGATCACAACTTGCAATTCAGAAGGAAAGAATTCAAACAAGTGTTGGAAAAGAGATAATCATTTAATAATAGTGACCAGACATTTCAAGGAAAGAATCATTTTTCGTTGCAGTTTAAGAACATAACATCCATGCTAGCCAGTCCAGAAGATCCCTTTCAAGTCCAGAGCCATTCCATAATACCTTGTCAGTCTCTGGAATCAGTAAGGGCGCTTCCCGGTACACGGAACTGGACTGGTAAGGGCTGAGTTTTTGTCACAGTATGGCACCGTTACTAGTTGATAGTCGATTCCACAGTCCCGGTACAGCTGTACCTCAGGCCAAAATGTTACAGTTTTTTACCCTCACAAATATTTATTTACATGCCCCGAGAATTCAATTACCTTAAGGGGAAAGCACCAGTAGTGGACATGTTAAGAAAATCGTGTGCGTTTTTTTGTGTTTCCTCATACATTTTTAGCTTCAAAACTGTTTTTGGGTGTCTGCATGTTCTTCAGACCTTTTTTTTCATTGATTTTAATCGATGGAATCACAAATTTTATAAATTTTTGAAGAAATAGAGTCAAAATTTGTGGAATAATAGAATACACCAGTAAAGGACAGCTAAAATTTTTGAATGTCGATGTAGTGGACACTTGATGACCCAGTAGTGGACACGTGGTATATATCAACAAGACAATAGGTTTGTTCCATGCGAGGCGATTTCGGGTGCAGTGCAGGTGCAAGTGCAGGTTCGGGTTCTTGTGAGTTCATTGAGGAGTGGGGGAAGGTGTAGAGCGGGTGCAGAAATTTCTCAGTTCGTGTACTCATCGCTTGGAACACGAAAAGTGGAAAAAAAGTTGTTTTTTTTTTCTCTTCCTACCCACATCTTCCTACGTTCATTTCAAGTATTAAGTCGGTAACCTTCATCTAATTTCTCCCTTAATGGAGAACAAAATACTGCCTAGACATATCCATGATCTATTGTTTTTCCCATTAAGGGAGAAATTTCGAATAATTGCCAGGTTTCCTTCTTTGAAACCAAACCCTGGCTACGAACTCTTTACTAGTGCTGGTGATGTGAGACCGCTCACATTCGACCCAGCGTGGTTAAATGCCTGGAAAATGACACTCCATATTATGGTACATACCTATCTTCGATTTTTTGGATCATTGCTCGGCAAATTTAGACGGGTTGTTTTGGACCGTATGGGCTAGCGAGTTTCACGTGTTTTCGGGCATTTTTGAAATTTAAACCCAGGCAAATCTCTTTTAAATACCTAATTGTCTAAATTATTCATTTGATGAATAAAAAATACCTTAAATAATTCGCTAAAATGTACGTACTTGCTCAATTGGAAGCAAACGGCCCGGTATCAGAGTGGTTGATCCCCTCCGCGATTTTTAGATACCCTAAAATGATCTATAAATTGGACATGGTCGTATAATAGTACTGTTTTCAAATAATCTTCATTTTTATTACAAATCCGGTCGTCGAACACAACAGCAATTTCCTCTTCTGTCCTGAGGATTTGTTCCAGTGGAAGGCTATCCTCATCGAATAATAAAGAATAAATCAAATTATTCACATCCATTATTCTCGTTGAGAGTTCTACACTTTTGAAATAAAAAAAAAATTGGAGAGAAAAAATCAGAACAAAACGCTTGGAACGATCAAACAACAACGATTTAGAACGAATAACTTCAATTTGCGCCAAAAACAAAAATGGACGTTTATTTCTGCACCCGAACCCAAAGCTGCACCTCCTTTTCAGATAGTGCGGAATTTTCGTGAACTCGGTGCAGAAATTTCATGAACCCATCGGGCTTGGAACATGGTTCAGTGTACAGTCCGAGTAGAAAGTAAAAGTTAGGTTCATGAACTCGACCGCTTGGAACACATTTCACCTGCCCCCATCCCTGCGCGTGGCCACTGCGCCGAACTGGTTCATGAGTTCAGCTCGCATGGAACAAACCTAATGTAAAATTTGGTTCATAATCATGTATAATCATTTATTCAATCATACAAACACATGGAAAAAATTGTTGCAAGGCCCTGAAATCACGGAAAATTTTAAAATATGCGTGAGATAAATTGTTTTACAAGAACCCGTTTCTTGTAATCCATCCCTTATCGCCTGATCCAACTGTTCTTGGGAGTAATTTTGAATTTTCTTTTTTCGCATCCCATCTCTTCTTTTCTTCTGTGCTTCATTTTTGCTATGAAAGTAAAAATAAACAATCAATAGAAAATCCCAAAAAAATGCCATTCAAATAGAAGAATAAAGTGAGCACTAGTAGAGGACAGTTCTTGTACTAGTAGAGGATACCTCTGTACTAGTAGTGGACATCTCTTGTACTAGTAGAGGACACCCCTGTCCGCCTCTGGTCCGCAACATTAGATTTATTTGAAAATCGTATCGTGAGCTAGTTGCAATGTAAATGAATAAGTGGCAAATAAAAAAAATAACCTCTCTCGAAAAGGGAAGATGCGCCAGTAGTGAAAAGGGTTTCCACTACTTGAGCATCCAACATTTTTGCTGCACTAGAAGCGAACATGCTTAAAAAGCCCAGTTTACCAACATAAACGAAGTTAAGCGGCCGGAAAATCATCTAATTAGTAACTGAAGTGATTATTCAACCCAATGGGCACAAATATTTGAAGATTATATATGAATATTTCTTAAAACTTACCTTCTTTCACAACGTCCTGCACGAAATCACTACACTCACTGACTGGTTGTTTTGATGCTGAGTCATTGTTTTTCACCTTAACTCTAACGTCTTCTTCTTGTTCTTCACGTTTAATTGGATATTACTTTAGTGAATCCAAAAAGCATCAAGTGCCCAGCTCAACCCAAATCCTTATTCTACAACTTTTTTTTCTCCAAAGTGTCCACTACTGGTACAGTGTCCACTATTGATGCTTTCCCCTTAATTAAAAAACAAATAGAATTTTCGCCATGACATGTTGATGAACAATACTAAGTTTAAAAACGAGTTTGAAGAAAATATTGGATTTAAAGATAAGTTTTGAATTCATCGAAGACGCTCACCTTTTTGCCAAGTAAGACAATGCTGCCATAAATGAAATTCAAATTTTAATGAGTTTAGGTCGATGAACTGATGTGATGGAGTCAGTCACTACAAAAATGAAACCCCCGACAGCTGAGAGAACTAAAATTGCGAGAAGACACAATCGCCAGATGAAGAGAGGGTACTCACTCTGAAATAGAACAAAATGTACAAAGAAATTATTTATTTTTAACTGTGGTTGACTGAGGACTAAAGTATTAGTAAGTACTAAGGATTGGATTACATTATAGTACTAAGATTAGATTATAAGTAATACGGAGGGTGTTGGTGGAGACCAGACAATATCAATATTTCAAACTCAAAACACGGAAGTTGGAATACGCATCTTTATTCGAATGTCAGTGGGCACTTAATCTACCTGTCTTCACCAACACCTATCAAAATAAACAACGTTTGTCATTTACGCTCACTACGGAGAAGAATTTAGCTCACAACGCCTGTGCTTAACGGTCATAAGTGGACAGAAGAAGCTGGTGCTCTCAAAAATACTCAACACTTTGCATAACAATAATTTAACCATAATTAAATACCTTATAACTTCCAGAGAAACTTTCTTCGCTCCGGGGAATAAAAAATAATATGAGGAAAACTACCAAAGTGAAGCAGACGGAAATGGGTCCAATTGAACCTCGAGTGCGCAGTGAGACTGCGCACAACAACGTCGATACCAAAGTTAGAGATATCAATATGAACGTACCAATTCCCAATCCGAAAATCATTCCATTCATATTCTGAAATTAAGTTATTAACGAATCAGAAATCATTCATTATGTTGGCAGTGTGAATGAACTTATTTCATACGAAATATAACGTAAGCACATACAATTAGGTTGCAATGTCACACTTTGATAAACTTGTTACAATGTCTTGCAATCATTGGAAGAGTAGAAGAAGTAGACAACTACATGTAAGTTCATAGGTTGAATGATGCATGTTTGATAAATTATTATCTGTGTTTCTAAAGCACTTCCTCCCATTCCCTTCGAATCCACTGAGGAATTTCACCGAATTCTGTTTGCATTTTTCCTGAATAGTTAATGGTGTGGGATAGATGAAAATCGGGTTGATTTCGGAAAATAAGTCTCCTGTTATTTTTGGGAGACAATCAAAATTTATGATTTCAAAAAATAACCGGGAAAACGGACCTCTTCAACATGAAGCAAGAACGCTCGCTGATTGGCTGTTCGGATCGCCGTCTCCTCCCAGTGTTGCCCGATGGAACGACCAAATCATGTTATCTAAAAGGAAAGTTATCAAACAAAAACAGGCAAAACCTAATTTTCCCCATCTTGCTTTTTCTATTGCTTCCGAGTCTACCAAGGTAGCGGAAGCTTTGTTTTCACTTTTCAAGGACGAAAAAAAAAGTTCTCCAAAATCAAAGTTTTCACTCGCGTTTTGCGTTTTAGACCTTCCTGAACAATTTTGGTTCCGTGTCTGTCTGTCTGTCTGTCCGTCTGTCATCAATTCCTTGTAACGCGCATAACTATACGAAGTTATTGTCCAATTTCGATGAAATTTTCAGGGATTGTGCGGGTTGGTGTGTAGACGGTCCCCTATGATAATCATCATCCTCGGACTGATACAAGCGACTGCGCATGCGCAAACGTGAATTCCTTGTAACGGCCATAACTTCTACATTTTCCATCCGATTTCAATGAAATTTTCAGGGATGTTACAGATTAGTATCTAGATAGTTCCCTATGAAAATCACCCCCTTCGGATTGATAGTAGCTACTGCGCATGCGCAAACGTGAATTTCCTTCTAACGGCCATAACTTCCACATTTTCCACTCGATTTCGATGAAAATTTCAGGGATTATGTGGATTAGGTTGTAGATGGTCCCCTATGAAAATCATCATCCCCGGACTGATAGAAGCGACTGCGCATGCGCAAACGTGAATTCCTTGTAACGGCCATAACTTCTACATTTTCAATCCGATTTCAATAAAATTTTCAGGGATGTTACAGAGTAGTGTTTAGATGGTCACCTATGAAAATCATAGAGAATTGTTTTTCATAGAGGGATTCATTCATAGAGGGATGGTCTCCTGTGAGAATCTCAAATCTTATACATGACAAGGCTTCAATAGCTCAGAGGACAGAGTCTTGATTTGTGCTCCAGGGATCGCGGGTTCGAATCCCAGCCGAGGCTAAGAATTTTTTTGATC
Source organism: Apolygus lucorum (assembly GCA_009739505.2). NCBI lineage: Eukaryota > Metazoa > Arthropoda > Insecta > Hemiptera > Miridae > Apolygus > Apolygus lucorum. The sequence goes on from CM019183.2 coordinate 11,764,531, forward strand.
CAATCACATACATCTACTCACTTAATTTTTCATTCGTATTTGATGAAATTTTCTAGGATTGTCCAGATTAGCGTGTAGATGGTCCCCTATGAGGGTAGTGAAAGGTACTTAGAGTTCGGTGTTTTGAGATTAACTACTATGCATCGGATCATCTATACAATCGGGTTATGGATACGAGGAAGCTATGTGCCACACCCACTTGGCAGGCGTTTTTTTTTCTTCGGTTTTTTTCGATTTTGAACTTTACTGGTTTTGTGAAATGTTGCATTTGAGGACTGTAGATTTCTCGCTCTCAGCGCTTCAAGCGGCCATAAATGAACTATCCCAGGATGACGTCATCCTACCGGTTTTTTTTTTAACGTTCACATTTTCTACACTGTTTACTTTATTCGTAAATTAGGAAGTACGGGCTGAAAGTTTGCCGTAGGGAGGTTTCTCGAGGTGCTGAATCCGATTTTGGGGTCAAAAATAGGAAATTCCGACATGGTGAAATTCCTCATTATTAAGACGAATTATTTGGAATTGTTGGTTTCTTGCTTTAAATTTTGCTTGACATAGGATAAACACAAACAAGACTTAACAAACCCCTGAGGCATTCAAATTCAACATTCTTCGAAGATCGGAAAAAAGTTTTTTTGATTACAGTTTCTAAAATACATTAAAAACTGCAAGAACTTGCGAGGAATCACTTTATTATCAATTCCCAGCTAGGATTTCTTGAGGGCAAACCTGAACAAAATTAACCTAATTAACCCTCGGACTCACGTCTAAGATAAGAGCAAGCTTGTTTCCTCAAAAAGCCAGACCAGATGAACACCATCCGTCTCATTGTTGAACACAGAGAGTTCCAGGCCTACCTGTATCTCCAGTTAATTGACTTTGAGAAAGCACCAGATCGATTGAATTGAGGTGAGATTTTTAACTGCTGGAGGATGAATGGCATTCCACGAAAGATTCTAGCCATTTTGAAGGAAGTGTACTGTGGTTCGCAAGCCAGGAAGTCCACCAACAAACCCCTCCATCAACAGAAGTTCTGGGGTCAAGCAGGGATGCATTTCACGCCCATCCTTCTTTTCTTGATGAATGAGATTATGCTGAAGGTGGCTGAGGGAAAGGCTAGATGCCTCCAATGGACACTAACAGTACGACTGGAGGGCTTGGGTTTTGCGGATGACACTTGATTGCTGTCTGACCTAAACCAACTGCCCAGGGATATGGCCTACGGTTAAATGCAGGCAACACGATCCAACGTCGCCTCCAATAACCCTCTCCATTTAATGCAACGGTGGTTGAAGAGGTAGATGCATTCACATACTTGACTCCTAAAGGAGGTAAGACAGCAGAGGACGTTGCAACACGTACACGCAAGGCAAATTTGTCCAGTTTTTTCCCCAGCATGACGTTCAATAGAAATAACCACCAAGACCAAACCGAATCTCCGGCTCAAATGCTAAAGTTGTCCAACGGAGTGTTGAAGACCTATGGAGGAAAACTGGCGAAACCCCAATTAAAGTTCACATCATGAGAAGGAAATGGGAATGGACGGTCATACGGTGTCTGGCCAAAAACAGAGACCGCTGGCGATCCTTTGTAGAGGCATGTTGCTCTGATCAAGAGCTATCTATAATTTGATTCAAGTCAGGACCTAGGAAAATGCAAACTAAGTACACTCAATGGGGAGTTGGCCGTAGATTGTAGATGAATTCGCGGATCAGGGTGATGGGAGCCCAAAGCACTGAAGCCTGGTGGCTTATTGTGCTACTCCGCGGATTCTGTTCCTAGTCAAAGAGTCCTAGCCCTTTAGTAAGGGCCAGTAGCGGTTAGGCTACATTTGTGCTGGGAAAAGCCTCCAAGGGTGTAGGTGACCCGAGGAGGTGAAACCTGCGGTTTGATAGCACTTCACAATCGAATGTTATGTGGGAGGCTTTTTCTTCAGCCTCTCCACACAGCCTGCAGAGGGTTGTATTCTGGTTTACCCCACTGCGGTTAAGATGGAATCGGAGTGGAGTAAAGCCTGTTACCAGGCCAACCACTAACCTGATTTCCTTGCGGCTAAGCCCCAGCAGCTCTTCTGTGGTGCTGGAGTTAGGTTTGGCCACCATGCGCTTACTTAGAGCATGTCCTCTAAGATTTGACCATCTACTAGCGGTTTCATTAGTGACCCACCAGTTTATGGTCGCCCTAAAGGAAGATTTGGGAATGCCGATGGCTGGCTCTGGACCAATGAACGGGGTTAGTGAGCCCCTTCTGGCCAGCGCATCTGCTTTCTCATTTCCCATTACTCCGCTATGTCCTGCCACCCACTCCAGAGAAACTCTGTTGTGTTGCGATAGGAAGCAGAGGGTCTGGAAGCACTCCCACACTAACTTTGAGTTAATGGAGGAAGCGGCTAAAGCCTTGATCGCAGCCTGGCTGTCCGTGAGAACGCGGATGTGAACACCACAGTGTCCCCTCCACAGACTCTCCCCAGCACAGACCCTAGGCTGTCAAATCCAACGTTATTCCAAGATCAAAACCAGGAATCGCATCAATGTCTTATCTATCACACAGAGATTTCTTGTTTCCTATTTTCAGCCTTGTACATCCTTTCACTAGAATGTACAAACTAAACAGAATCTAGATCACCAATTTAAGATGTTCAACTTAGAGGGGATGATCCCCATTTTACTTTTGAATTTACGGGTTGTTTTTCAATTACAGGATTCATGATTACGTAAGATTGAAGGAAGGGGGAAATATCTATTGGAAACGAGGAAGAGAACGAAACAAAATCTAACGTCACTTTTAACACATTCTGTCAATCTACTGAAAATACTCTGTACATGGTCTAAGTACTGAGTTTTCAGTTTTGTTCAAGTACTAGTACCAACCTGAGTACAAACATTAGCGTGACTTATGGTTAGTTTCAATCAGACATACTAGTAAGAGATTTATTTGATTCAGTATAATTCAGTACTGACGACAGATGCTGTGTATAATTTTACAGTTTATCCGTCAATAAGTACCTAGGTAGCTATAATGCACCTTTCGAGCTCATTTATTCAACCACTTTCTTAAAATGACGGTTTCCATCAATCCAATTTTCTCTTGATCATACTGCGTCAGCATCTAAATTTGGCACATGAACAAGAGAAGTTCTACGCCGGACAGACAATCCAACTTCTTGTTTCCGTGATCTTCAAAACCTTAATGAAATTAGATATCTACTTAGGGACCATTCTTGATGCGCATACATAAGCATCGTCAACTCAAATTAATTTTTTGAGTTGAATAGCACGAAAACATGTACATTTACGTCACTACCTACATAAAATATTCATTATACAAAACAGAATTTCACCAGTGTGAGAGAGGTTTATACTTACAGAAGCATGCCAACTTATGTAACATCAACTGATACACTTGAACGAAACGAATTATAATTTGTTTCAAGTGGAAATGTTGAAGAGGAGAATAATCAAGCAATAAATTAAAAAACTATGAAAGAAACTATTGAGAACGAAAATAAAAGTGATAGCTGATACTGATAACGTCAGGTCTCAGGTGATTAGCCGAAGGTGACTCACGTTTTGACGTCAGTTGATGACGTCATCTCAAAAGGGTTTTTCCAAACGCATGAGTAGGTAAACGCGTCAGAAGAAAGATTTTTAGTCCAAAACGGTTTCATATTTTAATTAAATAACCACTTTAGAACTCCATAGTCCCTCAAACGTAATGGCTCAACTCAACGATAGCAAACAAGATTGGCGAAGAGTACAGCTATTTTAGCGGCTTTGATCCATTCGAAGTAGTTTCTGCATTTTCCTTACTTCCATCCATTCAACAGCTTCTTTATTTTTAATGTTAAAGTTAGTCATTTTTTTTAATTTCATAAATTAGTTTTTTCAATTAAAATAATAACTCTACAATCGAGAATTTTGTAACTGAGCAAAACGATTTTGCTTCCACCATTCGATCTCATAAGCGTTTTTGCCCCACGTCACCCACCTTTTGTCCACCTCAGCTCTCGATTCGTTCTATGAAAACCTGGCAGTTTTGATTCGACTTTATCGACTCTCTACGAAGTTTACGAAACTGTTTCAGACGTACTTTCAGAGGCTGGTAGTTAGTTTAGTTTTTAGAGCTATAGAAAACTGTAAATTTGATTCATTATACAGCTTCTTGGAGAAAATCAATGTGATTCAGTTGGCTACTAAGTCACGTGATTAACAAACACCAATCAGGTTGAAGGAGGAAGGGTAGGAGAAGTGGCGGCGTAATCTAGGGATAACTCATTCGAAGCTATCTTGCGCCCTTGAATAGTGCAGCTAATTAATTTTTTATAAGGAATTTACGATTTGATAGTAAAAATAACCGCTTGTACAATTAAAAAGATGACAATATTGAGTAACAACGCGTTGTTATTCCCTCTATAATTCAGTAAATTGATACTCAGTTGGGTTAAAAAAGGTGACTCTTCAGTTTATTACCTACTACTACTACTTCTTTTTCTAACTAGTTCAAGAAAAAAGGCCCGTTCGGAAATTTTTAGTAGGTACTCAAATTCATGCGCTCATTACCTAGTTTCTAGGGAAGTTCGTGCAAACTTTGCAAGAAACATGCAAATTATGTTAGAAGGTACGAAGTACTACCTAACCATTATGACAGGTTCATTTCGGGACCTACCTACTTATTTATGTTCACATTCTCTACATTGAATCACCAGGTGACGTTCGATTGCATCGGAAACTACAAATCATTTTTTATGGAATTTCTAGAAGAGTTAATTATTTTTGGAAATGATAACAGCAGTTAGAAATGTCATCGTTGACTTGTTTCATCGTAAAAAAATTTCTTCCGTGCAGCATGAGTGAATGAGAGAAATTTCAAAGAAATATTTCATTCAAAACGCTTTACTACTATCCTAGGTAGTTATTTTTGGTTTATTATTTTCAATAATAAGCCTTTGGAATCGAGCAAGAAAAAAAAATTTTTAACCCCCCCTCAAAATTTGATGTTTTACGTTTCAAGGTACGTAGAATACGAAAATCGAATAAAAAAATTTCCGTCCGTCCGCCGTACGCCGTACGCGGCACTTTTCTTAGCAACACTGGACCGATTTGGTTCAAATTTGGTATATGGGCTCCATTTGGGGTCTAGTTGTGCCGCGAAGCTTTTGGTTGATGTAGGTCACTTCTAAGGGGTGAAAATTAAGGGTTGAAATTTTCAAGAGTGCCCTAGCTCGAAAACTCTCGAAATAAAGGTATCGTTTTTTCACCAATTTTAAATAGTATTGAATTTTTAAAAATTTTTGAGACCACCCGGAGCTCTGTAGGACAAACCGTTCGGTCCCTACGAGTACTTGAAGGTTTTCCTTCGATAAAACAGAATCATGAGTGTGAATCGCAAAAGAGGTCTAATCTCCATTCAAATTTTATCGGACTAAAATGCGATCGCTGTTCATTTCTTCGGTTTGTATACAGTTTTGCCTTCTGCGTAACCAGTAATCAAATTTCCTTATGAAGCTTTCTATTTTTCCAATCGAGTGTGAAGCGTTTAGTTCTTTCTAATAAACTTGATTGTGAAGGTGTGAAGCCAGTATGGTGTGGTAGGTAGTTCCTGGCTGGTAGGTAAAAAAAAGTTGGTAGGTAAAAAAAATGTTGGTGGGTAAAAAACGCTGCAAATCATTGCTCAAAGGCTTCTTCACTCTTCAGATCACTGATCAGCTGAGTGAGCTCCGAAGCCATTTTCAATCCTATTGAATGGAAGTGCTCTTCCAGGCGTCTCCAGCATTCGAGGAGATCTTCTTCACTCTTCAGATCACTGATCAGCTGAGTGAGCTCCAAAGCCATTTTTACTCCTATTGAATGGAAGTGCTCTTCCAGGCGTCTCCAGCATTCGAGAAGATCTTCTTCACTCTTCAGATCAGTGATCAGCTGAGTGAGCTCCAAAACCATTTTTACTCCTATTGAATGGAAGTGCTCTTCCAGGCGTCTCCAGCATTCGAGGAGATCTTCTTCACTCTTCAGATCACTGATCAGCTGAGTGAGCTCCAAAGCCATTTTCAATCCTATTGAACGCAGGAAGCTGAAATTTGAGAGAGAAGGTCAAGGGAGAATACAGATGGTGGTAGGTGCTAGTGATCTATACAGAAGGGTGATCTATACAGAAAATAATAAACCTTTGAGCAATGATTTGCAGCGTTTTCACTTTGACGTTGATTTCTCAGGTACATTTGACTTATTTATTGACTTATTAGCTATTCTTGATGCCATCATGTAGCGGCACATTATTTTATATTCTGTACCTATTCAATTTATGGTTCATTAACTTAATTGGGTTCCTCATTTGAAATTAGAATGATATACACAATCTTTATTGTGTATTTATCATTCATAAACCAACCTTTATTTTCATTGATATACCTGACTTATGGTTGAATGCCTACCTACTAGACGAGTTATATATTCGTTTTTTTTTTGACAAGTTAAGCATTTTTATATAAGATTTTGCTTCCGAGTCTACCAAGGTAGCGGAAGCTTTGTTTTCACTTTTCAAGGACGAACAAAAAGGTTCGCCGAAATCAAAATTTTCACTCGGGTTTTGCGTTTTAGACCTTTCTGAACAATTTTGCTTCCGAGTCTGTGTGTCTGTCTGTCTGTGTGTCTGTCATGAATTCCTTGTAACGGCCATAACTTCCACATTTTCTACCCGATTTCGATTAAATTTTCAGGGTTTATGCAGATTAGGTTGTAGATGGTCCCCTATGAAAATCACCACCTTCGGAATGACAGTAGCCACTCCGCATGCGCAAACGTTAATTTCCTTCTAATGGCCATAACTTCCACATTTTCTACCCGATTTCGATGAAATTTTCAGGGATTACACGGATTAGGTTGTAGATGGTCCCCTATGAGCTTAGTGAAAGGTACTTAGAGATTGATGTTTTGAGATTAACTACTATGCATCGGATCATCTATATAATCGGGTTATGGATACGAGGAAGCTATGTGCCACACCCACGTGGCAGACTTTTTTTGTTTAATGAAAATTAGCTCAATCACTATCATTAGTCATTATATTCTTAGGTACATTTCTTAATTTCATCAATTTTTTGTATGACATTATGGTATACCTTAAAACCCTTTTAGTAGGTACATATTCAATAGACTGACTAGGAAGCAGACATTTCATTTCAAAAAATTTCAGAATGACGAAAAAGTTGTTCCACATTAGTTATTCGTTTGAAATGTCGAAAAATCAAAAGTTGAAACTCGAATAGCCACAAAAAATAGTCTACAATTTTGCGATAAAAATGTCTCAATATACATTATGTCCTCTACGGTGATATTTATATGTTCAAATATAATTTCCTTCAGAAATGTTCTGAATCTGGAATCTTACGTGTAATACCCATCGGCCCTAGGTAGATGATGGGCTCGTACTAAGACCCCTTGGGCACCTTTTCGGAAAACAGATGCATTTTTGCAGAAACGCCCAAACAATACATTGGTGGGTGGATGTTACACTAAACAAGTTACAGCACTTGGAAATGATTAAATTTGGTTATACACCATTTGGAGCTACCTAATTCATCAATTTACCGATACATATATGAGACCTTTCGACGACTTTTTACGAGTTCGTTTTCTCTTTTTTTTCATACTCACTACCAAGGTAGGGAAGCTTTGTATTAGTATACCAGACCAAAAAACGTCTGCCAAGTGGGTGTGGCACATAGCTTCCTCGTATCCATAACCCGATTATATAGATGATCCGAAGCGTAGTAGTTAATCTCAAAACACCAAAACAAGACAATAGACAATCCTAGAAAATGTCATCAAATTCGGATGAAAAATTAAGTGAGTAGATGTATGTGATTGGATCAAAAATATACTTAGCCTCGGCTGGGATTCGAACCCAGGACCCCTCTATGCCCTGGGTGGGAACCCGGGACAGTTCTATGCGCTACCTCTGAGCTATTGAGGCCTAGTAATGTAATGAATAGGATTTGAGATTGTCACAGGGGACCATCCCTCTATGAAAAACCATTCTCTATTATTTTCATAGGGGACCACCGAACACTACTCAGTAACATCCCTGAAAATTTCATTGGAATGGGATGGAAAATGTAGAAGTTATGGCCGTTACAAAGGAATTCACGTTTGCGCATGCGCAGTCACTTCTATCAGTCCGGGGATGCTGATTTTCATAGGGGACCGTCTACACACCAACCCGCACAATCCCTGAAAATTTCATAGAAATCGGACAATAACTTCGTATAGTTATGGCCGTTACAAGGAATTCATGACAGACACACAGACAGACAGACACGGAACCAAAATTGTTTAGAAAGGTCTAAAACGCAAAACGCGAGTAAACATTTAGATTTTGGAGAACTTCTTTTTTCATCCTTGAAAAGTGAAAACAAAGCTTCCGCTACCTTGGTAGACTCGGAAGCAAAAATGTAGGATTTCCTAAATCAACATTTTTTGAAATTTGTGATTTCGAGAATTTGGAACTAGGTATCTGACTATCGGAATGAATGAGTCTCATCAAAACAAACTGATTAGCTAGTTACATTGAAGAGTTCTGTGCAGATGAATCGATATAGTTCCAAAGATTATTGTTACTACATTAGGTACTGTAGTAATACATTTCAAAATTCACTGGGTGTGGCGTTCGTGCTTCTGACCGTCAGTAGCCTTTCGATCCGGCAATAATTGTTATATACTCAATAAATAGACGATTTAAAAAATTCTATTGAAAAACGTTGATGTGGTCAGTGTTTGTTTGGTAAATGCAAGCCTTCCCAGCATACAAGCATTGCGGGTCAATATTGACAACTCAGCAAAGTTGCAGGCGCCTGGCCGAAACACCCATCGTTTCTGCGAAGCTATGAGCTATGTGCCACTCCCACTTGGCTGACTAATCGCCTACCTAATACTTGGCTTTCCTCGAATTCGGTATCATACCTGGTAATTCTGACGATCTCCAATCAGGCCATGTATCCAGTCAATTTGAAGATGATTCTTCGTGCTAAGTACCACAACCTCGTGGCTGACTATCATCTCATTTATCTAAATGTTCAATTTTCCTCGTACTGAGTAGGTTTTTTGTTAGTTCTCATAACCTCAGTTCATAAACCCGATCATGTTAGGTAAGTGCACACTACCTAATAGCTGGTGCAAAATGGTAATTTTAATTAGGTACCTACCTATTGATAAAATACTCATTGCAAAGTTTCAAAGTCAATTTCGAATAGAATGAAGCGATTTCGACAATGACGTATTCTATTAAACAAAAACGAAATCCATATTTCAAACAAATTTCTAATGTACTCCTAAAAACTCGAATTTTTCAGAAAATTCTGAAATGGGTTTCCAAATTTATTAGTATTTATCGGAGGAGCACCTACCTGTCCAAAATTTGAGTACCTACAGTTTGCAGTTCACCTATTAATAATGAAATCCAGGCAAAAAGTTGATAATAGTAACCCCTATCAATTTGTAAATGCTAATGTAACAAATAAAACCTCCGTTAGTTCTTTGAAGTTGTAAATTTACAATTCGTAAATAAAACGTTAAAATTTAATATTCACAAATAAGACCTCCGTTCTTTGAAGTTGTAAATTTACAATTCGCAAATAAAACCTTAAAATTTAAAATTCACAAATAAAACCTCTGTTGGTTCTTTGAAGTTGTAAATTTACAATTCGCAAATAAAACCTTAAAATTTAATAATCTCTCATCTCTCACGCGGCTCCTGTTTTGTTTTTCCCTGAGTTGTTAAAATATATATATTGAAATTTAATATTCACAGATAAAACCTCCGTTAGTTCTTCAAAGTTGTAAATTTAAATATGTAACGGACAGAAAGTTTGTCACTTCTTTACCCCCTTGCCAATTTAAACATTTTATTTTATGTTTATGTTAAAAGTCATCCAATATTATTATTGTCTTCCAGTGGATTATACAGAACAAAATCAGCAATATGAAGTTTGTAACGGATTTATATATCTTCTTATTTTTTTGCTACAACTTCGGTTCTAATTACCTTTTCAAAATGGAACCGACCCCACTCCTCCTGATACTTATTAATAATTATTGATAGTACAAGTGTTGATATTCAACCAATTTTTGAGTATTTTTGAACAAACCTTGTTTGGATAATGTATATTTAAAGAAAATTTAGCGCTGATTCACAATACACCAAAAATTATGTTTTAAACGCTAACTTTCACTAAAGACAATCAAAAAAGAAATTTTTTTCATTTTGGCCCTTTGGAATGTAGATTCAACAAACTTTTCCTTCTTTGAAACAATTTTGGGATTTTTAGCTGGATCGCATGTTGAGTTGTTATCTGGAGTTATTTACATAAATAAACACCAAAATATAAATGAATGCTTATGTAGTAATGTTAAATTTAAGGAATCTCAAGAATGTTCCAAAACGTGAAGAAATATTCCTACACGACAAAAATCTCTGTGTCCCATACATTTTACATATTTCCATTTTTAATCGAAGAAAAGTGGCTAATAACTGCTTTGCATAATTCTCCTACCCCGAATTATTCAGCAACAATTTAATTTAATTCAAAACTCTCGAGGTGCGTCTCGGCCATTCACGAGGGCTGACTGGGCCAGGTGCTGCTGATTCATGTGGTCAGCTCGAGCTACCTTCCTTTGCTTTGTTTTTCAATTCTATTAGTTGAACATCTATCTAGGATGATATTGTAGCAGACACCATCTCTTCTACCAATAAAAATCTTCACTCGAGATATTAAAAAAGGCTGTTTTGGTTTATTATTTCCAATGCCTCATGTACTTTTGGAATCGACCAAATACAATAATTTTTCCGCACGTTCGCCGTATGCGGCACTTTTCCTAGTTTCCATGGACCAATTTTGTTGAAATTTGAATTTGGCTCCACTTGGGGTCTAGTTGTGCCCCGAAGCTGTTGGTAAGTGTCAGTCACTTCTAAGGGGTTAAAAGTTCAAAACGCACCAGCTCAAAAACTACTGATGTAAAAGTATTGTTTTTACACCAATTTAAAATAAAATAGAATTTTTAATTTTTTTTTTAAATATTTAAATTTTTTAAAAATATTTATTCATTTTTAAAAAAAAGATTGGAGCAGATGGTTTAATTTTTTATTTTTTAAATAAACGCTTCATGGCTATAGCCCCTAATGAAGGAAAAAAAAAAGTCTGCCAAGTGGGTGTGGCACATAGCTTCCTCGTATCCATGAACCGATTATATAGATGATCAGATGCATAGTTGTAAATCTCAAAACACCAATCTCTAAGTACCATCCACTACCCTCATAGGGGACCATCTACACGCTAATCTGGACAATCCTAGAAAATTTCATCAAATTCGGATGAAAAATTAAGTGAGTAGATGTATGTGATTGGATCAAAAAAATACTTAGCCTCGGCTGGGATTCGAACCCGCGACCCCTGGGGGACAGTTGAAGTTACGGCTGTTACAAGGAATTCACGTTTGCGCATGCGCAGTCCCTTCTAACAGTCCGGGGATGATGATTTTCATAGGGGACTATCTACAACCTAATCCACATAATCCCTGAAAATGTCATCCAAATCGGGTGGAAAATGTGGAAGTTATGGGCGTTACAAGGAAATTCACGTTTGCGCATGCGCAGTGGCTAATATCAGTCCGGGGATGATGATTTTCATAGGGGACTATCTACAACCTAATCTGTAACATCCCTGAAAATTTCATTGAAATCGGATGGAAAATGTAGAAGTTATGGCCGTTACAAGGAATTCACGTTTGCGCATGCGCAGTGGCTAATATCAGTCCGGGGATGATGATTTTCATAGGGGACTATCTACAACCTAATCTGTAACATCCCTGAAAATTTCATTGAAATCGGATGGAAAATGTAGAAGTTATGGCCGTTACAAGGAAATTCACGTTTGCGCATGCGCAGTCGCTTCTATCAGTCCGGGGATGATGATTTTCATAGGGGACCGTCTACACACCAACCCGCACAATCCCTGAAAAATTCATAGAAATCGGACAATAACTTCGTATAGTTATGGGCGTTACAAGGAATTCGTGACAGACACACAGATACACAGACACACAGACAGACAGACACGGAACCAAAATTGCTCAGAAAAGTCTAAAACGCAAAACGCGAGTGGAAATTTTGATTTTGGAGAATTTTTTTTTTCGTCCTTGAAAAGTGAAAACAAAGCTTCCGCTACCTTGGTAGACTCGGAAGCAAAATTAAAGTCGAATGGGACCACACAGAGATCTGTAGGACCGTTCGATTCTTCTAGTGTTTTGCGCCCTCTACAACCAGTAATCAAATTTTCTAATGAAGAAATTATAATAAAGAATGAATTGTCAAAATTGAGTGTTATGCGTTTATTTCTTTAAAATAAACTTGATTGTAAAGGGAAAATATGGTTGGTAGGTAGTGACAATGGCACAGGAATGGGTCCTTTGCATGCTTCGTGATCTCTACAGAAAATAATAAACCTTTGTGTAGTAATTTGAAGCGTTTTTCTCGTGAAACCCAAAAAGTTGCTACGTTACATCTTGACAGTAGGTAATGGATTTTTAGGCAGACACGTTCTCTCTTGTATACCATCTCACTTTGCCTACATAATTATTACAAATCGAAGTGTTACAAAGAAGGATCTTTTCAAAATTGTAGCAAACTTTTCAAAATTATAATTTAAAGTTTTTTTAACAGTTATTTTTATTAAATTTTTTAAAATTTTCTTATTAAATTCTTGATGAACTGATATGATTAATTCAAACAGTTTTTACCAGTTATTTCCATTAAATTTCTTAAAATTTTCTTATTAAATTTTTTATTAAAAAACTACTTGAGTTCAAGAATTATAAATGCTTGCATACGAGTCTGCAACGCATTGGGACATTTTCATGTCAACCACTACACAACAAGGTAGTGAAGTAAGAAAACAGTTGATTGTTCTCTACGCAACACAGTGAGTCTATTTTATTTATTGGTATCGTGAGCAAGTTTTCGTGACGATTTTTCAGTTTATGTGCCAAAGTAAAGACATGAAAATGTCAAAATACTCGACAGTTACCTATTTTTCGTTTTCCAATTTCTTGCTCTGGTTTTGTAATAGTTCCTACCTACTGTAGGTAGGTTTCTGTAACAGAAATCAATTGAATGGCTCGTATTTAGGTGTTCGAGGCTAATCACCCTAATTTTTCATATAATATATGAAAAATTAGGGTGATTAGCCTCGAACACCTATATACATATTATTTATTATACATAGGTATTATTTTTTATATTATTATTATTATACATATTATACATATTATGTATATTTTTATAGTATACCTAACTCTAGAAATATTAGGATACATGTCTTCAAAAGGGAACAGAATGAATAAAGTTCATACCAAGGTTCCTACTTATTTAAGTATGTAGACCAAGGAATTACATGTTGAATGAAGGGATGAATATCAATTCATAGACTCGAATCGAACAGGTCGATAAAACGATTGTCTTGAGATTTCCGTTTCTTAACAATACTTTCTTCAACGATTTCGTGATTCCCGTTTCTTAACGATTGTCTTGTGATTTTTCTCAGAGGTCCCGAAGTTTGAAAAAATGTGCGGGAACTGTTTAACCGTTTTGTTGTCGTGTACCTACCGAAACTTGGGCGTCCGATCGTTTCCTTCCCCCACTTTTCGCCCCTCCGAGGAACCCGCCAACCGAAAAAAAAACCCAAGGGAAAACGGTCGAGCCGGTTTTTGAAGTGGGTGACACCTGAAAGTTTAGCATCTGGACTGCTGCTCCTAGACGGCCACGCAACCCCTCGACTTGCCCTGTGGTCAGGAGAGGTGAAAACGGTGATGCGTAGCCATTTTGTGGAAAAATCTGTGCCAGTAAAAATAATTCATATCCAAAATCATCATGGTCATTGATTACCATCGGCGTGTGAAAGCTTGCGATCCGCTTTCATCCCAAAATTCAACATGGTAGTAAAACATCACCTACGAATTTTTCATTCCGAAATAAAATAAAAAAATTGATTTGTGTGGGTTCCTCACTCCCCACCCCCCCCTTCTGTGCGTCAACTTTCTATTCCTATCTGAAACTTTGGAATTTCATTTTCACACTTTAGAACGCATTTCAAGGGTAATTATTCTGCTCGTTAATTTTGTTGAAGTAATTCCGTTCAATTTCGACTGTTTCCCATCGGAAATTCGATGGACATGTCGCCGAATTACTAATTTCTGTACCTATTGACGTTACTGGCCCAGCCTTATTGGCTATACCGAGTGGGGGACCCGCCATGTTGACTAACGAAGCGCCAAAATACTAAATATTTCACTTTTTTAGGCGATTTTCGGGCGTTAAATCGTGTATTTTGTGTATTTTTCGAAGTAGTGCGTTGGCCGTAGAGTTTGTGAACCGGCGGTTGGGTTACTCCCACTTTATGGGGTAAGTTGTGCAGCAAGCTTGTTTCCTCGGCTTTGAGCATCGCCTCTTGCTCATTTTATTTGACGGTGGTAAACTGTGGTAAATATTAAGTTTTAGCTTCCTTTTACCTTATCCGTTGTGGTATTTTAATTTCAGTGCGAAATGTGCGATTGAAATTGTTGTTACTATCGTATTTTGTGGGAGGGAAGACTATTTCGAGGTAAGCTAAGTTTACGCTGGTTTTCAGTTTGGCTAATTCCGTCAAATTTAGCTCTAAATTGACGAATTTTTGCGTAATTTTGTTGTGCGAGTCGAGATGAGTGAATTGTGATAAGAAATTCGTGTTAGTACATCAGTTTTTGTTTGCATTTGATGAATCTGATTTTCCTAACCTAAAAGCACTTCTAATTTGGGTTTTACGTTGTAAAAAGCTTTCAATTTTTATATTATTCGTTAGAAACTCAATCTGTTTCAGATCTATCAATTTCCTCGCTTATTTACCAAGTTCCGGGTCGTTTGGTGGAGTTGAATCTATGATTGTGTAATATACGTTGCCGCCGTTGACTCATATTATGTTAAGCATTATTACATTTTATTCCTGTTCTAATTCAGTTTTTTGGACTATTTCGGGCTTTTGCCCCATCAATTGGTTGCTATGGATAGAGAGAAACTCTTATTTTCTTGTATGTGCAGGTAGAAATGCCGTTTATTTGTCAAGAGTATGCAGACGCCTTCTAACGATGTAGTTAGTAAATTACATACCGTTTTATCTTAGTAAGCTACATACATTCTCGTTACGCTCCATATTTTTTCTCAAAAAACTCTAAATTTCTCAAACGAATCGTATTAGTTTCTTCCAAATAAGCTGTTTGCGTTCTATGGTTTGCTATGAATAGTTCGATTTTCCTTGTCAGACGTTCTCTTTCCCCCTCTTCGATACGAGGTGAAAATCTGACTGTAGATTCTCCGTATGTTTGCATTTTGTAAAGATCGTTCCTTTGCTTTTCCTAGATAATCGTGGGGTGTCCTACACGATGTGTCCGCCTTCTCACCGACCTCTGGCTCTGAGGATCTGGGCGGATCGCTCCTACTAATGAAAACGACGGTGGCTGTCGAGTCCTGGACAGGTGAGTTATGTTAATTTCTATCAAGGTGATTGTTTCCAGTGGGAGTTCCATAATTCCGCTGTTGTGATGGAAAGGGACCAGGGGCGGCTACTGATAGGTGTTCAGGTAGGCTCTATCCAGCCACTTTCATTCAGTATTATAAATAATTATTCGTGGTTGAGAATTTGGAACTACTGCTGAAGAAGATGTACCTGATATGCATTTTATGAAGTGGAGTGTGCTAGAGTACACCAATAGTTGGTGTTCTGGTGGAAGGCTACTATGATTTGTGGTATTGGAGGGGAATGTGGAAAGATGGGAAGCACTGAAGCAGACGTATTCTGTCCCTGAAACAAAGACCCAGAAGTGGGAGTCCTATATTATCCACGGTCTAAAGACTGCGTGGAAGGGGTTGTAAATAGTTGAATTTTCTCACCACTTGAAGAAAGTACTGCTTGTCTAGTGTGGTCAAAGAGAGAGAATGACCTTTGAGGTGTCCACTCTGCCAAACAGCTCGGTGTGTACAAGGCTCCAGCGTCAACTTCACTGCTATTAATGGTGGATTGAATCTTTTACGTGACGATACCCATTCCACTCATTACTTCATCCACGTGCTGATGGAAGCCATTTTATTGCCAGCCATTCGTTTGTTATTGTCATCATTCTTCTCTGTTGAAAAATACCTGTTTGTGGATGTTATATTATATTTGATTGTGACTTAACCTTTGAATGTAAATGGTGCTTCTGGGCTTCAGTCTTATAAGTTGTGTGCATTAAAAGAGAGCTAGAGACTTGAAAAAAATAGGTAGCACGCAACCATTGAGAACTACAGGGAGGCTGGTCGTAATTATTGAACATACCCTCAGACAGTTTCTTTATGCTCTCCTAAAACTGTAAAGAAGCTGATCAGAAAATCACTCATTCTAACCAAAGAAGAAGGTCTAATAATAAGGCCAATGAGTGCATTTCGAGTAAAGGTGGTACCTGCTAATCCCGTGCTGCCAGGCTGACCAACCCCCTAATATTGGTTCATATTAGAGAAAGAGCGTCTACCAACAGGTCTCTCATGGTGGAGTTACGGGGTGTTGATCGCCCATTCAAAAAGGAAAATCTAAGAATCTACCTATACAAAAAGAACCCCTGGGTTGAGTTTTTTCAGTTAAAATAAGACTGTTTCACTTTCACTTGGGATGACTGATAGATACTAATAGAGTGCCTTTCGATGATTGCATCTGGGCTGAAAGAGTTTCGGAGGGACTCAATTTGGGCTCAGTTTGGGAACTCAATTTGGGCACTTGCCCCATACGAGGTTACTAGGTGTTTCAGGTGCTAGGGATAAGAACACATGGCAGCCACATGTCTGAAGGAAGAAGGTTTTGCTAGGTTCCATGACACCAGAACCTGTCCAATGGAAAAAATACCACCAAATGTAATTCCAGAACCAAGAAAATTCGTAAATGAGGAATTTCACCGAATTCTGTTCGCATTCTTCCTGAATAGTTAGTGGTGTGGGATAGATGAAAATTGGGTTGATTTCGGAAAATAAGTCTCCTGTTATTTTTGGGAGGCAATTAAAATTTATGATTTCAAAAAATAACCAGGAAAACGGACCTCTTCAACATGAAGCGGGAATGCTCGCTGATTGGCAGATCGGATCACCGTCTCCTCCCAGTGTTGCCCGACGGAACGACGAAATCGTGTTTTCTAAGAGAAAAGTTATCAAACAAGAACAGGGGAAACCTAATTTCTCCATCTTGCTTTTCCTGTTTTTCTTCAGTTTTTCGATTTCGATCTTTACTGGTTTTGTGAAATGTTGCATCTGGGGACTACAGATTTCACGATCTCAGCACTTCAAGCGGCCGTAAATAAACTATTCCAGGATGACGTCATCCTCCCGGTTTTTTTAAACATTCATATTTTCTACACTGTTTTGTTTGTTCGTAATGAGGAAGTACGGGCTGAAAGTTTGCCATAGGAGGTTATTCGAGGTGCTGAATCCGATTTTGGGGTCAAAAATAGGAAATTCCGACATGGTGAAATTCCTCATTGTCAACGGATAGATTTAGACTAAGCCCAATCCGTAGAGAACCCAAAATGCCCTATTTACAGCCGGCCCTGGATCGGTAAATCAAAAGAGTCAACCAACTCCCGAATGTGCACTATGCTGTGGAGGAGGCAGCCGGGATAGCAGGTACATATTATCAAGGTCTTACAGGGAACTTTCAGAAAAGTACAATAGCCCAAAACCTGCTGATCTCACTCAAACAATATTGACATCACAATAATCAATAAGAAGAAAAAAATCAAAATAAAATTATAATGATAATACAGCAACGTCGCCATTGTGGGTGTCTAGCCGCCAGTCGTTGGTTTATGATAGTCCATGTTTTGTAGAATTCTATCTGGAGGACACCCCTAGACCTCCGGATCAAACCAATTGAACACATCATTTTGACATTTTATGTCTTTACTATGGCACATAAATGAAAAATCGTCACGCACTGCGGGGAGCGTCACGCGGGGAGCGTTATGAGGGGAGCGTTACGCGAAGGGGAAATATGAAGGGGAAAGGGGGCGCAAAGACATAACATGTCTCTCCTGGTTGCGTACTTGTACGAAAGCTGTAGCCACCGATTCCTTCCGATTAAGTTCTTCTAAATACTTAACTTACGAAGTTAAATTGACTTCTAAAAGGTTCTTCTCTAAAACGTTTCTTCTTTATCTTCTTCAGTATACCATACCAGCATAATGTAAGCTCAGGTTTTTGTAGTGTTTTTGGAGTTGTTAGCGCTTTGACTTTATAAGGCCCGGTTCAAAAAAACATTTAACCCCATGGTTGAAGTTTACCTTGGGGTTACGTAACCCAGGTAAGAAAAAGTGCGTTCAAAAAAGTTGAATAATCGATTTTTTTTAACATAACCCGAAATGTAACCTGGGTTACGTAACCCCACTAATGCCTGGGGTTAAATGAAGTTTACCATGGTAAACTCGACAAAATGGCGGCTCGTGTTTCGATTTGATGGAAGAAGTGCACAGTTTCTAGTTCATTTCCATCTATTACAAAAATTAGAATATTTGCCGTATTGAAAAAGCAATAAATTTACATCCCTTTCTGACCCTACATTGCGATATAAAAACCTACCTACTGATGATTTTGATCGTTTTCACCTTTAGAAAGTAGTGAACAACACTAGCTTTTCCAGATCTCACTGCATTTTTTTTGGGTCTATAATACCTTACCGATTTTGCAGTAGCTACCTTTCTACTGGTTCCTTGTTTGTCTAACAACACGTCCGTAACATATCTACAGATAATTTAGAGTAGGTAGGTACTTCGTTTCTACCTACCAGGAAGTGCAGACTAATACAAAAACGGAAGTATAGATCTATCATACTAGGATAGATGTACGAACTTGTGGACGTAACACCTAAATGCAGACATCCATAATTAACCAACTACCTACGATTGTGTGAAAAGAAGGTATTTTTTCAAAGGTATTGAACTTGATAACTGTCGTAAGAGCATTTTTACCAATTTGACATGCAACTTCAAGAAAGATGATCACAACAAACGGAACTAAGTATCAATTGAAATCTTACATGGTACCTACTTACGTGAACTGACTCTCGTCGCCTGTTTATTGTAGATCTGTAGTTAGGTATGTTGGTAGATGAATAAATAATATGCAACATTCAATGAAAAACAAGGGAGCATTTATTCAGAAATTTCATTGGCATTCAAACAATGTAAAATTCGCACAGAGTCAACAATAGTATACGTTGGATTCACTTGATCTTGATGCGAAGATAACAGAATTCTGGTGACGAGTAGTTTGTTTCGAGAGATGGAAAACTCGATAATTCCCGGGAAAAAGAAAACTGTTCTACAAATAAAAGCTGAAATCAACTTTTCAACAGGACGCACGCAACACAAAACTCGGGTGAACCGCGAAAAAGTAGATACAACTGCAGGTTATGTAGGTGACAGTGTTGCCAAAATCGTGATTTGCATGTCAGAAATCCATGGTGATGTAACCATGGAAGAAGGATAGGGCTATCTTACTTTCATGGTGAGGAACGCCGAACTTCAGAGCGTCGGGTATCCATGGCAACCTTGAAGTTCACCATGGTTAAACGAATAATCGATTCTATCAAGGTAACCTTACCCCCAAAAGTTTTTTTGAACGCTCTTTGCTTCAACCCTGGGGTTACGTAACTATCAAGGGTAACCATGGGGTTACGTAACTATCAAGGTTACAGATTTTTTTTGAACCGGGCCTAAGAAGATTAAGATATATTATTTTAAAGCACAATAAGTTGACCGTCTTGGTAATTTCATTCGTTTCTTAAAACTGAATATCTTTTAAATTGATGAAAAGTTGACCTCATTACCTTCATTCCCATGCAGAGTTTGTGGTTTGGTTTCACAGGCTTCAAATCATGACGGATTTCGCAGGTTGCCATGAAGAATGGTGTTGCACGAACCCCTTCTTTGAATAGGGTCCCTGTGAAATTTCAACTTCTCGGGTCCACCAGACGCAACTTTAGCTCATCTTGCTGATATGGAAGGATTTCAGTTTCTTATTAAGAATCAGCAGTCTAAATTAGCCTCCTTCCAGCTTCTTGGGTCCACCAGAAGCAACTTTAGCTCATCTTGCTGATCTGGAAGGATTTCAGTTTGTTATTAAGAATCAGCAGTCTAAAATAGCATCCTTCCAGCTTCTCGGGTCCACCAGAAGCAACTTCAGCTCACCTTGCTGATCTGGAAGGATTTCAGTTTCTTATTAAGAATCAGCAGTCTAAAATAGCCTCCTTCCAGCTTCTTGGGTCCACCAGAAGCAACTTCAGCTCACCTTGCTGATCTGGAAGGATTTCAGTTTGTTATTAAGAATCAGCAGTCTAAAATAGCCTCCTTCCAGCTTCTTGGGTCCGCCAGAAGCAACTTTAGCTAATCTTGCTGATCTCGAAGGATTTCAGTTTCTTATTAAGAATCAGCAGTCTAAATTAGCCTCCTTCCAGCTTCTCGGGTCCACCAGAAGCAACTTTAGCTCATCTTGCTGATCTGGAAGGATTTCAGTTTGTTATTAAGAATCAGCAGTCTTATATAGCCTTCTTGCGAAATTTGAGCTTCTTGGGTCCACCAGAAGCAACATCAGCTCACCTGGCTGATCTGGAATGATCTCTATTTTTTATTAATAGCCTCCCTGGGAATTTTTAGCTTCTTGGATCCACCAGAAGCAACTTCAGCTCACCTTGCTGATCTTGAAGGATTTCAGTTTCTTATTAAGAATCAGCTGTCTTATCTGGAAGGATCTCTGTTTCTTACTAATCATCAGCAGATTTTTAATAGCCTCCCTGGGAATTTTTAGCTTCTTGGATCCACCAGAAGCAACTTTAGCTCACCTTGCTGATCTGGAAAAGTTAGAGTTTGTTATTCAGAATCTAGAGTCTTCAAATAGGCTCTCTGCGAAATTTCAGCTTTTTGAGTCCACCAGATGCAACTTTGGTTCGCCTGGTTGATTCGGAAGGATCTCAATTTCTTATTAATCATCAGCAGATTTTTGATAGCCTCCCTGGGAATTTTTAGCTTCTTGGATCCACCAGAAGCAACTTTAGCTCTCCTTGCTGATCTGGAAAAGTTAGAGTTTGTTATTCAGAATCTAGAGTCTTCAAATAGGCTCTCTGTGAAATTTCAGCTTTTTGAGTCCACCAGATGCAACTTTGGTTCGCCTGGTTGATTCGGAAGGATCTCAATTTCTTATTAATCATCAGCAGATTTTTAATAGCCTCCCTGGGAATTTTTAGCTTCTTGGATCCACCAGAAGCAACTTCAGCTCACCTTGCTGTTCTGGAAAAGTTAGAGTTTGTTATTCAGAATCTAGAGTCTTCAAATAGGCTCTCTGTGAAATTTCAGCTTTTTGAGTCCACCAGATGCAACTTTGGTTCGCCTAGCTGATTCGGAAGGATCTCAGTTTTGTTATTCAGAATCAGCAGACTTTAAGTTGGCTCCCTGCAAATTTTCAGCTTCTTGGTTTACCATATGCATCTTTAGCTCTCCTTCCTGATTTGGAAGGATTTTTGTTTGTTTTTGAAAATCAGCAGTTCTAAGTAGCCCCCTGCGAAATTAGAGCTTCTTGGGCCTACCAGGTGCAAATTTAGCTCACTTTGCTGTTCTGGAAGGATTTCAGTTTGTTATTAATAATCAGCAATCTTAAATAGGCTTCTTGTGAAATTTCATCTTCTTGGGTCCACCAGGAGCGAATTTAGCTCGCCCAGTTACGTTGCATCTATCCATTGGATAAACGATTGTGATCAGCAAGTGATTATTGTGAACTCTTACATGACGGAAACTTGCAATTCGAATTAACCTTCATAAAAATATATTCTGTGTAAAAATGTAGGTATTCAATATTTTGCGCTTCATGTCGATCTTGCATAAGATCACTGCAGTTTCATGAATTTACTGCTGGTTCAAAATGCTGAGTGTTGCCGAGCAACGTCGGACCTCAATTGCTCGATTCTACTGTACCCTCGTTTGTATTTATCACGAATTTTTCAATCTCTGAAAGGTTTCATCTTTCCTAAAATTCGTGGCTGTTTCTCTCGTCCAAACGCTGATGTTGTGGTTGATTGGTGAGCGTTCGTGTGTATGAATGTCATTTGGTTTTAATTGACGTTCATCTATGATTTTTTCTTATCTAAAACGGGGGGTTTTAGATAATTTGGCTGCATAACTGATCTTCGAATAAATACCTTCACCAATACTGGATCATTTTAGTACTCTGCACTATTATGACAGGTTCGTTTGATGATTTGAGGTACCTAATCTGTTGATAACTTCTTAGCTCGGATTGTGGAGTAGCAAGGATATCAAGAAAACGGCGTTTGTGCAAGTGGAGTCATGGTCAATATTGTACTGAGGTCCAGTGAGATGCTGTCTTAGACCGTTACCATCCATGGTTACTTGTGTTACTGTGTATCACGGGTAGGTTCGTCAGAATTGCGTGATCAATAATGTTCTCCGTATCCCATGTACCTAGTCATTACAAAAATCATCTATGAAAACAAATGTTGCATAACATTCGGGGAGGCCTACTTGTGCGGAGGAGATTGAACTTAGTTCTATAAAGTAGTAATCGTACTTTGACACAACAATCATGACTTTTTACGTATCTGCGTTCCTCCTTGAAGTAAGAGTGCAACTACTGCTTTCGTTATTGAAACGAATTACTAGTTTGAGTTTTTCGGAGGGGAAAAACGGTTAAAATTACCATTGAATGCCCTCGTATTATGCCCTATTTCTGTGTATTTTGCCCAAGGGACTCTTCGTATTATGTCCTCGTAATTACAAGGGCATTCCCAAAAGTTGTATCACGGAATTTTTAAAAATCGAAAAAATTTTCATCAAAAAAATTGTTGCATATTTCAACTTGCAGATTTTTCCGCTGTTTTTCTATGAAGTCCCTTTCAACTTCCAATTGGTGCCTTGAACATATCGATACCTTAAAGTACAAAGGCGCTATGTCCACCCATCTTCCACAATTTTTATTTTTTTTAATTTCAGAAAAACTCAAATTCAACAAAACTATTATTGACCTTCTTGACGATTATAGCTTGAAAATTTGTTGAAGAATTAAAGAGTTTAGTGTAGTAAGCCATTATTTTAGGAATTGTGCACTGGTGAAAACTTCTTTTGCATTTTTCTGAAAACACCGTTTTTGGACCGTTTTGTGCTTCAAGGTATCGATATTGTCTTTACCCCTCTTCATACCTGGTTTCTCCCATTCCAGCTAACCAAGCGTTCACAGCTCTTTTCAGCTCATCATCTGTAGAGAAAGGTCCTCCAAAATGCATTCTCATTTGGGGGAAGTGGTGAAGATCTGAGGGAGATCTGGAGAATATGGTGGATCCCACTGAAACTTTTCCAGGAGCTTGACGCACGTTTCAGTGGGGTGTTTTCTGGCATTCATCATATTCTCTGAAATGAAAATTCTGGCTTTCTTCTTCCTCAGATGAAAATTCATCTTGCGGTAGGGGGAGGGGGCGTTTCTCTACAGATGGTGAGCTGAAAAGTGCGGTGAACGGATGGTTAGCTGGAATGGGTGGAAGCAGGCTCGAAGAGGGAATACAACAATTATATTCACGGTACCAGAAGTACTTGAGAAGTGAAGGGTACATGTAGAATAATACCTGACTTATCTGTAAGTTGAAATGTGTAACATTTTTTAAATAAGTACACTTTTTTCGATTTTAAAAAATCCGCGATATTTTCTTTTGGGAATACCTTCGTGCTAAACAGAAGGAAAAAAGTTGTTATGGTAGTAAAAAAACGTAATTTGAACATCGTTCCGTATTCCGTCTTTATTAACATTTCCTTCCAAATGCTCAGTTTCTGTATGTCTGTGAAAGAGAAGGATGACCTGGACATATTCTGTTGGTGCAAAACTGATTAAATCGACCTAAGAATACATATAAATTGCTTGAGATGAAACATGATATTACGATCAAGTTGACGATTTCCTAAATTTTAGAAGCGTCAACACGATTGTGAATCTCAACTTATGACGCGCTTAGACACTGATCGGGCTGCTGTCGAGTCCATCAGCCGTCATTCTAGAACCCACGTCAAGCTACCCACAACATGTATTGGAAATCAAATTTTATATTTTTGTTCAACGCAACGTACGTTTGGTGCAACGCATTGTCTAAGAATCTTGACAAAATCTGGGCCAATTTTGCCCTGCACACTTTTCTCTGCGCATCTTGGCTCCGAATGGTTTTAATCCTATAAAATTTAAAGAAAATCGTCTGCGAGCCCTTGATACACTCCAAATTTGAGTCATTTTTGTCTATTACAAAATGGGAAATCTTATATCTAACTGTCAAGTATCGGGAATGGGGTCGTTCAACAAACGCTGTTATTGCCGAGCTTTCGGAAAATTTATTCCCTTCATCAGGGCTCAAAGCAGCTACATGTGAGGAGTGTGAGTTTTTTTTTGTTTCCAAAGTTTTATTGTTATTTATACGCCTAGAAAATTTTAAAATTTATTGTTTTGTTATTGTTGGAAGCCTGATGCTATTTATTTATTTTAAAAGTTTGACAAAGTTGAAACAATGAGAGTATGAGTTGGTGGGTTCACTCTCCTCACATGTAGCTGCTTTGAGCCCTGATGAAGGGAATAAATTTTCCGAAAGCTCGGCAATAACAGCGTTTGTTGAACGATCCCATTCCCGATACTTGACAGTTTATGCATGCCGTGGGTTGATAAACACAACATCTTATATCTAACATCATTATGATTATTTTAAAACAATTATGTACTGTTGAGGTGTAAAAGAAATCTAGCACAGACCCTATTTGCTGTGCTCGTCAATGAGATCGACCAAGCCTCACCTCGATATTCCTCACTATTCGACCTCATGTTTAGATTACTTTAAAATGAAACTACAAATCTATAAATCTTCTGGTGGTAGCTCTACATAGGTCCACCACTTCAATCCTCCCTCAGTTTGAGTTCCACCAAAACTACTTTTCACCTACTGATAGTTGTAGGGGCTCCCTCATCCTCTGATCTGTAGCATGGAAGAAGGTAGGAGGAAAGCTCACTTCAATGGGCCGATGCGTGCGCCTTTTTCTTCTATCGCGACAGTACTGTTCTCTTTAGGTGGCGAACAAAGTTAAGAAGTACTATTCACGGTCACTAGAGCTCGTAACTCTTCCCCTCCCCCCAGCCCTGATAACGGTTACTCGTATTTTTCCGATGTGTTTCTCGTTGCTAATGTATGTTTTCTTGTCTTACTGTTTGATAGTGGTTCGTCTCTTGAATTTTCCCGTCTCTCTGTTCATATACACAGTGGTTCTTCCCTAGTTTGCTTTTCACTTATTCAAATCATGAAGTAGTGTTGGAAGATGTCAATTTTGATAATTTGAGACCATCAGTAGGTACGCCTCAGCAGAAATGCAGTGATAAGATGATGATATTGTAACTACAGTAGTGTAACTACAGTCCCTGGATATAATTTTATGTAGGAATTTAGTTATTTGCTATGTTGAAAAAGTTGTTGTGTTTTTGATCTTGAAAAGAAATTACACTTGTCATATTTTGAGCTAAACAGTAGTTTTCTTGCGCATTATTTTTGTTTTTCATTTTATGATAGGCACGTACATACCTACCATTACTCCTTTCCTCCTGGTATCTTATTTCTATAACTTCTATGATAGTTGTAGAGGACAGAGTGTCCAAAATCGTACTCCACAAGTAATATTGGTGAGCTGCAATTTTCAAAAACCCGTGGGAATGGGCAGGAGAGACAAAGCTGCGCTCTAGCGACTGAGTGGTATACTATCGGGGACTACGTTTTTCTTCGCCACCTAAAGGTTGCGCTGAAAGCGGGGGGCGATTTTTCGTCACGTTTTTTAACGTTTACTGAGCTTTCCTCCTACCTTCTTCCATGTCTGTAGTCTCCTTCATCCTATGTCCGCATTTCCTTTCCTATTACGCAATATTTTTCAGACAATCCTCAACCCAAAACCAGTAAAGTACCCAAGCACAAGCTCCTCCTTCATCCTTCCAAGTCCAAATGCACGAAGACTTTGAAAAAGACGATCAGATATCATCTAATGCTCTTTGAAGGTTTCAGGTCTGTTTCTGTGCTCTATAGTATTCATTTTCGATTTGTCGATATCTTTAAGTTTTTTAAAAGTTTGCTGACCATTAGGGCTTAAAACAAAACGTCAATATTCAAATGAGATGATAGAAAATGCACTCTATCGTTTCGAACCTTAGATTTTTTCTTCTCATGTAGAAACCGGCAAAAACCTCTGTCCACGCCTTGTTTTTTGTCACAATTTTTTGTGAAGTAGGATTTCTTTCATACTCTCCTAGATTTTAAACGAAAGTAAAATTTAGCTTCAAAATCCCAAATTTTACCAAAACCTTAATTAAAATAAGTGAAAGGATGAGTTCGTTGGATAGTATTTTTGTACAACTCGAGGAGTCAAAATTATCGGAAAATAGAGGTTTTTGAAGGTTTAGTTAGTAAAAATGACATAATTATGAACAAACGATATGTTTTATTTGAAATCAGCTGTACGAACATCTCTATCAAAGATACAAAACGGGCGATTCTCAGATGATTTTTTTCTCCCAAAAGTTCATGAAAATATTTGGGCAGAATGGTGTAGTATCGAAAATGCTTGCGGTTTTTAATTTATTAGGCGCCCTAGAATCGAGACTTGAAGGGGGTCTCAGTCAGTCGCCGTTCCGTCCTCGATCTGGGATAGTCTCGTTAACATCTTACGAACCGGCGCTCAAAGTTTCCAAGTTGTACATAAATCTGAAAATTTCAAGGATTTTTGAGATTCATTAGTGCATCTACGTAGGGAATTGAAAAACTGAAACATTGCCGCTGAAATCATCAAAATCGAACAATATTCACTGACCTCAGTGTTATTCCCGACTGAGACCCCCCTTAAAACAAAAGAAATTAACTCTTGGATAAATTTTAGTGAACGTTTGGTTTAAAAAATTCTCACATTTACTCACACTGCAGAGATCGAACTTTTAACCTAACTTTTGGGACTAACTTATCATCTCTAAAAAAGTGGATAAAAGTAAACCATGAAAAAAGAGAAGAAAACTATATTGAAGCAAATGTTGGACAGAAGACTTATGAGTCTAACCTCCGCTCTCATTGTGGACAGTTAACTGAACTATGATTTTCTTTGAATTTTAAAAAACTGAATGTTTAGCTAAATTTTAATCTGAGTATTATTCACGAATGTCATCTCGTATAGTCGAAATTATGTCACGTTTCTTTTGAACAGTACCAGGAAAATTTTGGGTAACGGATGAAGCACAGAATATAAATAAAAAGGTCTTGAGAGTATTTTTTCATAACCACATCTGGATTTTGAGTTTTTGTGAAACGTCAACTCATTGAATATGTGAGAATATAAAAAACAGTTTTCGTTGTTCCAGGAGTGTGGCCAAAATGCAGCAAGTGGACGCAGTTCAACAAAATAATACCGTACGTTGTTGCAACAGTTGTTCTCTGATTTATGCTAACTTTTCTCAGCTCACCTGACCTGAGGATTCCAATGCATGTTCTTAAAGCGTATGGTTTTGCGCAGGGAGGTATGGGCAAAAGCGGCAATGATGTTGCTGGGAGCGCTGGGACGGCAGGGGGCGCTTCTTCTGGGCCCGGTGCTCCATCCAACAACAAGGATCCGCCACCGAGAGAAGAACCCATCCTCGAGCCTGTCAATGGCGTTGTTCAACCGCCTTTCATTCCCCCGGCGCATCGTCCTGGCCGGGTCACCAATCAACTCCAATTCATCCAGAAGAACGTTTTGAAGGCCGTTTGGAAGCATCAGTATGCTTGGCCTTTACAACAACCGGTTGATGCCAACAAACTCAATCTTCCAGTAAGTGACAGAGTATATATTGTTCGACTTTATCTTCGTAGCTCACTCATTTGTTTTATTTCAATGTTCCCAATAATGTGCTCTCTTGTAGGATTACCACAAGGTCATCCGGCATCCTATGGACCTGGGAACGATCAAGAAGCGCCTTGAAAACAACTATTACTGGTGTGGAAAGGAATGTATTCAGGACTTCAACACTATGTTCAATAATTGTTATGTTTACAACAAACCTGGGGAAGATGTCGTCGTGATGGCACAGACACTCGAGAAGATATACTTTGCTAAGGTACGCTAAAATCTTTCATACTTATTTCTTGTTGAGATGCGAGTCCCAAGACACTTTTCAATCTGGTCTTTGGATCATAGCTCTCACCCCAGGTCTTGAACACTAACTCCTTCTGCAGATTTGAACATCCAGGATTTATACAGAAGTAGTTTAATCATAAATAATATTACAATACATGAAAATATTTCTCGACATTCTGACGACAGCTACACTTTTTTCTAATCAACTGCAGACAGTTTCTCAATAAACACAAGTGCGAGGGCCAGTGTTCCAGACTTTTGGTGGGCGTGCATTGCTCCTACTTATCTTAAGAAAAGTTGTGTTGAAAAAGCGAGTGTTTTCAAAGGCCAGTACCCAGCAATTTTTGGAGTCAATATTCCTTCTTCGTTTCATTGAATTAGTTTCTTAGATATATTACGATCAATGTGATGCTTCTTGAAGCTCACACCTCTAGTAGTTTGTGATCCTTAGCTTCAAGCTTCTGGCAGTTCCGGGAAATACTTACTGTTAGCAGATAGAAAGAATGCGGCTGGCCAATTTTTTTATACCTGCTAACATAGACGACTACCTGTTCCAAAATCTTGGGTAGTCAGGCTGGGGCCTCCAGGTAGTGGGCTGGCCGAGCCTCCGTATCTTAGACCTTTGTAATTTGGGTATTGACCAACTTGAGTCCTAATGAGTTATCTCTATTATACTCCACTCTGCCAATTGTTAGGAAAGAATTTCATCTCGATTGTGAGTTCACTTGCCCTTCAGGTTTACTGTTCATTCGCCTGTAAAATTTGAAAGAAGCACCGTCCTTTACTGGAAATAATTTTTTGTAGGCACTAGAAAAATGGGAAATTTGATGTCCATTCTGCCCTTATTTTTACTTGTTTACGGTGAATTAAGGTAGTTCTGGTAATTTTAGTGACATGGTCAAAAACACGAAAAAAAATTTGAAATTGAAAAAAAAAAACCCTGTGTTGTTGCCTGTAAAGTCGGTATACGGGCGAAAGTTTTACGTGACAACGACTTTGAGTGGTAAAATAATTTTAATGTTAATATTCATTCGTATAGTAGGAAGAAGGATAAAATAAAATTCTTTGTCAAGTTGCACAGAGTAGGTATTTCCCGTAGGTAGTAGGTAGTTCCCATGGGTGGGGGGGGGGAGTGAGTGCCAGGGAAGGGGGGCAGGGCGCTCCCGCTTTTGTGAGCGCCGGGGAAGGGGAGGGGCCGCCCGCCTTTAGGGAGCGCCGAGCTGCACCCCCTCCGTGAGCGGAGCGTAACGCAGTTTCTTGAAGTGTCTCCCGGTAAACCAATTTATAAGACGTTATCACGTCAAAACTTGGAAAAACAAGGGGGATCTCAGTCGGTCACTGTTCGTTCTTCGTTCCGGGTCAGTATTTCGCGAAATTGAAGGGGCAAAACTTTTGAACGTTGTACCTAAATTTGAAATTTTAAAGGATTTTAGAAATTTATTAATGCACGGCCCTAGAGAATTAAAAAACTGAAATATTGCCGCTGGAGTCATCAAAATCGAATAATCTTTCAGTTTTTCAATTCCCAAGGCCCATGCACTAATAAATTTCTGAAATCCTCGAAAATTTCAAATTTAGCTACATTTTATGGGAAAAACATAACTGAATTTACGGTTTTTCCCATTTTTTTCTGGCAATTATTGTTCGATTTTTATGATTCCAGCGGCAATATGTCAGTTTTTCAGCTTCGATACATTTTCTTACTTAAATTAGTTGTACGATCGATCCTTGAAGTTTGGTCGATCTCAATACTAGACACCCTGTATAGAATTGGGAACCACTGCCTTAAAGTACGCGAACGGTCTGTAATAAATCAATCTCATTATTTCCTGGCTTGAGTGGCAGGTAGAAGAAGGAGGATGTTTTCGGGACTGTAATACACAAGGACACCTCACTAAGCCATCCGCATTCTTTCCATCTGCAAACAGTACATGTATTGACTGAATTGTGATCTCGGGTGTTCGATCTAGCTGGAGGCAATGCCTAAGGAAGAAGTGGAGCTGGAACCTCCTCCTCCTAAGAATGCCAAGCCAGCAGTGAAGCGTGCTGGAGTCGGACGAGGGGCCGCTACGACAACGACGCCGAGAGGTGGTGGTACTGGAGCGGGGCGAGGAAGGCCGTCCACGGCGTCCCTGGCTGCTGCCGTCGCTGGTAGCAACGCGTCTACTCCAGTCACTCCAGCACCAGCACCAGTCACTCCCTCCGTTCCTGCCAGCATACCAGGCTCGACTGCTACACCTACGGTCCCTACACCCCATCTAAACTCCCTCCCAACCCAAGTAAGTAGGGAGATTATTCTTATAAAAGTATGAAAGAAAATATTCGTTACACTGAAAAACATAAGACAAGAGTCTTGAGACTATGGCTTTTCTACTAAAAAGATGATCCATAATCCACAATCACTTGTTTCGATCTTCTAACCTCTTCTCTATTAATCTTCTTGTTCCCAAGTAGTAATGGGGAATTTGCCTCAATTTTAGATTCCGGAATTTCTACTCAAATCCTATAATAGAACTATAAAATAACGTTCAACACCAGGAATAACCAAGGGAAAAAAATTACCATAAAAGAAAATGCCTAAACAAGTGAAGCCTATTCATAAAACGCTGCAAATTATTACACAACGGTTTATTATTTTTATATAGATCACTCGTCTACAAAATCACCAACCATCCAATATGACGAAAAAAATCAAAAAAAAAAAAAAAATAAATAAATAAATAAATAAAAAACAAAATAAAAAAAAATTAAAAAAATCAAAAAAAAATCAAAATCACCAACCATCGATCGCTTTTCGGTCAGCTCTAATTTGAACGGAGATTAGGCCTCTTTTGCGATTCACACTCGTGTTTTGATTTATATATATATATATTTCAATATAAACCCTTAAATTTACGTAGGGAGCGAACGGTTTGTCCTACAGAGCTCCGCGTGGTCTCAAAAAATTCTAAAAATTCCATAGAATCCAAAATTGAAGGAAAAACAATACCTTTATATCGAAATTTTTTGAGTTAGGGCGTTTTCAAAATTTCAACATTGATTTTGGAACCCTTAGGAGTGACCTACATCAACCAAAAGCTTCGGGGCACAACTAGACCCCAAATGGAGCCTACATACCAAATTTCATCAAAATCGGTCAATGCTAAGTGGCAAAAGTGCCGCGTACGGCGGACGGACGGCCAAATTTTTATTCGATTTTTGGATTCTACGTACCTTGAAACGTAAACCATCAAATTTTGAGGGGGTGTTAAATTTTTTTTTTTCTTGTCTTTTTTCTTTCTGGTCGATTCCAAAGGTTCATTATTGAAAATAATAAACCAAAAAGACCGCGAACGTCGAGGAATATCGGTTATGTCATCCGTCAAGTTGGTCGCAGCGAAAACTCGGTTGGGCTTGGGGGCCCTCTGGAAACGGTGGCAACACTGATTTTCATGGTCTCCGTTCACAGTAGCGTCACTGACAGACTTCGCCTCTTTCCTCTTCGCTCAAAAACGTGTCAACAGAACGTCTTGACTGTTACATACCTAAGTGCAATAACGTTCGCAATAAGAAATATAACTACAATAAGTCAAAAACTTACATTGAAATGGTCTTCACAACAATAAAGCGGTGTTCTCACGTTTCAACGTTGCTGCCCCATAAACAGATTGCCGCTACATTTAACATTTTCATCTTCCTTAAATTCTCCAAATTTTTTGGATGCTTTTTCGAGCAGCACACTACGGTTTTTTCCCATATCAATGAACCCTCGTTCGAAAAAAAAATTAAAAAATTTGAGGCAAATTCCCCATTAGCTTGTCAATAACAGTTGGCTTTTGTCGATGTTGCGTTCACAGTACATCTCCCGGGAAAAACGTGGTGGCTCTTGTTGATTATGGCTGCTAACAAATTATCTCGATAAGAAAACTATTGTTTCCAACTGTTGTTCATTTTGGACTTGAATATGGACTTGCTATTCTGATATTTAACACGACCCCCTTCTTAATAGAATCTCTCGATCATTTGAATATACACTCCTGCTCAAAATTAGAGCACCACCATCCATTTTTTCGTTTATCTTTTTCCTTCTTCCCTTTTAAATTTTGTATCCTGGACTGGCCACCAAGGAGCCTAAACATGAATCCGATAGAGCATGTTTGGGACATGCTGAAAAGAAGAATTCGAGCGAGAGATCCAGCATCAGACAATCTTCAGCAGCTGGAAACAGCAGCGAAAGAGGAATGGGACAATATCCCCAGAAAGGTATCCAAAACTTGATTAGAGACATCGGTCGATAGCTCCAAGCCCTCATCCTAGATAGAGGAGGTAATACCAAGTATTGAAAAGCTAAACTGGCATAATTAAAACCTTTTTTTCACATTTTCATTTTTTATAATTTTACCACAAGAAGTACATACATTTTTCTATAATTCATTAAAAACATATTTTTTTTCTCGAATTGGTGCATTTTTTGGTTACTTTTTTCCTTCTGTATTTGCAAACAATGTGTGCAAATAGATAAAAACTTGATAAAGGAAAAAAGAAGGGGGCAAACGAAGAAATAGATGGTGGTGCTCTAATTTTGAGCAGGAGTATAGTTAATTTGAAAAAATTCCTATTGTCTCTTGACTCGTGTCTTTTTTTTTCAAAGGCAACTTGAAAAACAGTTTCTCCATAAATTGCGTTATACAAACTGTATTGATGCGAATTTTAATGTGTGTGATGTGAGTGTAATAGAGTGATTGTGAAATGGCAGGTAACAACTCCTGTATCCAGCGGATATGGGACGCCACCAGTTGACCCTGTTACTCCAGGGGTGAACCCCGCCGTGCGCGGAGGCAAGGGTCTCGTCGTACCCCCCACCACGCCCAAACTCAATAAAAAAGGTGTAAAGAGAAAGGCTGACATGGCAAACGACAGTCCTGCTGGTTTTGATCCTCCTTACACCCCAGGCGACAAAGCGGCTAAGCTTGGTACCAGGAGAGAGTCAGCCCGGCAGATCAAGAAGGTGACTTAACCACTCCCAAACAGCCTCATTCACCTCTTCCTTCCTCTTACTCCTGCCATGAGACCAGTCCTTCCAACAACAATCACATTATGCATGGATTAAGTCGAATCAATATTCGTTGTAACCCACTTGTAAAATTCACTTATATTTTATTGCAGCCTGTTAGACAAGCAGAAGATGGAATCCCAATGGCTCAAGTAAGTTTGCTCCTCTAATTCGACTATGACATCATCTCTTGCCCATAATTTCGTATAATTTACTCAATCATATTGTCTATAGGTGGCGCACGAGAAACCCAGAGAAAAACTGAGTGAATCTCTGAAGTCATGCAATGAGATTCTGAAAGAACTGTTTTCTAAAAAGCATTTCAACTATGCTTGGCCTTTTTACAAACCGGTGGATGCTGAGTGGTTAGGTCTCCACGACTACCACGAAATCATCAAGAAACCCATGGATCTGGGAACAGTAAAGGTGAGTTCAGTTCATCCACTCATCTCTCTATCTTCCGTACAATTGTAGTGATCAGCTGTATCTTCGCACTTCTGTCCATTCACTTCTTTGGCTTAGTGGTGGGAGCTCAGACTCAGGAATGTAAATAAGTTCAGTCGGAAAACTAAGAGGTCGATCCCCCGTCGAGGAAAGTTGATTTTGAGATGAATTGATGATACTGCACAATATTAATGAGCTCAAAAACACTGCATCCATTTTGAAATGGAAAGAATTTCCAACGATGTTAGCTAAAGCCGACAGATCTCGTGGTATTCCAAATTGACTTTGACACTTTCAAGATAAGAGAAAGCATTATATTTAAATCAAAACTTATTATGATGGATTGTTTTCTTTTTGTATATGAATTGGGTACAGTTATAGACCGACTTTGATGCTGCCGATTTCCCACCGTTAGACATGTTGTATTCTCATGCAGTTCAACGTTATTCTGTTGTATAATGTAGGTTTTCAATATACCACTCATTAAGTTTTCTTCATTTTGCTAAAAAACATTAATTTTTTCAGCAAAAAATGGACAATCGGGAGTACAAAACTGCTGTTGAGTTTGCTGCTGATGTAAGATTAATATTTACCAATTGCTACAAGTACAATCCACCCGATCATGACGTTGTAGCTATGGGTCGGAAACTTCAAGATGTTTTTGAAATGAGGTAAATATCCTTTTGCACAGTGCTCTTGTGCAATTTTTTTTCGAAGTTTTGCTAGATGAAGATAAGTTTAGAATTCTGTTTGTTGAGACGATTTAATTTAGGATAAATTAATTTGTTATACTTATTATCAAGCTGTTTTTAGTTATTTGGAGTTCTGTAAGACAGTTCTGGCGGATAAATGCATGATTGATTACCTACCTATCAATCCCACAGAGTTTGACTGACTTGTTAATAATCGCTCGTAGGTTTGCCAAAGTACCTGAAGACGCACCTGCTGCTGCGGCAGCACAGGCTGAGAAAGAAGAAAGCTCTGAGTCTGGTTCGAGCTCAGGCACTACCACTGAGGAGGAAGACGACTCTGAAGATGAAAGAGCTCGGAAGTTGGTCATTCTTCAGGAACAAGTAAGATATATTCTAGATACCTATGTGATTTGGGGATATTTTTTGAAATTCGTTCCTAATTAGGTTAAATGTGGATTTATATTTATGTTGGGTTTGATTTTTTGTAGCTTAAAGCCATGCAAGAGCAAATGCGAAAGCTGGTGGAAGAGAGCACCGTCAAAAAGAAAAAGAAGAAGAAGGAGGGTTCTGGCTCCGGTGGTAGCGCTGCCTCTAGTAAAAAGAGCAAGTCGCAAGACAGGATAGGACTCAACAAAACCAACGATGCAGTAGCAACCCCCACCGTCCCTCCAATCCCAGCCGTGGACATGAAACCGGTTGACTCTGCGAAGACAGCCGCCCCTGGAAGGAACGCCGTTGTGCCACCTGCCAAAACCCCCAAGAGCAAACCTCCAGGAAGGGTTCCTGGCAAAACATCAACCAATGCTCAAAGCAAAAGGCCCAAACCTAATTCGAGGACTAATAATTCCAAGAAGAAGAACGCCATTTCGACTCCTGCTTTCGATTCTGAAGATGAAGACAATGCCAAGCCCATGTCGTACGATGAGAAGCGGCAACTTAGTTTAGATATCAATAAACTTCCAGGTAAGCTCTAATCTGTTACTAAATAACTTACATAGTATTGACTGTAGGGTAGCTGGGGGCAAGTTCCCGCACTTTCCGTAATAAAGCGCTCGTTATAGTTTCTGGGAAGGTCCTTAGATAGCAGCTAAATTGAGATTCCGCCTACCATGTGTGAATAGTTTCATCAGGTGCTTGAGAGACCCGGCAAAATGCGGTAAACGAGTTTTTGTAGTTCTGCTTCTTGCTTTGCGCCCATCCAAAGAGCGCAGTAGTGTGATAGAAAGAGGGACTCTCGACCGTCAATAGGGTATTCATGGTCTGATTCGATCGTCGTATATCGAATCGTCGTAAACTCGAGTGTCTTATGAGGCTCCCTCATTTTCCCCCTGTCGAGTCGTCGAAAATCGAATTGTGCGTAGCGCTCCTTGCGGCATCAGACGATAACCAAGTCAGTGTCAAAAGAACCGCATGTTCATTAATTTCCTTTTAGTTAAAAAATGAGAATACCCCAGAGGTTCCTAATAAAATCTTTTAACAAAGTTCCTCGTAGGTACACGAACGAAAAAATCTAGGATGATGCTTCAGACTTCTGAATAGGTACCTACCGATTAGGTGTCTTGTCTCAAAAGAAACCTCCGTTTCTTTTCTTGAGAAAAGTAGTTTCTCAAAGCTACTTCCGTCACACAATTTTGAACGCATTTTGGTACTTAGCTCATGGCTGAAACATGTTCGATGCTAGAAAGGAGAATGTGCTATGCTCGCTTTGATGCCAGCAAGCAACATTGCCACTTCTTCAGCAGACCATCAGATGGTTGCTGTTGAGAAATGTGCAGAACTTTAAAAATAAAAAACTGGACAATGTTGATTTCGAAATACGGGAAGGAGGAGAAAACTAGAAAGAAGAATAAAATTGAAATTGAATGAAAGTGTACTTCTATAAAGGGTACATAGGTTGGTCGAAAGTAAAATGTACAATATCCTACCGCAATAGCTAGGTAGATGATACGCCGACCTGTGAGTCCTCTTTTCACTTCCCCGATGGTGCCAGACTTCCACGCGACGGGTGCAGCGTCTTCTGGGTGCTGACCGTTCGTAAGTTTCCGAGGTTGTCCACAGGTGGTATGGTCTTCTGGCACTCGAGAATTCGCCAGAAACTGCTTCACTGTAGATCGAGTGACGCAGTTTGAAATCGCGAACAATGGTCGCAAAAACCACGCTCTGCTATCGAAAACGGGAGAGATGTGCACATCGACTGACTTGTACCAAGGCTGAGTGTAGACTCTTGACGACAGGGATGCGACGTGGAACCGGACACTTCCTGACGACTTGGGTCGTAGTTGACCCGATTAATCGCAACACTTATCGCACTCACGGTCGGTCGGCACAACCTATTAAAAATAGCTAAAATAAATTGGACTTCGACAAATGAACTATGAATTCTTTGAGCCTTGGACAATCCAAGACTCATCACCTATTTGCCTGAACAGTTGCGTTTTTCCTTAGCCGCTTGGGTGGCTCAGCTCCGAGAAAAAAACCCCACTTTGAACAGAATAAAAACGAAATAAACGAACGGAAAAACGGAATAAAAAAAAAGGTTGTTAAAAGAAAAACTCAAAATGAAAGTACGAGAAGATCTGTTTGTTGATGTTATGATAGCTGCTTCACACAACTGCCGCTAGCGCTAGGATCAAATTTTGTAATTCGAGGTCGAATCTCCATTTACGACGCCTTCAGCCCGTGGTAAATCGAATCGTCGTATTAGCCGGTGCGCATGCGCATTGACTCTCGTCGAATCTCCAAATTCGAAGATTCGACGTCGAATCTCCCAGACCATGAATACCCCAAATACCCTCTCAAAAACTTCCAAGATTCCAGTTGTTTACTCGCGAGCTTTCCCGCTGGATATGGCAAGTTCCCGCATGCTACGTAGATGCGCGGACTTGCCCCGTCGTTTTCTTTTAAAATTTTCGCGATAGTTTGGCCTTTCTTTTGAAAGGTAGGAAGGTTGAGGGGAGGAAATTTTAAATCGGCTCGGAGGGAGTTAGGAGAAAAAAAATTGTTTTTTCATCAATTTAAAAAATTATTGAATTTTTAGAATCGAATGAGACCGATCGTTGTTCGTTTCATCGAGTTGTACTCAGTTTTGCGTCCTTAGCAACCAGTATTCAAATTTCCTGATGAAGGCACCCACAACTCCCTATTTCTTCGAATTTGTGTGAAGCGTTTATTTCTTCAAACCTTTTTTTTATAAATGGTTTTACGTGGATTTGGTCCAAAAGTAGATCGAAAGGCCACACTCTGCACATTGCTCCACGATTCTGTAATAAATTGTGTGGAATAATCACCTAATTTCTGTGTAGTGGATCAAAATCCCGCACTGCGAAGCCTACCCCAACCTAATGGAATATTTCCCGCAGGGGCCATATTAAAAATAAAAAATAAAATCAAATACTTCCGCCGTACTTTTCTATTAGTGGAAAGATAGTCAGGGAACCAAGGTCTTATTGAAACTTTCTAATAATTAATTGACGTCGTACTGATCTGGCTTATTTTTAAATGCAATAAAGTTGAACTGTTGGAACTTGCCCCATCTGCCCTATGCCACTCTCTAGTTTACACATAATCATAAGGACTGAAAATAGGGAACTTGCATGAATAACATCACTCGCGATGAGATTGTGGAAAACCATTTTAATAAAAACGGAGTTGAGTAGAACGTTGTCTATTTCCACGAAAATAATGAGTTACAAGTTTAATCGATTTCGACGGTTAGGTCATCATCAGTAACAAACAATAACGTTAATAAGTTATTGTTTGTTACTAATGATGACCTAACCGTCAAATCGATTTAACTCGTTATTTTCGTGGAAATAGACAACGTTCTACTCAACTCCGTTTTTATGAACTCGCATGGTTATTATTATTCATTTTTTTTTTGTTTTCAATTGAAGGAACTCGAAAAATTAGCGCTTGGTGTTGTTGACTGAGGGACCCTCAGCCTTGTGTGCGAGCACCTGTAACACAGTCACTCGTGAAAGATGAGCATATTGGGCATGATATAAAACTTGTTTTTAGATTTGAAAAGGCCTAAAAATCAGCTCTCTCGCCGATTTAACCTCAGCTTGAACCGTAGATGTTACAAAATTACGAATAGCTTGTCATCGTTTTGCTCTTAAAGTAGGTTAGAAAATTGTCATATTCCAACCTATCAAGTAACTGTTGCACACTCGCCAATTTTTTACGGTCAGTAAAAAATCGGCAAATATTTTATCGTTGGTAGGTGCTTGCACACGCACACCAATTTTTACCGGCCACCAACAGAAGTTCTCGCTACAAATCCATTCGAACAACGACTCATAATAACTAACATTAGAGAGTTACAGCAAAATTTGGAACCGTTTAGACGTGAGAAGCTGCTAGGGCGAGCATCGAGTGGATGCTAACTTTCTGATATGAGTCTCACGTCAATCCTGTGAGGTTCACGTGATTGACGTTGCTTTAGATTTTCAACACTCCATAGGTAACGTCAACTCAATCCGCGGTTCTTGTTTTCGTTGAACCGATAAAGGAAAACAGGAAGGAAAATATAAGGAAATCAATGAAGTACGCTCGTTTATTACCCAAAATAATCGTTAAAGTATAAACAAATAAATGCAAAATGAATCCGAGAACCTAATCGTGCATTTCAGTCCATCCCCTTGTCGGAGGAGTAGATGACAGACAACCGAATTCAACGAGATTGGTAGTTTATGCTCGACCTCGGACTAATCAATCTTTTCGTATTATATTCCAATATTACCTTTTCGAAGTAAAATAAATACGAAGTCGGTCAAAAAGGTAGAGGAAACTTGCCTTCAATGGGGAAGAAATTGAGATCGATCGTCCAACTGATCTCATCGAGATCGAACATCTGCCATTGATACTTCAGACCCCGCAGCAGACCGAAATGTATAAGGGAGCAATGTTCACTTCAAGCGACATGTATAAGGGACCAATTTTTCAATCTTCAATTCACTTTACCGCGACCCCAAAGATAAAGAACTCGCAAAAGATTCACTGAAACTCTTCAAAACGAAAGAAACAGAATGATCAGCTGATTGAAGGCGGCCATCAGCTCAGCCACAAAGACAAAGAGTTGAGTAGTAGGTTATCTCACGTCGAAAACGCGACTCTCACGTAATTTACGCGAGAGGGTAGAGCCAACTGTCTTCAGTGAGCATCACATACGCGAGGCTCGCGTTTTTTTACGTATCTTGACCCGCTGTAACTCTCTATTAACAAGCACATGATACGATGTAGGTACCTACGAAAAAAGTTCGGTAATTATTCCTGATGGTCTTTCACTGAGATTTTTCTTTCAATACTTTCTTTTCACAATGCCTATTTCAACATGATTAATTCCTTCCAGGAGGTAACTACCTACTAGCATCGGGAGAAATTATGAAATTTTATAACAAAAAACTTTGAATTATCGGACTCTGTTGGTAGGTATAGAACACTTTTTCGACATTTTATCAGTACCGAGCTTTCAATACTGTTTTGATACCATTCATCGGATAAGCGGAAGTATCGAAACTTCACGGATCGTTGATTCGGATTAATTTGTTGCGAGAACTTCTGGATGGCCGGTAAAAATCGTTGTGTGTGCAAGCGCTCGTTTAGTTCTGTGCGCCGCAACGATTCTTGCCCGGGCGCAGTGGCAACCGCCG
Source organism: Apolygus lucorum (assembly GCA_009739505.2). Classification (NCBI taxonomy): domain Eukaryota; kingdom Metazoa; phylum Arthropoda; class Insecta; order Hemiptera; family Miridae; genus Apolygus; species Apolygus lucorum. The sequence continues at coordinate 11,804,612 of CM019183.2, forward strand.
GTTGCTGAACGATATTTCTCTCCTCATATTCACCTCTGTGTGCCACTATTGGAATGTGAACGGCCATATTTTTATCGGCCGTCCAAAGTTGGTGTCTATTGGGCCCTACTCAACGAAGGTGAAGGGCGGGACAGCACTTTCTGCCCGGCGCGTTACCGCCTACTTTGCAGGAGTGCTTAAGGATTTCAGCTCAGGTGCGATCCTCGGCGCGATTGCTCGCCGACCGGAGGGAGGCAGTATATTTACCTAGTTACTAGTTGGGGGCAGACAACTACTAGGAAAAATGGGAGCGGAGGCTGGCGCAATGTGCCTACCGAAACCTCCAAGGAACTTTGGGCTTCGAGGGAGAACAAGAAATAATCAAGTCCTCCTTTTATACTAATTTAACAGGGTAAAGGGAGAGTGGAGGAGGGTGACGTCAAGTGACGTGTTTGTTCCCCGCACCTCACTCTACCTACCTGGCACAATGAGTCACTCAGGGTTTCCCTTGTGTCCTTTATTGGAGAACTAACATGTTTGAGTATATGAGTCATTACAGGGCCTAAGACCTTTTACAACGTCCCTGATCTGTAAGAAGAAAAAGAAGTGCGCCCAAAACCTCCTTTTCGTATTTGGTTGGTTTGAAGTCCGTCAAATTAGATACCTAATTACATTGTACTTACTTTGGGTTCGGTTTCAGGTATCATTACTGTTTTGTACAAATCGCCTGTAAGTTAGTAACATTGAGGGCAATGGTTCATGACAGCTAAAACTTGACTCGATTTCCAGACTACTGTTGGGTTATATTGGAGTGCTCTTGCTAACTCAACTACAGCTACTTATTTATCAGAAATTATCCCCCAATATGGGCTAAACTCGTGTCAGGGGAAGAGTCAATCAGCATTTTATTTATTTTACCCTTGCTAACTCAACTATAGCTACTTATTTATTTTGTTGGCTCCCATCACATTGCCACCTCATGTAACTTAGATGGTCATAAAATTCCGAAAATGTGCTCTAAAAACATCGTAAAAATTGCTTATTGTTGCGATGTCGTAATTGAAAGGGATACCTCCTTGATGTACCTACCTGTCCCTCTGTTATCAGTTGTGAGCATTTCAGTTTCAGCATCAGTTTTGAAACATTTTCTCCATAGAAATTCTGTCTAGGCCATTTCTACAACGATTCCTTTAGTTTAACATTTTTCATGTTCGTTCCAGTTTCATATTCGTTCCAGATAATTTTTCAGTCCGACTCTAGGAACTAGCTAAAAAGAAATCCAAAATGTATACAACAAAATAAAGACCGAGTTCGTTGACCCGAATTTCTGTATTTTTAGGCCTACTCGATTTTACAACAATTAATTGAAGACCCTGCAGAAACAACTCCGAAATTTTTGTTTTTGAGTCGGTTCAAACTCGTATGTACTCGCGTCACCATTGATTTGAATGGGGTGAGCGTAGTGACGATTCGATGTACCTTTCGATGCGATATTCAACATCGAAATAATATCGGAAGGCTGTATCGATATCGATAAAATATCGGAAGAAACATGTCGATATCAGTTATATCGATAGAATATCGAAAGAAAAGTAATGATTTTCCTGATATCGAATTAGTTATGCATATTTTTTAAAAATCAATATCAGTGATATCGAACGAAAAATACTGATTTTGCTGATATCGAATGAGTTTTGCACCATTTTTCTATCAATCTAAGTGATATAGAAAGAAATATACTGATTTAACTTATGTCGAATATGTTTCTGCTTCTGTTTTTATCAATATCAGTGATATCGATAGAATATCGAAAGAAAAATACTGATTTCACTGATATTGAATATGTTTTTGCATCTTTTTTTTAAATCGATATCAGTGATCAGGATAAATTATCGAAAGAAAAATATCGATTTCACTGATATCGAATATGTTTTTGCTTAGTTTTTTTAATCGATAACTACTAACATAATCCCAGTTCAAATTAGAAGGAATATCCATCAAAACCGATAATTTTTTTCTTTCGATATCAACATTTTTCTTTCAATATTCGATAATATCGCAAGAAAAATATCGATACAAATATCGATATCAATAAATATCGAAAGTATCGAATCGTCTCCCGTGTGCGCATGGGTCGGAAAAACTGTTTATGTTTATGACGTCACAGTGGGGGGTCCCGCCAAAAAAATCAGGCGCAGGCACCCCCCCCCCCCCCCATTGATTTTGATTGGGGTTTTACATACCGATTAAAAACTGCCTGTTAACTAATTCAAAAACGACAACTTTGAAGTTGGCTCGTTGTTGATGCAGGGTTTTTAATTGTAGCGAGTTAACATCAATCTTGAAAAGTTAACTTACATCGATAACCGATGTAAAATAGGGTCGAATGAAAAAATACCAGACACCTCGAAATTCAGTGCTGAAAGACTAAATAATCCCAATTCAATGGCTGAATTTTATAGCATGAATACTTGAATTGAATTCCCTTTAAAATGTACAAATGGTTGGTAGAATTCGCGGACATCTCTTTCATTATCGTCACCTCAATAAGAAGGAGGTCCCAGAATGAAGCTAGTGATTATAGTGTAAATTGTAATATTACTGACCCTGGTGCACGCCCCTGGGTGACCTTAATTCTGAAAGTTTTGGATGACCGTGGTTTTTCCGTTTTCAAGACAAATAATTACTTTTCAGGGTAACTAGTTTTGAAAAATCTTGAAAATTCCCCGCTCTACGTCATTTTCAAAACCCGAGAGCATCGGTTGAAATTGTCATCGTTGATGCTCTTTTGACTTAAGCAGTCTCTCACTCGACCAGTAGACAATGTTTTTAGATCACATTTTTGGAAAGGTTTAATAAAAACGAAAACGAATGAAATCGAAACATTACGTTTCGACAACTACTGGAGTCCTTGTCCACCTTCATTCCTTCTACAATGTTCAATAAAGTGTTTTTTCTCTCAATAAAAACGAAAAATGGTTTTATTGGTCAAATTTCATCGTATTTCCAAAATCAAACGTTTGAAAATTTTCTCAATACGTGGCTGTTGAGGTCAACAAGGGCACTGCAAGGTATCCCAACACTACAGAACCAACAGTGTTTGCTGAAACCCTACAGTAGGCAGGATATCGACTCGTTTTTCTCATGAACCATTCCCCTCAATGTTACTAACCTACAGGGGATTTGTGCCAAACAGTAATGATCTCTAACATTGACCCAATTAGTAGGTACAATTTCTATCTTATTTGACTGACTTCAAACAATCCAAAAACGAAAAGGAGGAAGTCTCTCAGTTTTGAGCGCACTTCTTTTTCTTCTTACAGATCTGGGACGTTGTAGAAGGTCTAAGGTAGGAATATGCTAATTTTCGAATCTACTTGAAATCAAAACGTTGACAAGTTATCCATCATTTTGAAATGTTATCCGTCTATGGTTCAAGCTAAGGTAAAACAGGCGTGAAACCTGATTTAAAGGCCTTTGCAAATTCTTCGTCAACGAAAAAAAGTCTGCTAAGTGAGTGTGGCACATAGGTACATAGCTTCCTCGTATCCATAATCCAATGGCATGGATGATTCGATGCATAGTAGCTATCCTCGAAACAATAATCTCTAACTATCTTGAAACCTATCTTTACTTATTTTTGAAGTCCAAATTTGGAATGTATTTCATAGTTTGAGGGAAGGAGGAGATGATCGAAGATTTCACGTCATTTCTACGCTAATATTTTATTCAATTTGTGGAAAATGATCAAGTCTCACTCTCGTTTTCGTTCATGTCAAATTATCACCTAGAACAAAATCTCTGCTGCCATTGAGGAGGAATCTCAACAAAATTAGCCAGGACAGTTTTGTTGTGATCAGCGACCTCTTCGCATTTCTGACCATTCACTTCCTTAGCTCAGTGGTAGGAGCTCCACTTCAGAATAGGAATGATAGGAGATGATCCCCGAATGATCGAGGGAATGATCCCCGATCGAGGGAAGTTAATTTTTGATGACTCAACAATATGGCGCAGTCGTATCGGACCCGAATGGTCTCCTCAGCATTTCTCAGAGAAACAATAATTCATTAAGATTAGGTCATCAAAACAACTCCCTCCCAAGACACGAGTCGAGCCACCACCTATTCGGACTGCCTATTGAGGTCAGTAGATCCCCCGCCCTGTCAATAAGGAACAATAACAAAAACTCCGAAGCCAGTCAAAAATATGCGTTCTCATTAGAGTTTTCGCCACGTGAGGCGCGACGACTTGAGATTGTGACGACTAGAGACAGATGGGGCCAGCAGACGCAAATGCTAACTTTTTTGGTCGATTTCGAGTCGCCACAAAATAAGGTGCAGACTCTGGAAGTGACGCTAAACAGCTACCGGCCTGTGAAGTCACTAGAAAATGGCCGATAGCGAACAGCTGATTCAGACTCGAAATGAGTTTTTCAGATCGAAAATTAGAATATTTGCCGTACTTACTTATTGAAAAAGCAATAAATTTGTTTCTACTTGGATACCTATTTATTGATTCCCTTTCTGACCCTACATTGCAACATAAAAACCTACTGATGATTTTGATCGTTTTCACCTCTAGAAAGTAGTGAACAACACTAGCTTTTCCAGAGCTCTTACTGCATTTTTTTTGCGTCTATAATACCTACTAACTACCGATTTTGCAGTAGCTACCTTACTACTGGTTCCTTGTTTGTCTAACAACACGTCCGTATAGATAATTTAGAGTAGGTAGTTGAATGTTGACTCTGAGGCAGCAGAACCGTACTCGGTGAATTCTCTTCTGTAGCAGCTATCAGTTTCCGACATTTGTTAATTACTCGAGAAAAGCCAACAAAACTCGTTCAATTTGTAAATGAAGAGGTCCTTAAGAGGTCACTTAATTGCATAGGGAATTTTGTCACAATAAATCAACTGTAGTCCAAGTTAAAAAAGAACAAATAATAATAAAAATGAAAAAAAACCTTTATTGACAATAATGTTTGAAAAAACTATGCAAGTCCCCCCCCCCCTTGCTTGTACTTATTTCGAAATTTTAAATTTTGTTTGTTTGTAACCATTTTGTATTATCGTATTATTTTATTTTATTATTTTGATTTAACTGTGACCCATCTGTTTTTATGTATTGTCTCACTTTGTTTTAAAATCCTTAGCCATTGTTTCAGGGGATAAACTTGGCCGAGTGGTTCACATCATCCAGTCGCGAGAGCCGTCTCTGAGGGACTCAAACCCCGACGAAATTGAAATCGACTTCGAAACTCTCAAGCCCTCGACGCTTCGGGAACTGGAGTCCTACGTCGCGTCGTGTCTCAGGAAAAAGCCACGTAAGCCCTACTGTAAGTCGGTGGTTGGCTTGACCTAGCGTTTGAATACCTTCACACGATTCATTTGTTATAGTTACTCGCTGATTGGCTTGCACTCCAGTATTTCCTCGTCCGTTTGGCAGTTTTGAGAGTTTCAACTGCTCTAGTTCCCCAATCTCATTGTTTTCATTCTTCAAAATGTATGCTGCCGTCCGGTTCTGATTACTTTTGCTGATTTTTCATCCTCACCACTCTCCTCTCTGAGCTCAGGGTTAACTCAAAAACCCAAGTAAACTGTGTCAATCTACTTCACAACCCTTGGATTTGGGCAAGGAAGGTTAAGTAGGTACCGAATGAAACTGCCTAGATATACAAAGAAACACATTTTGTTCTTGCCTAGTCCCTCTAGATTTTAGACAATGGATGCGAGTTGTGGGCACAAGCGTTAGGGCGCTAAATTTCTCTGGGGACAGTTCTGGGGGCCGCCCAACACACATGTACTTTTGCACTTGTTTTCCTTCACGAACTACATAAGGTAAGTGGGTAAATTGGTGCCGTTAACCCATTTCCGGCCACTGATGCGTTTTCGCATCGTCATATTTTATGAGTTTTTAAATATTGAAAATAGTGGAAAATCTTCGCAAAAAAATGTTTCCTCGTTCCTGCTGTTGCTAAAATTTTCAGAAAAAATTTGCTTGACGTTCGGGAGCTGAATGCGATTTTGGAAATTTTTTGAAAATGAGGCCTTTTGGCCAAAGGCATGATTATGATGGCTCAAATTCGATTCTGGGATAAATGAAACTGGATAAATCATATCGCTAAAAAGTAAAATTCATAAAATATCGAGTATTTTTGCTCTCGATTGGTGAGAAAATGATGCTTTTTTTCGGCCGGCATTCTCTAAAACAGTTCATCCTCCTCTCCCCATTATTCAGTTATTTCTACCCTTGGCTTGAAATGGGTTAAGCACGTGAAAAGCTTGCTCTTGACGTTTCCATGAAGAACTTTTCGTTGATGGAAAAAGTTCAAAAGAAAATCACTTCATGACGCGTATTTTTCATCATGACACAATTTGGACAATCTCGAGACAAATACACTCGACAGACACGTCACGAGATATTGGTGTAGTTATATCCACGTTAGACATCGAGTGAGCCTTCTTTACTTTCTTTCATTTACAGTCGCGACACGGGGTGGGAGTGGGACTTCCACACTTAGGAAAGGGGAAACCCCTGAAAAGTAATCAGAACCTGACAGTTACATCAATACCTCACAACATGAATAAATATAGTTCTTATATTATGAATTTCCGTTTCTGTCTAGAACGCCGAGCAATCGGATTATTGATTATTACACACAATCCTGATCATAGCGATTATTTCATAGTGCTATCAGCCTATTCATCCTTGATTGTGTGAGGGTTTCACAACGCCAGGTTTCCTCTTTTCTCTTCATTCTCTTGGTGCTTGAATCCTGAACCACACTTTGAGCCCCGTAGTCTTTTAGCTAATGTTCAAAGACAATGATGATTTTTATTATTATCCTTATCCTTATTTTATTTTTACCCTTATTCCGAGTTGTTTGCCTTTGAAAATGTTTTCGTTCAATTTTCTGGATCTTCAAGAATATTGAAAATGAAACCACAATTTGCGTTTTAAACTGAAAAAATTCAACCTTCTTTTACAAAAGTTGTGTTTCAGATACTTTCGGAATAACTTTTTCGTTGTTTTACAGCCCTTTTGCTAATGTTTAACTTCAGCAAAATTTTTTTTGCTAATGTTTAACTTACAGCCCTTTTGCTAATTTTTAACTCTTTGGAATTTTCACTACCCTATCGATTTAAAATGACAGTCGTCTTCATACAAGTGCAAAATACGTATTTTGACTAAAGGCTATGAAATTGATTCTGTTGTTTTTCAATCCTTCACAATGAAACTTTCCTTGAAGCTCACGAGTGCGTTTTGGTAGATTCCCTCCTTTCCTTGCATGCTACCCTGTGTTGGAGCTACCGCTTTATTTCCACTAGCTTTGTACTCAAAATGTGTTGTAATGGGGAATTTTGTGGATTTTGGATTTAGCCATTTCTGACCCCAAAATTTACCATCAGAAACCCTCAATTTTCGATCCCCCCAAAACCCTGGAGTTTGGAAGAAAGTGAAAAGGGCGTCAACGTCATACATGAACAATCCCTCGTGTGGTAGCTAGAGGGGATTGTTTACATGACGTCAAAGGTGTGATTTTTCATGGAGACGCAGCCCTTCGGCCAGAAGAAAGCTCGTGGTGTAGACTGTAAAGACAGAAGAGCAGTCGGTTATTCTAATAAGTAGTTAGATTATGAGAATGTACCGGTTTTCTTCATGGATGTCCCAAATCGTTTCGTCAATATTTTTGTTATTTTGTAATATATATATGTAGCCGCCCCCCACAGATAGTCTAGACCTATCCCGAGAAGGGATCGTCATGCCAAGCACCCTGGAAGAAGAGTGTGAGGGCCCTGGGTTCTCCCTAGATACTTCTTCAATCGTCAGTCGGGTTCAGGACGAGCCAGTGAACAGACCGCAAGGGGAGTTTCGGCGGTCTAGAGCTATGTAATCGATTTATAATCCGTTTTGAACCAACTTATTGTAGAATACAGTTGTTTCTTTATACGCGAATGATGTATGATCCTGACAACCAACTGGAAGAAGAGGAAATACCGGAGAATGGAATAAGAGTTATCCCATTAAATATTTTTCACTGGGAGTTTTTTACGTTGTACAGGGTGAGCCACGGAAACTTACTTATTTGAAAGGTCAATTAAAAAAAAGTAATGCAGATATCATTATATATATATTTTTTTTTAAAGGACAACTCTTAAATTTTTTTCATATGGGTTTAAAAATCACATTCATCAAATGATGGCCCCTATTGTTTAAACATTGGTTCAAACTATTTTTAAAGTTTCTCTCCACTCTGATCAGCATATCGACGGGTACTTCGGCAATGGCGGCGTGAATGTTGTTTTTTTTAAGGTGTTCTAGGGTTCGTGGACGATCGTTATAAACAGTTGACTTAAAGTAGCCCCATTAAAAAAATGCTAGAAATGTGAAAATGGGCCTCATTGCTGAAGAAAACGATCGCGTCATGGGGCAGGTTTTCGAGCAGTGCTTCACATGCAGTTTGGTGGGCGATTAAATCCCTTTTGCTCAATTCCTGCACTACAGCCAATTTATAGGGATGAAATTGAAGATCATAGTGGAGAATCCGTTTAACAGTTGTGCCTGGAATCCCCAGAGCAGCTGCCTGTTTGTGAGCCAAACGACGAGGGGAGCGCAAAAACCTACAGCCTCACTCTCTCAACGTTTTCTGGGTTTCTGGAGGTCCAGTTCGGTTTCTGGCAACACTTCCAGTCTCCCGAAATGTGGTAGCCCAAGTTAGAATCGAATTTCGATCGGGAACCGCTCCATAAGGACGAATTTCGAAGCGCGCACAGAAGGCTCGTTGGGTCGCAATGACTGACCGATCATTGGAAAAAAAGGTTTCTAGGGCAAACGTCCGCTGCTCTCTCGTCCAAAGCATGGTGGCAACTAATCGTACAGGTAACAAACTTTGGGAGCTCCGCCTTCGAATAGGTCATTGTCCCCCCTTCTACAACCCCACCAGGCCGAACGGCGATTTTTTCAAATAAGTAAGTTACCGTGGCTCACCCTGCACAGTTCTGGGAAGTTTTCAATCTTCCTCTGCTCTACAACTAGCCATTGCTACAAGCAACACGCCAGAAAAAACTGAGAAGCAAAGGACTAAAATGTGTGAATTTTACAGTCTTCGCCTCTATGGTGTACAGAATGTCCATTTGGTGAAACGTGTTTGCGTATACAGCCGCCGGAAGGGGCTCGTCTCGACTGGTCCATCGAGCAGTCCAGTCGCGGACAATGGCGGGTCATGTCTAATTGGTTTCATTGAAATACACAGAAGTAGCAGGCGGCCGTGTGTGGGAGACACGAATCCCCCTGCAAAATCACACCTTAGTTTTTGCAAGCATTTTTCTCTCTCCGATTCGCCCACTCGACAATTTCGACCCAACTACGTGCTCACCTTTTTGTTAGGCCTACTATTCAGAAGAGTAATGAAAAAGGCACTGAAATTCCCCATTATGCACTGCAGCATTCAAAATCATCTGTCGTCTCCACTGCTTTCCTATTTCTCTCATTTTCCATTGTGTTGCAGTCTATTATGGAAGCAATAAAGGCATAAACAATTTACGAGCTTGAATTAACATTTACTGTTAAATGTCACAAACGTCTAAACCGGCAGCATTAGTTCATCTATCCCCTGCTAGGGAGAATAAAGCGTTTTTTCTTTGAATCAGCTGCTTCGCATCATCTCGAGGTTTATCAAAATAGATACCTGAGCTATCTCATCTGATTCAAGGAAAAAACGCTTTACCATCCTCGTGGAGGATACACGAACTAATGCTTCGGTGTGGTTTAGACTAGGGATGGGTATCGATACTCGATATTTCAAAATATCGATACTTTCGTACCGATACTCGATATTTTAGTATCGATACTGCACTATCCGATATTTTTGGATATCGATACTTTGGATCCGATATTTCTAAATATCGAATATCGATACTGTTCTCCCGGAAAATTCAACATAATGGCTAAAAAATGAAGAAGGTAGAGAGGCTTTTGGGTCAGTACTCTTTGGCTGCACAAATAACGTTTATGTTATGGAAAAAATCACTCTGCTTGGACTCATAATAGTGAAAAATGAATAAAAGTTGTTGAAAAAATTATTTTTCTTGAGAAAATTGGATGATATTGATAGTTTGTGACACTAAAGTATCGATACTCGATATTTTAAAATATCGATACTCATGCCCTACGATACTTGGGATATCGATACTCGGAAACGATACAGTATCGATACAAAATATCGATACTTTTATAACGATACCCATCCCTAGTTTAGACGTTCGTTTTAAAGTCTTTGTTGCTATCCGAACTAATCAGTGTTTATGGTGTCATGTTTTTAGCTGTTTATTATGCATGATACAATTATCATTGTTTTGTGGATTTATATTTTTTCATTGTTATGAAATTCTATGTGCAACAATGTATTGAATTTGAGGATATTATACGTTGTATGAAGGATACACCAATAAAAATCTCGCTGCTATTTTTGGCGTAGTGAGTGTCAGAGGTTCAACAGCTTTATAGGATTTTAGATTCAAGATTCAGAATTCAAAAGTTGAAGTTCAGTAGCTGTGCCATTCATCTCAATGAAATTGTAAACTTTCTTGCGAATCAGTTTGCTTTAAAGTTTACTTTTTTCTCGGAATCAGCTTATCGGCGTTGAGGGTTCTTTCTCCTTTACTCTTCATACGCCTTCCTTCACGTTTTAGAGACATTCATTACTCAGTGATGGTAGAATAGATACCAGCTAACGCCCAAATATCGATTCAACTTGGTGATGAAACTCCAACTACTTGAGGAACTTTCAAGGAGTTGATTGTTATCAGTAATCAGGATAAAGGAGATCCATTATGGATTTGGAATTTCAACATAGAACAAGAGTACATCAAATTTCAAAAAATTCCTTTATTGAAAGCTACACGTACAGTGTTCAGCAGCCCTTGATAACGTTTTACAAATTTTGAATCGATGTAGAGGTTTGCGCTCAACGACTTTCCTCTACCTAATAATATTTTTCGTATTACAGCAAATGTATTTATATCAATAACCAAATTTCAGAAATGTGGTATAGATATTTGTCCAGATGATGATATGAGCCTGTCTTGCTGTCATGCATGATGTAAAAAATCCGCGTTAATTAATCTTCACCTCTGATAAATTTTGTCTTTGCAAAAGATGAGTTGAACCTACAAAATTTTCAGTTTGGATTCTAAAAAGTAGTCATTAATGTCAATCAATTAGTTGTAACTGAATTAATCATTTCGTAAGTTTTCTGAGTGATGCAGTCAGCCGGATTGAGTGAGAAATCCGAATTCTGCAATCAATAAATTGATGATTCCAGATAAAAAGGTGTCAGTCAAGAATAAAGATGAAGTCATGAACGAGAAAAAGCAGGAACTTGAGAAGAGACTGCAAGACGTAACCGGCCAATTGGGAGGTGCTGCCGCCGCCGCTGCACCTAAGAAGCAAGCTAAAAAAGGTGTGTTTTCTTAATTATGATTTACCTTTTGTGAACTCGATACGGATGCATCGTACTGATTGTTCATCTAGGTTGTTAAGTCAAACAATTTGTGTGGGTTGTAAGGGTGCATCCATCTTGAACATCTGCAGCATTGGCTTACCATTGTTTGGAAACAAAGTGGGGTTGTGGAGAAATATAACATCGGCAGGTACTGAGAGCGGCAGTGTGTATTCCTCTTGCAAGTATGATGTCTTTAGCTGTTCATGGTCTTGCTGAGAATAGGTGTGACTGATTGAAGATTACCTGATTACGTACATAATAGCGAGTTTCAACAAGCCAGTTAGTTAAATCCTCGGTCACACGTGCGATCCAATTGTTATGCCAATCTAACTAATCTCTTATCATTATGCAGATCCCCATACATACGATATTTTTAAAGGAATTTCTCTCCTCAAAAGTGACGTAACTTTCCTCCTACTGCAGCTTGAAATTAATTTCTGGATCAGAAACACATTTAATTTCGGTCGCAGTGAGAGCTATCACTCAAAATTGGAATTTCGTACCCCTCCAATTTCCCTGTAGAAGTTTCACCATGGAAGGAAGACTCGATAACATCCACCTAAGGGATGCCACTCAGATGCAGTTTCCGTGGCAGACTTGTAGTAGAATGGTCATTCAAGCCAAAACAGCTACTAACAATTGCAGGGGTATTCTCTTTTATTGTATTAGTTGATGAATACCAAACACGTCATAATGTACCAACCCCATCCTAGTTTCACTAGTCTTAAACACTGAAGTTGGAGGTGCACTCTAGCGAGAGATTTTTGTGACTAGGTGAACAGTAGAGTCTTTGACGTCAACGTTTGAATTATAAATGATCAATTCCCTGAAAAACTGACATGTGGTTTGTGATGAACCATCCTCGTATGGTTGGCAAGTCCCTTCCATGTGCGCCAACTCTGCCTGATGTCCACAAACTGTTTGGTTTTACTCGTTTATGTTTGATGCATCTCTGCTATTGCCAGTAGTTGCTCCTAGAAAAAAGTTGCTCGTTGACCGAAATCTTCTTTTCTGAGCTTTGCTGTTGACGTGTCTGCCTGAAAAGAACTTGGTTTCTACAAGATGGGGGCCACATCCCCCATGATGCATCCCTTTTACTCGTTTATGATTGATGCATCTCTTGCTATTGCCAGTAGTTGCTCCTAGAAAAAAGTTACTCGTTGACCGAAATCTTCTTTTCTGAGCTTTGCTGCTGACGTGTCTGTCTGAGAAGAACTTGGTTTCTACAAGATGGGGGCCACATCCCCCATGATGCATCCCTTTTACTCATTAATGATTGATGCATCTCTTGCTATTGCCAGTAGTTGCTCCTAGAAAAAAGTTACTCGTTGACCGAAATCTTCTTTTCTGAGCTTTGCTGCTGACGTGTCTACCTGAGAAGAACTTGGTTTCTACAAGATGGGGGCCACATCCCCCATGATGCATCCCTTTTACTCGTTTATGATTGATGCATCTCTTGCTATTGCCAGTAGTTGCTCCTAGAAAAAAGTTACTCGTTGACCGAAATCTTCTTTTCTGAGCTTTGCTGCTGACGTGTCTGCCTGAGAAGAACTTGGTTTCTACAAGATGGGGGCCACATCCCCCATGATGCATCCCTTTTACTCGTTTATGATTGATGCATCTCTTGCTATTGCCAGTAGTTGCTCCTAGAAAAAAGTTACTCGTTGACCGAAATCTTCTTTTCTGAGCTTTGCTGCTGACGTGTCTGCCTGAGAAGAACTTGGTTTCTACAAGATGGGGGCCACATCCCCCATGATGCATCCCTTTTACTCATTAATGATTGATGCATCTCTTGCTATTGCCAGTAGTTGCTCCTAGAAAAAAGTTACTCGTTGACCGAAATCTTCTTTTCTGAGCTTTGCTGTTGACGTGTCTGCCTCAGAAGAACTTGGTTTCTACAAGATGGGGGCCACATCCCCCATGATGCATCCCTTTTACTCATTAACGATTGATGCATCTCTTGCTATTACCAGTAGTTGCTCCTAGAAAAAAGTTGCTCGTTGACCGAAATCTTCTTTTCTGAGCTTTGCTGTTGACGTGTCTGCCTCAGAAGAACTTGGTTTCTACAAGATGAGGGCTACATCCCCCATGATGCATCACTTTTACTCGTTTATGATTGATGCATCTCTTGCTATTGCCAGTAGTTGCTCCTAGAAAAAAGTTGCTCGTTGACCGAAATCTTCTTTTCTGAGCTTTGCTGTTGACGTGTCTGCCTCAGAAAAACTTGGTTTCTACAAGATGGGGGCCACATCCCCCATGATGCATCCCTTTTACTCGTTTATGATTGATGCATCTCTTTGCTATTGCCAGTAGTTGCTCCTAGAAAAAAGTTACTCGTTGACCGAAATCTTCTTTTCTGAGCTTTGCTGCTGACGTGTCTTCCTCAGAAGAACTTGGTTTCTACAAGATGGGGGCCACATCCCCCATGATGCATCCCTTTTACTCGTTTATGATTGATGCATCTCTTGCTATTACCAGTAGTTGCTCCTAGAAAAAAGTTGCTCGTTGACCGAAATCTTCTTTTCTGAGCTTTGCTGTTGACGTGTCTGCCTCAGAAGAACTTGGTTTCTACAAGATGAGGGCTACATCCCCCATGATGCATCCCTTTTACTCGTTTATGATTGATGCATCTCTTTGCTATTGCCAGTAGTTGCTCCTAGAAAAAAGTTACTCGTTGACCAAAATCTTCTTTTCTGAGCTTTGCTGTTGACGTGTCTGCCTCAGAAAAACTTGGTTTATACAAGATGGGGGCCACATCCCACACTGCTGGTGCCTCAATGGAGGTTGTGTGTCGAAAATTCCCAGGTCGACTCATTTCGTGGTTAGGTGACAATCCCCCCCCCCCTCGGTCTACATCAACAAGCTAAGTTCTCTTGATGAATTAAAGGGGGAAATCAGGTGAGAAGTGAGAGAAGCTGTGAGGGAGATGACGTCCTAAGCGATGCTCTCTTTTCGGAGTGCCTGGGTTCCTGCATTGCTGCTCATGGGCGTCATATGAGTGACGTCTTCTTCCAAACTTGAATTTTTTTCACTTAAACTGAAATTCCCCTTTACATTTTGAATCAATAAAAAAAGTCTTTTCACAGCGTTATTTCGAAATCCATCCGTTCTGTGTTACCCTGTAGATTACGTGGGTGAAGCGCACTGCGCACCTCATCGTGTACTCCCTGTTCGAGTGCATAAAAACTTCTGCATCACACACAACAGCACTCACTAATCTATTGTTTTGGTATCTTTTTTCAACAGCTGGTCAGCGTCTCTCGGCTTCTTCCTCTTCCAGCTCGGACTCTGACACCAGCAGTTCCAGCCTTTCTAGCAGCTCTTCTGACTCCTCAGATAGTGAAGCAGGTGAGTGCCTTTGAATTATCCCTTTATTTATTTTTGCATTGTTTTTAATATGATCATTAATTATACAACTTTGAAAATTAGTTTTATAAAACAGTTTGGCCTTAGCGTACATTCACTTTGATTGGCCTCGACATTCATGAATTTTGATCTGCAAGTATTTGGTTGTGATTTCTACATTTTAGTTTTTCGAATCACGTTAAAACCTCAAGTGCAACACTTCAGGTTCAAATTTAATATTCACGCGTAGTTTCGTAGGCCTTCGCAGGACCCTAATTTTCGGAGTCATCAAGTTTTTCAATGGGTACTAATGAAATGTTGCGGATTTATTTTTTGTTTCTATATCTTAAATTGCTTTGCTCATTTCATCCCGTGTTATTTTTTCTTAAATGATGAAGAACATAAACCTCAAGTAGTTTTTGTTAGATTTAACGTTTTATTTCTGTTTTTATAGGTGTCAATAACCACAAGGCAGCGTAGTAAAAAAGTAGCCCTTTTCACTCAATTTAATACGACTTCTTAAGTGAAAGGGATTGTACACATCGGTTGTATAAAGCTATAAATATGCTAAATATGTTACTAAAGAATTGTAATTATTGTGTAGTGTGTACCCATTTGGCCATGAGTGCAGAATGTGATATTGGGGTAGTGGGGATTCATTTTATTTTATTTATTTTTTTAAATTTATTTTGGTTACTTCGGGTGTATTCTAAGTGTAGGGAGCTCGCAGGTTCCACGCAATATTCGAGGTCGGTCGGGCGAATCTCGCTAGTTGCAGACAATGTGACTTGGGGCTATTTCGGATGCTCCGTGTTGCTTTTTTTCACCTTGATACTTGGAATTGTACATTTTTCATCAAATCATCTAAATAAAAGTTGGATTTTCACGATATTCTGACGTCAATCTCTCTGCCCCATAATCACATTGTTTGTACTCTGGCTCAGAAGCTTGCGTTACACATACTTGTCGTGCCACTGAGTCTCTTGGTATTTTAGGTACCATTTCATGAAACCAATTTTGTTTTGCTCGAACCACTAGGACCCTCCGCATTTGTGTAACGAAGACTCATTCGGTTGTAAAGTTACATGATAATAAATATTTTTATGTTCATCATAGTTGGCACTACTGTAGTGTATAAGTTTTATTCAACAACATCGTCGAAATAAAATTCTACATACACTAATACGTACTTTTTTAAACAATCAAAAACATGAACGAAGTTCTTTTTAATACCATGTAATTTTTCTTGTATTATATCAAATAGAGTTTATTTATATTTTGTTGATTAGTCTAACGTAATTATGATTTATAGAATCGATAGTTGGTTATAGGGCAGGGGTTCCCAATGATATTACATCGAAGTTCTGAATCCGTTTGAACCTAAAGTACGCCTTTGAACACCTGAAACTGCACGATTTCTTGCAGCAAATACAGTCATTCACAGCTCGATTCGTCGAAGTCTTGATGACGTTTGAAGAGATTATTTTTTTCCGTTCTTTCGAGCGTTGTGGGCATGTTGAATCATTCTCTTCGAATTAGGTAGTTCATTCCTATTGTTATGATTTTTCTTTGGTTTAACGCGATTTACGAATTGATAATTTGTCGATGATGACGCAACGATTCATAGGTTGTTAGAGAGTAGATTTGGTACAGATTAGCCATCCGTGTCCGATCCAGCGCTGGATTCTACCGCATTGATACAGTGCAACCTATCGAGAATACGGCGCTCCTTATCTAGACCAAACTAAATCTAGGAACTCTATCGCTTACAATTTTTCTCGTTTTTAAATTGAACAACATAATGCTTATCAAGATGCATCCACTTCCTATGAAATAGTCCGTTCCTGAATAGTAAACTTCATGAGTTACCGTTCTGAAGATGAAAAATTCTTGATCTTGTTGAAGTTTATGATGAAAATCTCAATGTTCGATTCTGTAATGATTTATTTGACATTAGCTATTTCCTCGCTTAGATTTTTATTATGACTTTTTGTTTGAGATATCGGGTGTGACCTTGATATTATTTCCACGCAGCAGTTCTTTTAGGTTAGAATGTCAGATGCCCCAGAATCAGTGTTGTCTAAACTTGAGGGGAGGTCGGTAACATGATCTCAACCAGTGTTGTCTTGAGGGTGAAGTTGATTGAATCCAATGTTACCAACAATAATTCACCTGTGGTGATGCCTTCTTGGGAAAAATGAGGCTGAGGTTTGATGTGGTGAATGTGGAAATTTGTGTCGAGATGTTGGTTTTACAACCAAATGCCGATTCTTGACGTCCTCCTTTCTTCCTTTAGTTCTTTCTCGCAAAATGCAGTTCTTTCAAGGCGTGAGACTGGATAGTTCGAGGCTTAAGAGTGATGTTTCACTTAAAATCTGTATTCATTCCGAAACATTTCCAGTTCTGGTGTCGTTGAAGTTTCGAGGGCCTTACATTCTGAAGTTCCTTCATAGTGACATGTTCCAATCAAGGTTCTGAAACGCATGAGGAACTATGGATACTCTTCTTTTCCCTACATTGTTACACAGTTCCTGAATGGTTTTGGAGCCATAGTTGATACTTTATACTTGAGAAATATGAATTTTTTCGTTTGTGTTCTTCCAACATCCATGGTGTAAGGATTTATTGTGGAGAAATGTATTATTGTGTCTCTTTTCTATGGAGTTAATCAGAGTATGGAAGCTGAAACTCTCTTCCCACTTTCATGTTGGAGAGAAATGGAATGTTTGCTTTTGTATAGCAGTTACAGCTGGAACATCTCATCCATGCAGGCGAAACGATTTCAAATGTATTGTGGCCATGAAGGAGGTAAAGTGAAGATCCATCTCATTTCCTCGTCTAAATCAGTTCTCTCTAGGGCTTCACGGATTCATAATTTTAGAAGGTCCATTTGGTTCCATTATGTATTGTACAGTTGCTTCCCGTGGACAGAGAGATTGAGTTATCTGTAATTCCTTTGGAAGAATAATGAGTGCTGAGAAGGTTGTCCCAATGACATCTTTGGTACCTCGTTACTACCATAAAGCAAGAATTGCTTTTTGACTGATTTAAAACAGCCGCAGCCTGAAGAAGAAGGTATTTCAATTGAGTGTTTCATGGATGTTTTGAACTGCAGTTTCCATTCTCAAGGCCAGTTCACGTTGTGACGTAGTCTGCAATGGTGAACACTTCAAAGACGCAACTTTTCTTATGGACAACGCTTTTACGGATAAATATCTGCTATTTGGCTTAACACGTTCAGACTGGCTGCTTCCACCCTGGATCCACGCGAAACCTTCGCCTGGTACGGCTGCTTCCACGGTGGATCCATGAACATTTTTCGAAACGCTCTGGATAGTTCACTTTTCCCCCAACAGGGCTCGTTTTGGTCTCAATCGCTTCGGAATGAACTCACCTTACCGTCCCAACCTTTCGGTTTCGGATATCAGTGCATGTTATCACGCAAAAATGCCGGCTTCTCATCAGTGCGACTGTTTTGCTGTGAAGTTCCAAATTTTTCCTAGGTTCTGGGGACAATCTGGGTTTTGAGCCCCGGTCTGAAGGTGTTAAAGGATAGCCGATCTATACAGGACTGCGCAACCCCCTCCGTCTGCAAGCAGATGTACAAATCTCACACCACCTGTAGTGGAAGTAGATGGAATGGAAAGAACTCAGGAGACCCAGGAGCGTTGATCATGACCGTCTACTCCCCTGAGTACCTGTTTGTCTAAAACGCCACAGGTTAGGCCGAACTTTCTAGCAGAAGTTCTACCAACAAGACAGGTTGGTGCCCGAGTTCAAAGCAGAACTCACAACATGCAAAGAGAGATTCTTAGGAGACACCCCCTTGGGGATGCCAATCTCCCTTTGAAGCCTCCAGGGTCCAAGACCAAGGAGCAGGGCATGCTCAACCACAACCACCACGATTCCTTCCTCAACTGAGCAGGCATGTGACACTGTGACCAAGGTCAGTATGTCGGTAGTCTGGGGCTCCTCTCCTGTGGTACTGGTGATAGGGATGAGTAATGAGCCTTTCACAGGTATTCTTACTATCCCCAGATGTCCGGCCAGATAGAGAATTGGTACCTGTCCTCAACCACTACTTCTATCTTAGGTTGATTCCATAGCACTAACGGTAAGGGAGTACAGAAGAGGGAGGCATTACGCACATCCGCATTGCTCATCATTGATGATCCGGTTTTTCGGACGTCATGAATATTCTAAAAATGCCTAAAATATCCACGATGGACGAATAGCTCATCAAAAGAATTTCCATTGTTGCCTATTGCTTCCAATGTTGCCTATTCACCCCAATAAAGTCGTATCTTGATGATCAAATATGGATTGTATTCCCGCACTGTGTTCAGAACCCCACGAACAGACGCGCAAAGCTGGAAAAATATCAGGAATTGTGGGGCTCACTCAGTGCTCGGGGTTGCCATTGGAAAAGAGTTTCAGGCTCTAATGGCTTATACTCTCCTCTTGCGAGGCCCCTACAATTCTGGGGCTGTTTTGAAGAATTGTATCATTATCTGCAGAGCTCTCTCGCCTTCAGATTGGAGATGTGTCTCAACGAATTGCTTGTAAACATTTCGTCGCAATGTGAACCAACTTGTGATTGGTCTTTTCGGAACTGCGACTCGAGGTTTCTGCTCCTCACTCTCCTGCCTGCACAACCTTACTTACTTACTTACTCCTCGGCGCTACAGCCCATGTAGTGCCCTGGCCTCCTCAATGACATTCTTCCAATCAGCTCGATCTTGAGCTCTCAACCTCCATCGTCCAGCCCTGATTCCTCTCAGGTCCTCTTCCACATCGTCCAGCCACCTCTTCCGAGGTCTTCCTCGCAGTCGGCGGCCTCCTGGCTTTCCCTGGTATATCTTTTTCACAGCTCGGTCTTCCCCCATTCTCTCCACATGGCCGATCCATCTGAGGCGGCTGGCTTTTATTTCAGCAACAATGTCAGGGTGCCCATACAGTCCTTGTAATTCAAGGTTTGTGCGGATTACCCAACGTCCATTGATGCAGTTGGCGCCAAAAACTTTGCGGAGGATTTTCCTCTCAAACCGCCTAAGGAATTCCTCATCAGCACATGTCAGCGTCCAGGTTTCGGAGCCGTAAAGCACTACAGGCCTTACCATCGTACGGTACACTCTCAGCTTGATGTTCCTGCTGAGTGATCGAGCTCGAAACACTCTGCTCAAGGCATAGTAACATTTGTTACCAGCTGCTACTTATCTCTGCTTTCATGCTGTTGTCTTCAGTTAATAAGGTTCCCAGGTATTTAAAGTTTGGAGTGCGGCTGTACGTGTTACCATTCAGTATAATGCTTTCTGACTTCACTCTCTCCCCTCTTCTGGTTGAAAACATGAAGAGCGTCTTCTCTCGGTTGATGGACAAACCCATTTCTCCAGCACTTCTCTCTAGCCTTTGAAGTCCTCCTTCTAGCTCTCTAAGGTTCCTCGAGATCATGTCAATATCATCTGCATATGCCATGTTCTGAGTCATCCGGTTCCACAAAGTGCCTCCAGGATTGCTCAGATCCACGTCCCGCATAACCTTTTCGAGTGCCAGATTGAAAAGGAGAGTGGACAACGCATCTCCCTTCCTCAAACCCTGGTTAACCTGAAATTCATTTGAGAGCCCGTTTTCCACTTTAAATTGCACAACCTCCGTTCATATTTTGCTCCTGTTGGTGAACCGTCATGACTGGAACAGCGACTTGTAGGCCCCTTTCGACCAACAGCCATAATATTCTCTACGGTAGTTCTCATCGTCTTGAAGAAGTTTCTTACTTTATCAGTGATTACTTGCAGTTCTTCTCACTCACTGGTCTTCTCTGTGTTATCACTTCAAATGTGTTGGTATGAGATGTTGTCCCAACAGTCTCCGCGTATCCTTATAACACCATAACGATCTTTTCTGTGCAGTTAACTTTAGAAAGCATGTCTTGAAAAAGCCACTAGTCCTGGTGGTATTTGTTTCGTTTTCGAAAGACCCATTGTTTGTAATTGGATTGGTGCACCTCTAGTCCAACTCATTGGTTTCCTCCCAATACTCTCCTCCTCGAATACTCGTAACATGTTGAAGTATTTCAATAAAGTTTTTCTCAATAACGACGATTTCCATTTTCAAAGTCACCCCGCATTTGCACAAGATTGGGAACCTCTGTTACTTTCTTAAGTGTCCAATTCTTGCCGATAATTCTGTCATGATAACGTCAACCCGTGTATGTTCACTCCTTAGCTTCGAAGTCTATATTGCACTCAATTAGCTTGTATATTAGTTGATGTGCAACTTGGATCTTCATATTGTGTGATCAGCTTACATCGAGCTGTTTCGTGGCTCGTACTCTCATAAGCCGTTACCACAATGCATAATGTGCCGCTTTTTACGTTGTGTGAAGTACTACCTTAAGAATTTGATGTCACTTTGACCAGAAAAGGGTTCTGTGGGCTCTCGGTTTTCATTTGCTCTCACCGCATTTGAACCTGTGAATGATTCCTTCAAAGCCTGGAGGCAAGATGTTTGTAATATCGTTTCGAGGCAAGAAGGTGACGTTTTAATAGACAGTGCTTTATAAACCGGCGGCTTTGGTAAAAAAAATGAAATCATCTAGCGTTTAGGTGCATTTTTGGATATTTTCCCGACATGTCAGTATGAATCTCACTCCAGATTACAACTTTTTTTCTCGAGTATCTGGTCTAGGACGTCTCTCTTCATTCAGGCTTACACATCTAGACTACCTATTAGTTGTCGTTGGTCGACATTTCAAATTACTACTTACTTTTACATACCATTCATGTCATGGTTCACGTCTACATCAAAACTGGTGTGGCGGATATTTAGTGAAATCATATATAACAGAGTACCTTTGTGGTCCCACAAAATCCTTGGTTGGTAAATGCTTCACTGAGTACATTATTTCTAATTTAGCATTGAAAATAACAAATCTAAATTCTGCGGAATTTTTCGGAATAATACCGAAAGTTGGGTTTTATGTCAATTTTGTTAATTTGAGCGCCTATTTTTAAATGTTTGCTGGGGTTAATTTTCGAGGCTTGGTGGAAAAATTCAAAAATAGGAGAGTAAAACCGTATTTAGTAATCAAATGAAGAATCGTCTTCGTCGCATAAAAGATTATTTTGTCACACAAAATAACAAATTTTCGGTCATTATTCCGCTAAAAACGGGCAAAAAAATGGATAGCATCTCACGAATCAGCGTTAAAAATAAAGAAAATTCGTGTACCACACTTACGGTTTTATAGAATCCATATTATGCGCAATTTTGGTAGTTCGGCAACTTTGCGCGCTTGTGAAACAGGTTGCGCGCGCTAAAAAAAAGTATGAGTCGAAAATTCTTGAAATTTTCCGTAGAATCCAAATCTGCAATAAAAAAAGGGTTCCCATTTCATGAAAGAAAGTTGGTGGGCGTTGTGCACGTGCGCAATGCGCAGCGTGGTCGTATTTAAAATCCTTGAAAAAAAGTGCTGATTTTTAAAAAGATTTGAATTTTACTACAGAAATTACGGTTTAGTGGGATGTCCCACCCGTGTAGCATTCGTGTAGATATGAGGAACTACATGAGAAATTCAGTAGCACAGTAGCAGTCATTACGAAGTTTTCTCAGCGGTAAAAACACAGCACTGAAACACACTGCTTTACACCTATACATTTGATAGGACTTTCTTCCATTAAACTTGGAAACTTCACTCTTCTACTCAATTTTCTATCTCATTTTGGTGGCAATTTCTCAGTTCATAAAGCCTGTACAGGGTGTCCCATGTCAAGGACCGGAAAACTTCGGGAGTCGATTCTACTAATAAATTAAGTAAGAAAGCGTGTCTTAGGAACTTTGTTTTAACCCCTCGTTGTTTCAAGTTTTTTCAGTTTTAATTTTTTTTTGGTGTTTTCGACCTTATGTCACTAAAATTACCATTAGTACCTTAATTTACGGAAATGAAAAAATAAGGGCATCGAATTTCCCGTTTTTATAGTGCCAACAAACAATCATTTTTGGGGTACTGATGCGTGAAAAATCAAGTCGTGGAGTAATTATTGTCATATTGGCAAAATTTCATCTTTTTCCGGTTGATAAAGAGTTTCCTTCCCCATGGATATTCACGTACCTCAACACCAAAAATTGCGCAAAGAGTTCAGCTTTCCAACGGTATAATCAAATAATATTTCACAATCGAATTTAGGGGAGAAATTGGTGTTTGAACACGGAAAAACGTGGTATTTTCAACGAAATCGACGGCTTGACGGGATATCTGATTTCGTTGAATAAAATTCCAAGTTCTTCCGCGTTCAAACACAAATTCGATTGTAGATTCTAGAATTCTCGAAACTAGATTCGATTGTAAAATATTTGATTATATCATTGGAAAGCTACGACCTTCGCGCAGTTTTGGGTTATGAGGTTCGTAAAAAAACCTTGCAGAAAGAAAAACGCTAACAACAAAAAGAAAAAATAGGAAATTTTGCCAATTTGACGAAAATTATTCTACGACTTGATTTTTCACCCGCAGAGTTGCGCGGTGGAAGCGTGCTGGGCCCATAACCTGTAGTAATTTGAGAGAAAAGACGCGACGAACTTGGCAGAAAAACGAATTTAATTAAGATTGAGAGCTAGTGACAATGGCGGATTACACTTGTGGCTTGAACTGCCTGTAGTAGGGATGAGGCTGTGAGGTCACAGCTCCCTCCAGTTTGAGCATAATTGCTGCCAACTTCTACAAGGAACCCACAAATAGTTTTTTTCGGCACTAGAAAGATGGGAAATTTGACGCCTTTTTGTTGCCCTTACTTTTAAATGTTTTCGATAAATTAAGGTAGTTAAAGTAATTTTAGTAGATATAAGTCTAACACACAAAAAAAAATCTTGAAATGGGAACAACTTGGAAAAACAAAGGGTTAAAATAAAATTGCTAAGCGACACTTTCTTACTTGGATTAGATGTAGAATGGATTCCCGGTCCTTGAAATGAGGAGCGTCTAGGGAAAGAAAGTGGTGGAACGGCCCGAGCACTGTCTAGCGACAATTAGATGAACCTTCTCTTCTTTTTTGGCAAGATGGATGTACCTCCGTTATTGACCAGTGGTAATGTCTGTAGATACCTGCCTAATCTTTAGAAAACCAGAAATTTGCTCTCAATGAAAAAGGAAATCAAATCTGTTTGAGGCATTGATAAGAAAGGCATTCAGTCTGAAATGAAAATCTATGTACTCGTAGGCAAACAACATTAATTTTTAAAACATTCTATTATCTACGAAAGAATCAGAAACAAAACACGATACCTGCATCATATTAGCCAACTGATAAGAGAGATAACCTAAGTTTTTGAGCTCTGGAAGGTCATCTTATCTTCACTAGGCAGCGCTCACGCTGTTCCACCACTTTCTTCCCCTAGATGCTCCTCTTGAAATGTAACACCCTTTATAGCATCCATGCAGCCGCATTACACATCTTCCTCGCATATCTAACGTATTTCGTCTAAAAATTACTCGTACTTTTGAAAAACCAAGTATTTTGTGGTAAACCCTCCCTTCCGCCATCACATCAGTGAAAGATACAATTTAAAGATATTTAAAAGAAATAAAGATACCATTCAGTTTCTAAGTTCGCCTCTTGACGTGCACCCCGATTTAGTAATTGTATCAATTGAATGTTGGGACTTTGTTGAATGCTTCATAAATTGAATCATTAGCAATCTCTTTTATCTCATTATGTAGCCTGCGGGACTGAAATAAAGTTAAAAAATTTATTTTTAGTAGATAAGCTAATGATTTTTTATGTAAATGTAAGTACACAATTTTTTATAAATTTTTACCGTCATAAAATATTATTTAATAATACGTAAGAAAAGAAAAAAAACTGCTTTTTTTATTGGAAAAAATGTGTACATACAAGATGCACTCTGAGAAGGTTCCGTGCCTGATTATGAATTAAATGAAAAATTAAACTCTGGATCGAGCTTTTTCTTTGTTTATATTATTTTGAAATGTTCTTTGGACCCGTCTGAGCACGTAGTGCAATGTTTTGTGTTCCCTTATCCTGTTTTGACTCAGTCAGTCTCAAAAAAAATATAAAGTATTATTACGATAAGTTATTTTGTTTTTCGTGATAGAAATGAGATAATGATAAATGAATGCTATTCCGTTCTGATTTTAATTTTAATACTTTTTATTTCGGCTCGAGGTTTTTTTCAACTATCGTACTCTTTAGTTTTGGGGGAATCAGTTATATTGTATAGGTAAGGTACTGAATTGTGATAGAATTATTAACTCATTAATCCGAACCACTAACCGTTCGAATAGATTTGTTGCCCCATTCTTTCGCCATTATATTTTAATTTTCTCTAGTAAAGAAATGTCCACCCCCCAGTTTTTCGAAATTTGATTGAAAGGCACTTTTTTTTTCGTTCGGGCTGTATACTTACTTTATATTCTAAATTTCAGAATGGGGATTGATTGAGTGAATATAACTGCGTTTCAAAAGTTTTTAGCACAACTTGCGTCAAGTTGCTTATGAATAATATTGTAAATAGTTTAATGTAAGATTATTTAAATTTGGAAGATGAACTTCAAGATTATTAGACAAGGAAAATTTATAAAAGTAGTTGAACGTATTATATATTTTCTTTTTCATCTAATTTCTTGAGTAAGTGGTAATTGTGTACATTGCAGACTGCAGGATTAGCGCAATGTATGTTTATGTTAAGTGACCTGTTGAAACAACCGCTGTAAACATATTGAAGAATAAAATGTGCTCTAAGTTTATCGATTGTACTGTATTGTTACTTGGACTCTTTTTTTTTCGCTCTCCACAACCCCCTGATTATCACATTCTGCACTCGTAGGCAAAAAAGTGGTCGGCTCTGCCTTGGGTTTTTGGTCGAAAAAAGGGATCGGGTTTGTTCTGGCTGCGATTTTTTTTTTACAAAGTTAGGTGAATGTTTATTCTTCGGTTTTTTTGATTTTTGTCGACATTTTAGGCCGAGCGGGGAGA
The DNA here is from genome assembly GCA_009739505.2 of Apolygus lucorum. Lineage (NCBI taxonomy): Eukaryota > Metazoa > Arthropoda > Insecta > Hemiptera > Miridae > Apolygus > Apolygus lucorum. Next base: position 11,830,430 of record CM019183.2, read on the forward strand.
CCTCCGAGGAAGAAGAACAAAAAGAATCATCAGCTTGTTACCACGGTAAGTGAACACAGAGGTAATTTTCACTATTTTCACCAGATTGAAGTGATAGATGCTTTCAGGTAGGGATGGGACATCGATCGGAAAACATCGATGTCGATATTTCTATTATATTTCCATGATTTATAAATCAAATAATGATATGAGAAACGTCCATATTGAACCATCACAAAAGAATGAGAATCATTAGAATAAATACAAGTCAGGTTTCCAATGTCAACCCAGATGGTGAATATTGTTTGGGGTCACCTTGGCTACTGGAGTGTTGTAGGTACACTACACTTCCTCCCCTCTTGGCTGAGTAAGTCGTTCCTCCGAAGTCTGAGATCCGATTTTCCGTAGCTGGTTTATGTGCCGACGATGAGTTTTGTATCCTACTTGTAGCGAGGAAGATTGAATTGTTTATTGCATGACGGCCGTCAAAATTAGCAAGGTAACAGTAACAATAATTAAGGTATTATTGAACAATTATTAGTTTGGTACCTACCTACCTATTTTGGTATTTTCTATCTTTACCTTTAACAAAATTATACCTGTGACGTCCCTGAGAAATACCTATGCTGGACTCAAATTGAATTTAAAATTTGTTCACTAATCTTTATTTCGCATTTTATCATTGAGTAAAAGAGTCTACTCACTTAAAACTTGATTTATTTAATTATCAATTTTTTTTCCCTTCTTACAAATTTAGTTGAAGGTAATCTCGTTTCGTGGGTTAATCCCCAAATTTAGTTCCTACGTCACAGATATAATTCTGGCGCCCAACGTAATTGAATTTAAGTACCTAATTTGAATAATTTGTCAAATTTAAATATTGGCAATTTTTCGAAAATTTTTCAATTTTTCAATTTTTGAAAATTTGCTTGATTTTTTTTTGTCTTGTCACTTTAGTACCTAAGTATGACTGCAAGTAGTCTAGAGATTGCTAGTAAATCTCTTCTAGCAGAGCGAGAACAATTATTCGCTATTCTTCAGCATATTAGGGATAGTAGTCTTCGCTTGACTGCTGAAAATGTTCGTTCGTTCCTTCCTAAATATGAGTGACTCGACAAATTGAGTAAAAGAGTCTACTCACTTAAAACTTGATTTATTTAATTATCAATTTTTTTTCCCTTCTTACAAATTTAGTTGAAGGTAATCTCGTTTCGTGGGTTAATCCCCAAATTTAGTTCCTACGTCACATACTCTAACAAGGTAGTGCATAGTTCCGAATGAGGAATTTCACCGAATTCTGTTCGCATTTTTCCTGAATAGTTAATGGTGTGGGATAGATGAAAATCGGGCTGATTTCGGAAAATAAGTCTCCTGTTATTTTTGGGAGACAATCAAAATTTTTGATTTCAAAACTAACCGGGAAAACGGACGTGCAGCGGGAACGCTCGCTGATAGGGCCGTTCGGATCGCCGTCTCCTCCCAGTGTTGCCCATTGGGACGACAAAATCTTGTTTTCGAAGAGAAAAGTTATCAAACAAAAACAGAGGAAACCTAATTTTCCCCATCTTGCTTTTTCTTTTTTTTTTCTTCAGTTTTTCGATTTCGAACTTTACTTTTTTGTGAAATTTTGCATCTGGGGACTATAAATTTCTTGATCTCAGCGCTTCAAGCGGCCATAAATAAACTATTCCGGGATGACGTCATTTTCCCGGTTTTTTTTTTTAAACATTCGTATTTTCTACACTGTTTTGTTTATCCGTAAATTAGGAAGTTCGGGCTGAAAGTTTGCCTTAGGAGGTTTTTCGAGGTGCTGAATCCGATTTTGGGGTCAAAAATAGGAAATTTCGACATGGTGAAATTCCTCATTTCTTGAGGATTTCCCCTAATTTCCATTTTTCACTTGGGCCACAAAATCGGACAGCTACTCGGTCTCCTTGTTTGAGAATTCTTATATGGTTTGGTTCTTGTTGAGTTCTTTCTTCGGCGTCTCCTCCCCCTTGGGTTCTTCATTTCCGATCAGGTCCAGTTTAGTTCGAATAGGTCTTCCGATGAAAAGCTTTCAGAACTCAAGTCATTTCTTGGTTTAGTGAATTTTTATGGGAAGTTTATTAATAACCTGAGTACTATAGCCCATCCACTTTACGAACTTCTGAAAAAAGGAGTTCCCTTTGATTTAAATGAGAGTTGCAGAAAAGCGGTACTTAATATAAAAAAAACCATAGCATCTGATGATGTCCTTATTCATTTTGATCCCAACAGAAAACTCGTCCTTGCAACCGACGCAAGTCCTGTAGGGATTGGAGCAATTCTGTCTCACAAAATGGATGATGGTTCAATATAGACGTTTCTCAAATCATTATTTGATTTATAAATCATAGAAATATAATAATGGCGACGAGGATGGGATTTAATTTCACTCTAGGAACTAAATTTTGAATTTTTCCTATTGTATCTAACAATGCTAGAACTTGTTGTTTATCCACTGTTACATCATATAACTATTTTTCACACGGCGGCTGTTTATCTCCCAAGATGTACTAGAACAATCAAAAGTAGGTAGGTTTAATTTTACCGGTTTCCATTTTGCTGCTAGTGAAGCACCTTCATCGTTCGATTCATCCTCGAATTCTTCCCATTTCTTCTTTTTTGATGTTTCCTTCTTCCCTATTACCATTTTGAGGGTTCGAATAAAATCCCGTCGCCACTATTATATTTCTATGATTTATAAATCAAATAATGATATGAGAAACGTCTATATTGAACCATCACAAAAGAATGAGAATCATTATAATACATACAAGTCAGGTTTCCAATGTCAACCCAGATGGTGAATATTGTTTGGTGTCACCTTGGCTACTGGAGTGTTGTAGGTACACTACAATTTCTTAGCAACATCGATTTCTGTGAAAAATCGTATGAAAAACATCGATATGTTTCGCAAGCGGGAAATATTATCACTTGCTGGCCGATTTCAAAACCGCCGTAGGCGCGGAGGAAGTTCTCTTTTCGGTGTGTCACGAAACGACGATTTTTTTTCCGTCTGAACACCGTGCATTTCTTTATTCTGATACCGTAGACTGGGGTGATAGTGATCAATTTCTACAGTTTTTCCTTGAAAACTACCAGTGTAAAAATTCAAAAAAATCTAAAAAAAATAGTTCATACTCTCCCACATCTTATGAACAGTATCCTATATCAAACTTTGAAATGTCGATGAATTAAGCTCATTAAAAAAAATTAAATTGATCAGTATCACCACGCACATAGGGGGTGATAGTGATCACTAGGTAATTTAAAATCGAACAAAACGCTTTCGGAGTATCTATGGGGTGGTACTGATCACTGTTGAAGAAAAAAAAATTGTTTTTCTGTACCCTGAGGTAAAAACGGTGGATACAGCTTTCGTACAAGTACGCAACCACGAGAGACATTTTATGTCTTATGTTTAATAAATTGAGAGCTTTCCAATGAGTGGTGAACGATTTTTGTGGGGTGGAAAATGAGGAAGTTAGTTTTTCCTAGGAACGATTGTTTGTACGTGAAAATCATCAGAAATTTCCGCGTAACGCTCCCCTCGTAACGCTCCCCTCGTAACGCTCCCCTCATAACGCTCCCCGCGTGACGATTTTTCATTTATGTGCCATAGTAAAGACATAAAATGTCAACAAAAAAACCACTAACAACTCATTTCAGAACAATTTTTATTGAAAAACTAATAAAAACCAACTCTTTACTTATAAAAATCAGAATAAAGCCAAAATTCAAGACTCATAATATCCTCTTCAGTATTTCGTCCGTATACCTGGTAAACTGTGTAAGTCGAGTTTATCAAATTTTACAGGGGACACTAAAAACTAATTGAGCAATAAATTATTACACTACCAATTCCTCAATTACCATTTCTTAAACTAAAACCATTACTTATAGGAACACTTAACCTATCACAACCGTAACTTGGTAGGTATGCATTGAATTTTAGTGTTAGGTAACTAGGTACTTTTGTTTCATTAAAACAAGGCATGAGTTAGGTATGGGTTAGGGACGGGTTAGAGATGAACTGTATATGGGTTGAGGATGGGTTAGGGATGGGATAGGTTGGAGATAAGCTAGGGATGGGCTGGGTATAAGTTAAGGGTTGGGATAGGTCAGGGCTGGGTTGGAGATGAGCTGTGGATGGGTTGGATATGGGTTAGGGATGGAAAGGGGTTAGGGATTGGTCAGAGATGGATTTCCTAAATTATTATCTCTCGTATCATTAATTTTACAGAGTTTCCTGTAAAACATAAGCAGACCAATAGCACACTACTAATCTCTTTTTGTTCCTTCTAACATCAGCATTAAAGCTACGTCAAACAGCCAACAAATCAATCAATTCATCTAAAATTATCCTCCTAAATAATGTAAGTAAAAATAATTTAGAAACAATGCGGAATAACACGTAGTTAGGTCGTGATCTTAAGGTTGGCCACAGTATGGAAAATCACGTGTCTGCAGAACACAAGGAGTGGAATTTATTGCTGAAATTGAGACTTATAAAAAAGTTTCTATTTATGATCACTTTCTCCGAACTCCATTTATGATTTTGTAAACTTTTACATGGAATTTTTTTTTTTTAAACTGACTATCTTTAATGGAAACTTGCTACCAGCGTGAGCTGCTCACTCTTATGAAGGCTTACACAGGACTTACATGGTTTTTCGGCGAAAAAATAGGTAACCGACTTACACGTTTTTTAATGCCTTCTGGGTAAAAAAATATTCTTCAGATTGGAAAACGGCTTCACTAAATTGATCAAGCGACCCTAATTTACCTAGAGAGCTCAAAACCTTATTTTCGCAAAAATACCGACTTACATGGTTTACCAGGTATATGGACGATTTATTATTATAATGAGACCATTCGTGGCACATGCTTGATAACTGACAAGAAACAACTTATTTTAAAGCACTTGATACTAAAAATAATAATGGACCAATCACTTATTGATAGTTTCGGGGCATTTCGGCCCCCTGAAAATGATTTTTTTTTTTTTTTTTTTTTTTTTAACAGATAACCAACTGTAGTAACACGGAAAAAACAAACTAATTGCAGATATTTCATGCTTACCTCTAGTAGAAACAAAATCCCTTCGCTAGAACTTCACCACACAACACCCGACACCGGCACAATAGAAGTTACAATCACAATGTCAGCTGGGCCCGATTTTGAGGTTCGTTTATTTCCTTATCAGCTACCAGGGTAACCAAGACTATCGGGCGGGAACGATATCCCCCATAGAAGACTTTGTTACGAATACATAACACGACCTAACTTTCCATTTAGGACTGAGTGGACCGCTGCAATCGCATGCAGATTAAAAAAAATGCCTTGTTGATCAGTATCACCCCAGCATATCAGTATCACCCCAGTCCACGGTACCAGTCTACCTGATTCTTTTTGAAATGTGTTCTACCAATATCCCTGGTGGTCCCGTTTCAAACGGATTCCATTTTGCTTTGTTAAAAGTGTCGGAAATTTGTGAAAATAGTTGAAAAACGTGATTTTTGATTTTGCGAATATTCTCAACGAAATAGAATCAAGGGAGAAAACCTGAAGAAGCTGCTCTTCTTCCGTTCATTAAAAGAGCATGTTTCTTCTAAAGTGATATTTCTTCAGTGGACGCCATTTAATTTTTTTCATGTGATGAATTTTTCCGCTTTTTCGTACACTTCTTTTTTCATTTCGATATTCCTTACCATTCCCATTTTAATGATTCTTCAAGCATAACAAAAATTTTTTCTGTAATTATTTTGTTTTATAACATGATTAATGATAGGTAGTAGGTGTTCTTCTATTGGGGAATTTGCCTCACTTTTTTTCTGTTCCAAATAAGGGTTTACTGATGTGGAAGAAAACCATAGTGTGCTGCTTGAAAAAGCATTCAAAAAATTTAGAGAATTTAAGGAAGATGGAAATTTTTAATGTGGCAGCAATGTGTACAGGGGCAGCCATGTTGCGACGTATCCAGTCTTCTAACCTATGTGGTTCCATTCATGATCCATCCATGAAGAATCTCTCTATTCCAGTAGCGCTATCTCTGGAAGCATAGGTGGAACTATTAGCTTACACACGAGAGCACTGGGGATGGGAAGAATGCAGATGCAAAAGGGTCCAAAAGAAGCAATTTTACCTTTTACAATACCATTCTACATATAGTTCATCAAGCATTATTACCTACTCTTCATCTTCTCTTATCTAGTTTCTATATTAGTGTTAGTTTTGTTATTTGAATCACATCATTTGAGCTTCGTGTGGTCACAAGGGCTCATACAACTCTACCTGTTGACGGTCTTTGATACTATTTGCTGAGATACTTCTTTTATGCTTCGCCAGAGCACGGGATCGTGAATTCGGTTAGTTTTTGCGTCAAGGTGGTGATGTAGCTGTGGACTTTGGACTAATTTCTGAGGAGGTCATGGGTTCAAGGCTCATAGCCCCCGTCGTCCCAACCCAGGGTGGTGAGGTAATAGGAAGCCATGAGCGAAATCATCTGAACAAATTCCGATCTTCCCTTTGGAAGACAGCTGATGACGTCCACGACGCCAGGAATGGCAGTCGGACGAAAATCCAACCTGAAATGGTTGTTAACTTCACTTACTATGAAGCCGCCACACCTCAGCCTTACTCGATTTTTGCGGTGTTTTTTGACATAGGCTTCACTAAGGTATTTTCTTGTAGGGTAATTTTTTCTCCTTGCGTATTCCTGGTGTAGAACGTTTTTCCAAGGCTCTATTGTAGGATTTGACTTGAAATTTCAGAGTCTAAAATAGAGGCAAATTCCCCATTCCAAGTAAAGTATCTGGTCTGGAGGCTGGTTTTTTCTTGCAGTACCTGGTAGTTCGACTTTATCGAACAATGTTATCAGACCAAATCCTCGACATATCGATAACATCGGACCAAATCATCGCTGTTTGGATATTATCGACATCGATCCCTACCTTCAGGCATAATTCCTTTCTCTGATATGAGGTACTGAATTGACGGGAAAATATGAATATTCCTCAACCGAACTACTGTACTCGTACTTGGGTGAAATTTTTAAGGCACCAATACTGACAAAATGGAAAATGAGTGTTTACCTATAAGTTTAAAATTGTCTGGGGTTTTCCTTATAATCATTCTTAGTGTGGATGACTGGTGGAAAATATCGAATTACTATTAGGAAATCGGTCGCAACAACTTTTTTTGCACGCTGTTGACATCACACACTACCATTTCCCCTCTTCGCCACACGAACATTTCTGTAGGTCATTAGTGGTACCCCTAGCACCTGGGATCTTGTCAACCTAGGTTCAATATACAGGGTGTAAGCCTAACTAGTCTGCCATACGGTAACAGTCGATTCTACAACTGAGGAGCGTGCTAGCAAAACTTGACTTTTCCACTTTCTGTAATAAATGATTTTTTGACGGATTCGAGTTTTTCAATCATAACTGAATCCATACGTTATTCAAAGTTTTGCAAAACTTGTTTTATCCTGTGTGAAATAGGGCCTCAAAATCTACCTTTGCGAGCAAAACTTGACTTCTCCACAAAAATGGTCCCCCCACTAATTTTTCAGATGCTTTCATTCAAAAGTCAACTTATCTACAGCCATAACCTGCCTTCTTCACAACCTATTTTAGCAAAACTCCACTTATCCAAAAGTGATTTGTTCAGTAGTTTTTACTTCTCTAGTTTCACCCTTCTCTCAACAGGTAGCGCAGTAGTGCAATGTGGAGTTATACTGAAATATCTCTGGAGTAGAGCGCCGGTATTGTGGTTCGTTAGCACCCCACGGTTCTCCTTGTTGAGTCATCAAAAATTAACTTCCCTCGACCGGGGATCGATCACCTATCATTCCGATTCTAAATCGGAGCTCCTACCACTTGAGCTAAGGAAGCGAATGGACAGAAATGCGAAGAGGTCGCTGATCACAACATCTTCCCCCCCGTTAGGAAATCTTAGGTACTCCGTTACCTAGTCAGGGCCTGCGTTTTTACAACCCATTGAGAACGCGTATTTTTGACTGGCTTCGGAGTTTTTTGTTATTGTTTTCCTTATTGACGGGGCGGGGGATCTGCTGACCTCAACGGTTGTCCGAATAGACGGTGGCTCGACTCGTGTCTTGGGAGGGAGTTGTCTTGATGACCTAATCTTAATGAATTATTGTTTCTCTGAGAAATTCTGAGGAGACCGTTCGGGCCCGATACGACTGCGCCATACTGTTGAGTCATCAAAAATTAACTTCCCTCGACCGGGGATCGATCACCTATCATTCCGATTCTAAATCGGAGCTCCTACCACTTGAGCTAAGGAAGCGAATGGACAGAAATGCGAAGAGGTCGCTGATCACAACATCCTTAACCCAGATTCTCCTGAAAATTTTTTTTCCGAATTTCTTGAAACTTTTCATTGAAATTGTACCTAGGAGATGCCAATAGCCAGGAAAAAAGTCCACGTCATAGATTACATGCCTAGAACGCCTAGAATCATTGGTCCTTCCAGAAGGCCTGCAGGAGAATACAGTTGAGATTGCCGGGGATAAGTAGTACCAGAAAAACAATTCTATTTGACATGATTATATTATAATGGTGAACACAAAAACAACTCTATTTGACATGATTATATTATAATGGTGAACACATAAGAAATTCTTCACATACACACATACACAGGTAGGTAAATAAAATCAAAATTATGATAGAGATGATTTACAGCAAGCAGTTTGGAGCTAAAAGGAGTGGCACCCAACAACATCAGGGTGATGGCTGCAACATGTCATGGCACGGGGCGTGGTGCGGGAAAAGTGCCACGGAGTTGCGCGAGTTGGGTATATCTCAGTAGGCGTACTCCGTGGTATCACCACCCGTGTCCGGCTCGGCCCATATTTGAACTGGTGGTCGTTTTATAGAGGCACTTCCCTTCATCCCTCCCTCCCACCCACACCTTCCTCATCTTCCCTCATCCCTAGGGCTGGCGTCGGATGAGCCCTGGGTGTCCTCTACATTATACTTGATTTATTTATTTTTATTTATGGCGTGCCCCCTGCGTCTTTCAGGGGAGTTTTTCAGAAAAAAAATAGGTCGGTACATTAGTAGAAGATTAGATTATATGAAAATATGCCAAAAATGTGTATAAATGTGGTCACTCAACACTAATCATGAGTCATAGCGTACCTTCCCATGCACTTCCCTAATATTAGGGTTTCATTTGGTACGCTATAAAACATGAAACATGCAGACCGCGGTCATATTTTATACACATCGTTGTGCATTTTTTGTTGCAATTGGCACACTTCACTCGCTTCTTTTTCCCTGAACACATATCCACGGGCAGATCCGCTACAAAATGGTCCATCTCATCATATCTCGCATCATTTTCAATCTTTTTTGAGCGCCTCCCCTTACGTGTAGCCTTCCTTGAGTTGGATACCAAAACAGATGTGGAAAGGCTCCTTCTGAAGGACAAATGATCAAGTTTCCCCCTCCCCCCCCCATCATTCTTATACAATTGCCAAGCATTGTGCTCAGCCAAATCTATCATCTGAGCAATAAATGGAAAATACCATATTTTTTTTCCTCTTATTGAGATTCTATAAAGGAAAATGTTCTGGTCTGTTCGGTCAATTCTACCCATTCCACCACTGTACGAGTGGAAGAGGTGAGGTTGGTTCACAGCAATAATCCGTTTTTTCCCACTGGAGAATCGGCTGACATTATTCAGAGGAGTAGTTGAGTCAAAGTTGGTAGCTAAAGAGACCACTCTGTTGAATTGCCTGAAAATCAAACTCAAATGGATTATCCTGTAGGCCTTCTGGAAGGACCAGCAACTTTTCAACATCCACATGCCCAATCTCATTATGGAAATAATCCCAACCCTTCACATTTATCTCACAAAAGATCTCAAAGAGTGAAATACCTGAAAACTTACATGAAAACTGCATAAATACGAATAGAATACTCACCCATCCAGGCGAACATCTGTCAGTTCGTCCATCGCAAAATATTGATCTCGGACAATGATGATTTCTCAGCAGTAAACAATTACCACGTGGACGTTTGAGGTTTTAATGTGAACAATGGATGGTAACATTGATGTGAGGATGATTAACAGAACGAAAAAGTACCAACAACCGCCACTGTAGTGCCTAAAGTGACAATAGGTAGTTGGTCCTTCTGGAAGGCCCACAGGAGAATCTGGGTTAAGGTGGGTTTACACGCTCAAGCCATTTGCACAAACCGGCTTGCACAAGCCAGTTTGCGCAAACTGAACTGAACAACGCGGTCGCGTTCACACGTTCAGTTGTGCTTGTGAAATTGTGTGGGATTCAGTCAGTGGACTTCGTCGATCAGTGCGCTTTAATTAAAGTTGATTAATTAAAAATTTTAAAATTATTTTAAAAAAACCAATCACAAATTTTGACATAATTTTTAATATGGATGAGGAGGAGCTTATCCTGTGTACGATGGCGGCTTGCTTGATAAAGAAAAAATTGGGCTCAAAGAGTTCCAAAGGTCGGAAATGGAGCAAGGATTGGTTGCTCAGGAGGGACAGCCTTTCCCATACCAATTTAATAGTGGAATTGAGAGGGGAACCAAATGATTTCCGGAATTATTTGAGACTTGTACAGCTCAATGAATTCACAGAGAAATTCTCTTTCTTTCTGCATCGCAAGAACCAATCAACCAATGCAGCTTGAACGAGCGCTAGATGCTACCGAGTGATATGGGGTTGGAATAATGTGATTCACACACTTGAAGAGAAGGAATGCGCCGGCGCGAGATCGTGGGTAGGCTTGAACTGCGTTCACACGCTCAAACTCCACTCATGCCAAGCTCCAACCTCAAGCCGAATTTCTGTCCGAGACAGACTTTGCACAAGCCAAATTTTTTGGCTTGCGCAAGCCAAATGGCTTGCGCAAACAGCGTTCACATGCAACGATATAACTGTGCAAACTGGCTTGTTCAAGCCGATTTGCGCAAATGGCACGAGCGTGTAAACCGGCCTTTAGAGCCAAAGAATGAAACCTTCCACATGGCACGATTTGTGTGGAGCCAGAACAATACCTTGGGTTTTTTAATCGAAAAAGAGTGTAAATACACTAACACGTAAATATGTCTGGAATAACTTGATAGAAACCCCAACTTAGGTGGGAAACGAAAACTAGAGATCCACGGAATGATACTTTGAAATGGAATAACAATATAACATGATAAACAAACGAACGTCGGTCGGGAACAAAAAGTAGAAATCGAAGAAACGATACCTTGGAATGGTATATTGGAATGAGCTTGTAAGAAGATCCCTGAGATAACCTATTAATAAATAGCAGATTATTGGAACCTATTACTCACCCAGAGAGGTAGCGGTGGAACGTGCACAAATGTAACCGTTTCGCCCATCTCTATCAAGAAACTCCAATCGAATAAAGAAAAAAAATCTGATCAGCTGGATTTTAAATGGAGATTTAACACTCATTTGAGATTCACACATCACTAGGGATGGCATATTGAATGAAACATCGATATACGGATCAAATGATATATCGTCAATGAGATATCGATACCTCCGATATGTCGGAGAAAATATATAGATATTTCGATGTATCGGAAGATCTACTTGGAAAAACGTGTTGAAGTAGGTAGGTAAATTAAAACGATGTGGCACGATTTGTGGCATTTTAATTCACCTTTATTATCATACTATCTAATTATCAGAGAGAAAATAAAGGAAACCAAAGTAATTTCATCGCTTCAGGACATTAAAAACAAATATGTACAAAATTAAATGAATAATGAACTTAAAGAATGAAGATAGGCAGAAAATAGACAGATGTTAAAGTTTTTTCAGGTTTTTCAAAACTCAACTTATCCATTTCATTCTGTCAAAAGTCGACTTCTCCAAAACACTTATGCAAATAACTCGGAAGTGGATAATATTAAGACGATCAAAATTTGGGTAATTACTATTGCCTGTGGCTTGAACGAAACGGCACATTGTTGTGTATAGAAAATAAATAGATCATACGTTATACGTTTTTTGCCTCTCCTGAAAAATTTTCCAAAGTGGAAAAGTCAAGTTTTGCTAGCTCGCTCCTCAACTAATTTGCAACAAAAAATTTGTTGTAGCGATTTTTTTAAACCCTTCGTTTTCGAGTTATTTTAACTTTAAACTTTTTTTTGTGATTTTGCCTTTTGTCAACAAAATTGATTATAACTCCTTTATTTAGCTGTGTAAATTACAATTTGAGGATATCGTTGGAAAGAGCATTAAATTTCCTATCGGATGGATACCTTAACTTTTTTTTGAGTCAAGGTTTGAGACATGAAAACGTCCTCTAAAAAGACAATTTTACGTAATTTTGGAAACCTCGCATTTTTTCAATCGCAAATTGAACTACGAGAACCCATATTTTTTCAAGATGCAAGAACAGTAATGCCTGCGCCAAAATCTCAGCTTTCCAATGGTATAATCAAAACATATTTTACAACCGCATTTATGGGAGAAATGTGTGTTTAAACGCGGAAAAACGTGCATTTGTTCAACGAAATCAGCGCTCCCCCCCCCCCCCCCCCACTGCTATCGTCCGACCCCTCAGACCTTCGAGGCGGAGAGCTGATTTCGTTGAACAAATGCACGTTTTTCCGCATGCATCGAAATAGGAAAATAACTTTGTGCAGTTTGGTCTACAAGGATTTCATGACAGACACGGACCCATGTTGTTCAGGAAACTTAAGTGCGAGTGGAAATTTTGATTTTGGAGAACTTTTTTTTCAACCTTTAAAAGCGAAAACAATACTTTCGCTTCCTTGGTAGACTCGGAAGCAAGAATGTTCTCCAAAATCACAAATCCTTGTAATGGGCAAAACTATACTAAATTAATGTCAGATTTCGATGAAATTTCCAGGGATTGTGCGGGTTGATGGTCCCCCACGAGAGTAGTGCAAGCTACTTAGAGATTGATGTTTTAAATGATCTACTTTGCATCGGATCATCTATACGATCTTCCTAAGGATTTCTCACGATCATGTTCAAGTTGTAAAAGTAGTTTCGGGCAGGCCCCTGATTAGTGAACATTGATTTCATCGCGGACCCATCAAGTCTAAAAAACTATCAACAAGATCGTGAATCATCATGTTGGGGTATTAGTCGGTATATTGCTCAATATTGCACTCAATCATTTTTACTTCAACTAGTTTTATACGTCTATGTAATTATATGGGATTTAACGATTTAATTACACTTTTCATCATATGAGTCCCACCTTTTGCCAAAATAATTCAGCTTTTCTCCAAAAGCCCCTTCGCATTACCCACAATTGCACTTTTGTCCAAAATAATAAATTAATCCTTTTCCCGAAACAATTGAACCTCCAGCAAAAAGGGGATGTTGGAAATAAATATGAGATAGCAACCAATATGAAGTCAGTGAGCAACTCATGAAGTAGACACCATTGGTGATACCCTGTCACTCCGAAGGAATACAACTTCGCAGCTATTCCTTTTCAATGTGGATAATTACCTACCCAATTAATGAATGTTCCATGACGTCTTCAAGTTAGATATGGTATTTGTGTAGGAATTGTAGATGGTCCCCTTTGAAATTGGTGAATCCCTTCCGAATGATACCCTGTCACTCCGAAGGAATACAACTTCGAAGGTACTTCGCAGCTATTCCTTTTCAATGTGGATAATTAATTACCTACCCAATTAATGAATGTTCCATGACTTCTTCAAGTTAGATATGGTATTTGTGTAGGAATTGTAGATGGTCCCCTTTGAAATTGGTGAATCCCTTCCGAATGATACCCTGTCACTCCGAAGGAACACAACTTCGAAGGTACTTCGCAGCTATTCCTTTTCAATGTGGATAATTAATTACCTACCTACCCAATTAATGAATGTTCCATGACGTCTTCAAGTTATGGTATTTGTGTAGGAATTGTAGATGGTCCCCTTTGAAATTGGTGAATCCCTTCCGAATGATACCCTGTCACTCCGAAGGAACACAACTTCGAAGGTACTTCGCAGCTATTCCTTTTCAATGTGGATAATTAATTACCTACCCAATTAATGAATGTTCCATGACTTCTTCAAGTTAGATATGATATTTGTGTAGGAATTTTAGATGGTCCCCTTTGAAATTTAACGTCCTCAGATTGATAGCAGCCTCTGCGCGTGAGCAAACGTAAAATCCACTATAATATTCTTCTCTACAGCTTCCATTTCTCGTGATTTCTTGTATTGTTTTTCGATTTCTTGAAATTTCGGTTTCTTACAAATATCATAGTCATTTGATCATCAAATTTGGTGGTTATACTTGGAGTTTGACGTTGTGATTATCCACTCTGCACCGTGCCGTTACTCCATGCCGTGCATTTCATACATGATCGACGAGGACTAACCGCCGAAGGTAACGGCTAAAACCGTTGGATGCCTTAACCCGAGTGCCTTCCCTCTGCCGAGTTTCCAACCGTCAACTCGGATGGAAGACTGGATTAGGGACTACTCGTTTTACTGGAGATCAGAATCAGAAAAAAGGTACTTGGCATGTCTTCGATTTTTGCAGATGGGTGATCTATACTGGAAAATAATCAACCGTTGTACGATAATTTGCAGCGTTTTTGGTTTATTATTTTCAATGGGTAATGAACCTTTGGAATCGACCAAGAAAAAATTTGAACCCTCCTCAAAATGTGTTGGTTTACGTTTCAAGGTACGTACCTAGAATCCAAAATCTATTAACAATTTCGCCGTCCGTCTGCGGCACTTCTCTTACCATGGGCCGATTTTGATGAAATTTGGTGTATGGGCTCCATACTGTGTTGTGCCCCGAAGCTTTTGGTTAATGTTGGAAAAATAAGGGCTGAAATTTTCAAAACGCCCTAGCTCAAAAACTTTTGATATGAATGTATTGTTATTCATAAATTTAAAATAGTATTGAGTTTTTAGAATCGAATGATACCACTCAAGAGCTTTGTAGGACCAACCGTTGGCTTCCTATAAGAACTTGAGGGTTGTACTTACGATAAATCAGAAACATGATTGTGAATCGAAAAAGAGGCCAAATCTCCGTTCAAATTTCGTGACCAAAATGCGATCGTTTTTCGTTTTTTCGAGTTCTACTCAGGTTAGCGACCTTAGCAACCAGTATCGAATTTCCTGATGAAGGCACCCACAGCTCTTTATTTCTTCAAATTCAAGTTGATTGTGAAGCGAAAATATGGTTGGTAGGTAGTGACAATGGCAAAGCTATGCTCTTTGACTGACGAGTGATCTATACAGAAAAACTCGGGCCTCGCCTGGGGGCTTGTCCTGGACCCCCGTGGGTGCTTACTGCTTAGAGCCTTTGGCTAAAATTCAAGAAACATGGAACATGCCATGCCTTTGGCTTTAGCCGCACAGACTACTGGAGACAAGTTAATAGAGGGGAAAGCTAATGTTAAAATGGTGTGCAAGCATTTTTGAGGCTGCCTCTGTTGCGCCATCTACTTTCAGCTAAAGAACTACTACGGAAACTGAAGTGGTGGGGGGAGGCCACACTCTCTTCATGTCGCTTCTATTTAAATCCTTTCTAATGACCAGAAATTGATAATTTTATTTCATTTCATCGTCACTTGATTTGAAAGAATTACTTTAAAAAATCAATCGAGGCAAAAGGGATTTTCCAAGTTGGCCATACAAATTGTTGTTCTCCCTATTGCCAGTAGTTCAAATGTTCAATCGACAACTGCCACCCATAGAAACGTTTGAACCCCACTATATTATTGAAAATCGCTCGAATTTTTCATACGTATCGAGAATATACCTTAATGTTATCAAATTAATTATATAGATACGGCCGGTAACGTCCCAAGGAGAAAAATATGTGTTAAACATGGTGACTTGTTACGATGAGGTTGGGAACAAGGGATCATGAACACAATCTGTTGCACTCATCTAGAACTACGTCTTGGATCTCCACCACTGGGCTGAAAGCTAAAGCTGGGAGCCCTAGAAGCGTTCTGATTGGTGGAGCTCCTGGACATAGTTATAGATGAGTGCAACAGATTGCATTCATGATCACTTGTTCCCAACCTCATCACAAGTCACCTTGTTTAACACAGATTTTTCTCCTTCGTGTGTTACCGGCTGCATCTAAGTAATTAATTTGATATGTATGAAAAATTCGAGCGATTTTCAATAATATAGTAGGGTTCAAACGTTTCTATGGGTGCCAGTTGTCGATTGAACATTTGAACATTACCTGCCTTGATTGGTTTTTCTAATTAATTCTTGCAAATCTAAATGACGATGAAATGGAAAATTATCAATTTCTGGTCATTCGAAAGGATTTGAAAAGAAGCGACGTGAAGAGAGTGTGGCCTCCCCCCACCACTTCAGTTTCTGTAGTAGTTCTTTAGCTGAAAGTAGATGGCGCAACTGAGGCAGCCTCAAAAATGCTTGCACGCCATTTTAACATTAGCTTTCTCCTCTGTTAACTTGTCTCCAGTACTCTGTGAGCTCCACCAATCAGAACGCTTCTAGGGCTCCCAGCTTCAGCTTTCAGCCCAGTGTTTAGCCGTGTTTCTTGACTAATATAAATGACGTAAATATGATTATACGTAAATTAGGACTAACTAGTACCTCAAATGGAAGTATAAATATTATGTTATCTTATATTACACCCATGTTTCAGGTTCCTTAGATTCCATTTCGTAAACTCATTGCCAACTTACTACATAAATAACACCTTCCTTGAAAATAAACCCCGCTAAATCTATGAATGCTCTTTCTGTGAATGTTGTTTACAGTTCTTTCAACTCAGGGATATATCTCAGTTTCTTCCATAATTACAGAGGTTTTGGAAGTATAATGGGGTATTTCAGTAATTTTTATATATATTTTTTTTTCAAAAGAGCGTGGGTTAGGAATAACGGTAATTGGGTCTGCTCATTGAGAAAATGTTTAGAAGAAATTAGGGAAGCTAATGAAAGTTGAAGATTTGAATGATGTGACGTATTAACTTGCTGACCTTGGATCGAGACATTCCACTAATCCTGCGCGGTCTCGAACACCTCAAGGTCTTGGATACTACAAAATACTACGCACACACGCCTGCCATGTAGTGTGTGTGCGTTCATGGAGGCCCGCCTTTTTTCAAACGTGTGATCTCTTTTATTTAATTTTTCTACCACATGTTATAGTATCAATGGGCAAAAAGTTGAAGTATATAGGTTTTCAATGGTGCTAAATCCAAATTTGAGGTCAAAAACCTGAATTTCCGACCCACCGAAATACCCCATTTATGTATCAATTTAGGGATTTCCAACGAATGGCAAACGATTTTTCTATGGACACGAATGACGAAGATAAAGTTCCCTAGCAACGAGTTGGTTGTAAGTCGAAATCATAGCAAAATTTCGTGACACATCGCCATCTCCCAAAAACGTGTTTCTTTTTGCCAGTTAACTCAAGGCTAAATCATGTTTCATGCTAATAATAAACCTATGTGTCAGGTTTTGTCCGAGACCGATTATTTTTTTCATTTTGGCGGGAGGCGTAGTGTATGTAGACGGTAGGCTGTGTATTGCTGTTTGATACTGTCATGCTTTTCACCCTTCCGAATTGTGAATCTGACAGAGCTTTCTCAAAGATTGCTTGGTTGTGGTGTGTCGGAAATGAATATGTATGTGTGAAACAGGTAAAGGAAAACGCATGGCGTCATAGGTAAACTCTCTGACATGCTGAAACTCTGTCTTCAATGTTTTAAAGTAGTCGGTATGTATGATTAAAAGAAGTCGAAACTAGGCGGTTGTGAATTAGTTCTTAGTTTTACAGATATATTGATATCTGTGTTTCAGACCAACTCAACAACTCCAGTACCACCCGTTCCTACGGTTACCATGACAACAGCTGGTCAGATAAAGCCTGCACCACAAATAGGCGTTAGTGGAACGAACAACAAACCAATTCCATCTGCTATCCCAGATCCAGGTAACAGATCAGTTCAAATTGAACTAAATTTTAGTTCAAATTTGAACTTTTAAGTTCAAATTTAACTTAACCATTTATTAATTTAATATATAATTATTATGTATAATATAATTTAATTATATTATATATAATGTAATAATTATACATAATATAATAATTTAATATATAATATTTAATAATTTAAATCATTTAAGTTCAAATTGAACTTAACCGAGTTAAGCAATAACCATCTAAGTTCAAAAAAGCTGATTTTGGTAAACGCATATTTTCTTAAAATGCTGCCTTCACTTTACGTATTGCTATTTTACTGCACTTTTTTCATTTGTAAAGAAATCCTCTCCAATGAAATTTTGAGTACTAATTGGTACTGATTTATGTACTGGTAAACATTGGTAAACATAAAACATAAAAAAATAAACATAAACGTAAAACATAAAACATAAAACATTGGTAAACATACTGGTAAACATTGGTACTGTAAACCAACTACCAATGATAAATTGGTTATTGCATAACTGATTTTATAGAGTGATCCATTTATGCAATAACCATTCAAGCGATAAAAGAGGCTCTTCTTTCCACTCCTGCCTAGAGATTATGATTGCCGTAATTCTTAAAACTATGATTGAATTAATAACTATCATAATTTCTTTAATGTTTTTTTTAAATAGAAAATCATAAAATTTTAATTTGAGAAAGAAACAATCATACAACTTTCTGGAACTCAGTTAGGGAACATTTTTCTCCTCCGGCTCTTCCATGTCTTGTAAACCGTACCTATCCTTTGATGTCAGTAGGATAGAAGAGAGAGAGAGAGCAACCTCCCTCCCCCCTGAAACGCCCTCTCTCATTCAGGGAGTCGTTTCAGGAGGACTTACATGGTAGACAACATTGAGTGCATTTCGTTGCCCTCTCTCATTTTACAGAGCGTTTCAGGGGGGTTTGCTCTCTCTCTTCTATCCTACTGATGATATCCTACTTCTCGATCTTGTTTACTACAAATTTGTTTTTCTTTCTGCAAGCCTTTATTACTTTCACATAATCGTCAAGACTTGGTGTCCGACTTGGTGTTTCAATTAGCACTCCTCATCTCCGAATTCGGCAGGAAACTATGACCTGAGAGTAAATATTTTAATGTAATGGCATTTAAACTAAACTCCTCCGAGTGAAGAAGGTGAAGCTTTATTACGACCGTCTTATTGCTCCGATTTTGCCCCCCACATGAATCGCCCCATACAATTAGATCGTCGACGCATGAAGTTGAAGTTAGTTAGGAGATAAATTTCCTGATGAACGAGCATGATCCCATCCCACAGTGGGATTCCCTCTTCCTGAGAGATTTGCGTTTATTGCAAAACATGGTACACCAGATCAAACAAATGAAATAACCAGCCAATAGATGATAAACACCTACTGCGAATTTTTACTGTAGGCGACAAACAACGAAACAGTAACCTATCACGACTTCGACGCTTTTAGCAGAATTTTTAGTCAGAGAAAACTACCATCCAAGTCGACTTAGACGGTTGTTGCATAGCTGGAATCTTAACTAATACCGCCCACCCGAAATTAGATGGTTATTGTGAAATAGGGCTGTGGGTAATGTGACTGTTATGCAATAACAAATTTTCGATAATTCTTGGGCCATGAGCTGAAATTTTTCAATAATAACAACTGGAACACAGATACCTCCAGAGAAGAGAAATCTGAAGTTATCTCAATTTGGCCAAAATTCGACTTAGATGGTTGTTGCATAACACGCTCCCAATAGATCTATTTGAATTGTGAGGCTTTCTGCCGATGATGAATGAAACTGTATGAAATACCACGATACTTTGAAGGTTATCTGGATGGGGATAATGAATGGTTTCAGGCCTCATCAAGCCGGTCGTCGCCTCCCATGCTCTGCCTCCCCAGCCAGCTCGACCCTCAGCCACAGCTACTGCGGCACCTGTAGGCCCGAAACGTCCTAGCATTACGTCTACAACACCCAACCCTCCCATCATGGCGCCGATTTCGACCATCCCCCCGCTATCTATCCCTACGACGCTACCTTCAATGGATACAGGTAACCCCAACCATTCATTTCGTTCTCCTGCAGACCACCGCATGATGTCAAATTGTACTTCTTAGAATTGCTGGTGATGATATAACTTGTGGTATTTTGAACTAGGCACAAACTTACACTCATACCTATCAATGTCCCATAACACCAAGGACTCCACCTGATGCTCCAACATACTCGTATTGATATGGCTGACGAGGTGAAGACATCAGGTAAAGCTGAGTATCCACCTTTAACAATCAGCTGGTTGTCGATAGCAATGTTGGAATTCCCGGTTGTCAGAATACTCAGAATACACGGCCATGCTTTGGTAAAACGTTATCTTTCAAAATTTTGAATTTTTTGAACTAAAACAGCTCAAAACAAACAAATTATAAAACTCACGTTTCTCTCAGTTTACTTCGCTCAGACTAGCAGTGAATAACTTCCTTCTTTTTACGAACCATCATTACTAGATATTCACTTGTTCCTCAGTTCCACTCAACCTCCCGATCACAAAAGTATATTGCATTGTTTACCTAGAGAAAAACAATTAGTGCCAAAGACCACAAGAGTTGACTTTGTCACTTTGAAATACTGTTGACAACTGGAGGTAGATTTGCCGAAACCCGCATTTCATGATGCTCAGGGATAGTTGGAAAGAGATATATTGGAGGGTGCTCGTGTCGCCTGTGATGCTTGGAGTGCGAGCAATTGAGTTCTTCAAAAAATGTGGTAAAGAGTGCCGCCTAGCGTGCACATACGGGTTAATGTACGATGAAATGGCTGCTGCTGTCCAAAATTGTCATAATATCATTCCATATCATTAGTTATACATTGGTTGAGTGATTGAAGGATCGGTCGAAAGCTTCCCAACATAACGGCTCTAAATTATGGTAGAAACCCTTAAAAAGTGTGGTTTCTTTGCTTAAATTCGAATTAATGTTTTGAAGTTTTTCTTCAACATTTCGGCGATATTAGTGTAAGTAGACTTGAGCTTGGTTCACATAGGTGCGTAATGTCCATAATCCATAGTGCGTAATTGGATGCTATTGGCTGGAGCCAATTGAGGGGGCGGGACTGATCTTTGCGGATGTCGACTTTTGGAGCTGAGTGTATCGTTTTGAAAAATTGGATATTTTACGCATTACGGATGAACTTCGGTAAACTTCGTAACATACTCTCGTCATTTGTTCACAGAAAGTTTATTGACTCGGTCTCGTTTATTGACAAAACAACCAGAATAATTGTTTTGGTTTGGAAACAATCCTGCGCAGAACGTACTGCGCACTTTCTGCATTATGGAACACCCCCACCTCGCTTTATGCGCATTACGCATTACGGACTTTACGCACCTATGTGAACCTAGATTTTACTACAAGTTTTATATCAGCAGCGGATGTTTCTTTCAGTTTGATGCTTAAATTTTAAGCCTCATGGAGTCTTCCAGACGAGATAGATATAGCCCAGGGAGTAGGTACAGATCAGTGAATGTCCCAAGAATGAACAGTTTATTTTAGAGGCCTCGATCTAGTTCAAACTGTTCATACACATGAACTTAAGGAGTTTTATACACACATACTAAAGTGCAAACATTTTTTACAGGTCTAAACATGATGAGTATCAAGCAAGAAGTAATTCCACCGCCTGTAACCATACCTTCGGCCATTGTTACCAACATGGTGCCCGACTTGATGGGTATCAAAACCGACCCGGAGCCCAACCACCCTCCTCCTGTTCCTAGTATGTTTGACCCTTTGCCCGAATCGCCTATCAAAGAAGAAAAGCCCTCGCTTCCGCTACCACATCACAACGAAAGTGAGTGCTACATTTTAGTAAGATTTCATTTCTTTTTCTGAAATGTTTCTTATGGATAGATAGATATTTATTTTCATACTGTCGGTACATATTTGTAAATAGTATAAGTCACAATAGTTTTTTGGCATTATACAACATTCATCAAATTGATTATAAACTATCTAATATTAACAAGTAGGTTAGGTGTCAATGACAGCTGTTGAATCATCAAAAATTAACTTCCCTCGACTGGGGATTGATCTCCTATCATTCCGATTCTGAATCGGAGCTCCTACCACATGAGCTAAGGAAGCGAATGGACAGAAATGCGAAGAGGTCGCTGATCACAACATCTCCCCCCCCCCCCCCCATTAGGAAATATTAGGTACTCCGATACCTAGTCAGGGCGGCTGCTTTGGCCGGTGCTTTACAACCCAGTGCGAACGTATTTTTGACTAGCTTCGGAGTTTTTGTTATTGTTCCTTATTGATGGGGCGGGGGATCTGCTGACCTCATCGTTTGTCTGAATAGGCGGTGGCTCGACTCGTGTCTTGGGAGGGAGTTGTTTTGATGACCCAATCTTAATGAATTATTGTTTCTCTGAGAAATGCTGATGAGACCATTCGGGTCCGGTACGACTGCGCCTCATTGTTGAATAATAAAAATGAACTTCCCTCGACCGGGGATTGATCTATCATTCCAATTCTGAATCGGAGCTCCTACCACTGAGCTAAGGAAGCGAATGGACAGAAATGCGAAGAGGTCGCTGATCACATCTCCCCCCCCCTCCCATTAAGAAATGTTAGGTACTCCATTACCAAGTCAGGGTGGCTGCTTTGGCCGGTGTTTTACAACCCAATGAGAACGCGTATTTTTGACTGCCTTCGGAGTTTTTGTTATTGTTCCTTATTGATGGGGCGGGGGATCTGCTGACCTCAACGTTTGTCTGAATAGGCGGTGGCTCGACTCGTGTCTTGGGAGGAAATTGTTTTGATGACCTAATCTTAATGAATTATTGTGTCTCTGAGAAATGCTGAGGAGACCATTCAGGTACGGTACGACTGCGCCTCATTGTTGAATAATAAAAATGAACTTCCCTCGACCGGGGATTGATCTCCTATCATTCCAATTCTGAATCGGAGCTCCTACCACTGAGCTAAGGAAGCGGATGGACAGAAAGGCGAAGAGGTCGCTGATCACAACACAGCTATAATGAGGCAAAAGAAACAATAAAAAGCATCCAACTACGTGAAAATCAAAGTGAAAAAGGAACTTAAATTTTAGGAACAAGGTGTGTGTAAAGTGCTTCCGCACTGGCCAGGGTGCCCCGGCTGGCTAGGATCCACTCACCATGACGGCTCCCAGAGCCACCAATCCATTATTGAAGAGGCAGCCCTACGAACTACGCGGTCTTCCGTAACCTAGCGCAGTATACCTCTACACTGTTTGAAATTTTTTTAGTGGTCTCAAATCGTGTAGATAAGACCAAAAAAAGATATGAAAAATACGTTGAGAGTTTCATCTATATTGTAATAATAATTATTCAATAATTCAATAATTATTCAAATTTGATAGTTTATCGGTGAATTCCTCCTCAAACCCCATTCGCCCATTCCAGCAATCAATTTCCCACAACCTGAACTGTTTTATGCAATATTTACTCTCCTCTGAACTCTCTCAATTTGCCATGAAAAGATCGCGCAGAAGAATGACTACTTTAGTATACAACAATAATTGATTTCTGGAATGGGCGAATGGGGTTTGAGGAGGAATTCACCGATAAACGATCAAATTTGAATTTGTTACCAGCGAGATCTCGGTAGATACAAATAACTCAATTTCAACCAATATAAGGGTGTTTTCATGAAAATGTTCAGTGGTTGTTCTGCTCCTGTGAATCTAGAGCGTCATAAGACACTAAATGCCGAAAATTATGGGGTGCCCGTTTCAATAGGAGCATCTAGAAAACGACCCGCAGGGGTTGCGCGCGCTTCCTAGCGACACTGCAACGAATTTTTTTTCGTGTTATCGACTTGACTAAACTAAAATGGCCTTCCTTAAATCACACGCAAATTCAAATCTTATTGCACCGTTAAAAAAAGGGTAATAATATTTCGCCCGCCAGAATAGGGCCGCAGCACGACAGGTACTTTTCAACTCTGAATCGGCTCGTGGAACGACGAAACAATCCGAAGTGCACGTCTCAAGGAGCACGCCGAGAAAATGTTTACTAACTGTAGTAGACACAGATAACAACGACACAGATTAGCCGATTTCAGTCAGAATAATCAATGCACGACTTCTTTGCCATGCAAATAGTATGGCAGTATCCTTATTTGAGACAGAATGCCAACATGATGGTGAGTGGACGAAAGCTTACCAATGGGCGGTGAAAAATTGAAAAGTGCTGAAAACCAATGAAGAGGATTCCGACTGCATTTTTTTTTTCTGTCGTGCAATTTATTTTACGGTCGGTTATTGATTAAACTGATGTGCAAAATTTTTTTAGAGTTGTCTTATCCATTTGTTGTCGTTCACTAAATTCTTCTGTCAGGAATGGCTTGTTCAGCCGTGGGAGTTATTTTAGAGTCGTGAAAGCGCAATCGCTTGTCGTGCCGTCACCTTATTCTGGCGTGCGATTAAATCACACCCTTAAAAAAAGCGTAAATTTCCAATTTTCATTATTTTCATTTTCATTATTTCATTTTCATTATTTGTTTTTCATTATTTCATTTCATTATTAGTACGTCTTTGTTTTTCATTATCTTTGCTCCAATTATCGGTAACATTGGTCATCCCAATTATCCTGCGCTCCTCGTGGGGCCAGGGAGAACTAGCTCCAGTATGACACCTAGGTCTAGTCATCAGAGAGCATTAATTAGATTATTGAGAGATTCGCTGTAGTGTCGCTAGGAAGCGCGTGCAGCACCTGCGGGCCGCGTTCTAGATGCTCCTCGTTTCAATCTCATATATTTATTCCATAGACATGTTGCTAATAAGTTGAACGTACTTGATGCAATTAATATCAACTGAGAGAAAATTTCAACCAAAAATTCTCTAGTTTTTGATGCGTTTAGAAATATTTTTATGCTAGAAGATACTACAGAACAAAAGATAGATCAGAATCAGAAGATCAATTCTGCTGATTTTCAGCACAATTTCTCAGGACTTTCACTTGAACGCTACATCTTGGTCTGGCAGGAAGAGCAATTTTTATGTATTCAAACGTCTCAACGGAAAAATTGATTCGCTGAATGATATTTTGTTACAAGATATGTCATTTTATTTGACAGAGATGATATTTGTGGGTGTTGAATGCCAATTTCGTGATGTTTCAGATAATTCCATACCCCCGATGCCAATCATACCAGGGATGCCAACTCACCACCTGGATATGAACAAGAATAATTCACAGCCTCCCCCTCAGCTCCCCCAGACTCCCAACTTGACTATGTATAAGCCCAAAGTGAGTTTCTTCATCTATTCTCATTTAAAGTAAATTTCTACAAGTGTAGATTGTGTAGGTGCAACATGATCTGTACATCTGTACATGTTTCAATATCCATTCTTAGTTCTCACAAAGTTCTAATCGTTCGATTTCAATAACCTGCATTGAGTGACTAATAATAATGTTTTATCGATCTCTTCACAGCCAAATCTGACGCCTATCGTCGAACAAAATGTGAAAAACGCAAGCTCCTGGTCTTCTCTCGGTCAGTCACCTACTCCTATGATGATTCCTGGACAACCAACACAGCCTTCTTTCAAATCCTCCATGGCAGACTGCTTCCAAGCATTCAAAAAACAAGCTAAGGAGAATGCCAAAAAGGTACGATAATGAATAATGATAATAGGTAATAATTCTGTAAGCTTTGGCCCCACGCTTTGATGGCAGCGGTATTTAGTGCCACCGAAAGTGATATGGGGCGTTTGGGGGTCACGTTTGATGACTGAGCCACCAACCGCAAACACCAAAAGTCGCACGAGTTCAATGGGGGGGGGGGGGGGGGGGTTAACCTTTTCACGCCCGGATTCTCGAGAGACCGGATTCATTCAATATAATTTATTATAATTTCAATATTATTTATGGTTTTCCACTTTCATTCTGTTTAGGAAAATTCCTATAATTTGATAACTTTACATAGTGAGGAAAACCAAAAGTTGGAAGAGGGACAAAACATTTTTGCGAATATTCCCGAGCAGAGTTCAAATTTGGCGGTGAAATATCTGAAAAGCGGCAATATCTTTGACAGGCCTACCGCCAAAAATGCCAAAATAGAATTAGGAGGGTTGGAAAAAAAACGACGAAGACAGTGACCAAATCGGCGAAGATCAAAGAGAACCAACTGTTTGAGGTGCCGCTGCATCAGAACTTACCTACTTACTGGATCAAGGATAAACTACCGACCAAAAAACGCCGACAAACAATGATATTAGAGAAAAAAAAGACACTTAAACTGTTCAAGGTACATATACACTGTTCTGTGAATGCAATATCATGAGGTTTGTAATGGACATTACACCTTGGAAGATCGTAGTTACACGGCGAAAGAGCTCAAGTGCCAGAACGGCTATTATCGGCGGCGGGCAGCTATGGAAAGGCCGAGCCGCCCGATGTATGACGTTGGCGGGCAGCTATGGAAAGTACAGCCGCCCGATATATGCCGTTGGCGGGCAGGAAAGGGTTAAAGAGGAACAATACAAATATCAAAACACTATGAATGAATTAGGGCAGCGAATGATAATTATCTGTGGCGATTTTGCGTGGCGACGAAGTGCTGAAAGAGTAAAAGGCTGAAGGGCAAAATGGTAAACAGTACACGAGTGTGTCCGGGCCTGAGGGGCTCAACTAGGGTCCTGAAGGGACTTGTTGTGAAACCATGAGGTGTGGCGATGCACTTGCCTCAGTTATTGTGTCTGAAACCAGGTATACTCAAGAGAATAACTACAGGAATACAACTAATAGGCACGTTTTATTAGAATAATAGGAACAAATGAACACACCAAATGTGTGGCGATTTGCTGAAGGCTCATGGCGATCTGAGTATGGTACAAATATAACAGGTACGTTTTCCAATTCGTCTTTACCAAATCAGTATTCAATTCGTGTTTCAAGTTACAAGCCGTGTTGAAATGTACAAGAGATTCAATCTTTGAGTTCCAAAAGTTTACTGTTTATATTCAAGTTTTGAAGTTATGTGGCGATGTATGTTTGCTAAAGTTCTCAATGTTTCTATATCCACTCTTACTTCTACACAAGTCACTAATACTATTGGCCAATGTATTGTAAGAATTTAGTTAGTGCACTCACGTTCAGGGCCCTGAGGTATCCTTATGGCGAGTGTGGTGAAGATGTACTGTACCGATGTCCAGAGGGTCGTACGGCGTGGCAATGGGGAGAAGATAGGGGGGCAGCTTGGTTCACGGGCTGGGAGCTCTCGGTGACTTTACTGTATGAGCGCAGGGAGGGGATTGATCTTTCCTGTCTTGCTCTGGGGCCTCCAGGGGCTCTCTCCCCCCTCCGCCCAACCAGATGGTGTTGTTGGGGACGGCTGGTCGAGTGGGGGAAAGCTGTTGGCTTCCCCAGTCGGAGAGAGGAGGGACGCAGGGGGTGGCGTTCGGCGCTGTTTGTTTTCCTGGGAGGCGGTGACATCACCCACGAGGCTGTCCAAAGGGAGTTAATTCCTTAACCCAGCTTCATCACTGGGGAGGGGTCCCAGTGAGCGGGAGCTCAAAATTCTATCAAGGACTTACATCGTTTTGTAATAATAAATAATAAAATAAAAACCTTCTCTTAACAAAAAACTGCCCAACATCAAAACTGATGATGGCAGACCACTGAAAAAGAGAGAATAATGATTACAACATTTTCAGACAGGTTGGTAGGAAGAAATGGGAGGTCGCCCATGCTGCTGCTGATCTTGATTTTGTCAGGCAGCATTTAGCGTGGCGCGACCGAGCAACACCATCTGCTCTAAAACCCAGTTGGTCTGCTGAGCTCGTTGCGTTGCATGAGTCAATCGATGGTAAGGAATTTCAACATTGCTCCAAAAGCCTCATTTCTTCCCAATGGGTAGAATGGGCTTGAGAAGGTATTTCGGCCAGCGACTACCTGAACTTCCACGTTGTCTGCGTGGCAACACTGCCAACTGCGGTATGATGTTCAAAGGGTATTCGTGGGATTACAGATACTCTCCGCCGCGCCTGTGGCACAGCATGAGTGAACATGAAAATCTGTATCTTGTGCTGCAGCGTCCATGGACTCTTGGTGGCTGCATCCTACATCATGATACAGTTGCCAAGTAGAGAGCAGTGCTTTGTCATCTAGCGGTTGAGCGGTTGAAAAAGTGCTCATGAACTGGGCCTGAGTACTTTGCAGATGTGATCTATACAGAAAAATAATAAACCGTCATTTATTAATTTCCATCGTTTGTCTGTTGGTTACTAACGTTTTGTCTTGTTTTTTGTTCAACAGCAGAGGGCATTGATTGAACAGCAGGAAATGCGGAGACACCAAAAGGAGCAGGCAGAGAGAGAAAGACAACGGCTAGAGAATGAGAAGAGGCGAGAACGGGAAGAAGAAGAAGCGCTGGAAAAGGCCAGGTATGCTACACTTCCAGCTTTACTGTCAAGTAGGACATCGCTCGTTCATTTCAGTTCACCGACAAAACGTAAAATTGTTATGGTTTCTCTATATTTATTAACTTTTATGAACTAGTCTTAGGCTGGTGGATTATCACAGAAGATCTAGGTAAAAGCTAGACTAAGCAAACAATGGTACTGAAGAAGAATCAGTTTTCTTGACGATTTTTGCTACTATTTACGAAGGGACGAAGCCACATACCTGCTTGAATTGGTTGCGTCAATGTTTTCAAGAACAACAGCTAAAACTGAGAGCTTGTTCACACGCGTAAGATGGAGCTGAGGCTTGAACACTAGAGAATTACTGCGGGCCATGATACGTAAATAAACGCGAGCCTCGCGTATGATTTGAGGCTCACAGAAGACGGTTGACTCTGCCCTCGCGCGTAAATTACGTGAGAGTCGCGTTTTCGAAGTGAGATAACCTACTACTCAACTCCTTGTTTTTGTGGCTGAGCTAATGGCCGCCGTCAATCAGCTGATCATTCTGTTTCTTTCGTTTTGAATAGTATCGTTGAATCTTTTGCGAGTTCTTTATAGGGGTGTGTCGGTCCTGGTATTTCCCTGGAACGGTTCCAACGGTTACGGTGACAAAGATGTAACCGTTCCAAATTACCGGTACAGTTCCATTACTGGTACAGGCGATCAAATCCCACTCACATGGCATGGATGAAGCAGGCAGTCAAATCCCTATCGTCCTTCTTCCATGCTTATGATCTCAACTTGCAATACAATAGCATCATTTTCCTTGACAATTCGCTTAAAGGAAGGAATTTGAACAAGTGTTACAAAAGAGGCAATTTATTATAAATAATAGTTACCAAATAATTCAAGGAAAGAATAATGACGTTGCAGTTTAAGAACTTAACATGACAATAATAAATTAATAATACTGGAGAAAACTTCCATGCTAACCAGTCCAGAAGATAGCTTCCCGCTCAAGAGCCATTCCATGAACCATTCTCAGTCCATGGAAGTAGTAAGGGCGCTTCCAGGTACAACATAACATAACTGAGAACAAGATCCATGCTTACCGGTCCAAAACCCTTCCCGGTCCAGAGCCATTGAACCATTCTCTATGATATCTTATCGGTCCGGTTCCATCCTCACCAATCAGAATGATCAGATTGATGAGATGATTAATCAGATCATTCTGATTGGTGAAGATGGAACTGGACCGATGGAAAAGATTCTCTTCCCGGTCCAGAGCCATTTCAAGATATCTTATCAGTCCGTGGAACTGGACCGGTAAGGGTTGAGTTTTTGTCACTGCGTGGAACCGTTCCAACCTGATACTCGGTTCCACAGTCCCGGTACAGCTGTACCGACACACCTCTAGTTCTTTATCTTTGGGATTGCGGTAAAGTGAATTGAAGATTGAAGAATTGGTCCCTTAAACATGTCGCTTGAAGTGAATATTGCTCCCTTATACATTTTGGTCTGTTGAGGCGTCTGAAGTGTTGATGGTGGATGTTCAATCTCGATGAGATCAGTTGGATGATCGATCTCAATTTCTTCCCCATTGAGACAAGTTTCCTCTACCTTTTTGACCGACTTCGTATTTATTTTACTTCGAAAAGGTAATATTGGAATATAATACGAAAAGATTGATTAGTCCCAGGTCGATCATAAGCACGGGATTGACGTGAGACTCACGTCGGAAAGTTAGCATCCACACGATGCTCGCCCTAGCAGCTTCTCACGTCTAAACAGTTCCAAATGTTGCTGTAACTCTCTATTGTCCAGATGCTCATGCTGCGACCCATTCTCAAGCCAATTTTCTGTTTGGAACATATTTTACTCAAGTTTTCGCAAACTTCGTACACATACGATCTACTTGTGCAAATTATTTGAGCGTGTGGACCCAGTTTATAGACTAAGCTATGTTTTTTCCATATTGTTTTATATTTGTTGTTTTAAACCTTGTTTGATATTGTTTGCTATGTAGGAAAGCGGCATCAGAAGCGTCACGGACAGAAGAGGTTAAATCCGCGAGTCATGACGACAGTTCGAGCCCGAGCCAAGTCGATAAAGGTGCTTTAGAGCGGGAAAGACTAAGGTTGAGGGAACAAGAAAGAAGAAGGAGGGAAGCTGTAAGTTGTAATTTTACGTTATGTAAAATCTCTACAAAATGTATCTCTTCTACTAAATGTATTATCTGATTTTGTTTTTACTGAGGAGACTGGTTTTCCTGCTTTGGGAAAATGCGAAATTGTCGATGTCGGGACAAAATGTCAGAGTGAGTTCTTGAGAACAAACGGATAAGAGACCGCCATTGTGCTGGATATAGCACCTTTTGAAATTAAACAGAATATTCACCCTCGTTTTTCAAAGGAATAGATTATCTTTTGCTCCAAAACGATCGCATTTTTGTGAAGAACTACCCCCCTAAAACCCCTGGAAAATGATAATTCAATTTTGATAAGAATGGTCTTTAGTACCTTTTGGAATCAAACTCCTCTATGTGCTACATCCGTTTAGTAGAATTTTTCAGGTGTGAAATAATAATAATTGAGGGGTTTCCTACAAGAACAAGATAAGTCCAAAGTTTGAAAAAACCCGGTTAAGGCGCCATTTTGTTCCTGAATGTGTGCGATATCTAGTAACAAGTTCATTTTGGCAAGAACCGAACAGGTCCAAGTCTACGGGAGGCTTCAAAATGTGCGCATTTTGCAGGAGAATTCTAGTCCTATCTATTTCCGCAAGAACGAAATAAGTCCGCGCGCGCGTGGCAACACTGCGCCTGAAGATCAGGGCGTCGCATTCCCAGCTGTTTGTTTCCCATTCTTATTTCTGTTTTCGTCTTTGCCGGTAACCTGTTTTCAGGTTTTTGATGAAACGACTGCTTGTCTACTTATCTCTTCATTCATTTTTCAAATCCTTAAGATAGTAGGAACTATTATTTTCTCCTTCATGTTACTGATGGTGAAACAAAGAAAACATGGAAATTGAACCAGCAACATAGGCATCTAAAAAAACATTTTAAATGTTCTAGTTGTCAGTTTTTAAACACAGTTCGGAAATAGCTTCATTATGATTATAAAAACAGAAAATTTGATTACCGTCATAAACATGCAAAACGTGTTCACGTCATAAACATGCAGTACTTGGGCTTCAATGAAAATTCAGCAAGAACCAAACAAGTCACGTTTTGCAACAGGAGGGGGAAAATTCAGGAAAAGGCCTCTCACAAAATTCAGCAGGTTTAGAATTTTCGATTTCGGACTTATCTTGTTCTTGTAGGAAACCCCTCAATTATAAATAATATAAATTTCGTAATACATAAACATGTCTCTCTTTTCAGAGGGTTGTATTTATGAGAAGAAAAAATGTTGGTTTGGTACTGATCTTCTAGTGAGTTTGAGTTAGCCATACACGCCAGGCTCAATTCTGTAAATCATAGTGAAATGTAAAAACATTGCGGGTTTGCATACCCTAGTCGCGAAGGCAGCACAGCTGGACTGCTCACTAGACCAGTCGGGTCGCAGCTGCGGCAGCTGTCATGTAGCCACCCAGAATGGCCCATGTAGCCGCCAAGACGAGCCGCCGGCCGCGCCAGGGAAATTGGTTTCATCTAAAACCACTAAAGCAGTGGGGAGCGTCTGATCGCGAGGCGCGGCCGCCCACTGCAGACGCGTTAGGGAAATCGCACCTTTAGACCAGTCGGGTCGCAGCCGCCGCGGTTGTCATGTAGTTGCCCAGAAAGGCCCATGTAGCCGACGGCCGCGGCCACACCAGGGAAATCAGTTTCATCTAAAACCACTGAAGCAGTGGGGAGCATCTGGTCACGAGCCGCGGCCGCCCGCCACAGACGCACCAGGGAAATCGCACCTTAAGGAATTGAAATTCTGAAATGTTGCCGCTGGAATAATCAAAATCGAACAGTAATAGCCAAAGAGAAATGAAAAAAAACTACTGAATAAACGGTTTTTCCCATGTTTTTCCCATATTTCTCTGGCAATGGGGTATTTCGGTCAATTTTTTAAAATTTTTTTTTCAAAAGAGTTTGGCTCAGGAATAACGGTAATTGGGTCTGTTCGTCGAGAAAATGTTTTTAAAAAATCAGAGAAGCTAAGGAAAGTTGAAGATTTGAATGGTGTGACGTAGCTAGCCAATCGTGACTTAGCTAGCCAACTGTCTTTGAAGAAAGTATCCATGCACAGAGAAGCGATGAAACCCTTGGAGGACCTCTTGGATACTACAAAATACTACTCACACACACGCGTGGCATAAGTGTGTGTGCGTTAAGTGAGGCCCGCCTTTTTTTCTAACGTGTGATCTCTTTAATTAAATTTGTCTACCACATGTTATAGTATCATTGGGCTTGAAGTTGGAGTATATAGGTTTTCAAGGGTGCTGAATCCAAATTTGAGGTCAAAAGCCTGAATTTCCGACCCACCGAAATACCCCATTATTGTTCGATTTTGATTATTCCAGCGGCAATATTTCAGTTTTTCAATTCCCTAGAGCCGTGCACTAATGAATTTCTAAAATCCGTTAAATTTTCAAATTTAGGTACAACTTTTTAAGTTTTTGCGCCTTCGATTTCGCTAAATACTAACTCGGAACGAGGAGCGAACGGCGACCGACTGAGACCCCCCTTAAGTGACACCTTGTAGAATGTAAAACTTCAACAACATAAATAAATAAAATTTATTTAACCCATTGCCGGCCAATGATGCGTTTTCGCATCGTCATATTTATGAATTTTTTAAGAATCGAAAATATTGGAAAATCGTTGTAGATTAATTTTTTCTCGTTTATACTGTTCCTAAACTGCTCAAAAAAAAATGTTGCTTCAACGTTCAGGAACTCATTGCGAATTTGGAGAATTTTTTGAAAAATAGACATTTTTGATGGTCTGGAGGAGCTTTGACCATGTGGAATTTTTCGTTACTTTGGAGAAGGAACAATACTTCTCCTCTCTTGATCCTGAATGCTTGGAATGGTGTAGAAGCCAAATACATTCAAAACAAAAAATAAATAAATAATGGTATTGGTTGTACAACGACGAAAATCGACGAATGCGAAAACGCACCTTTGGCCGAAAGCACCTTTGGTTTGAAATTTATTGAAAAATTTTGAGTTTCATTTCATGTTCATACATTCTTAAATATAATGTTTTTACATACAAATTTCAACTTTTAAATTTATTTCTACCCTTGGCCTGAAATGGGTTAATACATGAATATTTCTTTTCAGATGGCTGGACAAATTGACATGAACCGGCAAAGCGACCTGATGGCTGAATTCGAAGAGACTTTCTAAACTAGGAATATTCGGTGCTGTTGTATTTCGTGTCGTTTCTCGTCGTGTACCATTGTATATAGTGTTATATATTACGTCGCGCGGTGTCGCCTCCAGGCCACAGGGGAAAGGAAGTTCTCCGACAATTCGAAAAAATTGGTTCTGCCGCCGCCCGCAAAACAAAAAAAAGGCTTTGCTAAGAAATCGACGGACTTCTAAGGCCTAAAAACCGTATGCTCAAAAAGAAAAAAACACGTGAAGAGACGAAAAGCTCCCTTGCGTTTCATTATAAATTTACTCTAGTTGACCACTTGGTAGAGTTTAAGGTGTTTAACCTTCTGGATTTACCATTACCTATAGGCGTTGATAAATATGTGCTTTGACAAACTATTTCGTACATTAATTATTTACGACTTGTGGAATCACAGAATCCTCCTCTCGAGAGGTCCGTATTGCTAAGTTATTGAGTGTACATTTGTATAAAAAAAAAAAAAATAAATGAAAAAAAAGAAAACAAAAATAATGAACTAATTCCTACCGTAGAGGAATCTTATTAATTTTCCCCATTTTGATGAAATTTTGTAACGTGGCGATCAAATTCGTATTGTACACCTTTTTAAAAAATAAATTCTCATAACGTAGAGATGTTTTGTTTTCGGTTATTTTATTGTGAACAGTTCGTTTCCTTTCTGGACGAGACAAAAATTCAATTTAAGAGTTTCTATAGTCTGTTAACCTCTTAGTTATTTAAATTGCTAGTTTTTTTCCAATTTATTCGCAGTTTTGGCCTAATTATTTGTTCCTAAAACGTGTTTGTTATTTTTATTTTTATTTTTCAATTTACGAACCTCTTTGATATTTAAAAAACACGTCGTTATTGTGGAAGTTTGCAGTCGTTTTTTGGGCCTTCGCGTGAATCCTTTGTTCTTTTTACTTCAAATTTTCTAGTTTCTTTCGACTTAGGGGAGAAACACTCGTTTTCTTAGGTTTTTAATAAATTGACGGGGTGTCGGTGGTTGGGGTGAGAAACACTTCCCGAATCTTCCTAACTTGAGTGTGAATTTGAGTGTGAGAAATCAAGTTGCCTCGATCTTGTTCGAAATTTCAGCACGGGGCTCCGATCAGTCTTTTGAAGTAGTCGAGGCTGCTGCGCCTCTTGAAATGGACTTATTTATCTTCATTCGGACGTAATGTTTTTGGATGATGTCTCCAACGTGCAAAATTACTTCCTTTCACACCCATGAATTTGCTTCTTAGATGGACAAAATTACCTCATTTTACACTCACGTTTTGGTTAAAATACTTCACTTTGCTCAATTGTCTCTAAAATATAAAAAATCACCGCGTTATTCAATTCTTTGGAGGGTTGAACTCCACGTTCTACACAACCCTCTAAAATGGGCCTTAATTTGGACTCATGTTTGAGTTGCAGCAAGACGTACTAAATATCCTCCTTAAAATGGAGAAAATGTCTTATATGACACGCATGTTTTGAGTTACCGCACTCAACGTTTTAAATCACCTGTTTTCTTTCTCATTTTTTTTAAATTGCAGCAATCGACGTACTAAATTTTCTCCTTAAAATGGAGAAAATATCTTCTTTCCGAACTCATTTTCTGAGTTGTTGTAATCAACTTGCGAACTTGATGAATGGACGTGATGTCCTCATATTGGACGAGTTTAAAGTAAAGTACTCAACGTTTTAAATTGTCTCTAAAAATATGAAAAAATTACCTCATTTCGGATTTAATATTTTGGAGGGGGTTGAAATTCTCAACGTTCCATATAACCCTTAAAAATTGACAGTTATATTATTTTGGACTCATTTTTAGGGTGAAAACACTCAGTTGAATTGCCAATTTTCCAAAAAATAAATGGACAAAATCACCTTGTTTTGGACTCATGATTAGGTTGAAGCACGTTTTAAATTACCCCTTAGAATGGTCAAAATTACCTTTAGGGCTCATTTTGGGTTGAAATGCTTAACGTGCTAAATTACAAAATTGCCCCTTTCCAAACTCATGTTTTTAGTTGCAGTAATCAACTGTTAAATTGCATTCAAGAATATTCTAAATTACCTCATTTCAGATTCACCTTTTTGGAGGGTTGAAGTTCTCAACGTACTAATTTGCCTCTGAGAATGTACAAAAATCCTCATTTTAGACTATTTTTAAAAAATTTAATGTAATTTGCTGAATTACTGCATGTTTTGAGTACTAAATTACCCCTTTGAGTGCACGAAATTTCCCTACTTCTTTCCCGTGTTTTAAGTTGGAGTACTCAACGTGGTAAACTTCTCCCCTCAAAAGACGGAAATTCATCCTATTTTGGACTCTTTCGGGCTGAAGAACTTAACGTGTTAAACTTCCCCCTCCTAAGGGTCAAAACCACCTTAATTTGGACTCACGTTTGAATTGTAGCTCTCG
The DNA here is from genome assembly GCA_009739505.2 of Apolygus lucorum. Lineage (NCBI taxonomy): Eukaryota > Metazoa > Arthropoda > Insecta > Hemiptera > Miridae > Apolygus > Apolygus lucorum. The sequence goes on from CM019183.2 coordinate 11,866,561, forward strand.
ACGTGCTAAACTGCCCCCTCGAAATAGGAAAAAATTACCTTATTTTGGGTTGAAGTACAATGTGCTAAATTACCTCTAAGAATGTACGAAATTACTTCATTTTGGACTTTTTCGATTTGGAGTACTCAACCTGTTAAACTTCCCCTTCCTAAGGGTCAAAACCACCTTAATTTGGACTCACGTTTGAATTGCAGCTATCGACGTGCTAAACTGCCCCCTCGAAATGGACAAATAACTTTATTTTGGACTTGAGTTGAAGTACTCAACGTGATAAATTGCCTCCTATAATTGTCTAAATTACCTCATTTCTCACTCTTATTTCAAATTTCATCCATCAACTGCTAAATTCCCTCTCATAATGGAAAAGATTACATTTTGGATTCATTTTAGGTTGAGTATTTTACGTGCTGGATTTCCTCCAAGAATTTACAAAATTTACCTTGGAATTTTTTGGGTTGGAGTACTAAACGTGAAACTCCTCCCTGAAAAAAGACAAAATTACCCTATTTTGGACTCATGTTTGAATTGCTGCAATCGACCTGCTAAACTGCCCCCTCGAAATGGAAAAAAAATTACCCAATTTTGGACTCTTTCGGGTTGAACGTGCTGAACCTCCTGTTTTCAGTGCTAAAGTACACCTTCGAGTGTACAAAATTACCTCACGTTTTGACTTGAAGTGCTCAACGTCATAAATTGCCCCTATAATTGTCTAAATTACCTAATTTCTCACTCTTATTTCGAATTTCATCCGTCAACGTGCTAAATTCCCTCTCATAATGGAGAAAATTACATTTTGGATTCATTTTAGGTTGAGTATTTTACGTGCTGGATTTCCTCCAAGAATTTACAAAAATTTTTTTGGACTCATGTTTGAATTGCTGCAATTGACGTGCTAAACTGCCCCCTCGAAATGGAAAAAAAATCACCCAATTTTGGACTCTTTCGGGTTGAACGTGCTGAACTACCTCCTGTTTTCAGTGCTAAACACCTTCGAGTGTACAAAATTACCTCATGTTTTGACTTGAAGTGCTCAACGTGATAAATTGCCTCCTATAATTGTCTAAATTACCTCATTTCTCACTCTTATTTCGAATTTTGTCCATCAACGTGCTTAATTCCCTCTCAAAATGGAAAAAATGACCTAATTTTGGATTCACTTTAGGTTAAGTATTTAACGTGCTGAATTTTCCACCAAGAATTACAAAATCTCCATAATATGGAGATTTAAAACCAAAATTACCAAATTTTTTTTTAAAATTATTTTATTATTTTTTTTTATTTTAGTTTTTTTTTTTTTTTTTTTTTTTTTGGTGAAATATTATTTTACCTCGAGTTTTCAAGTTGAAGCACTCAACCTGTTGAACTTCCTCCTGGAGGAAATTACTTTATTTCAGACTTGTTTTGACTTTTGGCGATAAACTGCATCCTAAAATGGACAAAACCACCTCATTTTTCACTCGTATTCTAGCAGCAGTAATCGTCGAGCTAAATTTAAACTCAATTTCTGGATTTTAAGCAACAATTACCGAGCAAGTCCGAGGAAGTTTTTCGACCCCACCGCGGCACCACGAGGTGTAAGTTGGGACTAGGGAAGACACATTTAAGGGTACAGATCTTTGTATATAATAGCGGCTAAGTGTAACAGTAGTGTCTCAAATTTCGAACATTCTTGACTGTTTTTTTTTTGACCTGTCAACTCGACAGATTCGAACACCTAAAATTATCAACGAGTCAAGTTCTTCGGCCAGTTTGAATTTCGTTTTTCCGTTAACGTTTAATTGTATACTTTCCCCGACTGGCTGAAGGTTCTCAGTCACTAAAACTGAACAGGTTATCCTAGAACTTTGAATTTATCAAAAAAAAAAAAAAATTCGTATAAAAGCAAAATATTTATTTTATGTACATATTTATAAATAAATATAAATATATTTGTATTTTAGCTAAATGAATGTGTATATAATTTGTTCAAAAGTACTTAATTGGTAACCATTCCATGGAAAAACAGACAAACATTAGTTTTCTCTGCAAATTTTCAGCATCTGAATGGTTTTTTTTTCTTTTTAATTTAAGACAATGGTGTTGTGGGATTTATAAAAAAAAAACTTATAAATAAACTAACTTTTATACATAACTCAATTATACATTTAGTTCAATGTAATAGTCAACTGTGTAAATACAAAAAAAAAATAAGCCGTAGAATACGTCTCAACGTGTTGTACTATAAGGTAGCCTCCTAGTTCACAATATGTATTATCGATAAAGTAAAAGTTGATTTTTTCGTTGTTAAGTACTTGTAAACTTCTTTTGGATGTATCTATGTCATACATGTGTAAAAACCATTAACCGAGTTTCGTTTCGAGTGAAGGTTACTTCCGTAAGTGTGAATTTTGTATATTAACTTTTGGATGCTTCCAACCCTGCGTTGCCCCAATCACCCACTTTTTTCATTTATTTATTTTGTTGAAAACAAAAACTTGATACGCCAATTTTTTATTATTTTTTTAAAAATAATTATTATTATTTTTCGGTCTAGAACGCTCTTGAGTCCCTCATTTGACGGTGAAAAAATCGAGTACAAAAGATGACATTTTTTCAAATAAAAGAAATTAACGAAAAATTTAATATATTTAAAAATGATATATAGTAGAAGTTAAGTGTTTATATATTTAAAGTGGGGTATAGATAACTTTTAAGTGATACCTAATTTTAGTCGGCCATATTAAAGTAATGCGGTCCCAGTTCTCTCGAAAGTGGAATCAAATGTGTACCTACTCTTCATTGAAGGTTCTCTCCAAGTAATTTCGAAATTTCAACTAGGTGTGAATATATTCCGTAAAAATGTACCTTATTGGTTTGAAAGGAAATGCAAAATTCTTTTTTTTTTTTCGTTATTTTTTTATCGGTTTTAATTTGATTAACAATTGCATGATACAATGAAACGTTGTTTTCCATGATGGTAATTTACTGTATGCAATAAAACTTTTATTGTAAAATTACTTTTTGTTGTGGATTTTGGGTCTCACCTTTTCCAATTACGTTACTCTATTCAGTGGCCGACGCGTTTCTGGGTCCAACACACGAACTGATCCTTGCGGGAAGATCGTGAGTTCAAATCTCGGGGGCTGGGCGCGTTTTCGACCCCCCCCCCCCCCCACTTAACCTTGGAATGGAATGGTCACGTAAATTTTACACCTGTGGCCTTGAAACAGTAGCCCACCCCACTAGCGAAGAGGGCGGGAAGGCACCACCCCACCTATGCTATCCCTAGGGTGTCCCCCTTCAGTCGCGCATGCCCTCTGCCACCGAGTTTGTCTCTCACAGGCCCGTAAACTGATTTCATGGTGTAATTTTTACAACGTTTCCAATAAAGTAGGTGGAACGGTGTAATTTTCACACCACGTTTCCATTCCCTGCCCCATTCATGGTGTCAAAATAACATCATTTTTGTTTCACAAAACAGCCATATATCAAAAAACACAGTAATATTCCTAAATCTTCTATTGCTTCCGAGTCTACCAATACTAAGCAATTTGCTTTCCTGTTCCTTTGAAGTGATTTTCATTGTTGGAGGTAATATTTCCAATAAAGTAGGTAGAACGGTCAGGGGCGTCTCGTGAGAATATTCGTGAGGCAAACAGCTTGGCCAGTCACAGAAGAATAAACAATAATGAAAAACGCTGCAAATTATTACACAACGGTTTATTATTTTTCTGAAGATAAAGCGTCAGCTTTACCCTCGTCACTACCTACCAATCATGTTTTTGCTTCAAAATGTTGTTTATTTAGATGAAATAAACCCTTCACACTCCATTTGAAGAAATAAAGAATTCCTTGGTTTAGAAATTTGATTACAGGTTGATTAAGGAAGCAAAACATGTACAACTCAAAGAAATGAACATTAATCGCATTTTGGTCAGCTAAAATTTTTAAGGTGATAAGGCCTCTTTTGCAATTCACACTCGTGTTTCTCATTTATCGTAAGTTCAACCTTCAAGTTCTCATGGAGAGCTAATAGTTTATCCTCTGGGTGGGTTGATTCGATTCTAAAAATTCAATGGTACCAATCTCAAATTGGTGAAAAAACAATACCTTCATAACGAGAGTTTTCGAGAGAGGGGGCATTAAGAAGTTACAGCCCTAATGTTTCACCGCTCAGAAGTGACTGACAAAACCTTCGGGGCACAAGTAGACCTCAAATGGAGCTCTTATACCAAATTTCATCAAAATCGGTCCATGATAATTAAGAAAAGTTCCGCAGACGGACGGATTTTTTTATATTCGATTTTCAAAATATACGTAAGTAGTAGCTACCTACCTCAAAAGTAAACCATCAACAATATTAAGCAATTATTTCCAAGTAGGTACCTATCAACAAGAAAAACGATTAGGAACAGTGAAATGTACAGCTCGCCAATGAGGGGGTTTCGACCAAATTTATAGCAGCCTTAAGTAGCCTTTACGAGTACACGGAATCCGCTGTCAAGCTTACAAATTCAACGACGACTGAATACTTTTCTACGAGAACAGGAGTAAAGCAAGGGTGTTTGCTCTCGCCTAGCCTATTTGCCCTATTTTTCAATGACCTTCATGATTTCTTGAGTGAAGGAATCTGGGTGGGGGATCGTGAGATTCGTCATTTATCGTATGCTGATGACATCATTCTCTTGGCATCCAGTGTTTTGGGCCTCCAAAGGATGATTGATCGTATGGAGGAGTATTGTAAAATTTGGGGACTTGAGCTTAATCTTGGAAAATCTAAGATTATGGTTTTCAGAAATGGAGGCAGGCCAGGGAGAAGGGAGAAGTGGTGGTTCGGGGGCCGCACTGTTGAAGTTGTTTCTAACTATAAATACCTAGGAGTTACATTAACGCCTACACTTACGTTTAACCGCCATTTAAAAGAGAAATGTTCAGTTGCGAAGTTAGCAATTACAAGTCTTTGGAAACAATTCATGTCTCATCCTAAAATCTCCTTTCCTGAAAAGAAAAAAGTGTTTGATGCTGTTTGGCGATCAATCCTTTGCTACTCGTCGCAAGTTTGGGGCTTCACTCTAAATGAACATGTGGAATCAGTTTTGCGCTTTTTCATCAAAACTGTGTTTAATTTACCTAGGTGCACCCCTACCTACATTTTATTCCTAGAAACCGAACTGCAGCCCTTATATATTTATACGCTCCGAACTCATTTCAATTACATTCTGAAGGTAATGAAGCTACCCAATGATCGCCTACCCAATTATTTAGCCAATAAATGTGTAGAGCTTAATGTATACTGGGCAAAAGAGTGGGAAACCCTGAATGCCAAGTATGGTATCCCTTTGAGAAAAGAAGAGAATTTGAGTGAATGGAAAACTCTAATAGAAAAAAGTATTGTCATCATAAGTAAAACTATGTGTAGAGAATTTGAACATAAAGCACTCTGTTCACAGAACCATCCCCAATATCTGGCGTTGAAATCAATGAGTGATTTGGTATCCCTGAATACATTAAAAGATTTTCAATCATTCAAGTGGCTTTTAAAGATCAGGGGCGACTTATTACCATTAAAATATAGGCCATTTGACACAGATAGTCAGGTTTGTGACATTTGTAGTGGCGGGGAAGTTGAAAATGCTTTCCATTTTATTTCGAGGTGCAGCTCGTATGGTGCAATAAGAAGACGCTACTTGGGGAAAGTTGAATTGAATTGGGAGGAGCATTTACAATTATTGAAGGATGGGGACTTGCTCCTAGTCAGATACTGTGAGGTGGCATACCGGCTTAGAACTAGAACCATGGTTGAGTATGGTTTTCAATCATAGAAAAGAGGACATAAATAAAGTAAGGATAAGAAGATGAGTAGAGAATATTAAAAATGTAATGAGAAAGAATTTGAACTACATTAGCTATTAGTTATATAGATTAGAATCGCCAGCTATCCTTTTCCCTTACTTACTATCATTGCACTGATCTAGAAACTTTTATTTTTATCATAATTTTCAGGCATAAGGTTTCTGTTCAGCGGTACAATTTCATTATAATTATTCTGGTTAGGCAAACTCTGCAGACGGTCCGGAGTGACCAGGTCATTTGCATGTTCTATTAAAAAGTTGTATTAATTTCTATTTATTTTTATATTAATAAAGCATGTTTTTCATTCATTCATTCAGTGAAATGTACAGTAAAATCGGGAACGGGACACCAGTCAGTGCCAGGCAGCCGGTATTTGCGGTGGCGAAAAAACTAAGTTTTCCTTCCTTGAGATAATGTGGTTGGATGGATATGTTATGTCTTGCCATGCATGGGTTAATCAGTATCCATGGCTCATCTTCTCTGCTTTCAAGGTCACGAAACAGTTCTCTGATTGTTTGCAACAGCTGATAGTGTGGTAGTGGGGGTACAGCAATACTAGACCCCGCGCTGACCCCCCGCCGATCGTCGCCTCTCACTCTAAACAGTCCCGAAAAATTCATTTTTTTGAACTGCTTGCCTTGCATCGCTTTGCCCCGCGCTAGTTCGCTTATCATCTGCAATCATCTACATTACTGACCTCTCCAAGTCTAAAGTGTGTCGCGGGCTAGTATCCAAGGCAAAATACGTACTTTCTTATTCCATTCTCCTATTTCATCTAATTTACTTGGTAGGTAATAATGAAAAAGAACCTAAATTATATTAAAATTTTCCAAAATTGGCTATTATATTACTTGCAAAAAATGGGAATATAGGAGAATCTCAACAAAAATTAATTTATTCATTTTGCTTATTTTTAGTAAGGCAAACAGTGTTTGCTATGTTTGCCTGGAGGAGGCGCCACTGAGAACGGTGTAATTTTCACACCACGTTTCCATTCCCTGCCCCATTCATGGTGTCAAAATTACATCATTTTTGCAATAATTTTTGCAATTTTAGCAATTTGCTTTGCTGTTCCTTTGAAGTGATGTACATTGTTGGAGGTTACTTTTTCTAGTCCGTCAAATACCTTGAAAGACTGAGAGGAAAACTGTTGAGTTATATTTTGTAATACGAGCTTGAAAATAAAAATGTGTTCATTGTTGAAAAACTATTTATTGGACTGGTAGTAGCACCTGGCAGTACCCCTTTTGCTATTGAAATCAGCAGAAGTATTGAACTTGGATATTGAGCCCAGGAAAACGAATAGAAATCAAGGGAAAATAGAGAAAGCAAAGAGAATTGGCTCAGAATCCCCTCATTTTAGTAGTATAGAGGCAATAATTGTCTCGAGAACGGCCACAAATGTAGTAGAGAACTATACTTGAATGAAAAAAGTGTAAATCAATGCAGAGAGCTGACGAAATAGGTTGAATATTGATGTTTTCTGACTGGTGTGAAAATTACGCCTGACGTTTCCATTAAGCACACATCGGGTGACGATTCCATTCCAGGGTTAAAACCGCGGGTGGTGAGGCAATGGGAAGCCATGAGCGAAATCATCAGAATTCTGATCTTCCCTTTGGGAGACAGCCGAAGTCGTCTGCGATGCAAGGAATGGCAGTCGGACGAAGATCACCTCTGAAATAGTTGTTTACTACTATCCTGTGAGTTGGCGGCGTTTGATTCAGCGTGAAACATATTGTTTAGTAATGCATGCATTCCAGGGGACGTCCCATTGGATAAGTATTGGATCAGTTTAACCAGTTGGTAAGCGATAAGACTGTTTCTCTCGATGTAATTTATTTATTACTTTAGGGAAGAAACACTGACCCCCCCCACCGTTAAAAACCATAACACTTCTAGCGGCATGGGAGCCTCGAATCTGAAGAGCATTTTAAAATCCATGATCTACGACACCCAACATGCGAATTCGAGTTCCCCCCCCAACCACCACCAATGGTGCCAGTCTGGCACCAAAGCGGAAATACGTCGTAACATTGAACTTTCATCTATTAGGTTTAGTAGGCAGTCCGTCGAATGTCACATCCGTATTCAAGGTGAAACACTAAAAAACCCAAGAAATATGAGGTTTATGGTGCCCTGGCGCCATGGTGGCACCACTTTTATTTCCATGGTGGTACAGAAAGTAATTTATGCAAATCCTAAGGTATAATGAGAATTTTTCCTCAATTTCAAAGCTTGGATAAAATTAGTAAGCAGTAAAGGAACCGAAATATTGAAAAATTGGATATTTTGTGAATATTAACTTAAACTCACCCCCTTTTCTTGCAAATTTTGGTACTCTGGTGAAATCATGTACAACTCGGAAGTTATTTTAGTCAAACAAAAAAAGAAACAAACAAATCGGTTGGAAATTGAGGCCTGGGCAGAGTTTATAAGATTATGCCCGCAAACGTACGTTTTTTAAGCCCTTCCCCCCCTTAAAAGGCGAAATTCGAAATTCCGGCGCCGTAGTGCACAACTAGATAGTTTTCCGCGTCGAAGAAAAAAAGAACCACGAAAATCGGTTGAGAACTAAGGCCTGGGCAGAATACACAATATTATGCCCGAAAACACACGTTTTTTGAGCATTAACCCCCCCTTTCCCCTCCTTAAAAGGCAAAATTCGAAATTCCGGCAACGTAGTGCACAACTAGATAGTTTTCCGCGTCGAACAAAAAAAGAACCAGGAAAATCGATTGAGAACTAAGGCCTGGGCAGAGTACACAAGATTTTGTTACACACACACACATATACACACAGACATACACCTATGGGTTTTTTTTTTTTTTTTTTCGCGAATTTGGATTCAGAATGGTCTAAAACGGATTACTGTGTGGTTATTTTTTTTTCCTGTAGAGTGTTGTCCTCCTTCACCCCAGATCGATCGCATAAGGCCGCCCAAGTCTTACTGTGGGACGTCCTAAAAAGCGTGAAAAATTCAGAAAACCGAAAACAAAAGTTGAAAAAAACCAAGTTGAAAATGCGATTTTTTAAACATTAAAATCGATTTTTCTCGGAAACTTATACTGCGCGCGCGTGTGTGAGTATTATTTTGTAGTATCCAAGAGGTCCCCCAAGGGTTTCATCGCTTCTCTGTGCATGGATACTTTTTTGGCTAGCTACGTCACGATTGGCTAGCTATGTCACACCTTTCAAATCTTCAACTTTCCTTAGCTTCTCTAATTTTTAAAAACATTTTCTCGACGAACAGATCCGATTACCGTAATTCCTGAGCCAAACTCTTTTGAAAAAAAAATTAATTGGTTGCCTGTAAAGTCGGTATACGGGCGAAAGTTTTATTACGTGACAACGACTTTGAGTGGTAAAATAATTTTAATGTTAATATTCATTCGTATAGTAGGAAGAAGGATAATATTATTATTATAATACATTTTTTTATTATAATAAAAAATTGTATGCATGCGCCTAAATAGAAGCGCAAGACATGAACCGGTGTGTATGCCTATCTCTCTCACTCTGTCTCTCTCGCTCTTAGGCGGAAGAGAGAAAGAGCGAGAGAAGTGAAAGGGACGCGTGCCTCTCACTCGCTCTCATTGTGAGCGCATAACGTGAGCGGCTTTCTTGAAGTGTCACCCGGCAAACCAATTTATAAGACGTTGTCACGTCAAAATTTTTTAAAATTGACTGAAATACCCCATTATGGTGATTACCGTACTACAGAGGGATCTAGGAGTTGTCTCAGTTCGTAGGTACTTGGAGTACCACTGCAGAGGCGCCTTGGTCCAGTAGTCGGCAAGTCCAGGGATGTTCAGTGAGCCCGTAGGTAGTCACTGGCGAAGAGAGAGGTGTGAGGAGATTCGTACCTATCGTGACTTTAGGTACGAAGGAGGTCTTCAAAAACGATACTTTCGCTACACTGTTGTGAGCCCCGGCTCACTGATGCTTTTGCACAATGACCGGGCTGAGTAGCATACCATCATACTCCCTTCCTCCATGGGGGCTGGCAGGAAAGGAGCGGGCTTAGAACCATCCCCGCTCCTGGACGCCCAAACCCACCTTCGGGCTTCCACCACCAGAAGCGCTCCTGACGACATGACGTCAATTTCAACCAATCATGATCGGCCATCTGCACCCTGCCGGGACGCCTTGAGCTGGAGGGTGGGGGCGACTGGAAAGATGTCTCACTACAACGGCGTGGGGCGACCATTCGAGTCCCAGTCTTTGACGCTATCTCCCCACGTCCTTGAAGCTATCATTCGAAACGTTTTTCGATCCCCCCTCAGTACAAAGTAGTGAGAATTCCCCTTCAGATTAATTCCGACGAGAGCTCCGGGCCCACGAGTCTTAATCTTGAATGTCCCCTCCCAATTATTCCGCTGGTAAGACCCCGAGACATCCAGTTGGAACTACCTTCGAATCTTCTCTACGCACCACCTCCGGATTTCCTACGGGCCCCGCCGCTGTGAGTGTAACAAAACTAATTCTATTCATTGGCCAATGTTAGAGTGTGCAAAATGTGTAGAAAGTAAAACTAGTCAGCTGTAAAGTAATGAACATTTCAGTAAAGTCAGTAGAGTCAAATCAAAGTTGTCTAAAGTAGTAAAGTTGTTGAATATTGGAGAAAGGAAGTAAGGAGAGTAAACGCAGTTCATTTTGTAAAACATTTATTGTAAATTCACATTGTTAACTTCACCTATCATAACTTGCATTTTCGAGTCAATTTACCATTTCATTTTAATTAAAAGGTTCCTATTAGTTGTAACCTTGCATTTCTCATTTCAACCACCTGGTTCCCGTAACAGACAGGTAAAACGTGTGCGGTTAGGAAATTCGTGCACAGTTTGGTTTATCGTGCACTTCGTGCACCGTTAGGATTTTAGTGCGCAGCTACGTTTCACGTGCACTTGATATTTCCCTTCAGGAAAACTACTTCAGTCCATCAGACATAGACACATTAAATGTGTCTATGTCTGATGGACTGAAGTAGTTTTCCAAATTTTGGTGATCTAAGAGTACCTAGGCCCTTCAGGTTGAATTTAACTTCAGTAAATTGCATAGACCTTCGAGCCGCTACAGCTACCTACCAGGTAATTATCGCCACCTATTTTAAATTTAACTTTCATCATAAACTAGGCGTAGATATTCATTTACCTTTGCTTATGTCAATGTAAACTCTCAATTTATATTTGGTTTGGTTTCCAACAGAATTTCTAGTTTAATATTCAGCTTACACATCAATAAATTTGTTAAATTTAGAATCAATAAACTAGAACCTGGAGCTTACACTGTTAATGGCCCAGTGTACCTGCTTCCGCTCCAGTCCAGTAGGGGGTTCGTCGAAGGGGCAGGTGGAGAGCAGTGGGTGGGAGAAACTGACGAAGACCGACGACGACCGAGCACCTCTGAGTGTCCTACAGCTCTTCATCGGCGAGCCCTGCGCTGGAGGTTTGGCTGACCCAGCTGCTTCTGCTTTCCCGCCGTCCGCACCACTGCCTCTGCCCCCGACTTACACTTGGATTCCTGAAGCGGAGTACAAGGGAGTTCAATAACGCGTCAGCATTGGTAGCCCTCTTCAAGACACTCGTCCAGCCAATCCTTGAGTATGGTTCCATCATCTGGAGCCCTCAATACGAATGCCACATTGAACAGATCGAGCGGGTTTTCAGAGCCTTCCTTCGCTACCTTGCTTTTAAGCTTGGCATTCCCCGCGATCGGTTAAATTTCTACCTTTCTAAATTTAAACCTTTCTTCATGTTACCTTTCTTCGTGGTCTACTTTCTGGAAGGACGGATTCGCCCCATCTACCAGCCCACATTGGATTCCATGTTCCCCACCCTGCATCCCAGTACAGTTTTCTCCTTTGCCATCCCGTTTACCTCTACTAACTACCTACTCCATCCTCGCGAGGTAAACCTTCTTTCAACTTCTCCTCCCTTCATAGACATCCTCTCCTCGCCACTCTCCTCCATCAGAACGCTTCTCATAAACCACCTTCACTCAGTGACTTGAATCTATACAGGGTGTTTCACGAAAAGGCTACACCCCCCTTCATTTTCGCAAAATACAACGCAAACTCCGACCAAGGCAATTCTTCATGATTTTTTGTGAGGATCTCAGGGAAAATACTTTTGCGCAAAATAGTTCCGCGCAATCGTGCGCAATTGACACTTCATTTTTCAACTGGAAACTTCATTTTTTCAAATTTCAATTTTTTCAATTTCAATTTTTTTTTCAAACTTCATTTTTTCAAAAGGAACCCCCCTTTTTTATTACAGATTCGGATTCTACGTCAAATTTCATGAATAATTCATACCCACATCGATTTGTTTTATTGCGCGCAACCTGGCTTTTTGAACGCTCTAAGTTGCGCAACTCCACAATTGCACGAAAATTAGATTTTGGAGAACCCTTAGTGTGGCACATGTTTTTTCATCATTTTTTAACGCTAAATCACATGGTGACATCCATTTTTTAATTTGACTGGAATTTTTCAAAATAGCGGCCGAAAATTCGGTTGTTTTTAGTGAAAAAATCGCTCTTTTTAAATCGTTATGAGTTTTTAGGTAATTTTATTCAGTTCAAGCATGATCATGCTGTCAGTTTTTATTTTTAACTCCACCTTAGACGGCCCCAAGCCTGTGGTTCAAAAGGAGGTGAGAAAATAAAAAATAAACATGATTTCGACCTCAAAACTGATGTTTTCGTGAAAGAAATGTTAATTTTTCCTCTCAAATCTTGGTTTTTCTTCCAAAACGGATGACACCCTGTGATTCAGCGTTAAAAAATGATGAAAAAACATGTGCCACACTAAGGGTTCTCCAAAACCTAATTTTTGCGCAATGAGGAATTTCACCGAATTCTGTTTGCATTTTTCCTGAATAGTTAATGTTGTGGGATGGATGAAAATCGGGCTGATTTCGGAAATCAAGTCTCCTGTTATTTTTGGGAGACAATCAAAATTTTTAATTTCAAAACTAACCGGGAAAACGGACGTGAAGCGGGAAAGCTCGCTGATTGGGCTGTTCGGATCGCCATCTCCTCCCAGTGTTGCCCATTTGGACGACGAAATCGTGTTTTCTAAGAGAAAAGTTATCAAACAAAAACAGAGGAAACCTAATTTTCCCCATCTTGCTTTTTCTATTTTGCTTCCGAGTCTACCAAGGTAGCGGAAGCTTTGTTTTCACTTTTCAAGGACGAAAAAAAAAGTTCTCCAAAATCAAAATTTCCACTCGCGTTTTGCGTTTTAGACCTTTCTGAACAATTTTGGTTCCGTGTCTGTGTGTCTGTCTGTCATGAATTCCTTGTAACGCGCATAACTATACGAAGTTATTGTCCGATTTCGATGAAATTTTCAGGGATTGTGCGGGTTGGTGTGTAGACGGTCCCCTATGAAAATCATCATCTCCGGACTGATAGAAGCGACTGCGCATGCGCAAACGTGAATTCCTTGTAACGGCCATAACTTCTACATTTTCCATTCGATTTCGATGAAATTTTCAAGGATGTTACAGACTAGTATTTAGATGGTTCCCTATGAAAATTATCCCCTTCGGACTGATAGTAGCCACTGCGCATGCGCAAACGTGAATTTACTTGTAACGGCCATAACTTCCATTTTTTCTACCCGATTTCGATGAAATTTTCAGGGATGTTACAGATTAGTATTTAGATGGTCCCCTATGAAAATCATCATCCCCGGACTGATAGAAGCGACTGCGCACGCGCAAACGTGAATTCCTTGTAACGGCCATAACTTCTACATTTTCAATCCGATTTCAATGAAATTTTCAGGGATGTTACAAATTAGTATTTAGATGGTCCTCTATGAAAATCATCACCTTCGGACTGATAGTAGCCACTGCACATGCGCAAACGTGAATCTCCTTGTAACGGCCATAACTTCCACATTTTTCACCCGATTTCGATGAAATTTTCAGGGATTATGTGGATTAGGTTGTAGACGGTCCCCTATGAAAATCATCATCCCCGGACTGATAGAAGCGACTGCGCATGCCCAAACGTGAATTACTTGTAACAGCCGTAACTTCAACTGTCCCCCAGGGGTCGCGGGTTCGAATCCCAGGCGAGGCTAAGTATTTTTTTGATCCAATCACATACATCTACTCACTTAATTTTTCATCCGAATTTGATGAAATTTTCTAGGATTGTCCAGATTAGCGTGTAGATGGTCCCTTATGAGAGTAGTGGAAGGTACTTAGAGATTGGTGTTTTGAGATTAATTACTATGCATCGGATCATCTATATAATCGGGTTATGGATACGAGGAAGCTATGTGCCACACCCACTTGGCAGACGTTTTTTTCTTCAGTTTTTCGATTTCGAACTTTACTGTTTCATGAAATTTTGCATCTGGGGACTATAGATTTCTCGATCTCAGCGCTTCAAGCGGCCATAAATGAACTATTCCAGGATGACGTCATTTTCCCGGTTTTTTTAAACATTCGCATTTTCTACACTGTTTTGTTTATTCGTAAATTAGGAAGTTCGGGCTGAAAGTTTGCCATAGGAAGGTTTTTCGAGGTGCTGAATCCGATTTTGGGGTCAAAAATAGGAAATTCCGACATGGTGAAATTCCTCATTGTGGAGTTGCGCAACTTAGAGCGTTCAAAAAGCCAGGTTGTGCGCAATAAAACAAATCAATGTGGGTATGAATTTTTCATGAAATTTGACGTAGAATCCGAATCTGTAATAAAAAAGGGGGGTTCCATTTGAAAAAATGAAGTTAGTGTCAATTGCGCACGATTGCGCGCAACTTTTTTGCGCAAAATTATTGCTTCCGAGTCTACTAAGGTAGCGGAAGCTTTGTTTTCACTTTTCAAGGACGAAAAAAAAAGTTCTCCAAAATCAAAATTTCCACTCGCGTTTTAGACCTTCCTGAACAATTTTGGTTCTGTGTCTGTCTGTCATGAATTCCTTGTAACGTGCATAACTATACGAAGTTATTGTCCGATTTCTATGAAATTTTCAGGGATTGTGCGGGTTGGTGTGTAGACGGTCCCCTATGAAACTCATTATCCCCGGACTGATAGAAGCGACTGCGCATGCGCAAATGTGAATTCCTTGTAACGGCCATAACTTCTACATTTTCCATCCGATTTCAATGAAATTTTCAGGGATGTTACACATTAGTATTTAGATGGTCCCGTATGAAAATCATCACCTTCGGACTGATAGAAGCGATTGCGCATGCGCAAACGTGAATTTCCTTGTAACGGCCATAACTTCTACATTTTCCACCCGATTTCGATGACATTTTCAGGGATTATGTGGATTAGGTTGTAGATGGTCCCCTATGAAAATCATCATCCCCGGACTGATAGAAGCGACTGCGCATGCGCAAACGTGAATTCCTTGTAACAGCCATGACTTCAACTGTCCCCCAGGGGCCGCGGGTTCGAATCCCACCCGAGGCTAAGTATTTTTTTTGATCCAATCACATACATCTACTCACTTAGTTTTTTATCCGAATTTGATGAAATTTTCTAGGATTGTCCAGATTAGCGTGTAGATGGTCCCCTATGAGGGTAGTGGAAGGTACTTAGAGATCGGTATTTTGAGACTACTATGCATCGGATCATCTGTATAATCGGGTTATGGATACGAGGAAGCAATGTGCCACACCCACTTGGCAGACGTTTTTTCCTGAGATCCTCACAAAAAATCATGACGAATTGCGTTGGTCCGAATTTTTCACGCTGTATTTTGCGAAAATGAAGGGGGGGGTGTAACCTTTTCGTGAAACACCCTGTATACCAGAAAATACTACATCTCTATATTGTAATTGGGCATGTCCCGTTTCTATCATAACAAATAAATAAATATTGCCAATATATTGCCTAGAAAAGAATATGTAAAAACATATGAATCCGATCCCTAGAGATGACTAAGTCCGCCACCCGTCTTGATCATTGCAGGGAAAACATTTTCTCAGTGTAACTTTTTTTCGGCTTGTTCAATACCTATTACAAATTTCCAATCTTCCTCTTTTGAATGAATACATTTTTTTTGATCGCTTGAAAATTCTTCGAGTTATTTCATTTTGAAAATCGTCAAGATTGACTGGCTCACCCTGAATTATCAACAAAATCGGACGCAAACGTCGAGGGTCGTCTCCTACCTTTTACCCACGTTCTCCACTAGATAGCAGGGTCTTCCTAAACCTGACGAACCTTCATTTACCCACTTCAGACGGAGAGGAAGTCCATCAACACAGGAGCAATTTTAAGGATTCATTCATTTTCGAAGATAGAAATTCATAAAATGTCTGTATAAGTTATTTTCAACATTATTTATTATTCAATATGACGAGTAAACAAAGTTATCAAACAAGTTATCAACATGACGAGTAAAAATATATATATATATGAGTGAAGTCGAGAGTTACTGGTAGAAAACCTGTAATCTAATCCCCCCCCTGCTAAAATCATCCAGGTAGTGGTAAAAAAAAAATGTTTTTTTGAATCTTCATGATTTTTTCCAAGGATCTCAAATATGACCACAGTGCGCAACGCACACCAACTTCGTTTTTTCAAATGAGACCCCCCATTTTTTATTGCAGATTCGGATTCTACGTGAAATTTCATGAACATTTCACCCCTCAACCGATTTTTTTTGTTGCGCGCAACCCGCTCAGCGCGCGCTCAAAGATGCGCAACCGCGAGGTTGTGTCAAAATGTGCATGTACGAAGTACCTAAGTGTAACACATGATATTTTAGTATTTTTTTACGCTGAATCACGTGGTGATGTTAGTTTCTTGATTTTACTGCATTTTCATCAAATTATCGACGAAAAACGAACTTTTAAAAAAGGAAAATTGCATTTTTTAAGGGCAAAACCACCCTGTCTACTTAAAAACTTTTTTCCAAGATAGGTAATCGAAAAAAGATTTTCAAGTAGACAGGACGAGTTTTTCCGAGAAATAACAAGTAGAGTCCTTGTGAAATTACTAGTGAAGAGTGATAAAACAAAAGTGTGATAAAGTGTGATAAACAATTGTTTTGACATTGATATGTCTTTTGGCTGGGGGTCAAGGAATTTTTCGCGGCACTTTTTTTTTATCACAAAAAATTCAACGCTGCAACCAGTAAACAAAATCATAGCTGCATATCAGTAGCTATGAAGTAAGGTTCTCTAGAATAGTGCAATAAATTACGTGCGATCGGAGATTTTTTTTAAATGTCAAAACATTAATTTAAATTTATTAACAAGGATGAAGTTAACGGATGGGCACAGAAGATGCGAAATGAGTAAAAATGCAATTTTCCTTTTTTTAAAGTTCATTTTTCGTCGATAATTTGATAAAAATGCAGTAAAATCAAGAAACTAACATTACCACGTGATTCAGCGTAAAAAAATACTAAAATATCATGTGTCACACTTAGGTACTTCGTACATGCACATTTTGACACAACCTTGCGGTTGCGCATCTTTGAGCGCGCGCTGAGCGGGTGGCGCGCAACAAAAAAAATCGGTTGAGGGGTGAAATGTTCATGAAATTTCACGTAGAATCCGAATCTGCAATAAAAAATGGGGAGTCTCATTTGAAAAAACGAAGTTGGTGTGCGTTGCGCACGATTGCGGACGTGCGCAATGCGCAGCGTGGTCATATTTGAGATCCTTGGGAAAAATAATGAAGATTCAAAAAAACATTTTTTCTTTTACCACTACCTGGACGATTTTAGCGAAGGGGGGACGTTTTCGGGGACACCCTGTAGATTGATGTTACCAGATATCAATAGGAATGAACGGGTAAGCTAAAAACAATAACGAGGCAATATTGTCGTCAGATAGGAGCGAAAGACAAAATAATGATTACATCACAGATTTCTGTCAGATGAAGTGGAAGATCAACAATATGTTCTGTGTGATTCTTGTTGTTATCAACAATATCACGATCAGTCAACAACTTCAAGAAAAACAAGGCTGCGAACGTACCCTATCTGCCTGCTCATGTTTTCGGTTTGACAGCGGAGATGGTGCAATCCACACTCCGAAGGCACAACAACTAAAGTTCGCTGAAACAGATGGATATTTCATAATAAGAAAACTGAAGTAACATTATTGTTAGATTTTATGCAACAGAAATGAAAACATGTTGTCGTCAGATAGGAGCGAAAGACAAAATATTGATAACATCACGGATGTTAGTCAGATGAACTATAAGATCATCACATCAACAATATCAGCAATCAATAGTAATATTCAGTAGATAGTTGATGAGCTTACCTGCTTTATCGCTACTTCAAGCTGTTGCTTGTTGAGTGGAGCTCCAATAAACACCTTAGAGCCTTCCAGCACTAAAAATATACCTGAAAGAGATTGAAATAATATTAATACCCGAATACGCTGAACCGTTATTATGCTACTCATAAACATAACTGTATTGTCGTCAGATAGGAGCGAAAGACAAAATATTGATAACATCACGGATGTTAGTCAGATGAACTATAAGATCATCACATCAACAATATCAGCAGTCAATAGTAATATTCAGTAGATAGTTGATGAGCTTACCTGCTCTATCGCTGCTTCAAGCTGTTCATTGTTGAGTGGAGCCCCAATAAACTCCTTAGAGCCTTCCAGCACGAAAAAAGTACCTGAAAGAGATTGAAATAATATTAATAAACGAATACGCTAAACCGTTATGATGCTACTCATAAACATAACTGTATTGTCGTCAGATAGGAGCGAAAGACAAAATATTGATAACATCACGGATGTTAGTCAGATGAACTATAAGATCATCATATCAACAATATCAGCAGTCAATAGTAATATTCAGTAGATAGTTGATGAGCTTACCTGCTCTATCGCTGCTTCAAGCTGTTGCTTGTTGAGTGGAGCCCCAATAAACACATTAGAGCCTTCCAGCACAAAAAATGTACCTGAAAGAGATTGAAATAATATTAATAAACGAATACGCTAAACCGTTATGATGCTACTCATAAACATAACTGTATTGTCGTCAGATAGGAGCGAAAGACAAAATATTGATAACATCACGGATGTTAGTCAGATGAACTATAAGATCATCATATCAACAATATCAGCAGTCAATAGTAATATTCAGTAGATAGTTGATGAGCTTACGTGCTCTATCGCTGCTTCAAGCTGTTCATTGTTGAGTGGAGCCCCAATAAACACATTAGAGCCTTCCAGCACAAAAAATGTACCTGAATGAGATTGAAATAATATTAATAAACGAATACGCTAAACCGTTATGATGCTACTCATAAACATAACTGTATTGTCGTCAGATAGGAGCGAAAGACAAAATATTGATAACATCACGGATGTTAGTCAGATGAACTATAAGATCATCATATCAACAATATCAGCAGTCAATAGTAATATTCAGTAGATAGTTGATGAGCTTACCTGCTCTATCGCTGCTTCAAGCTGTTGCTTGTTGAGTGGAGCCCCAATAAACACATTAGAGCCTTCCAGCACAAAAAATGTACCTGAAAGAGATTGAAATAATATTAATAAATGAATACGCTAAACCGTTATGATGCTACTCATAAACATAACTGTATTGTCGTCAGATAGGAGCGAAAGACAAAATATTGATAACATCACGGATGTTAGTCAGATGAACTATAAGATCATCATATCAACAATATCAGCAGTCAATAGTAATATTCAGTAGATAGTTGATGAGCTTACCTGCTCTATCGCTGCTTCAAGCTGTTGCTTGTTGAGTGGAGCCCCAATAAACACATTAGAGCCCTCCAGCACAAAAAATGTACCTGAAAGAGATTGAAATAATATTAATAAACGAATACGCTAAACCGTTATGATGCTACTCATAAACATAACTGTATTGTCGTCAGATAGGAGCGAAAGACAAAATATTGATAACATCACGGATGTTAGTCAGATGAACTATAAGATCATCACATCAACAATATCAGCATTCAATAGTAATATTCAGTAGATAGTTGATGAGCTCACCTGCTTTATCGCTGCTTCAAGCTGTTGTTTGTTGAGTGGAGCCTCAATAAACACCTTAGAGCCTTCCAGCACGAAAAAAGTACCTGAAAGAGATTGAAATAATATTAATTAACGAAT
Source organism: Apolygus lucorum (assembly GCA_009739505.2). Taxonomy (NCBI): domain Eukaryota; kingdom Metazoa; phylum Arthropoda; class Insecta; order Hemiptera; family Miridae; genus Apolygus; species Apolygus lucorum. The sequence continues at coordinate 11,886,488 of CM019183.2, forward strand.
ACGCTAAACCGTTATGATGCTACTCATAAACATAACTGAATTGTCGTCAGATAGGAGCGAAAGACAAAATATTGATAACATCACGGATGTTAGTCAGATGAACTATAAGATCATCATATCAACAATATCAGCAGTCAATAGTAATATTCAGTAGACAGTTGATGAGCTTACCTGCTTTATCGCTGCTTCAAGCTGTTGCTTGTCGAGTGGAGCCCCAATAAACACATCAAAATATACCTGAAAGAGATTGAAATAATATTGATAAACGAATACGATAAACCGTTATTATGCTACTCATAAACATAACTGAATTGTCGTCAGATAGGAGCGAAAGACAAAATATTGATAACATCACGGATGTTAGTCAGATGAACTATAAGGTCATCATATCAACAATATCAGCAGTCAATAGTAATATTCAGTAGAGAGTTGATGAGCTTACCTGCTTTATCGCTGCTTCAAGCTGTTGCTTGTTGAGTGGAGCCCCAATAAACACATCAAAATATACCTGAAAGAGATTGAAATAATATTGATAAACGAATACGATAAACCGTTATGATGCTACTCATAAACATAACTGTATTGTCGTCAGATAGGAGCGAAAGACAAAATATTGATAACATCACGGATGTTAGTCAGATGAACTATAAGGTCATCATATCAACAATATCAGCAGTCAATAGTAATATTCAGTAGATAGTTGATGAGCTTACCTGCTTTATCGTAGCTTCTAGTTGTTGTTTGTTGAGTGGAGCCCCAATAAACACCTTAGAGCCTTCCAGCACTAAAAATATACCTGAAAGAGGTTGAAATAATATCAACAAACGAATATGGTAAACCGTTATTATGCTACTCATAAACATAACCGTATTGTCGTCAGATAGGAGCGAAAGACAAAATATTGATAACATCACGGATGTTAGTCAGATGAACTATAAGGTCATCATATCAACAATATCAGCGGTCAATTGTAATATTCAGTAGATAGTTGATGAGCTTACCTGCTTTATCGTAGCTTCTAGTTGTTGTTTGTTGAGTGGAGCCCCAATAAACACCTTAGAGCCTTCCAGCACTAAAAATATACCTGAAAGAGGTTGAAATAATATCAACAAACGAATATGGTAAACCGTTATTATGCTACTCATAAACATAACCGTATTGTCGTCAGATAGGAGCGAAAGACAAAATATTGATAACATCACGGATGTTAGTCAGATGAACTATAAGGTCATCATATCAACAATATCAGCGGTCAATTGTAATATTCAGTAGATAGTTGATGAGCTTACCTGCTTTATCGTAGCTTCTAGTTGTTGTTTGTTGAGTGGAGCCCCAATAAACACCTTAGAGCCTTCCAGCACTAAAAATATACCTGAAAGAGGTTGAAATAATATCAACAAACGAATATGGTAAACCGTTATTATGCTACTCATAAACATAACCGTATTGTCGTCAGATAGGAGCGAAAGACAAAATATTGATAACATCACGGATGTTAGTCAGATGAACTATAAGGTCATCATATCAACAATATCAGCGGTCAATTGTAATATTCAGTAGATAGTTGATGAGCTTACCTGCTTTATCGTAGCTTCTAGTTGTTGTTTGTTGAGTGGAGCCCCAATAAACACCTTAGAGCCTTCCAGCACTAAAAATATACCTGAAAGAGGTTGAAATAATATCAACAAACGAATATGGTAAACCGTTATTATGCTACTCATAAACATAACCGTATTGTCGTCAGATAGGAGCGAAAGACAAAATATTGATAACATCACGGATGTTAGTCAGATGAACTATAAGATCATCACATCAACAATATCAGCAATCAATGGTAATATTCAGTAGATAGTTGATGAGCTTACCTGCTTTATCGCTGCTTCAAGCTGTTGCTTGTTGAGTGGAGCCCCAATAAACACATCAAAATATACCTGAAAGAGATTGAAATAATATTGATAAACGAATACGATAAACCGTTATGATGCTACTCATAAACATAACTGTATTGTCGTCAGATAGGAGCGAAAGACAAAATATTGATAACATCACGGATGTTAGTCAGATGAACTATAAGGTCATCATATCAACAATATCAGCAGTCAATAGTAATATTCAGTAGATAGTTGATGAGCTCACCTGCTTTATCGCGGCTTCAAGCTGTTGCTTGTTGAGTGGAGCCCCAATAAACACATCAAAATATACCTGAAAGAGATTGAAATAATATTGATAAACGAATACGATAAACCGTTATTATGCTACTCATTGTTATTTATGACTGGGAATTGATAGAAAGGACGATGACGACGGATGTAACAGAAGACTTGATATATTCGTAATAAGTAGGAACGGAAGACATCTTGAGAGAAATTACAATGCCTGTTCAATAATTCCAAACATTAAATTATTGAGGAGGCAGTAAGTAAATAATATTGTTATATATTAAAATAATAGTCTTGTCAATTAATAATTGAACTTAATTTCTAAGATTATAAAATTAATTTATTCTGTCAATAAATCATACAACAACTCTTTTTTTTTTTTAATACATGTGCAGGTAGATATTAGTAAGCACAAATTTAATTTGACAAAATTCCTTCTTAAAAACAAATTTTCTCCATTTGTTTCTTTCTCCAATGTTGATCACAAAATTAGAAAACCATTATAGGTAGGTAGGTATCAAATTTCTAAGAGTAGTCAGAAAAGGTAAACCTCTTAGGTGGTTTTACTTGCCGACCAGATCTTGTACAAGTTCCATTACTAGTTATCTGTTGATCTGTTATCGGAGTAGAATGGCGTGATACATTTTCACTATTACAATCATTTGGTTTTGATGGTGATAAAATAATTGGTGATTGCGGCAAAGCTTTCTGAACAAACATTGACTTAGGTTTAACTAAAATAAACTGCCGGTTTCTTCTATATTGTGAACCATCTTCACTTTGAAGAAGGTAGGTTCGAGAATCAAAGACTTTGATAATTTTTCCAGACGTCCAAATGCTATTTGGGGTTTTTTTGAAATAAATTTCTTGACCAGGAATTAGTTCTGATAACATACTCGTTTTTTTGTCGTAATATGTTTTATAATTTGACTGACGTTTCTGAAGCAAGTTATGTTGCTCCTTACATTTAACAGATTTAGGTATGAGTAGCTTAGGTGATATAGGAAGAACACATTTCAGCCTACGAGAGATTAATAACCTTGACGGAGATTCAATACCATTTTTCGAAGTGTTTTGATAATGGAGTAGAGCTAAGAACGGATCCGAATTTGAGTCATTGCATTTGCGAAGAATATTTTTGCAAATCTTTACTCCAGACTCAGCTTGACCATTGCTTTTACTATAGTAAGGACTTGATTTTTTGTGCTCAAATTGCCATTGGATAGCAAATTCAGTAAACGCATGAGAATCCCATGGAGGACCCGAGTCAGTTACTAGTTCACTGGGAATTCCATGGCGACTAAATATATGTTTAAAATGTTGAATTACTGCACTGGCAGTTGAAGAATTTAGTGGGATTAATTCAATAAATTTCGAATAATAATCCATGACAACCATATATTTTTTATTGTCATAATCAAAGAAATCCGCACTTATTTTGCACCATGGTAGTGGTGGTATTTCATGCGGTATGAGAGGTTCAGGAGTATTTTGACGACGGTACTTAAGGCAAGACTGACATGACTCAATGAAATTTTTTAGATCAGAGGCAATGTTTGGCCAAAATAGTACACCTCTAATTAAACTTTTAGCTTTTTCCAGGCTCATGTGACTTGAGTGAACCTTTTGCAGAATAGTTCTTCTTAGACTGACTGGGATTAAGATGCTGGAATTTTTGAAAATAACACCATCTTTGACATACAATTCACTTTGATAGGGCCAATACATTTTAACGATATTGTTGACTTTACTTTTATTACTTGGCCAACCTTGATTAATGTAATTTATTAGAATTTTTGAAGTATCATCCTTAGATGTAGATTGTTTGATATCCTCAAGAGTGGTTGGGTGGACAGGTATAGAATTTATTAGCAAATTGACGTGAATATTAATTTCATCGTCTAGGATGACTTCCGTTTCCGGTAATGCAGCTCTTGATAAGGTGTCTGCAATGTATAGGTACTTGCCTGGTTTATAAATTAATTTCAGGTCATAAGGTTGGAGCTGTAGAAACATCCTTTGTAGTCTAGGAGGGACAGCAGCTAACGGTTTGTTAATGAGACTAATTAAAGGAGAATGATCTGTTTCGATCTTGATTTCTTGCCCATAAATGTACTGTTTGAACCGAGTACAGGCAAATACGATAGCATACAACTCTTTCTCTATCTGAGCATAGCGTTTTTGGCAGTCGTTTAGAGTTTTTGAGGCATAAGCTACGGGTTTATCGTTTTGGAGTAAACAAGCACCGACAGCTGATTGTGAACTGTCAACAGACAATGTTATTGGCGTGTCTACATCAAAATGAGCAAGGACGGGTGTTGACGTTATTAAAGACTTTAACCTATTGAACGCAGTGTTGTGATGTTCTTGCCATTCCCACTGAGCGTCTTTTTTTATCAAAGTGCGGAGAACAGCTGTTTCTTCCGCTACGTTACGAATAAAACTTGATAAATAATTTACCATCCCTAAAAACCGTTGTAAATCAGTTTTATTGACTGGGGGTGGCATTTCATTTATTGCTCTGACTCTATTGCTGTCTGGTTGAACACCACGTTCCGAGAAAATATGCCCTAAGTAGGTCACTTGAGATTGACTAAATTTACATTTTGCCCTATTAAATATAACTCCGAATTCTCTTGCTCGTTCTAAGACGGCTTTCAGACGTAGATCATGCTGTACTTGTGTCTCAGCATGCACAAGTAAATCATCTAAAAATATAACCACTCCCTCAAGATCTCCAAAAATTTCAACCATTTTTTCATGGAAAATTTCAGAAGCTGGTGATATTCCAAACGGAAGTCGCAAAAATTTTCTACGACCCCAAGGAGTATTAAAGACAAGATAATTCGAGCTTTTATCGACAAGAGGGACTATCCAAAATCCTGAATTAGCGTCAAGAACTGAGAAAATTTTAGCATTATGCAATTTCGACCTGATGTACTCACATGTAGGTAGTTGGTAATGACTTCTTTTGAGAGCTTTATTTAAATTCCTAGGATCTAGACAGACTCTAATATGGCCAGACTTTTTCTCGGTACAAATCATTGAGCTGACCCAATCTGATGGTTCGTGTACTTTTGCAATGACACCCTCTTTTTCCATACGATCTAACTCTTCTTTAATGCGAGGATACAATTTGAACGGAATTTTGCGAGGTGCGTCAATAACCGGCTTAACCTCTGGGTCAACTACTAGGGAACATGTTGTTTTTAAACAGCCTAATCCCTCAAAGCAGTCTTTAAATTCGTTTAATAAACGATTAGAATATGATAGGGTTTGTACACGTTGAATCAAATTTAACTGCTGACAAGTTTTTAAACCCAATATAGTAGGACACCTCATGTTAATAACATTGAATGGGATCAGATATGACTTTGAGTTGACTATACATTTTAAGTTAGTAAATCCAACATTAGGCAATTTTGTACCACAATAAGAAGCTATATTTGCGGTAGACGGAATCAGTTGACTATTTTTCAAATTGAGCGAATTATATACATTGATGCTCATACAGTTTACACCAGCGCCTGTATCTAGTTGACACAGCACCTTTCTATTATTGACATTAATACAAATATTCCAGGAATTGTTACTCACGGAATGTGCTTGTTCCGTATTGGGCTCATTTTCGACGAGGCATACAAAATAATCAGCATTTTCGTTGATTTCACTTTTTTCCGCGTCTCCTATGTTGACTAAGCGAACGGATTTTTGCGCACGGCACATCCTAGCATAGTGGTTATACCCTGAACATTTACTACACTGAACTCCTTCCGCCGGACACTTGGTGCGATGAATTTGGCCACATCGCCCACAAAGCTGATCATTATTAGATTTTCGACGCCAATCCTGCGAGCGACTAGAAGAGCGAGTCCCGTCATACTGCCGTGATGACCGCGAGGAACTGCGTTGCCTTTGTTGATAGAGTCCCGTGTTGTTTTTGTCCCTTGTTCGATGACGGCTTTTGTAGGATAGGTCAGATTGATATGACTGATCTTGATGTGTTGTGGAGGCGATTTTGTTGACGTTCTGCTCTCCAGGAGTCTGATCCGTTTCTTTGGCTTGTATTTTCGAGATTTCCAAGCTGCGACAAATTTTAATGGCTTTTTCTAATTGAAGATCATCTTCTTGTAAGAGGCGTTCCTTCATGAAAACATTGTCTTTTCTTAGACCCAAAATGAGAATATCTTTCACAAGAGAGTCTCTCAAAGTGTTCAGATCACATGTGGAAGCCAAATTTTTTAGAGCAGTGACGAATTCGTCGACAGATTCTCCAGGTTTTTGCTGTTGGGAGAAGAAGTTGTGTCTCTCCACTGTCAAATTGGTTTTTGGATTGAAATGTCCATCGAACGAAGTGATGACCTGGTCTAGGTTAGATGCGTTTTCATCAAGGCCAAATGTGTTGAACACATTCATTCCCTGCTCTCCAATTAACGAGAGAAGTAGAGCTACTTTACGCTTTTCGGTTTCTTCTTCGTAACCTGCGGCAACGATGAAAAGTCTAAATTGCTTGATCCAATTCTTCCATTTCATGGAGAGGTTAGCACTCGGAGTACCATCTATCTCCAGTGGGAATATATTGGGACGAATAGCCATGACTGTTTTCCCAGGTAACTTTTCATCCGGGTTGATATTTTTTCGTTTTTCACGCCCCGGAGGAGGCTTCTTGTCTGGATTGAGCAGGGTGGCTTTAGGTTTGGTTCACGAGGAGAAGAAGACCACATGCACGAACGGAAAGTTGCCAATTAGCGCATATATCACTCGACAGAAGACTTACTTACGATTGAAAGAACTTTTACTGACTGACGCGAACGATTTTACACACTGACACCATGTTATTTATGACTGGGAATTGATAGAAAGGACGATGACGACGGATGTAACAGAAGACTTGATATATTCGTAATAAGTAGGAACGGAAGACATCTTGAGAGAAATTACAATGCCTGTTCAATAATTCCAAACATTAAATTATTGAGGAGGCAGTAAGTAAATAATATTGTTATATATTAAAATAATAGTCTTGTCAATTAATAATAGAACTTAATTTCTAAGATTATAAAATTAATTTATTCTGTTAATAAATCATACAACACTCATAAACATAACTGTATTGTCGTCAGATAGGAGCGAAAGACAAAATATTGATAACATCACGGATGTTAGTCAGATGAACTATAAGATCATCACATCAACAATATCAGCAATCAATGGTAATATTCAGTAGATAGTTGATGAGCTTACCTGCTTTATCGCTGCTTCAAGCTGTTGTTTGTTGAGTGGAGCCCCAATAAACACCTTAGAGCCTTCCAGCACTAAAAATATACCTGAAAGAGGTTGAAATAATATCAACAAACGAATATGGTAAACCGTTATTATGCTACTCATAAACATAACTGAATTGTCGTCAGATAGGAGCGAAAGACAAAATATTGATAACATCACGGATGTTAGTCAGATGAACTATAAGGTCATCATATCAACAATATCAGCAGTCAATAGTAATATTCAGTAGATAGTTGATGAGCTTACCTGCTTTATCGTAGCTTCTAGTTGTTGTTTGTTGAGTGGAGCCCCAATAAACATCTTAGAGCCTTCCAGCACTAAAAATATACCTGAAAGAGGTTGAAGCGAAAGACAAAATATTGATAACATCACGGATGTTAGTCAGATGAACTATAAGATCATCACATCAACAATATCAGCATTCAATAGTAATATTCAGTAGATAGTTGATGAGCTCACCTGCTTTATCGCTGCTTCAAGCTGTTGTTTGTTGAGTGGAGCCTCAATAAACACCTTAGAGCCTTCCAGCACGAAAAAAGTACCTGAAAGAGATTGAAATAATATTAATTAACGAATACGCTAAACCGTTATGATGCTACTCATAAACATAACTGTATTGTCGTCAGATAGGAGCGAAAGACAAAATATTGATAACATCACGGATGTTAGTCAGATGAACTATAAGATCATCATATCAACAATACACTTGAAAACAGAATGTTAAATCACTAAATAATGAAAAAATTTGGAGGGTATTTTGATTCAGACCAAGACGATGTATAGCATTCGCACTTTGAATTAAACCTTTCGCGAATTGATTTAAAGTTTCCGCAAAATGAATTAAACTTTCCGCAATTTGAATTAGACTTAGATACCCGAAAAGTACCTACTTAACCACCAAGGTCCCGATTGATAGTCCAAACTCTGCCGACCCAGAGCCTGATACCTTCCTGGTGATTGGTCCACAATCCTTGTCGTTGCATGGTTCAGCATTCCTTCTCTATGTTGTTTTTCCCGGACCTAATTGGACCGGTAGGAACGGAGGAAAACGTATTCCTTCTCTCATGCCTAGTTCATTATCTCAGTGCCTCCGTCTCCGTTGTTGGTAAAGTGTCCGATTTTTGTTCATTGGTAGAACGTTTTTTTAAAAATTAAAATGAGTGACAATGAGTCAAGTTCTTCGGATTATTTCCGTAACAGAAGAAATAATCGTAGACACGGTAGACGACTTATAATTAGCGACAGTGATTCAAGTATTATTTGAACACGGAACACGGTAAAAAGACGCCGAGGGAAATATGAGTCAATTTCTGTTGAAAAGCGCAAGATTTTCGTAAACCTTTCCGAAGAAGGGTTTTCCTTGAAGGATGCAGCATCAAGAGCTGGTGTGAAATTGAGTACAGGTAAAAGCATTATTGCTAAGTACAAGCGGGATCAGAGTGCGGTTCAAGGACCCCAACAGCGTGGACATCGCCCGAAAAAGTTTTTGCCTGATGTGCTCTGAAGAATTTTTAAATATTCCGCCACATTTAAATATATATATATATATATATTCCGGCCACTGCCTTCTCTTTCCTGGACTCTTCTGAATTCTCTCAAGATTATTATAAAATTATCTCAATAAATGAAAAGTTAATAGTTTTATTTTGCTCATATTATTTTGGAATTTTTGAAATCGTTGGCGAAATACCGAACGAGAAAATTATAAAATGGACAACACGTGCTCGAAGCGGAGCTGCTGCTGCTTGCTGGAGAAAGGCAGAAACACCTTTTCTTTGTTCTCTTCGTTCGCCGTTTTGCTTCCTCACTACGGAAGGTAGGGAAGCTTTGTATTCGTGAAAGAAGTGAAAAAAAAATGTCCTCCAAAATCAAAATTTCCACTTGCTTTTTGCGTTTTAGAGCTTCCCGAACAATTTTGGTTCCTTGTCTGTCTGTCTGTGGTCAATCCTTGTCCCGGGCAAAACTATACTAACCTGTGGTCCGATGTTGATGAAATTTTCAGGGATTGTGCGGGTTAGGTCCTAGACGGTCCCCTATCAATTTCAGCACCTTCGGACCAATAGGAGCGAGTGCGCATGCGCAAACGTGAATTTCCTGGAACCTCGGTTTCTAATGAACCGATTTTGCTCAAATTTGGAGGTTAGTTAGGGACTAACTTCTAAGAGACACCCTATAAGTTTCAATCAAATTGGTCAAGCAATAGCCGCTGCGCATGCGCGAACTTTAAATTTATTGTTACAACCAAAACTCCGCAACTATTCAACCAATTTCGATGAAATTTTCAGGGATTGTGTGGGTTAGGTCCTAGACGGTGGACCGCTAAATAAAATAATAAAATTCTACGTTTAATTTTAAACAAAACTCAAATTACGAGTATATAACAAATTAATACCCATAATCCTAATACGTACACCTATTATAGTTTTAGTATTGAATAATAATAATGATTATCGTCATAACTTCGTAGTTTTATTTTATACCTATACTCTTTCGTTCTTTTATTTCAGTGGTTTATATACCACAACTATTTACAACACTATTATAAACATTAATACCTGCAACCCTATCCCGCATATTATCGCCAATATTTTGGTATTCAATAACTCTTTGAATCATAATTTTTTCGCCAACTGATTCTATACGTCCATGTTACAATGAGTGAGGAAGCTATACTGCCCACCCAACTTGGCAGACGGTTTTTTTTTCATGAATGTCGTCTCTTTCTTCCGACTACCGTACCTTTTACCTAGTATTTCCGAAAGAAAATCAATTTTGTTTCACTTTCGAGTTATCTTTTCGCACGGAAGTTTCCTCTGGAAAAGTCGTCGTCCTACTGCGGCCTCCTTCTCACCAGAAAACTCGCATCTACGAGACTCGAGAAAAGGGATAGAAGAATCGCCGATTCATTCATCAATTTGGTCGCAGCCGAAAATTCGTCGTGGGAATCAGCCTACCAGCCGTCTATCCACCTACAACATCATTACCGTACCGTTTCAGGTACCTGACCAGCCAAGATCGAGGCGAAAATTGTGCTCCTGGGACTCCTTTCCCCTTCTCCTTCTCGAGGACTGATCTGCTTCTGTTCCGAAAATAAGTCATATTGTATAAGTACCGAATATTCGAACGAATAGCATTAAATTCCACGGCCGTTGGAAGTAAGTCTCAGAACTATTATAATCGATAGGATTCTCGTTGATAGGTAGGTAGAAAAGTTAAATCTATATCGCACCTATCAATTATATCTGTGATTCCCTGAGGATTAAATTTTATTTTATTCATTTATGTTTGGGAGCACCAAACGTTGGTTAAATAAACCTGAAAATTTCAGTTCAGAATTTTGTTAAATTTCTTTGTACTCCTGCTTCATTTCCGATTGAGCTCTCCTTTCTGTGGGTTCAACCCCACAAAATTTTAGTTATGTATCACAATGTGCTACAGAGACTTGAGCATATAGTTGAATCTGACCCAACTATTACTCTCAAGAAATTGAAGGAGAACCTTCAGGAGCATAACATACAGCTAAGTGAAACATCTATAAGAACTGCATTACGTCATTCGAAAATTACACTTAAAAAAACATCAATGGAACTTGATCGGATGAACTGTGTCAACGTTACAACAAAGAAAACGCTACGCTGTAGGCTTCAACCAGTCTATTCCTGAAAACTGGGAAAAACTAATTTTTATAGATGAGTCAGGGTTTAATCTCCATATGAGGCGATCTCAAGCGCGTTCAACAGCTGGAACAAGGGCAGTAGTCACTGTTCCGACGGTAAGAGGACGCAACACTTCCTTAATGAGGAATTTCACCATGTCGGAATTTCCTATTTTTGACCCCAAAATCGGATTCAGCACCTCGAAAAACCCCCTAAGGCAAACTTTCAGCTCGAACTTCCTAATTTACGAATAAACAAAACAGTGTAGAAAATACGAATGTTTAAAAAAACCGGGTAAATGACGTCATCCTGGAATAGTTCATTAATGGCCGCTTGAAGCGCTGAGATCGAGAAATCTGTAGTCCCCAGACGCAAAATTTCACGAAACAGTAAAGTTCGAAATCGAAAAACTGAAGAAAAAAAATAGAAAAAGTAAGATGGGGAAAATTAGGTTTCCCCTGTTTTTGTTTGATAACGTTTCTCTTAGAAAACACGATTTTATCGTCCCAATGGGCAACACTGGGAGGAGACAGCGATCTGAACAGCCAATCAGCGAGCGTTCCCGCTTCACGTCTGCTTTCAAGGTTAGTTTTGAAATCAAAAATTTTGATTGTCTCCCAAGAAGACAGGAGACTTATTTTCCGAAATCAGCCCGATTTTCATCTATCCCACACCATTAACTATTCAGGAAAAATGCAAACAGAATTCGGTGAAATTCCTCATTGTTGCCCTGAACAATCTAGGAATCGTTCATTTCAAAATCGTGTCCACGGGGACAACAACTGCAGCTCTGTTTTGTGATTTTTTGAGAGAGCTGAACTCGAAACTTCAAGATTCCGTGCCAGAGGCTTTTGATTCTGTGCCTCATGATTTGCCTATCGGGAAGCTACGCCACTATGGGTTTGGAGATCAGGCTTTGTCTTTCTTTGGGAGTTTTCTGCGAGGCTGGAAACAGGTGGTTATTTTCAATGGCGTCGAGTCATTAGCAGTTGATATTCCATGTGGAGTGAAGTAAGGCTCAGTACTTGGTCCAAGTCTTTTCTTGATTTTCATTAATGATTTGGCTCACCAGTTCCACAACAAAAGGATATTCCTTTTCGCCGATGATGTCACCGCTCTTTCAGCAGGACCTTGCCAGTCAGCTCTAGATTGTGACCAGGAAAATATGAATATGGTTATTGAGGGTTGGTGTTCCGCTAATGGTTTGACGTTAAACACCAGTAAAAAGCAGAGTATTACTTTCCGCCTCAATCAACGACTTCAAGAGGAGGTGAACTTTCTTGGTCTCACCATTGATAATCGGCTGTCATGGAGGTCACACATTGATAATCTTATGCTAAAATTAGCCTCTTGCAACTTCATGCTGCACCGCCTGCATGAACTCATCTATCTATCAATATAAGATTACACGCGCTTACTTCACTGTGATCCGATTTTGAATTTTCAGGTTGACTGTGGATGGAGACTCTTTACGGATGCAGAGCAGACACCTGTAAAGATCGATGGCCGATTCCCACTCCCACACCTTTTGTTACTACACGCACCTTCTGTGAATACACTACTACTACTTGAATACAATACTACTTCTGTGAAGTCTTATACTCTGTTTAATACAGATCATTTTATTTGGTCTCTTATTGTTTTCTTTTCATTTTTGGAGCCTATAGTTCACTAACTGTAGGTAAGGGTGCTGAAAATATGTGATATTGATACACTTTTCAGGATGTAAGTGAAAAAAATACCTACATGAAACCTTCTTAAGTCATTGTCAGAGCATTACTGATGTTCGGAAAACAAGTCATGTATTGCAAGATGTCATCAGGCTTATTAAGAATGATCCCTGATTAAAAAGACCATCAAAAGATCTTTTTGCAAAAGATTTTTTAAAATGACACCTACTTTTCAACGCGCTCTAGCGGTGTAACGCGTAATCGTAGAGAGTTAAGGCAGTAAGTGTTTTCAATTAGGAGGCCATGATTTTCATAGGGGACCATCTCCGCCTTGAATTGCATAATTCCCGAAAATTTCATCGAAATCAGATGGGAAATGTAGAAGTTATGGCAGTGACAAGGAAATACAAGTTTGCGCATGCGCAGTGGCTACGATCGACTGGGGACAATGATTTTCATAGGGGACCATCTAAACGCCAACCCGCACAATTCCTGAAAATTTCCGAGTAAAAAGAGCATAAAAAGACCTTTTTGCTGATTTTTTAAAATGATACCTACTTTTCAACGCGCTCTAGCGGAGGAAGGCGTAATCGTAGAGACTTAAGTCAGAGAAGCAAATTGTAGGAAATTTTATGTACTTTAATTCTGGTAATAGTAAAAAATCCGCTAGAACGCTTACTTTTGGAGTTATAGGCAAAAAACCGAAAAAATAGGAGAAAATTTACCCCCACTCCTCGAGCTCACCATAGGGGACTTTTGAGGTATGATCAACCAAGTGTGAAGGAAGATTTCTTTACTATGAATTATTTCTCCTATTTTCTCTAATTCGCCTGGGCTAGGAGTCAGAGTTGCCGTGGAAGCTTTCGCACCCTGGGAATCCTCACTGTTCCAGCCCTTTATGTCCTGAGCTGTCTTCAATTCATAAGAAATAATCTGGGTCAAATGGAACTGCGGCGTGACCTGCACACCCATGATACCAGGAAGAGAGAAGACTCATTTCTTCCAGTTTCACGTCTCAGTGTGACGAGGGATACGAGTCCTTTGCAGTCGGGTGCCAAATTTTTTAACCACCTTCCCAACAAGCTGCGTTCTCTTCCTGAAAAGAAGCTCATGGCTACTGTCAGGGAGAAGCTGCTGAATGCAGAACTTTACACTGTGACGGACTTCTTTCAGGAGGGCTTTGGTCCTTGATATTTTGTTTTTGACGGGCGTGTTTTTTTGCCTCTTTTTTTATATTTTTCCGAACTTTAGTTTTAGGTTGTTTAAATTTTATTTAAATGTTATTTACATGTTGACAATTGTATTGCCGATCGGGCCTTTACAAATAAATAAATAAATAAATTGCTAATCATGGACAACGCACAGATACACAGATCACTTGCAGTTCGTGAAGTCGTTGCCTCTTCAGAAATGAATATAAAATTCTTGCCCCCCTACTCTCCGATGTTGAACCCCGTGGAAAAAGCTTTTTCCAAAATAAAAAATTACGCAAGAGGTCTTCTAGGCATCCAAAGAGAACACCAACTTCCAGACGTAATCACAGAAAGTGTTCAATCCATCACGCCACAAGATTGTGCAAACTACGTGATAGATATGCTTTATAAGACATTTGTCAAAAGACGGTCAAAGACTTTGTCAAGACTTTGTAAATTTAGCTAAGAAGCTATTTCCGAAGAGTTTAAAACTTTGTCAAAAGACGGTCAAAGACTTTGTCAAAAGACTTTTTCTCAAATTAGAGATTTTGTCAAAAGACGGTCAGACTTTGTCAAAAGACTTGAAACTCAACTTTGTCCTAAGCTAGCGCTCAGCCTGAAAAGGCTAGTTGCACACGCTTAGCTGAAGAGATCCGAAAGATCGAAACGAAGTACCAAACTTAACTATCCATTGAAAATGGGAATTTGAAACGTGATAGATATGTTTCGACTGCTCCCAACTGCTGCTCTAGAACGACCTCTCCATTAACTGTTGCCTTTTTGTATTGACTTTGTATTGATTTTTTGTTCGACTTTTGTATTAATTTTCTATTTTCTGTACTGTTTTGTATTTTCTGTAAACCATTTTTGCTTACAATTATACATTTTGTTGAAGTTGAAATTTTTTTTTTAACTACAGATTTGGCTAAGGTCGAATTTTTTTTGCGAAAAGTTTAATGAGGAATTTCACCATGTCGGAATTTCTTATTTTTGACCCCAAAATCGGATTCAGCACCTCGAAAAACCCCCTAAGACAAACTTTCAGCCCGTACTTCCTAATTTACAAATAAACAAAACAGTGTAGAAAATACGAATGTTTAAAAAAACCGGGAAAATGACGTCATCCTGGAATAGTTCATTTATGGCCGCTTGAAGCGCTGAGATCGAGAAATCTACAGTCCCTGAAGAAAAAAAGAAAAACTGTGTGTTTGAACGAAATTGTGTTTGAACGCGGAAAAACGTGCATTTTTTCAACGAAATCAGCGCTCTCCGGTTTCCGGAGGCCTCACGGTCTACTGCGGCCACCCACTGCTGTCGTCCGACCCCTCAGAGCGACTAGGCGGAGCGCCGATGTCGTTGAAAAAATGCACGTTTTTCCGCGTTCAAACCCGAATTTCTCCCCTAAATACGGTTGTAGAATATGTTTTGATTATACCATTGGAAAGCTGAGATTCTGGCGCAGTTTCCACTGTTCTTGCATCTTGAAAAAGTATGGGTTCTCGTAGTTCAATTTGAGATTGAAAGAATGCGAGATTTCCAAAATTACGTAAAATTCTCTTTTTAGAGGACGTTTTCATGTCTCAAACCTTGACTCAAAAAAAAATTAAGGCATCTATCCGATAGGAAATTTAATGCTCTTTCCAACGGTATGCTCAAATTGTAATTTACACAGCTAATTAACGGAGTTATGACCAATTTAATGACATAAGGTCAAAATCACGAAAAAAAGTTTAAAGTTAAAATAACTCGAAAACGAAGGGTTTAAAAAAAATCGCTAGGGGACATTTTTTGTTGCAAATTAGTTGTAGAATCGACTGGTACCGTATGGTAGACCAGTTAGGCTTACACCGTGTATAAACAAATGCTTGCATACGGGTCTGCAACACATTGGGATACTTTCATCTGTTTTCTTCCACTACACAACGAGGTAGTGAAGTAAGGTACCCAAGCATTAAAACATATTGTTTAGTAATGCATGCATTCCAGGGGACGTCCCATTGGATAAGTTTAACCAGTTGGTAAGCGATAAAACTGTTTCACTCGATGTCATTTATTTATTACTTTAGGCAAGAAAAAGTTATCCTCCCCCCCCACCATTATCCACCATAACATTTCTAGCGGCATGGGAGCCTCGAATCTGAAGAGCATTTTAAAATCCATGATCTACGATACCCAACATGCGAATTCGAGTTCACCCCCCCCCCCCTCCCCAACGCCAACAATGGTGCCAGTCTGGCACCAAAGCGGAAATACGTCGTAACATTGAACTTTCATCTTTTAGTTTTGGTAGGCAGTCCGTCGAAGTTCACATCCGTATTCAAGGTGAAACACAAAAAAACCCAAGAAATATGAGGTTTATGGTGCCCTGGCACCATGGTGGCACCACTATTAGTTCCATGGTGAGACAGAGAATAATTCATGAAAATCCGGAAGTATAATGAGAATTTTTCCTCAATTTCGAAGCTTGGGTACAATTAGTAAGCAGTAAAGGAACCGAAATATTGAAAAATCGGATATTTTGTGAATATTATCCTCCCACTCACCCCCTCCCCTTGCGAATTTTGGTACTCTTCTTAAATCAAGCACAACTCGGAAGTTATTTGAGTCAAACAAAAAAAGAAACACGCAAATCGGTTGGAAATTGAGGCCTGGGCAGAGTTTACAAGATTATACCCGCAAACGCACGTTTTTTTTTAGCATTAACCCCCCTTAAAAAGCAAAATTCAAAATTCCGGCGCCGTAGTGCACAACTAGATAATATTCCGCGTCGAACAAAAAAAGAACCACGAAATCGGTTGAGAACTAAGGCCTGTGCAGAGTACACAAGATTTTGTCACACACACACACACACACACACAGACATACACATACACACACACACACACACACACACACACACACACAGACATACACCTATGGTTTTTTTCGCGGATTTGGATTCAAAATGGTCTAAAACGGATTACTGAGTGGTTTTTTTCTTTTTCTGTTGAGTGTTGTCCTTCTTCACCCCAGATCGATCGCATAAGGACGCCCAAGTCTTTCTGTGGGACGTCCTAAACAGTTGATTGTTCTCTACGCAACACAGTGAGTCTATTTTATTTATTGGTCGCGTGAGCAAAAGTTTTCGTGACGATTTTTCAGTTTATGTGCCAAAGCAAAGCATGAAAATGTCAAAAACACTCGTATTTCTACGAGGAAAACTTAAGAAACCATCCCAATGGATGTGTCGGAAAAACTGTTTATTGTTACTTTTAATCTAAACTAGACCTCATTCTGAGAATTTTGACACCAACCGCGACCTTCTAGCGTGAGAAGACCTTTTTCGTCATAAACTTCCGAAACTTTGAAAAATCATAGAAAAAGATCTACTTATCTAAAAAGAGAACGGCTGGTGTAAAAATTCTTAGGATGAGGTCTACTTTCAATTAAAAATTAAAAAAAAAAAAAATCAGGCGCACACCCCATTATGGCGGTGTGAACCCTGTATAACACCAAATAAATTAATTACCAAACCGGTATTGAAAAAATTAAAAATAAGGGAGTAGGTCATTAGAATTATCAAGTAAAGAACCGAGTTTGAGAAAAATCTGACAATCAAGTTTTTGAAACTCGATGGATATAAAGTCTGACTGGAGAGAAACATTACATCCCCAGTGCTCCTCACATAATGGACCGTGGAGAAATCCATTAACATGCCGTAGTTACGCACTCTACAAGTGCATAACTAACCACTTCAGTTATTTACATGCAAAAAATCGCATTTTCGCGCGTTGCAACTTTGTTTTTGTCCAAATGGAACCACCTTCTGGTTTATTGCATATTCGAATTCAGCGTGAAATTGCATGAATTCCTTCCCCTAACTTGACTCTCTTGACTGAGTCTCAGAATACTCAAAATTTTGCAACCCCGCGATTGCACCGAAATTAGGCCAGAGAAACCCAAAAGTGACACACATTTTTCCATTATTTTCGATGCTGAATCACATAGTGCTTTCCATTTTTCAATTTGTCGGAAAATTTTCTAAATGGCAGTAGAAATGTTGGTTGTTTTAAGCTAAACCCCGCTGCTTTTTATTCACCTCATAAGGATGAAAATAATATCAATCTTTACTTACCGATGAATTCACGTAAAAACAACCAGGTAGCCAAGATCGGTAGTGGTCAAGATTTCGTGAATTTGGATTGAACGTAAATCCGTGGCACATCAATTTCTTCTTTCTTATTGATGGTTCTCCGATTCACGTATTGATTAGACACAACCGTGAAGCCACAAGTAGTAAACAGTTCTTCAATTTCAGCAGTGGAAAAGAAATAGGATCTAAAAACGAAAACGATCAATTTGAACGGGGAAAAATCCAAATAATTCATTGCATTAAAAACTTCATCATCATAAAAAAGCAAGGAATTTAGGGATGGGCTATCGATTTCCGATTTTTCTAGAGAAGTGTCGATCAGGAGTGAACGTATTGAAAAGACCTTATCTTCAAAATGACCTTGTCAGAACTGAACGGGTTATCAAAATGAACGCGGTCATTCGTTCACCAACCCACCAATCGCGTTTTCCGGTTAAATTACGAGAACAACGGCAGAAGGCCAACAAAATACATTAATTGCCCGCAATATGGATGTATAATGTATATTTATATGCATGCATGTTTGTACATGGATCATTAATGTTTGACAATGACAAGGAAGTGTCAACAGAAAGAAGTAGATGGAAGTGGTTTTCTAAGCAAAACCTTCTATCATCCAAGTGAAGAATTACGTTCGAATGAACTGAGGACTAAAAAGACAAAACTGAAAGACCTAGAACACTCAAAAGACTGATTCAGACGATTCGAATCGATCTTTTATTTGTTTTTGTCTTTTAGCTCATTCGATTCTTCAAATCGCCTACTCGTTGTAACCTATTCCGACTCGTTCGGTTTACAGACTCGTTCGTTTTTGCTACTTCTGACTGGTTGGTTGTCTTGTGAGTGAACGGGTGAACGGATTCAAAAGACCTGGTCTCTGTAATGAGTGACCGTTTGGGATTCAAATACGCCAAATGACCTTGTCTTAAGGCCATATCACACGAGCGATTTTTCAGCTTTTTTCCGCAGAAAAATCGCTGGAACGTGAAGAGGAAGAAGTACAGTGATTCAAGTATCCATGCAAGGGAAGAAGTACAGTGTTTCAAGTATCCATGCAGCGGGTTTTTAATTCCACTTCCCCACCCCCCCATAGCGCAGCCTGCACCCTGGTGGAGCGATTTTTCTAGCTTTGGAATATTTAGAACGCGTTCTAATTTTTCTAGTCCGCCATTTTGTGCGGGAAAAAAAGCTGGAAGGAAACCATTCGAAGGTTCTCCATCGATAAGTAATTTGTGGTTGTAGCATTCCTTGATCTACTAGTCGACGTCTGTTCAGTTTTCTGCAGTTTTCCGAGAGAAAAATTAATCAGTTCTTCGTTCATTTTTAAACCTCCAACAAGTATGCTGCCGAAGGATATAGTGAATAGGTGGACAACAAGTGAAACTTTGCTTCTAAAACGTCGCTTCAAAATTCCACACTACTATAACCTGATCCAAAACTTGTAGTCAGTGAAAATCGCTGGCCGCCAGAATGCGCTCTATTCGCAGTTTTCTGCGGTTATTCTTCTTCAACTTCGCCTAACTTATTCTAACTTCCTCTTCACGTTCCAGCGATTTTCCAGCGGAAAAAAAGCCAAAAAATCGCTCGTGTGATATGGCCTTAACACACCTCTAAATTTTTCATAGTAGGATAAAATTGAGAATCGATACCTACTTTTCGAGAGATACTTTTGAGAATCGATTCTCAAAATCAGGGTAAAGAGGTTCAAATTTCAAAAAATGGGTTTTAGCCAAATTTGAAAATTATAGTTCTCCTTGAAACATTTTTTTCTTTCTCGTATTTATATTGAGAGATGATTTTCTGAATTGACTGAATCCGCTTCAAAGAATCGATTTTAAAAAATCGTTTGGAGGCGGAAACCCATCGGGAGGTTTCAATATCCAGTTTATGATTGTCCAATTGCCGCGAAGCTGTTGTTTTGGTCCTCAGCTGTTAGTTTTTGGTTTTCCTCTTAGCTACTCTGTGGTTTTGGTTCAGTTTCAGATTTTGATTTCGAACTACTTCATATATTGCGATGAAGGGAAAATGAAGCTGTCTTCAAGCGGAGAGTGGGTTCATTTTTAAACAAGTCTCACTGTGGGACGTCATAAAAACGGTAGTGGAGCAGCTGAGTGTCGTCATTGTTATAAAACATTGAAAATGTTCGTTCATTAATTTCCATTTCAGGTTGGATTTTCGTCCAACTGCCATTTCTGGCATCATGGACGTCATCAGCTGTCTTCAGGGAAGATCAGAATTTGTTCTGATGATTTCGCTCTTGGCTTCCCATTGGCCTCACCGCCCTGGGTTGGGACGAGGGGGAATTGCGACCGACTTGCCCGAAAATATACTCCCGAGGCGAGCCTCGAACTCACGGCCCCTGCAACCTGTCCGAGTCTCGTCTCCAGAGACACACGCCGTAGCTCGCTCGGTCACAGCTGACCCGGAAAAACGACCAACCCAAACGCCCATTTAAAAAAACAACATCCATCACTGATTGTGAGTGAGACAGAAAAACCACATTCAAAATCCAATCAATAATAAAATAATTCATTTTGATTGATTTTATATTAAGTTTGATTTAAAAAAGGAAGCATTGCTAAAAAACCCGATTTTTGCAAAACTCGATGCATGAGAGAAACGATTTTTTGAGAATCGATTCTTTGAAGCTGATTCCAAATATGTTTGAAAAATCCATACTTTTACACCGATTTTCCACCCCTAAAGGAATTCTGGAACACCCTAATTTCATAATGATAGAAAAGGAGGAGTGGGTATTTCAACTCACCTGGTGCCATCTTGACGCATATAGAAGTTTTCAGAAATTTTGTGTCCAGGCTTGAAACGGATCTGAGTCATATCATAGAGGCCGTAGTCTCGAAAGAACAATAATCCGCCGGGTTTGATGACGTTGAACACATTCCTCAGAACTTTGGCGAACTTTTCTGGATGGACAGCACTAAGAACAAATACCATCGTGGCGACGTCTACCGGAGGAATGTGGGAAAAACAAGTTTCGGAAGTCACATCGGCCTGCGAACATTCATAGAATTCGTGTAATTTGGGAATTCCTGTGACGAAAGTAATTTTTGGCCTCTTCATAAGATATAATACATGGATATTACATTATGGTTAGTATCCTTTCGAATTTTTGTACACCTTCCCATTGAATACAATGGGGAATTTACTTACCTCACATTTTTTTATTTATTTTTTTTCGAAAGAGGGTTGATATGGAAGAAACCATAGTGTGCTGCTCAAAAAAGCATCCAAAAAATTTATACAATTTAAGGAAGACGGAAATTTTAAAAGAAGCGGCAATCTGATCATGGGGGCATGGGTTTGCAAGGTAACGGATTTTCTGACCAATCTGACTTCATAGAAGGAGCTGTCCTCCTCTCAAGTAGCGCTACCTATGGAAATGCAAATGAAACTGTAGCTTACGTGATCGAACACAGAAACGCACGACTGGAGGAAGAGAAAAAACCCGGACGTGCAAGTGACCAAAAGAAGCAATTTTACTCACTCTTTTGGTTTATTATTTTCAATAATGAACCTTTGGAATCGATCAAGAAAAATTTTTTTTAACACCCCCTCAAAATTTGATGGTTTACGTATCAAGGTACGTAGAATCCAAAAATCGAATAAAAATTTGGCCGTCCGTCCGCCGTACGCGGCACTTTCCCCACTTAGCATTGACCGATTTTGATGAAATTTGCTATGTAGGCTCCATTTAGGGTCTAGTTGTGCCCCGAAGATTTTGGTTGATGTAGGTCACTTCTAAGGGTTCCAAAATCAATTTTGAAATTTTGAAACGCCCTAACTCAAAAAATTTTGATATAAAGGTTTTTTTTCCTTCAATTTAAGATTCTATAGAATTTTTAGAATTTTTTGAGACCACCCGGAGCTCTGTAGGACAAACCGTTCGCTCACTACGAGAATTTAAAGTTTGGACGTACGATAAATCAGAAACACGAGTGTGAATCGCAAAACAGGCCTAATCTCCGTTCAAATTAAAGCTGACCGAAATAGGATCGACGTTTTTCTTCATTTTGGATGGTTCGTGGCTCTGCAGACGAGTGATCTATATAAAAAATAATATAAAATGGAAAAATAATAAAATAAAAACCTTTTTAACAAAAAAATGGACCGACCTCAAAAATGATGTCCGTGAACACCAAAAAGGAAAAAATAATAAACTTAGCGAAAACACACTGATGTATTAGGTTGTTGGATATAAATATCTTGTCAACAGATGGTATGTTGGAATTCCAAATATTATTTGTAATGTGATTCACACTCATTGTCACACTCATATCCTCCATCATACGATAGTAGTGACGTACTACCCAATAGTTTTGGAACACTTATCTCTACTCGTATTCATGTTTTGTAATACTCACCAGATCATGTGAGTATTACTTAATAACCACAGTGTACCCAGATAGGTAGGTACGCATTGAAGTCGCCGCCGTGCCCACCTGTAGACACAAACTAATCACCTTCCTTACTCGCTGATCTGGCTAGCATTACAAGAGTAAGTACCTACCATTGAGTTACAATGTGCTCCCCAAACTATCAGGTACCTAGTACGTCTCTGCTGCCATATGAGTATGATATTAAGTGTGAACCTCCCTAGGAATGGTTGTGACGAGTAATTTGAGACTCTATTATTACATGAGACTGTTTATTTTATTGGTGGATATATTATATTGTAGCAACATACCTTCGGATTCGTTGTTACCTAATTAACGTTCAAAACCGTCCACAATTTTAGACAAAAAGATATATACGTTCATACTCGGTGTGGAAGCATGTCTGTGGTATGGGAGGTATGTACCTATATTTCCGAAAACGAATAAAATGTTGGTAAGTAGAACATCTGGGAGACGTTTGTGTCTACAGGTGGGCACGGCGGCGACTTCAATGCGTACCTACCTATCTGGATACACTGTGGTTATTAAGTAATACTCACATGATCTGGTGAGTATTACAAAACATGAATACGAGTAGAGATAAGTGTTCCAAAACTATTGGGTAGTACGTCACTACTATCGTATGATGGAGGATATGAGTGTGACAATGAGTGTGAATCACATTACAAATAATATTTGGAATTCCAACATACCATCTGTTGACAAGATATTTATATCCAACAACCTAATACATCAGTGTGTTTTCGCTAAGTTTATTATTTTTTCCTTTTTGGTGTTCACGGACATCATTTTTGAGGTCGGTCCATTTTTTTGTTAAAAAGGTTTTTATTTTATTATTTTTCCATTTTATATTATTTTTATTTTTCACTTTTTAGTGGTCCTCAATTTGAATCAGAAATTAATTTACCCGCAGTTTTTCGATCAGTTTTCGCAATGTAGATCTACTTCAATACTGTGCATCATTTCAGTAAGGTGAACTAGAAGCCATAGGGTGGACGACATTTTGTAATCCGGATCAGTTTCCATACGTGTAGATGAGTTTCCGTTTATGGATCAGTTTTAGGAGGTATTGGGGTCACTTTCCTTCTTAGCCATCTACTCTCATATCCCTTAACTGTTCGACTTCCCTCATATATCGTAGGTACTTGGTAGTTCAGACAACACAATTCAACAACTCAACCATGACATAATTGACGAGGGAGCTAAGTGCTACATCCACTTGATAGAAAACCCTTTATCACCTAACTGCACTATATACCTCATATTTGGTACGGCACTATTCAGTTCCCAACTATATTATGGATGACGAAGAAGCTATGTGCTACACCCACTTGGTAGAATACCCTCTCATCACCTAACTGTACTATATACCTCATATTTGGTACAGCACAATGTACTTCTGAAGATCTCCTATACCATTACCTACCCAACTATAGTATGGATGATGAGGAAGCTATGTGCTACCCCCACTTGGTAGAATACCCTCTCATCACCGAGTTCTACTATATACCTCATATTTGGTACGGCACTATGCAGTTATGACAATCTCCTATACTATTGCCTACCCAACTATATTATGGATGACGAGGAAGCTATGTGCTACACCCACCTGGTAGAATACCCTCTCATCACCTAACTGTACTATATACCTCATATTTGGTACAGCACAATGTACTTCTGAAGATCTCCTATACCATTACCTACCCAACTATATTATGGATGACGAGGAAGCTATGTGCTACACTCACTTGGTAGGATACCCTCTCATCACCGAGTTGTACTATTTACCTCATATTTGGAATGGCACTACGCAGTTATGGCAATCTCCTATGCTATTGCCTACCCAACTGTATTATGGATGACGAGGAAGCTATGTGCTACATCCACTTGGTAGAATACCCTCTCATCACCTAACTGTACTATATAACTCATATTTGGTACAGCACAATGTACTTCTGAAGATCTCCTATACCATAACCTACCCAACTATATTATGGATGACGAGGAAGCTATGTGCTACACCCACTTGGTAGAATACCCTCTTATCACCTAACTGTACTATACACCTCATATTTGGTATGGTACTATGCAGTTATGGCAATCTCCTATACCTACTATTGCCTACCCAACTATATCATGGATGAGGAGGAAGCTATGTGCTACACCCACTTGGTGGAATACCCTCTCATCACCTAACTGTACTATTTCATTTCTAATATTTGGTACATCACTATGCAGTTCTGACGATCTCCTATACCATTACCTACCCTACTATATTATGGATGAGGAGGAAGCTATGTGCTACACCCACTTGGTAGAATACCCTCTCATCACCTAACTGTACTATTTCATTTCTAATATTTGGTACATCACTATGCAGTTCTGACGATCTCCTATACCATTACCTACCCAACTATATTATGGATGAGGAGGAAGCTATGTGCTACACCCACTTGGTAGAATACCCTCTCATCACCTAATAACTGCACAATTATATCCCTAATATTTGGTACGGCACTATGCAGATCTGACGATCCCCTACACTGTTACCTACCCAATCGTGTTATTTGTGTTGAGAGAGCTATGTGCTACACCCGCATGGTAGAATACCTAACTAACAGTACTATGATTATCCTTCATATTTGGTAGGAAAACTCACATACTCGAGCATTGATAAACACGTTTGATATGGCTCATGCAGGTTCTGAGCGAATAACCCAGTATAATTTCCCCCTTTCTCATCACCGCAGCACCTTTTAGTTATCGGAACCCCCCTCATATAGTATATCATTTTAAAGCTTACAATCAGACCTTTAATTTGACTATACACAAATGGTCCTCCATCGACTCAGTCGGAAGTCACAGGGCAAGAAGAGTGAATGCGGACCGATATTCCCGAAAACGGGACCCACGTTTTTCAACTTCATTCACAAATTTTCGATACTTCTAACAAAGCAAAATGAAATCTGTTTGAAACGGGACCACCACGGATACTTGTAGAACAAATTTCAAAAAGAACCAGACAGATTGGTACCAGAATAAAAAAATGCAAGCGACTCGGACATACAAAAAAAAAAAAAAAAAAAAAAAAAAATCGTCGTCCCACGACAACCCGAATTGAGTACCTCCTCTTTCGCGCGCCTTCGGCGCGTTGAAGTCGGTCAAAAATAATAAACCGTTGTGTAATAATTTGCAGCGTTTTACAATCCGATTCAATTCATTAGTTTATCAAGCATTATTAGTCTTCATCCTCTCTTATTTAGTTTCTATATTAAGTTAGTTTCGTTATTTTAATCACATTATTTGAGTGGTCATTTGCCTGGATCGTTTCGTGTTGAACAGCGATCGCTTTTTAGTCAGATAAAATTTGAACGGAGATTAGGCCTCTTTTGAGATTCACACTCATGATTCTGTTTTATCGAAGGAAAACCCTTAAGTACTCTAAGGGACCGAACGGTTTGTCCTACAGAGCTCCAGGTGGTCTCAAAAGATTTTAAAAATTCAATACTATTTAAAATTGGTGAAAAAGCGATACCTTTATTTCGAGAGTTTTCGAGCTAGGGCACTCTTGAAAATTTCAACCCTTAATTTTCACCCCTTAGAAGTGACCTACATCAACCAAAAGCTTCGCGGCACAACTAGACCCCAAATGGAGCCCATATACCAAATTTGAACCAAATCGGTCCAGGGTTGCTAAGAAAAGTGCCGCGTACGGCGGACGGACGGAAAATTTTGTATTCAATTTTCGGATTCTACGTACCTTGAAACGTAAAACATTAAATTTTGAGGGGGTGTTAAATTTTTGTTTCCTTGCTCGATTCCAAAGGCTTATTTTTGAAAATAATAAACCAAAATAGTGTTCCTTCATATATGGAAATTTTATTACTAAGGGAGCAAAACTGAATACAACTCGAAGAAACGAACATCGATCGCATAGATGAAATTTGAATGGAGAATAGACCTCTTTGGTGATTCATACTCGTGATTCTGTTTTAACGAAGGAAAGTTCTCCCTTAAGTTCTCGTAGAGAGCGAACGGATTGTCCTACAGAGCTCCGCGTGGTCTCTAAAATTTCTAAAAATTCAATAAAATCTTAAATTGGTGAAAAAATAAAACCTTCATTTCGAGAGTTTCCGACCCTTATTTTTCACCCCTTAGAAGTGACTGACATCAACCAAAAGCTTCGCGGCACAACTAGACCCCAAATGGAGCCCATATACCAAACTTCATCAAAATACATCCATGGTAACCAAGAAAAGTGCCGCGTGCGGCGGATGGCCGGAAAATTTTTTATTCTATTTTCGGATTCTACGTACCTTGAAACGTAAACCAACAAATTTTTTAAGGGAGTTGAAATGTTTTTCTTGGTCGATTCTAAAGGTTCATTATTGAAAATAATGAACCAAAAATGAATTATTTCTTGATTTACGACCATGAGCAGACCCCACCTTCACAAATCTCAGAACATTGTGATACGAACATCCACATTGACATGCATGTGATTCCAATGGGGGGTGCGCCCTAAATTTTTTTAGATTTTCAACCGAAAGTAGACCTTATTCTGAGATTTTTGGCACCAACCGCGACCTTCTAGCGTGAGTAGATATGTTTTTATGATTGTTCAAAGTTTCGACCGTTTATGACGTCACGCGCCCCTCTCGCCTGGGCGGGACCCCCAGCACACTGTGACGTCATAAACGGTCGAAACTTAAAATTCATAGGAAAAGATTGACACACGCTAGAAGGTCAAAATTGGTGAAATTGGTGGTCAAATTTGGTTTGGGTTGGTGTCAAAATTCTCAGAATGAGTTCTACCTTAGATTAATAATAACAATAAACAGTTTTTCCTACCCAGGCGCACACCCTATTATTAAGAGTAGCTCAGCTTACCTGGAACGCATTGATTCTGTCAGTCTTGTACATTGGATGTTGTTTCACGAGATCGATTGCACGCGGAGACAAATCACAAGCGAAAACTGACAGATTCAAACCTTCTTCCAAAAGGGGATAGAACAGGTTTCCCACACCGCAGCCAACTTCGAGCAACGAGCATGATTTGCTGGACGATTTCAGATCTGGAAAATATATTACTTATATATAAAAGATAACAATAAATTTTAAGGAAAGTAACAATTTCGAGAAGTAAGTTTGAGTAGTGACGAGTCGATACTTTCAATATTTATTGATATCGATATTTTGTTTCGATATTACCGATATTTGTATCGATATTTTTCTTGTGATATTATCGAATATCGAAAGGAAAATATTGATATCGAAAGAGAAAAAATTATCGGTTGTGACATTATATTCCTACCCATTGTAATTTATAAATTGGCATTACCTATGTTAGTAGATATCGATAAAACGATGCAAACATGTTCGATATCAGTGAAATCAATATTTTTCTTTCGATAATTTATCGTGTCACTGATATTATTTAAACAAAACTATGTAATAACATGTTCGATATCAGTGAAATCGGTATTTTTCTTTCGATAATTGATTTGATAATTCGATGGTTTTGGCAGTCGGAGAATGTAACACTGAATCCAACAACAAGTTAAATCAATCAATATCCACCATACAAAAGTGGACAGCAAAATGAAGAATCAAAATAAATGGAACTAAGTCGGTACATGTCGATTTCACTAACAAGAGAATCGAGTATATTCCGGTACATTTCATTTGAAAAGTTATTCCGAATGCTAATGAAGCCAAATACCTAGGCATGACAGTAGACGACAAACTTAGATGGAAAGCCCATGTCAAAAAAAAAGAAGGAAGAACTTCTAAAATTCAGAAAAATGCATTGGCTAATGGGGAGACGGTCGAATTTGTCAATCCAGAACAAGCTTACATTGAACAACCAAGTCCTTAAACCAGTCTGGACATATGGAGCTCAGCTTTGGGGCTGTACGGCTCAGTCGAATCGAGACATCACCAAAGATTCCAGAACAATGTGCTAAGAACGGTGGTCAATGCACCATGGTACTTTCGAAACGAACGTCTCCATCATGAGCTTCGGATCGAAACAATAAACGATGCTATAAAGCGACAAGCTGTGAGACACCTACAGCGGCTAAGATGTCACATCAACGAGGAAGCTGTCCAACTCCTTGATACAAGTGATATCATCAGAAGATTGAAGCGTACCAAACCACTTGACCTAGCTTACTTGTGAAGCAGTAAAGTGAAACATCCATATACAGGGTGTCTAAATACAGCTGTAAGGAATTCAAGGGGTCTATTCTACAACTAATTTCCAACAAAAAGTGTCTCCTAGAATTTTTTTTAAACGCCTCTTTAACCGAATTTTTTCACTTTTAAGTGTTTTTTCGTGTTTTCGACCTTACACCATTAAAACGGTCATAACTCTCTTAAATTACACTCAAAAATTAAAAATAAGGATACCGTTGGAAAGAGCGTCAAATTTCCTATCTCCCTGATACCAAATAACAAATTTTCAGTTGAATTACACGAGGAATAAAGCAACCTAAAAAGTGAACTTGGTAAATTTTCGAAAATTTCCCGTTTTTCAACGCCTATAAATCTCTAAATATTACCAGGTAAAGTTCTGTTGCCGGAAAGCCTAAAAACTGCGCCAGAATCTCAGCTTTCCAATGGTATAATCAAAACATATTCTACAACCGTATTTAGGGGAGAAATTCGTGTTTGAACGCGGAAAAACGTGCATTTTTTCAACGAAATCGGCGCTCTGGCCTCCCGTTTCCGGAGGCCTCGCGGTCTACTGCGGCGCCGACCCACCCACCAGTGTTGCCAAGTTGGGGGTTTCCCCCCCAAATTTGGGGTTTTTTTTCTTGACGGGGGGATTTTGGGGGGAGAAATCTTTTGGGTTTTTTTTGGGGGGGGTTTTTACCGACGAGTCGGGGGGATTTGAGTAGAATAAAAATTAATCAGCAATTAAAATAGCAGCAGGTAATATATACATTCAATGGAGTGAAAAACTTCACCGAATTTACCAATGTCTATCGCGGGCTCAATGGGACTATAATTTTGGAGTTTTGGAGGACAAACTTTTTTCGATCTTTGATCTTTCGCAAGCACACACTTTGATAAATTCTTGAAGTTTATTCGTCCGTTCGCGCTCGTTACTATTAGCAAACTTGAAGTTTTGAAGAAATTGAGAAGGTTTTGGAGATGGGGGTCGAATGCGACCTCACTGTTTGACATTTTGATTTTTTGTACAAAAAACCTACCCTACCTGAAGAAACTAGTTTATTTTTAAAAATGTGTTTAATGTTTTTTTTTTCAAAACCTGTATGACCTGAAACGTATATCGCTAATGCAATAATTACATTGTCTTCAAGATCCACTCCGCCCTCAAATCATTAATGAATTACAATCTACTACTAAAAAAAAAAATTGTATTGTATTCATTGATATTGTTATTTCATCCTTAAGTTTCAGGGTTTTTCTTTTTTGGGGGGATTTGGGGTTTTTTCGAGGTTGGCTCAGGGGGTTTTGGTAGCCGCTTGTTGGCAACACTGCCACCCACTGCTGTCGTCCGACCCCTCAGATCGACTAGGCGGAGCGCCGATTCCGTTGAAAAAATGCACGTTTTTCCGCGTTCAAACACGAATTTCTCCCCTAAATTCGGTTGTAGAATATGTTTTGATTATACCATTGGAAAGCTGAGATTCTGGCGCAGTTTTTGGGCTTTCCGGCAACAGAACTTTACCTGGTAATATTTGGAGATTTATAGGCGTTGAAAAACGGGAAATTTTCGAAAATTTACTAAGTTCACTTTTTAGGTTGCTTTATTCCTCGTGTAATTCAACTGAAAATTTGTTATTTGGTATCAGAGAGATAGGAAATTTGACGCTCTTTCCAACGGTATCCTTATTTTTAATTTTCGAGTGTAATTTAAGAGAGTTATGACCGTTTTAATGGTGTAAGGTCGAAAACACGAAAAAAAACTTAAAAGTGAAAAAAGTCGGTTAAAGAGGCGTTTAAAAAAAATTCTAGGAGACACTTTTTGTTGGAAATTAGTTGTAGAATCGACCCCTTGAGTTCCTTACAGCTGTTTTGTAGACACCCTGTATGTCCATATTTTCAAAATAATATTGTTAAAAAGTTATACTTGGTACAATAAAGAATATTGAAAAAAAAATCACCCCGATATCTAAGGAGGCTAATCATTTTGATCAGCCATAACAATAATGGTTTGATAACTACCTTCAAGTTCAGGAAACTCTCGCATGATCCAATGTCTATCCTTGAAGAATCTATTTTCATTCCTCTTGTAAAATATGTCCCAGTACTTCTTCGCATCGGATTCCAACTTGCTGCACTGAAAAGGAGTGACGAGCCTTGAATCTTGTCTTTCCAAGAGGGTTTTTTCTTCATCGGACAACTCCTTGAAGTTGGAGCTGTAGGATTGCTCTTCCATTCTTCACTCTACAAAGATAAATAACATTATTAACCCTTAATTTCCCACTTGTTCAAAAAATTTGTTTTTTTTAGATTTTTTGAATTAAATTTAGATGTATTTTGACAAATTTATAGAATATTTGAGCAAAAGGTACCTCAAAGGCCCTATTGCAGTCTGTCAGCTCAAGAATGATCTTTCCAAGGGCCACACTAGCGCTATCTGCGACAGCAGAATCTGTCTATAATCCCAATTTTGTTGGAGTAAAAGAAGGAAACTTGAAAAAATCATTGGTGAGATGTTGGAAGTCAGTTATTTCTCATAAAGTAAAGAACCAAGGACTAAGGTAGAGAAGGTTCACTTCATGGAGAGATCTGTGCTGCCTTAGACAATGGAGTTAGTCACCTCTGACGAGGAAACCTAATTAATAGGCTACAAGGTGAGAAATGAGGATAGAAGGTCCCTCGAAGGCCCTATTACAGTCTTTCAGTTCGAGAATTATTTGGTTTTTTCTTTGACTTATGTTTTGATTATTACGTTTTCTTGCACAATCGATGGTTGGACTATCAAGAAAGCAAACGGCTATCAGTTTTGTATTAAAAGTGGATAAACTGTTGACTTCCCAAAAGATACCTCAGGGTATTAAGGGTTAAATGAGAAACAATACATTACACGGGGAAATGCTCCTTCCCGATCTGTTCGTCCGTGGCCAGTTTCATTAGACAAAACGATTAGACCCCCTAAGATCCTTAACCCTGGAATGCAACCCTACTTTTTTCTCGCTTATTACAACTCATTCGTCTATGCGACGAACAACTCTAGAAAATTGTGATGTAATGATCAAAATATAGATCATTTTTGAAATCTGAGGAATGGAATGATTAAATTCAACATCTACAATTGTTAATTGATGTATTCAAAACAAAAAATCTGGATGACCAATTACGCCCATAAAAAGATTAACATATTTAGTACCAAAATCGAAAAAAAAACTACTTTTTATAGCACTAAAAATTTTTTTTTGCAGTCTCAAATTTTTTTAGCTTACCAAACAGTATTGGCAGTATCATAGATGTATATAGATGCTAATAATTCAGTCTAGAGGTTTCATAGTGCAACATGAAAGATCTAACGGGTAAATCAGTTACATCACCAGAAATTCAATGTTTCAGACCAGAATATGAATAAAACGAACTATGATGACATAATTAAAAATGCTTGATCACATAAATAATCACATTATCACATCGTACTTTATCGCATCAGGATTATATTCACATGAAATAAGGACATATTGCCATCAACTACCTATAATAAGTACCTATAGTTACCTACAATGAGTAGAAAATAATATTTTTACTTCGAAGATACGCTAAAGCATAATTATGCTTTACCATAAAGTCTAAAGCATAATTATGCACTAGCATAAATTTTTGAGCATAATTTATTGTGCCTTTGCATAAAGTTAAAAGCTTAGTTATGCTTTAGCGCATCTTCAAAGTAAAAAAGGTATTATGAACTTATTATAGGTAGTTGATATGTTAACATTTCATGTGAATAGATAAAGCTAATGCAATAACGTACAATGTGATAATGTGAATAATAAATGTGAATAAATAATATGTAATCATAGTTCTTTTCATTCATATTCTGGGCTGAAATATTGAATTTCTGGTGATGTAACTGAATCAGTTACAAGATGTCGCTTAAGATGCATCATGGCACATCTAACTTTTGCCTACTTTTCAGGAGGGCAAAAAAACCGATTTGGTCCATAAATTTTATAGTTTTTAAAATTTTTATTCATCGGTCTATCTTTATTTACAGTCTGCTAACTTGAATTGCATTTAATAGTACAGTAAACATCATATGTCAAAAAATCTTGTAGATGTGCCAAATTTCTCTGTGTTTCGTGGTGAAACGGCAATACTCTGCAGCTGGCAGTGATGTAGTTTACTGAAAAACTATGAAATTCATCCTTCTCCTAGTAAATGCACGAGTACGAGAATTAAATAAGAGAAATCATTGCAATACTGCAAATCCGCACAATTTCTGAAAATTTCATCGAAATCGGACAATAACTTCGATAGTTTTATGTCAGACAGACACGGAACCAAAATTGTTCAGGAAGGCTAGAAACGTGAAATCTGAAACGCGAAAACGCGAGAACTTGAAAAGTGAAAATCTGATTTTGGAGAACTTTTTTTTTTCAACCATGAGAAGTAAAACAATGCTTCTGCTACCTTGGTAGACTCGGAAGCAAAATGAAATAGGTATAATATTATGGAGAAGTCACAATTTTAATGCAACTCTACCTTCAGAAGAGAGTTGAGAAGTTTCAAGGTTTCATTTGTGAGATCGTAAACCACCAATAAAATCACGTTTTTAGTTTTCCCAAGGCACAATCTCAAGTCAAGAACCAAGATTGCCTAATATCACATTAGTAGTACCCTAACACGGGTATTGAAATTTTTCTATCTTTAGATTTTTTCTTTCATTAGGTACAAAGCACAGCAAGCACTCAAATTTTCGACCCAAGATAGGTAGTTCAGTTTTCGCCAACTTCCAATTTGTAAATAGAGAGATTTGTAAAGTGATGGAGACACTTACTGACGCCTTACAACTTGGGACTATAAGAATTTAAATTTCAGTTGTAAGTGTACTATTAAGTGAATTATGTCGACGGGAATATAAAAGAAAGAGAGCACGTTTAGTTTGAGACAGCTTTATCTAATAGGTATGAATCGAATAACAATGCAAGAGTGGACAGGAGCTTGAACGCATGCGCCAACTGTTGACAGTTCAGTGATGCGTAATACAACACCTTTCCTTTTAGAATAAAGTAAGCGAAAAAAATAAATTAGATACTTCAATAGGGAGGAGTCGTTGAATGTCCATGGGACCCTAACTTCAAGGCGCATGTCATTCGAAATGAATTGAGTCTTCTCTTCTTAGAAAGCCTAAATCCTAGAGCAGTGATAACAATGCACACTGTCACTTCACATTTTAAAAAAATTGACGTCTTCTTGGATTGTATTTAGGACATCGTCAGCCTCTTGGGGGCTTTTACGAGACGTCCATATCTAGTAGAAATCGGTTCGGTTGGGTGAATCATCTTAGAAGTTAGATGATCTGCAGGCTTCGGTTGATGGTTATTTTCAGGTTTGAGCGACGTTCGATGAGCGGTCTTTGGTGGTGATTTGAGAGCAGATTTCGGAGGCGATAGCGGGGGCTGTTCAGCTGGAATTGAAGTTCTGGCTTTTGGAACTTCAGTTGGCTGAATTTGTTTTTCGGTTGTTCGGCCTCTAATCTGGATTGAGTTTCTTCGAAGTTCCCTTCCAATCTTGTCCTTTACTATGTACGATCTTGGTTCGTTTAAAACTTTGGCTATCCTTCCTTCAATCCATGTATCCCGTCCTTTAACGTAGATAGGTTGATTTTCCACAAATTCTTCCCCTCTACGGGCGGATGAGTCATGATGTGCCTTGGATTTGAATTTAAGTTCCTCCATACGATGGCGAACATTGTCATCTAGTGATGTTGGAAGTAGGAGTTCCAAACAGGCAGGGGCTTTGGTACGCAGAAGCCTTCCCATCATCAATTGGCTAGGGGCATAGTCCAGACCCGTCAAAGGCGTAGCCCTATATTCCAGAAGAGCTAGTTGTAACTCACTTCCCGTCTGTAGTGATTTCTTGATCAATTTTTTCGATATCCCTATTCCCTTTTCGGATAACCCATTAGATTTTGGATAGTGCGGGCTAGAGGTTTTAATTTTGAAACCCCAAGATTTCGCAAACGTCATCATTTCGTTACTTCCAAATGGATTATTATCGCACCGGATAACTTCTGGAATACCAAGACTACTGAAAAGGAGTTTCAATTTTTCGATTATTTCGGAGGCAGTCTTGGATTTTAACGGGATTATCTCAAGCCAGCGTGAAAAGTAGTCCTCTACTGCTAAGAAGATTCGTCCTCGGTACTCTCCAATATCCATGCCAATCATCTGAAAAGGGTAGTCCGGAATTGTGGATGAGATGAGGGGTTCCTTGGCCTTGTTATCCTGGAACATCTGACAGGTAGGACACATCCCTACGAAGTCGGCGATCTGGGTTGACATTCGAGGCCAATACATGAGATGGCGAATCCGAGAGACCGTTTTATTGATGCCCAGATGAGCCATGGAGTGAATTTGCTCAATCATTCTCTTGCGTTGGTCGGTAGGAATTACTATTCGAGCGTTGTAGAAAATCAGTCCATCTTTTTCGAAGAGTTCGTGTCGCAGGTCATAATACATTTTCGAGTCCGGGGATAATAATTTTCTGTTGACGCTTATCCAGCCCTGGTGAATAAAGCGTCGTAAGCTGGCACAAGTAGGGTCGTTAGCGGTACTCTGCTGAAGAGCGTTGATATCCTCAACAGGAATGGGCAAAAATTCTTCTAGAGAAACGGCATGTACAATTACGCTCATGTCAATTTCATCTGGCCCAGTTTCTTTGAGGGGAGCTCTAGAAAGCATATCTGCTATGTACATTTCAGAGCCGGGGATATGTTGTAGTACAAAATCATACTTGAGAATTTTCAGCTGCATTCTTTGAATACGAGCAGTATTCTTGTCTATGTCATTTTTTACTATCTTCAGAAGCGGCTTGTGATCGGTATGAATTTTTACGCTGTCGTGGCCGTAGACATAGCTGTGAAAGCGTGAAAGTGCAAAACATAGGCCTAACATCTCCTTTTCGATCATACTCCAGCCCATTTCTGATTTTTTGAGGCTTCGGGAGGCGAAAGCAACAGGTAACCCATCTTGTAAAAGGACAGTGCCCAAGCCATCCTTAGAAGCGTCACATTGAATAAGCACGGGTTTTTTAAAATCAAAGATTCTCAAAGTTGGTGCATTGGTGACCAACTGTTTAAGTTTTACAAAGGCATCATTTTGGGTAGGAGTCCATTCCCATGTCTTGTTTTTCTGTAACAGTTCTCTCAACGGGGCAGTTACTTGGCTATAAGCGGGAATAAATTTGTTAATGAAGTTAACTGCGCCAAGAAAGGATTGAAGTTCTTTTCCGCATGTTGGAGGTTTGATTTCAGTGATTGCTCGAACGCGATTGCTATGCGGCCGAATTCCCTTGGCCGAAAACACAAGAGTAGGAGAAGGAGGGGGGGTTTTTCCTGTCAAAAATTGCCCCCCCACGTATATACAAAGAGGGGGGGTTTTTCCTGTCAATCAAAAAGAAAATTAGCCCCCCCTCACCGGTAAGGGAGGGGACTTTTCCTGGAAAATTCCCCCCTCACCAAATGCCCCCCCTCAACAAAACCCCCCTCAACAAAACTCCCCCCTCTAAGGGAGACGGACCCCCCCCCCCCTCTAGGTAAAAAGAAAACTCTCTTTTACATCGTAGAAAAAGTCCTAGGGCCCCTTCACCAAAAAATCCCCCTCAAGACGAATCCTCCCCTCAGGGTTAAAATTAAGGTAAAGAAATCATTTTCTACTCACGTTTTCAATTCGCAGTCGGATCTCTTCAATTCCTTCCAGAGCTGGCGCGCAGGACTGACGACGACGAAGTTGGCGACCTCTCAAACAAACGTGCTAATTTGGTAAAATAAGGTAAGTAAATTATTTAAATCGCGCTTAATTAGCAGACGCGATTTCTTCAAATCCTATTTACCCGCGTTAAATCTCGAGGGAAGGTGTTTTGACTCGGGCGGTGGTTTCTTTTGACTCGGGCAGTGCACCGCCATGATGTTTTTGTTGTGGGAACCAGTTGCGTCGTGGAAGTTTCTAAAGGCGTTCCGAGTCACATATTTTATCTGTTTATCGCGTTTTTAATTCGTTATATTACGTTTCTTATCGATTTAGTTGTTTAGTGAGTTGATTAGCACCTTCTGTTCACATTGGTAAGTAGATTATATTACTCACGTTATATTACGTTTAATTCGCATGCACGATTGTCCTGGCATTCATTCCGAGCGGTTGATCTGATGCGACGCCCAGCGGCCTTTCAAACAAACGTGTCAATTTGCAGAATGCAAAATACAGTAAACATTCCTCAAATTGACACGTTTATTATTCGGTCGTTTATTTCTCCAAAAAACTTAGCGTTATGTGCGTACTTAGCCTAATTACAATCTAATTACACTCTAAGAACTGCACCTTTGTGCGCTGACAAAAAGGTTATTAATTTCTAACTTAAATAAATTTTAAGCAGGCCTTCAATTTTGATTCTGCATATAGGGCATTTAGTTAAATTTGATGAACATGAAACACAGGTACTTAAATGTCTGCACGGAAGGCAAATAATGGACACTTCGTCGTTTAAACAAATTTTACACGCATTTCCATTCTCTTGACTCTGTCGCGTTAATACTTTAGGCACAGGTTTTTCTTCAACGTACTGATGTTTTAAATCCCCAATTAATTTCGACGCGCGCTTACTGTATTTATCAACAAAACATTTTCCTTTTTCTAGCTGTAAAAAATTGCAATGGCCAAAATGCGTTGCATGTTCTACAAACGGATCATCCCCTGCCACCCAATTAATTAGCATTCCGCCGCAAGAAAAACATATAACTGCCGTCGGGTTATCGCTATGCTTTGCATAGAAAAACCCAGCGCTTGCCATTAATTTAGGTGAAATAACTCCGGGCCATGTACATGGTGGAGAGAAACTTTCTACCCGTAATTCATTGTTGCTATAACGTTGAAATATTGGAATTCGTGGTTCCACAATGTTACTTAGCAAATTTCTTTCAAATTTCTCAATGAGTGTTTTGTCAATTAAATCTGTTTCGAGATAAATACAATCGGGAGACGCGGCGTGATGTCTATCAAAAATCGAATCTCCGGGCTTCCAGTCAGAAATAACAATCTTACAATACGCGCATTGAGTGCAATCTGGTAGGTCGACATAAAAAAACCCGTTTTCAGACAATTCGTCAGGTGTCAAAAATGCGTGTGGCCAACGATCGTTAAAAGATGCTTTCCTTTCTTCACAGTAGTGAAATCGTCTAAAAATGTTCCAATACTTATATTTAATAAAACGACAATTACGAGAATAAAATTCGTGTTCACGGGCGGGACAATCGCCCGTTTTCCATTTGTGAATTAGGATTTTACAAAATGCACATTTGGTAATGTCGGGTTTGGCTACAAAATATAGACCAGCGTGCGCTAATTCTTTGGGCGAAATGGTTCTGTGGGGCCATACATTGTCAAACGTTAATAGACGGTCTACGTAATACCGGTACTTATTTTCTCCAGCTCTAAGATACGATGGGTCCATATTTTTTATCCTGAAAAAATTTAAAAAATATTCAAATACCTTCATACTAAAAAAGACAACGCTAATCATTTTTAGAAATGAAATTCAATAATAGTGGTCTTGTTTGAATGCGCTTTTATTGTAAAAAACAAATTGTCATTTTCACAAATTAATGGTTCATCTGTATTGGAAAATAACAACGGCATATATCGTTTTGGTAACAGAGTTTCAAAATCACATTTTGGTCGACCAGGTAATACGGCCCTAGCGTGCGCTACAACCAACGGGCCAAAATCTTTCGAATTTATTAGTTTAACTGCTATTATCTGGTACGTTGATCCCACAGCCAAGTCACGCAAATATTTTCTTTCTTTGGTCCCAGCGTCGTTCAGCTCGTTAAGCGTCGGTTTCCTGGGAAAAAAATTGAAATTTGTTACTTACGTTGGAGAAAACTCGTTGGTAGAACTTGAAGTTCAGAGGTGAATAGAGAGGGAGAGAGAGAGAGGGCGTATTCGACTGTTACCTAACGGTAGACATCCTGTTGAGGTAGGTTGCGATCGTACGATTCCCTTGCTCGAAGCGCGGGCTTTTATACAACTCGGGATGATGCAATATTGCGTGCAAAGTGGGACAGGCCCCCACCTCCAAATTTCAGTGGGTGCGGACCCGGGTCCGCGAAAGGGCAGGTCGTCAGTTTCACTTTTACTTCGACCTGAGTAAGTACCTACCTGCCTCTTCAATGGACAATACTGAGTTTCTGGACTTAGCCGATGGGCGTTCGGCACGGAAAAGAAAATTTGTTCAATATTGGGAACCGTGTGAAAACGGACTTGTCAAATTGCAAGAACATTTTTGTGGTCGAGTTTTAACTTACTACTTCAAAAACGCGAACGAAAACAGTTTTGACATAAATCAGTTTTTGGAGTCTGCACGGGTTCCTATCCGAGAAACGGTTAAATCTCTCTTGCAGAAATGGTCGGGTCTTAAAATCAACGTTTCTCTAGATTTGCTCTACAATTTTCCCATTTCGGAAAGAAAAGAAGAACGAAGCATAAATCTACCATCGAGAGAGATCTACACTTTGGACGAGTTGCACGAAATTTTAAACGATTTTTATTCTAATTTAAATGACAAAATTGAAGAGTTTCATGAAAAAGGGTCAGGGGCCACCGTTGATCATGTCCAGGGATTACTCATTAATATTAATGTGCACGAGCCCTTAAATTTTGGCAAACAGATTAAATTGCCCGCTTTTTTAAAAAAACAAAAATCCCTCGATTTGAATACCTACCCTGACGACGACAAGTGTTTTTACTATGCGTTATGTCACCATTCAAAAACAAAATCGTCGAGACAATACGACTATAGCATGATTAGTTACCCCACTTCAATAAAAAATATCGAACATTTTGAACGAAAAAATCAAATTAGTATAAATATTTTTGGTGCAGATAACGAAGAAAAAAAATTGATTTATCCATTTCGAATTTCAGAAAATTTAACCTCTGACATAGCGGACTTGTTAGTTTTGCGTAATGGTGAATCATTTCATTTTATACATATAATCGATTTAGTAAAATTAATTAAAAAACAAGCGCCGAATAAAAAAAAGGCGTCGGTAATTTGTCGCAGATGCCTTAAACTTTTTGCGACTACTGCAAAAACTGGTGGAAAACACCGCGATATTAAATTGCAAGAGCATTTATTGTGGTGTCGAAGGTCAGGGTCGACCAATTTAATTCAACTCCCTGATGAAAATAATTCCGAATTAAAATTTACCAATACTGCAAAATCTGTTTTACTCCCTGCAATAGCATTTGCCGACATGGAGTGCTATCTGCAACCTACCACTGGAGAATGTTCGAGTGTTAAAGGGCAATTAAACAAGCACGTGCCTTATGCTTATGGAATATATGTTCATACTGAATTTGGAACAGCAGATGATAGTAAATTCAATCAAGTAATTACATATTTTGGCAAGGACGCAGGCGCTAAATTGATGACCAATTTATATGAAATTGGCAAATCCGTTGCAGACGTTTATAATACATACGTACCGCTTGCAAGAAAAATTCATTTTGACCCTAATGTTAATTGTCACCTATGCAATAAACCAATTCTTAAATCTGACATGGTTCACACTGATCATTGTCACATAAATGGAGAAATTCGAGGATTGGCACATGCGCAGTGCAATCAGAACTGTAAAAAACCTTATTATCTATGTATTTTGTTCCACAACGGCCAAAAATATGATTTTAAGTTCCTGATTAAAAATTTGTCCAAATTGCCAGGGTGTAAAATTTCAGTAGTTGCCAACACGTCCGAAAACTTTATTTGCATAAGATGCGTTTTTTATTCGATACTTATTGGCAAAAAGCCATTCGAATTAAGATTTGCCGACTCTCTGAAATTTTTGCCCAACAGCCTATCGAGCCTCGCATTAAAATTAAGGCGAGAAGATTTGCAAATTGTCCCCGGATATTTTCGCGACGAAAATTTAATCGATGTTATGTTAAGAAAAGGCGTATTTCCGTATGAATATATTGAAAATTATGAATGTCTAATGGTTAATCAACTCCCTTCGAAAGACCAATTTTATAGTTCGTTAAATCAACAAACTGTGACAGACGAGGATTACCAGCACGCGATTAAAGTATGGAACTTATTTTCTTGCAAAACGCTCGCCGATTACGCGAGAATATATTTAATCAGCGATACCCTTTTGCTAGCGGAAGTTTTTCTAAATTTCAGAAAGCGGTTTTTTGAGTTGTATCACATCGACCCGGCGCAATATGTGAGTTTGCCAGGTGCAAGTTTCGATAGCATGTTAAAAATGACCGGTGTTACCCTACAATTAATTACGGACAGCGAACCTTACATGTTTTTTGAAAGGTACGTGCGGGGCGGTTTTTGTTCTAGCGTGCTGAAACACGCACAAAACGAAAATTTTAAAAAACAGATAGCCTACATTGATTGCAATTCTTTGTATCCGTTTGCAGCGCTCGAACATTTACCAATAAGCAATTTTGAATTTGTCGTTCCTCCTACTTTGGACGAAATCTTAAAAATTTCAGACCGCTCTGAATATGGATATTTGTTCGAAGCAGATATCTCAATCCCCCCACAACTACACGATAATTTAGCAGATTACCCCTGTCTGGTTGAAAAAGATTTTATTCCGGGCACAAAACGCGAAATTAAACTTGTAGGCACTTTGTATGACAAAAAACAGTACGTAATTCATTATAGATTTTTGCAATTTGCAGTACGAGAAATAGGATTAAAAATCGATCGTATAACTAAGGCTTTAAAATTTAAACAGTCTCCATTTATGGAAAATTTTATTCTTAAAACGATAGAAAACCGCAAAAATGCCACCAACGATTTAGAAAAACAAGCCCACAAGTTAATTGCAAATTCTGCCATTGGGAAATTATTAGAAAACGTGCGTTCTCGGAAAGACGTTAGAATCGTAACTTCTTGGAAACAAGCTAAATTTCAATTTCAAAAATCAAATTATTCCCATTTTACTGCCATTGACGATAATGTGTTGGCGATATTTGTGAATAAAGTTGCAACAAAATTAGACAAACCAATTTATGCGGGTGCAACAATTTTGGACTTGGCGAAATTACACATGAACCGATTTTGGTATAGCGTGTTGAAGCCTCAATTTATTCATTATTCCTTGAAGCTTGTCTACTCCGACACTGATTCATTTGTGATGTTAATCCAGGGGTTAGACTGCGACTGGCGTCAATTCGTTTCTAGAAATCCCAATTTGAAAAAACATTTTGATTTCGATTGCACTGGCCAGATAGGGCTTTTTAAAGACGAATCCAAAGGGTCTCAAATTGCAGAATTTATTTCATTGCGGGCTAAAATGTACGCATTTAAACTCGAATCTACCAATCAAGAAACCAAACGTGCAAAAGGAGTGCCTAACTCTGTCATTTCTAAAACATTAACTTTTGATTTATATAAAAAAGCGTTGTATGAAAAAATTGGGCTTTATGTCACGTATTCTGCCATACAGTCGCATAATTACGACGTTATGACAGTTAAAAAGACAAAATTAGCTTTGCACCACCACGACAACAAAAGACAGCAAATAACAACGATTTTAAGCCTGCCTTACGGACATAAAAATTTAACCATAAAAAAGACTTACGTTTCTCAAGAACCAAAAAAATGGTCAGAGTTCAAAATTCGCAATATTTTCTTACGTGTTAAAAAAACAAAATTACCTCGCAAAAAAGCTTCGTCTAGCTCCGTGTTTTTGGCATTATTGCTCGGCTGCAGACTCCCGCTCGCGACTTGCACGTTCTAGGACCGCCAAATCGTACCAGGAAATCTGTCGGGGAAAAAATTGGATTTGTGTCACAAGAAATTCTTATAAGAGTTTAGACTTTCCCATAATCCTCCCAATAATGTTTTTTACTGTTGCAAAAGAACGTACCTTGCAAATTTGGTTCGTAAGACTATCCATAATGGTTGCCGGGACATCACAAGGA
Source organism: Apolygus lucorum (assembly GCA_009739505.2). Taxonomy (NCBI): domain Eukaryota; kingdom Metazoa; phylum Arthropoda; class Insecta; order Hemiptera; family Miridae; genus Apolygus; species Apolygus lucorum. Next base: position 11,929,164 of record CM019183.2, read on the forward strand.
CGCAGATATCCATAAGCAGGTAGTGAAGCAACCAATCCCAAATCTCGCAATTTTGGGGGGCTGTGCAACTTTAATTCGAGCGTATCAGAGACAGTTTGGCTTATGTCCTGCGCCACTTCCCACATACCAGAATGAACCAGCAATTCGTCACGGAAAGAACTGAAGTTTGTGTGTCCGTCATCAACCAGTTGTTGGACAAATCGTGTGAACGCTTCGTCCAAATGGTAGAACCAACAAAAAGCTGTCGTCATGTCGTCAATAATCGCGTCCCCTATCGGTATTATTTCGATGACCAAATTAGTTGCAGGCGTGTAAGGTTCGTTGAAGTATACTTGCAGAATTGCGTAAACAGTCGTTGTCATCAGGTCATTTAAATAATCAATTTTTTCTGTCAAGTCTCGTAATCTGCCAATATATTTTGTTACTATTTCCAATTCAAATTGGTTTGTGGGCGTGTAATTTGTCAAAAAAGTTAATAGGGGTACATACGCGCTAAGATAATTGGGATTAGCGCTTTTTACCTCGTCCAAAGAACTCAACAACCCTTGTGATGCCATCGTGCGAAAGGAACCGTGCAAGTTTCGGGGGTCCTTAGGGCTTTTATAAAAACGGCCCTGTTCGAATTTCGTGTTTGATGTTGCGTAACATCTGAACTCGAATGCAGTTGACCTGTGGGTCAACTTTGCAATTCTCAAGCTGCACCTTGGCGCGTCTGGGTTATATCTTTTTTAAATTTCCATATCTATTATCGTAGCATCCGGGTAATCTTTGCCCGGTGTCGTCCCTGCATCTGCGTCCGCATTACCCCATAATGCCGAATCTGAAGAGTCGGTGTTCTGGAAGGACGCCTCTGACAACCAAAAATACATGGCAGTAGCTTTCGACTGCGAACAAGCGTTGTTGTATTTTTGAGGTAATTCAGAATGTGCTGTGCACGATTTAATTCGGTCGGCGTAAATTTTAAATAACTCCCTGAAACTAGGAGCGTTTTCCACGTTAATTATGTTTAAATTTTTGTCGAACCCCGCCGCTTTGCGTAATAAACCACATTTTTCGACGCCCTTTACATAAATTACGCAATGAGGATTCATATTTTCGCCGTTGTACGTAAATTGGTGCAGAACGCGTTTTAAATCCTTTTGTTCCAAATCGCCTTTTGAGAAACGGAGTCCGTGGATGTATTTCTGGCAGTAAAACGTCTGACGATCCGGGCGGACCTTATTTGGCCCTTTGAAAGAATAATGAAGCGATTTTGGGTCCTGGTCCGTATCATCGAGCGATATTAAAGTCAACTCTTTGATGTAATAACGAGAATGGGCAGAGGAGCACGTTAAATCACAAACAATTCGTGCCATTTTTTCCAACGTTTGACCCGCAAAATGCTCAACCTCGTTGTTATATAGTACCTAGTCGCCTATTCCCCCACTCCAGCCACTTTTAAGTTTAATTATCTCTCTGTCGAGAGTATCCCGCCATCGGACTTGTTGTCTATTTAAAGCCGATATGACAAATTCGTTTACTTCTTGTAGTTTAGAATTATATAATTGAGTCAATTTGTTTTCAAGATTTTTGAATGATATTTGAAATTCATCCCGCAGTTGTTCGCTATCTGAATTAATCTTCTTTTCGAATTCAGTCTGGAGGCTAGATTTTAAGCGATCGAACGCGTTAACGCGTTCGTCTATTGCAGAGTTTAAGTCACTGGAAGTTCTAGGTTCACTGGTGGGTATCATAGACTCCACGACTTGTTTGATTCGTCGATCGATATTCGACCTTCCAAATTTATCGTAAATTAACTTGGTCGATTTGAAATTGCTCGTAGTATCGATTTTTCCACGGTACGGTTCCATCGCTCGCCAATTAAAAACTGAAGTTCACCCAATACCTCTATGTACCTTTAACTAGTTAAAGCTGTAGCTTATTTAAAATTGGATGTTACATAAAGCGGCCATACCCTCTATTTTTTTGTTGAGAATTTTGAACGATTCCTGAAATTCATTCTGCAGGTTTTTGATTTCCGAATTAATATTCTTTTTGAACTCTGCTTTGGTTTGTAATTCGCTTCTGTTGTTAATATCGCTAAGGTCAGTGAGCAGCTTATTAATTCTGTCCTCGACCATTAAATTAAATTTAATTTCCGCTTCCCAATGTAATTTTTTCAACTCTTCCCGCCACGACTGTTCAAATTTTTGCATTTCTGCATTTTGTGCGGGTTGGAGGCTAGATTTTAAGCGATCGAACTCGGCGTTAACGCGTTCGTCTATTGCAGAGTTTAAGTCACTGGAAGTTCTAGGTTCACTGGTGGGTATCATAGACTCCACGACTTGTTTGATTCGTCGATCGATATTCGACCTTCCAAATTTATCGTAAATTAACTTGGTCGATTTGAAATTGCTCGTTGTATCGATTTTTCCACGGTACGGCTCCATCGCTCGCCAATTAAAAACTGAAGTTCTCCCACCCTGCTTATCCCTGTATGTACCCCAGATTTTTTAGCCTGCGTATTACCGCGTCGATTGTGGCGTACAAATTTAAATTCCCGGCGTTATAGGACGATAGATACACCTTTAACCCGTTAACTAGGACATTTGGATCGTAGATTTGGCCCACGACCGAATTTATATCAAAATCTCGCGCTAATTGAACAGCAGGGAGTTCTACCTCGCCCTTGCCCTTAGGAGGATATATATTTTTTATAAATTTGGCGTATTTCGAACCACCGTACCGATTTATTTGTCGGAAAGGGGAATAACCGGAATAAGCTACGTTGCTTTTGCGAATAAACTCTTCGTAATTCGCAAGGTCGCTTTGCGTATAATTTTTTGGGTCTTTGAGGAACAAAAGATCGTAAAATCCTTTCGTTCCCCGCGCTTTTAAATTGTCCCCTAGATACACGTAATTTCCTTCAAATTTTATGTTTTTAGAACCTAAATTGACACCGCTTGTTCCTGCGACACGGGGTCCGTAATGGGCATCCAGCGTATTTTCGTCTATGCCAGAATCTGCAGCCCCTAGGGTTAAATAAGCTATATATTTTTGCGCGTGCAGTGGGAATTGAGATAGGATTTCTTGCATATCTTTCTGCCCTTGAGGCGTTTTCGCTTGCTCTCTTATGGCCGTCGTTTCTAAATCGGCGATATTCTTTTCTCCCATTTGAGGAGTTGCAAATTTTGGCGTGTGCGTTCGAGCGACGTCGACAGTGGTTTGGTTCAAAATACTGGAGCTAAATGGATCTTTGTTTGGCGTAGAAGAGGTTTTAGGCGGGTCAAAAGTGACCTCTTGGTCGTTTTCCTCCGGTTCGTATTCGTAAAAGTCATTTTCAGTGAGAAATTCGGGGACCGAAACCGGTTCATTTTTAATAGGCACAAGGGGTGTGACGATTCGCTGTTTTCTTTTTTTCTTCGTCTTTACACCTTTTACGCGTTTTTTAGTTCGAATTGGGGTTGGTTGTTCAATGTCTTTGAATTCTCCCGATCTTTCGATCAAAGTATTTAGCGGTCTAGTAATTGGCTCGAAAGTCGATTTTAAAAACGATTCTTGAGCAATAGCCCCTTGTGAAATTTGCCTGTATTTGGCACGCAAAGCGGTTTTCGCCCGCAATAATTCGTCCAAGTACTTACTCATAATGACGATAAAACCGAGGTAGTTTTTCTTTTTATAATCCCACGTAAAATTCGCTCAAACCTCGCCTAAATTTCCCGTTATTTACCCCGCGGGTTTTATCTATAATCAGACAATTATTAGGCCTGTAATTCCAAGCGTGATTGCACAAACGTACAAATTTTGTAAAATTTAATTCGTGGAAACAGTGTTCTTTCCAAATGTGTTCCAAATTCCTACCGTCCATTCGAAATACGAAAATTAAATTAGCTTGTTCTCTAGTCAACGCTTTCGGGACAGCCAAGTAAGATTGTACGATTAAAATAACGTCAATTTGTCGATGCCTCCCGATGGAAAAGTATTGTTTTACGACGCCTTTAAAATCCGTCCCAATCACGTCGTCGATAAGTAATACTGTATTTGGTAATAATTTACCATCTCCCGACAGATAATTATCAAATTCTTCTTTGGAATTCAATTTAACGTAACAAATTTCATCCACATCGCTCAAAATCTTATCCAAAATTTCGTACTTTTTTTGATCGAGCGTTGGCGAAATCACTACTAAATTTGAAAAACGTATTCCGTTTTTTGCCAAGAGTAAATGAATAGCCGCGTTCGTTTTACCACTACACGTTGGGCCTACGATTATTGCTCGGACGTGAGAGGGCAACAGCTGTCCGTGTCTGGCCACAATTTTCTCCCGGTCATTGCCAAAATTGTCGTAATTGGGAATTGGTGGAAATTCCACGCTAGTTTTTACGCACTCAAACTCGTCGTGGTCCATCCTAAAAAGGTATTAATAGGACTGTTGAGGTGGGTGGGGTGACAGTCAGTTTTATGGACTCGAGTAAAAAAGGAGAAGGTTTAGTTAATTGGTTGATACAAAAAAATCCTCTAAATTTGACGTTGCCTGGTTATAAATTTTGCGGTCCGGGAAACCCTTTGATTCAGCAGCTAAGAGACAGCGTACAACCGTCGAATCGATTAGATTCCTACTGTCGAGAACACGACATTGCCTATCAAAATTCTAAACAAGATAGCGTACTCGCGGAAGCAGATAAAAAATTATTGAAAGCGGCGAAATCGCTCATTACCTCCAAAGGGGTAGGTTTAGGTGAACGTGCATCTGCATTGCTCGTCACATCAGCCATGAAGGCAAAATTGGGTCTTTCTGGAAGTGGCGCGAAACGGAGACCGAAGAAAAATTTTCGAAAAGTCGCCCTCAAGAGAAAGCGGCGACAAATCAAGTCGCAAAATCAGGTCGGTGGGTTTCTTCCGCTGCTGTTAACGCTGTTAGCGGGCGCCGCAAGTGCAAGTACTTTGGCAAGAAACGTGAAAAATTGGTCGGCCCCTTCGAGTGGAGGGGGGAGAATAAACACACATTCTTCCAACATTTTACGGACGCGAAAAAGACGTGCGGGTGGCAGACGAAGGCGAGGAAAAACCTCGTTAGGAAGGGGGGCGATTTTGAAAAATTATTCGAGATGTTAGCCAGCAAACTTCCAGAACATCCCTTGACTTCGACCGATATTGTAAATTTTTTCGAGAAATACCCGACAAGGGGTCGAAAATTTTTGGGAGTTTTTAGTCGGGACGAATTAAAAAATATCGGTAAAATTCCCCCAAAATCCGAATTGATTTTAAATTTAGACGATTCTATGGGACCAGGGACTCACTGGTGCGGTATATCTGCCATTTCCCCGGGTGTGACGTTTTATTACGACGCGTTCGGGATGCAACCTCCGATAGAAGTATTCAGCGCATTAAGGGGAGATCGAATCCTTTATAATTTGATTGTGAACCAAAACATTGATCAGTCCTGCTTCCATTGCGGACATCTCTCGATCTTGGTGTTGAAAAGTTTACAATGCCCTCTCAAGCAGTTGGAATTGTTCTGCATGGAGATTCGTGTAAGGTCGCGCAGACGTATTTCCCACCCATAGAATTAGATCCAGATTACAAATATGGCGTCGCTTTACTGGGGCTTTACACCTATAATAATTTTCCAAATATACGAGAAGGGATTAACAACGCCGTTTGGTTTTCGGATTTCTCGGAAAAATGTATCTTTGCTACCGGTATTTACGATTTCAAAACGATCTTTGAGTATTTGCAAAAGTTTCTAAACCATCAACTAGAAATACGTAAGGCCTCGGGAAGTGCGGAAGATATTAACCCCAAGGATTACAAGATTAAATTTCATTTAGACGAACGAACAGCCAAAGTCGTGATTAGCTCTGGTTTTGAAATTAATTTCGATCACCCGGGCAGTATGTACAAATTGTTTGGGTTCGATAAAAAAACCGTGATTAAACCGCACGTGGCTACTACGGGAAGTTACGCGGCTGCGATTCAACCGTTCAAATCGCTCAACGTCTCGTTAAATATTGCGAGGGGTTCATTTTTTAACCAAACTCAATCGAACGTCATTTACGCTTTCGTGCCAGACGTTGATCCCTTTTTCAAAATTACACTCAACATCGCGAATCCGCTCTACTACGAATTAAACGTCTCAAAAATCGAATACCTAGAATTAAGATTGACTGACGAGGAGGACGGATTACTCGATAACATGGAAGAGGATATTACGGCGGTGATACACATAGCTAGATTATAAAATGCCCGCCGCCTCCTCGCATAATCGCATTTGAAATTCTGACATGGGGCTAGTCTTTACGAACCGATTCGCATCGTCCAGAGAGTATAAAACGTACGACTCTCGTTCGAAAAATTCATTAAACAATTGGACTCGATCCAACAAACCGTTAACTTTGAAAAATATAGCTTTTTTAAAATCCTTGGGTTTTTTGGTAAAAAGACATGGCGGGTCTTTTGGACTTTAACGAAGAATCGTCGTTTGATGATTCAATCGAGTCTTACGTGACAATAGCGCATCTTCCGTACGTTACAAATTTTGATTATAACAACGAAATTAGAATACTTTTAAACCAGGCAGACAGTTTGACAGATACTGGGGCATCTTGGATTCGTATAGAAGGGAAAATTAACAAGGGAACTAGCGCTGTGGCACCGTCTCTGATATCAAACGGAATTTTACATCTTTTTGACTCAATAATTTACAAAATTAATCAAACGGAAATTGACAGTGTAAAATCACCCGGTATTGCAGCGACTTTGAAGGCTCTCGTCTCAAAATCACCCAGCGATTTGCCCGTGTTGGAAAATACTGGATTCAGCGATCCGAACGAGACCAATAAAGATAAAGCTCCCAATTGTCTGTTTGGAACCGCAGACTCGAGCGGTAGTGTGCCGTTTACGTCCGTAATTAAACTTCGAGACGTACTGGGGTTCGCGGAAGATTTAAACAATGTTTTGGTCAATACTTCTCAAGAACTAATTTTAACGAGAGCCCCGTCCGATTTTAACGCTTTAATCGGAACCCCCGACGATAAAAACTCTTCAGTGACACTAACGCGCGTCAGTTGGCACGTGCCACAGCTTAAATTGGGCGATTTAGCAAAAACGCAGTTATACAAGCGCCTTTTGAGGGACCCGACTTTTGTGATACCCTTTCGAACGTGGAATTTAATTGAAAACCCCGCGTTGGGCTCAACGAGCGAAATTAATTGGAATTTAAGAGTGACGAGTCAATCGGCTAGACCAAGATACGTCATTGTAGCGTTTTACGTCGATCAGAAAAATAAAATCGACAAAAATTTATCGCTCCCCGCCAGCGTGCCTTTGAAATCAGCGCGCCTTTATTTGAATGAAGAGGTTTTCCCTCACCAAGAGAATTTCTTGGACATTGACAAAAAAATTACGGAAGAACTGTACAATTCGTACGCAGAATTTCAAACTTCGTATTACAACGGAAAAAGTCCTTCGCCGTTGATGAAACGAGGTACTTTGACGTCCCATCCACTTTGCGTGATTGATTGCAGTCGTGTTAAGGAAAATATAAAATCCACGGCGTCCGTCGACGTCCGCCTAGTTTTAAAATTCTCTAAAAACCTCCCTGAAAACACTAGTTGCGTCGCTTTGTTACTTTCAGAAGCCGTCTTGTCTTATCAACCCGTATCTGGAACAACTATTCGCTCATAAAAGGTGCCGGCAAGACCGAGTATCGCTCATTCGACGAAACCACGATGAGTAAAGTTCAGGCTAGTCTCGCCGCTGAAATACACGGACCAGCGCGAAAAAATTATCCGCGCGCTAAAATTATCGTGAAACACGTTTTTAACGATCTTTGGCAAATTGACCTCGCCGACCTTACCAACTTCAAGGACGGAAAATTCAAATTCATTTTGACGGCTATAGATGCCGGTTCAAAACGGGTTTTTCTTAGACCACTAACTTCAAAGCGCGGTCAGGAAGTGGCTAAAAGATTAGAAGAAATATTCGCAGAAAGCAAATTTGTACCAAGACTGATCCAGGCAGATAAAGGAACAGAATTTTGGAACAAGGACGTTTCTGCAATTTTAAAAAAACGAGGAATCAAGCTTTATTTTACCCACTCGGAAAAAAAGGCCGCTATAATAGAACGAGCTAACAGATCGATAAAACAAATTATGTACGAATTAGCCTCGGCCACTGGGAACCACGCGTGGAGTAAATTGCTCCCTAAAATCTCCGAAATTTATAATAACAGGATCCATCGGTCCATTGGCATGGCTCCAGCAGACGTCACAAAAAAAGACGAATCGCTAATATTAAAAAAACTTTTTCCAACTAGACAGAAAAGATTAAAAATTGTGTTCAAAATTGGCGACGTTGTGCGAATTTCGAAACTAAAAGGTACATTTTATAAAACGTATTTGCCAAATTGGACCACACGGCTGTATAAAATTGACGGGATTCGCAACGAGCCCGTACCTTCCTATTATTTACGGGATTTTTATACCGACGAACCAATTAAAGGACGGTTTTATACTCAGGAGTTGAAAAAAACGAATTTTCCTACGACTTATTTAATCGATAAAGTCCTTAAACGCAAAAACAATAAATTGCTCGTACGCTGGTTAGGTTTTGATAAATCTTACGATTCTTGGGTCGACAAAAACCAAATTGCCTAAGTTGCGACCTCAAACGCGCGAAATTAAAACCTTGACACGTATTTGAAACTGGGTAGGTCTGTCTGCGGCATTGGATCTGTAGCATTGCATAACACCGGTCGAGACGCACGAAAAAGTTTAAGGTCGCCCGCACACCCCACCCCTGGCGTCGAGCGAGGGGCCCGGAAGGAGGAGGAAGGCGGTGGGGAGGAATCCCGACCGCCAAATTTTGCAACTTTGGCACAGAAGGAGGGAAGGAGGAGGAGGAGGGGAGCGTGAACCAGAGACCGACCCCCCCACACACCCCACCCCGAACGTCGAGCGAGGGGCGCGAGAAGGAGTGAGGGAAGGAGGAGGAGGAGGGGAGCGTGAACAATCCCCTGGCAAAGAATAACCCCTCCACCTCCCTTCCACCACCTCCTCCTCCCCCCCAAATTTTGCAACTTTTGTCTCAAAGTAGGGGGGCTGTCTGCCCGCGATATAACGAGCCCCAAAATGCGGATTAAGCACAGTTGTCCAGATATCTGCTTTGCCTTCTCATCATCACCAAGTAAGGTTCAAAATGGAACATACTCTTAAAATTGATCCGTTTGCCGGTCAAGACACTGAACATAGTAGCGATAATTTGGTTTACTGTTGTCCGGACAAATGCCTTGTACTTTCCTACGAATACGATGATTATACGTTTGATAACATATGTGATAGATGTTACTTTGCAAGAGTTTGTCGTTGTTCTTGCCAAAATGTACACTTGGGGTTAGAAGATCGGAAAAAAGAAATCGACTTGTGGAACGAATAGGATTTTATAATGCAATTTTTATAATTTATCAAAAAACTAACTTACATTAAACTACATAAGCGTTTTTAACAAAGCTTTTCAGACGGGGTGCTGTGTAACTGGGGTTTGAACATGGATTCGCCTGTAGGACTCGCTACGAATTTTAAAATAAATAACTACTCTAATTTAATAGTAGGTTTAAACGACGTTGGTATTCCAATACTTAAATTTGTAATTGACAAGGTTAGAAAACCTTTTTTTATGTCTGTAAACGATTGGACTTTGTTAAAAGATCACATCGGCACTTACAAATTACATTTAAAAACGACCAAGTTTTTTAAAGGGGACAATTTTGAGGGATCGGTTGATTCTCGCGGTAAAATAACCATTTCGTATTGTTCAAACTGGTTCAACCAGCTAACAGTAACAAAACCGCGATCTATACAATTAACCTTAGCCGATGTTAAACGCATAAAGGAACAGCTTCCTAGAATTGACGAAATCCTAAATAAATTAGCGATGTTATCGCATCCAATGCAAGATGCAGACACTCAAACATCTACAAGCCAGATTATAGATTTCAGATTTCCCCTTCTAACGCCTCAACGTCTATTAACACCGTGCAATAATGTGCAGGAAAATTATTCTAACCAAGAACCACTGGCTATAAAAGCAGAACGTCTAGGATTTTATAATGAGATAGAATAATGAGTGCTCACCCATCATCTTGTCTTTTGTCGGGGTTTTACTTGTTAAAAACACAAATCCCGTTCAATCCGATACAAGCTACATGTTTGCTGTTTTTTGAAGCGTTGGGTATTTTTAACGCTACAACGTGCGATATTTCTAAAGAAAATTTACCCGAATATATATGTTCTAAATTGCCCGAATCCTTGTTGCGTGAAACCAACCCAGACCCAACTTTGGCAATTTTAATTTCTGGCTTCGTTCAAACATTTATAGTTTTAGTGGGGGTGTCTGGATTGTATTTTACAATTTATAAGTTGAGAAAATCCAATTGTAATTGAATGCTCTGTGAGAGTTGCCCTTTAACACTCTGATTTACGTTGTGCCATATAATGTCCCACCCTAACATGTTAGAGGGTGGTCTAAAAAGTACATGAACTTATGTATCTTAGAAGGTAATTAGTTCGTAATTAAGCTAAGTACGCACATAACGCTAAGTTTTTTGGAGAAATAAACGACCGAATAACAAACGTGCCAATTTGAGGAATGTTTATTATTCCCATTCACCAAATTGGCACGTTTTTTGAAAGGTTACCAACTTCGTCACAGTCAGTCCTGCAGCCTCGATCGGAAAAAATGTGAAGAGAATCGTGCCTGCAAATTAAAAACGTGAGTAAATAATTTACTTACCTCGTTATGCGATGAAGATTTTTTCTACCGTGTAGAGTTCTGGGACATAGAAATGGGGACGACTCCCTCCACTTTCCTATACCGTATTATGTTGATAACTCCAATTTGAAAATTTACAAACGATCTAATAATAAACGTGCCAATTTGAGGAATGTTTATTATTCCCATTCACCAAATTGGCACGTTTGTTTGAGAGGTCGCCAACTTCGTCGTCGTCAGTCCTGCGTGCCAGCTCTGGAAGGAATTGAAGAGATCCGACTGCGAATTGAAAACGTGAGTAGAAATGATTTCTTTACCTTAATTTTAACCCTGAGGGGAGGATTCGTCTTGAGGGGGATTTTTTGGTGAAGGGGCCCTAGGACTTTTTCTACGATGTAAAAGAGAGTTTTCTTTTTACCTAGAGGGGGGGTCCGTCTCCCTTAGAGGGGGGAGTTTTGTTGAGGGGGGTTTTGTTGAGGGGGGGCATTTGGTGAGGGGGGAATTTTCCAGGAAAAGTCCCCTCCCTTACCGGTGAGGGGGGGCTAATTTTCTTTTTGATTGACAGGAAAAACCCCCCCTCTTTGTATATACGTGGGGGGGGCAATTTTTGACAGGAAAAACCCCCCCTTCTTCTCCTACTCACAAGTCCCATGTAGATTACTTGGCATAACTTGTACTGAAATTTATCTCTGTTGAACCTCACGTTGTAGTCTCGTGCCTTTTGTAACACGGCTTCTAAATTCCGGTCGTGTTCTTCTTCAGTATTCCCTGTGACGATGAGATCGTCAAAAAGCACTTGTACGCCGGGTAAACTGCCAAAGATTTTGGTGTTTTCACGGTGGAAAATTTCAGGAAAACTTGAGAGCCCATAAGGCATACGTAAGTACCTATAGCGGCCGAAGGCAGTGTTGAAGGTACACAATTTACTTGAAGCTTCATCGAGACAAAAATGATGGAAGCCTTCACGGAAGTCAACTACACTGTAGTATTTACGACCACTTAAATTCGCTGTGAGTTCCTCTTGAGTAGGGATGCTGAAGTGTTCTCTCATCAGGTACTTGTTTAAAGGAATGGGATTTAAGCAGAGCCTGAGGGACCCATCTTTCTTTTCTGCAAGTACAATATCATGTACCCACTCAGTTGGCTCGTCGATTTTTTTTATGATCTCAAGCTTCTCTAAACGGTCAAGTTCTGTTTTCAATTTTGCCTTCAGGACTTCGGGTAGTCGGCGGGCTGATCGGACGACAGGTATGGCATCATCACGAAGTCTGATTTTTATTTGGTGATTGGGAATTTTTCCGACCCCTGTGAAAATATCAAGATTTTTATTCAAGAACTCATCTTTACGAGAGTCGAATTTCTGTGCGGGACGTTTTTCTATGTCCTCAAGAAATTTCCGATTTTTGATGACAACCTGGTCTGTATTTTTGTTAACTTCATGTGAAACATTATAAAGTCTCTTGAGAAGCCCAAATTCAACACAAGCATCAGCGCTTAGGATGGGTGCTGCATCCAAGTCGACAATTAAGAAATCCAAGTCCGCAGATTTATTTTTATAAGAACATGACAACTTTATTACTCCGTAGGGTTTAGTTTTATGTCCCCCGTACGATTTAATGCGCGTCTGTGTCTTTTTTAGATGGGACCCCTTAATTTTCAATTTTTTAAAGACTGCCAGCGGCATTATATTAGCATCACTCGCCGTGTCTAGCTTAAAATTCACTGGAATTTTATTTACGAAAATATACTCTTTCCACAGGCCAGTATGGGAGATGCTATCACAATTTCGAGTGATTTCAACACTTGAACAGTCAAAAACGTCTGAGTCAGGGTCCGAGTCAGAGTTAGAGTGAGAGCTACTGCAGGAGACATTATTCACTCTGTCACCTTTCTTGTGTTTATTCTTCTTATAACGCAATAAACAGCCAACTGGGAAATGATTATAGTTTTTACAGAGCCTACACCGCTTACCGTAAGCTGGGCAGCATCTAGGACCATGTCGGGTGTCACATTTCTTACAGAGATACGTCTTATCATCGTCCTCGTTTTCAGAAGTGTTATAATATCTTTTAGAATGCTTCTCACTCTTCCTCCGTCGATTCATTTGATTGAATGATTTTTTAGTGTAATTTACCTCGGGTGCTGGTTGCGGAGACCCAGTGATTTCTAGCTTGTAGTTACGAGCGAGTTCGGCTGAACGACAGAGTGCTTCCATTTCGGATAGTTTCATGGGCGCAGACTGTTTTAGGAGGATTTGCTGGACTTCCGGATCATTTATGTGTGTTACTATATGATCCATGATCATCCTATCCGAGTACGAAACCTTACACTCCTCTATCGAACATGTGAAATCGCACTGAGTCGCTTGAGTTTTCAACTCAGTCAAATAACTATCAAAGCTCTTACCTGGGCCCTGGGTAATTTTGTGGAATTTGAAGGTTTCGATCGCTAAATTTTTTACCGGGATGCAATATTTATCGAAGGATACAATTAGCTTGTCCAGAGTGTCCTTTGCATCAGATGCGAAGGTGTTGTAAACATCGACTGCATTGTCCCCCATGTGGGTTAACAGCAAAGCAATTTTCATTTCCTCGTCCTTTGATTTTAATTTCCCGACGGCCTTCATATTCCAATAGAAAGATTCCTTCCACTTCGGCCATTTGGCTGCCAAAGTGTGGTCGAAAACCAGCGGGGAAAGACGAAACGCTGAACCCAATTCTGCCGAGGTCATGGCGAGTTGTTTACGTCGGCCGATCAATTTTATTCTTCGTTATATTATTTCCGCGGGTTCGTTGGCGGTTTCCGGAGAGAACTCTATTTTACGGCACTCGCGAACGGAAAACACTGACACCAAGTACTATTAAGTGAATTATGTCGACGGGAATATAAAAGAAAGAGAGCACGTTTAGTTTGAGACAGCTTTATCTAATAGGTATGAATCGAATAACAATGCAAGAGTGGACAGGAGCTTGAACGCATGCGCCAACTGTTGACAGTTCAGTGATGCGTAATACAACAGTAAGGTCCCAAAAACTTTAAGAACGAAGTTTAGAGAACTCAGTTTTGTGATTTAGAGAATACAGCCATAGAGTAAGACCAATTGGAGAGAGTCTCTTTATGGTCGGTAAACTAGAATGCCAGGTAAACTAGGGCCTGTTTTGGCCTTTTATAAGGAAGGTCATGAGTGAAAGGCGTGTCCGAACTGTGGTTAGAGCCTTCCTCCTAACAATTTGTCATACATCGTGAATAAAAATCAGTTTTTTTTTTGGTATTTTTAAAAAATTTCATGCAGGCAATCGTGCAGCAACGGAAGACTTAGGGCGTTTCTTCCCATTGTAATTGGCAATGACTGTTCTATAGGAAAGCTACTAGAAAAACATGAAACATCATGGCACATCAAACTTTCTCATAACATACCATCATAGCACAAGTAAATCTGCAACTTTCAACGAAGAATTAGTTGTCATTCCAGCAAGCTTGGGACATGGTATTTTGTTTTTATTGAAGTTTATTTAGTGGAGAATAGATTACAAAATAATGTTTCAGGAAACACTCCCTAATCATTCACGTAGTCAAACAAAACCCAGCTCATCATCTGAGCTGTAGCCTTCCGCCATGTTGAAGATTGTAGATGTGCCAAGATGTCAGATGATTTTAGTTGTGCTATGATAACTAAATCAGAAATTACAGCGTTTCAAGTGGAGCAATCAAAAAACTAAGTCCGCCAATCACTCAGGCGCGAAAATTCACATAAGAAACCGTTCTAACCTCATTTTCGACAAAATGTTAGATGTGCCATGATGCATCTTAAGCGACGTGATATGCCCCTTAGATCTTTCATACTACACAATGAAAATTTAAATTAATATGATTTTCATCGTTCTACCTTCAAGTTCATTGAAAATAATAAACGAAAACAAAGATTATAAAGTTAGGTAGAATAGCTGAAATAGGAGTCGTATTCCAACGCCCAATCTTTTCAAGTCATAGAGGGCTCGTCAAAACCAAAACTTTTTATGTGTGAAGGTGCTCGTTGAAGAGGTTGCTGTGTAGAAGAGCTAGCAGCACAGTCAGGGGTTGATTTATTAGGGCAACCTCTTTTTTTAGAAACAGCTTCTGCATCATGCAGTAGAACTTGAACCAAACTGAAGATTCTAAGACGGTGAACACTCAGAAAATGATTATGATAACGTGAAAGAAGGATCAATATTGGTACACATATAAATAGGTAGTTATGATGACCTGTGTGAAATGGGCCATAGGCGCCCAGCCATAGATTTAAGGCGCGCCTAGAATAACCCGCAACACTTCCCGAGCCGCGCGGCCACATCATTCCGTTACAACAGAACTTCTTATTCGCCCAACTTCTCGAATCCATCAAAAAACGAATCTCCACTGAAATTTTCTTGAAGTTCTGACATGAATGAAGCCTGTAGAACTATGGACAACCATTTTCAACAGCATTAATTCGTGCATTCAACAAGATAGGTAATAGGTAGGTACGATAGTAAGCAGAGTTGAACACACTGTTAACTAAATTACTTTTTCAAATCGAAATTCCCACCCACCATTTTCTAGTATAAAGTTGAGGATATGTTACTCCAACATTCACTAGAGTTTGGAGAGATTTGAAGATGACTATTTTTTGTAAAGTGCGAAAGTGTTCGAAATTTCTACTGAAATCAGCTATCACCCAAAATCGGCCGTTCATAACTTTTCTCCTGTTGATCCGGAATCTACCAAATTTCAGTATATTATCCACCAGTTATATAAGAAACATATCCCAGAATTTCGTGCATGTAGCTCAGTCGTAAGTACCCAGCCATAGATGATTTGTGCGAGAAAACGTGTGTTGCGGTATCAGAACAGGTGGCACACCAACTTCATACATCCATTACTTTTTTTAAACAAAATTCCCACCCACCATTTTTTGGTATAATGTTGGGGATATGTTACTCTAACATTCACTAGAGTTTGGAGAGATTTGAAGATGACTATTTTTCGTAAAGTGCGAAAACGTGGTTCTGTAGTAGTTGTGATTACAGAACCTCGGCAACTTCTTACAACCATCACTTTTTTTAAACAAAATTCCCACCCACCATTTTTTAGTTTAATGTTGAGGATATGTTACTCTAACATTCACTAGAGTTTGGAGATATTCGAAGATGACTATTTTTTGTAAAGTGCGAAAATGTCGTTCTGTAGTAGTTGTGATTATACATTCGCGGCAACTTCTAAGATCGATTACTTTTTCTATTCAGAATTCCCACCCACCATATTTTAGTATATGGTTGAGGATATGTTAGTCGACTTAGTTTTCGTGTACTTTTTTGGTTCACGTCACGTCAATGACGATTTTTCAGACTTATCTAAGAAATCTAGGACTAAAATCAAAATAGGCATAGGTAGGGAATGAATACTTTCGCACTTTACAAAAAATTGACATCTTTAAATCTCTCCAAACTGTAGTGGATGTTAGCGTAACATATCCTCAACATTATACTAAAAAATGGTTGGTGGGAATTTCGATTAAAAAAAGTAATCGGTCTTGGAAGTTGCCGAGGTTCTGTAATTACAACTGCTACAGAACCACATTTTCGCACTTTACATAAAATAGTCATCTTCAAATCTCTCCAAACTCTGGTGGATGTTAGAGTAACATATCCTCAACATTATACTAAAATATGGTGGGTGGGAATTTTGTTTAAAAAAATTAATGGATGTATGAAGTTGGTGTGCCACCTGTTCTGATACCGCAACACACGTTTTCTCGCACAAATCATCTATGGCTGAGTACTTACGACAGGTACATCCATGAAATTCTGGGATATGTTTCTTATATAAGTGGTGGACATTATACTGAAATTTGGTCGATTCCGGATCGATAGGAGAAAAGTTATGAACGCCCGATTTTGGGTGATAGCTGATTTCAGTAGAATTTTCGAACACTTTCGCACTTTACAGAAAATAGTCATCTTCAAATCTCTCCAAACTCTGGTGGATGTTAGAGTAACGAATCCTCAACATTATACCAAAAAATGGTGGGTGGGAATTTTGATTTAGAAAAGTAATGGATGTATGAAGTTCGTTTGCCACCCGTTCTGACGCTGGTAAGTGTTGCGGGTTAGTCTAGGCGCGCCTTAAATCTATGGCTGGGTACTTACGACTGAGCTACAAGCACGAAATTCTGGGATGTGTTTCTTATATAACTGGTGGATAATATACTGAAATTTGGTCGATTCCGGATCGATAGGAGAAAAGTTATGAACGACCGATTTTGGGTGATAGCTGATTTCAGTAGAATTTTCGAACACTCGCACTTTACAAAAAATAGTCATCTTCAAATCTCTCCAAACTCTAGTGAATGTTAGAGTAACATATTCTCAACATTATACTGAAAAATGGTGGGTGGGAATTTTGTTTAAAAAAAGTAATGGATGTAAGAAGTTGCCGAGGTTCTGTAATCACAACTACTACAGAACCACATTTTCGCACTTTACGAAAAATAGTCATCTTCGAATATCTCCAAACTCTGGTGGATGTTAGAGTAACATATCCTCAACATTATACTAAAATATGGTGGGTGGGAATTTTGATTTAGAAAAGTAATGGATGTTTGAAGTTCGTGTGCCACCTGTTCTGATACCGCAACACACGTTTTCTCGCACAAATCATCTATGGCCGGGTACTTACGACTGAGCTACAAGCACGAAATTCTGGGATATGTTTCTTATATAACTGGTGGATATTATACTGAAATTTGGTAGATTCCGGATCAACAGGAGAAAAGTTATGAACGGCCGATTTTGGGTGATAGCTGATTTCAGTAGAATTTTCGAACACTTTCGCACTTTACAGAAAATAGTCATCTTCAAATCTCTCCAAACTCTGGTGGATGTTAGAGTAACATATCCTCAACATTATACTAAAAAATGGTGGGTGGGAATTTTGTTTAAAAAAAGTAATGGATGTAAGAAGTTGCTGAGGTTCTGTAATCACAACTACTACAGAACCACATTTTCGCACTTTACGAAAAATAGTCATCTTCGAATATCTCCAAACTCTGGTGGATGTTAGAGTAACATATCCTCAACATTATACTGAAATATGGTGGGTGGGAATTTTGTTTAAAAAAATTAATAGATGTATGAAGTTGGTGTGCCACCTGTTCTGATACCGCAACACACGTTTTCTCGCACAAATCATCTATGGCTGGGTACTTACGACTGGGCAACAAGCACGAAATTCTGGGATATGTTTCTAATATAACTGGTGGATAATATACTGAAATTTGGTAGATTCCGGATCAATAGGAGAAAAGTTATGAACGCCCGATTTTGGGTGATAGCTGATTTCAGTAGAAATTTCGAACACTTTCGCACTTTACAGAAAATAGTCATCTTCAAATCTCTCCAAACTCTGGTGGATGTTAGAGTAACATATCCTCAACATTATAATAAAAAATGGTGGGTGGGAATTTTGTTTAAAAAAAAGTAATGGATGTAAGAAGTTGCCGAGGTTCTGTAATCACCACTACTACAGAACCACATTTTCGCACTTTACGAAAAATAGTCATCTTCGAATATCTCCAAACTCTGGTGGATGTTAGAGTAACATATCCTCAACATTATACTAAAAAATGGTGGGTGGGAATTTTGTTTAAAAAAAAGTAATGGATGTAAGAAGTTGCCGAGGTTCTGTAATCACAACTACTACAGAACCACATCTTCGCACTTTACGAAAAATAGTCATCTTCGAATATCTCCAAACTCTGGTGGATGTTAGAGTAACATATCCTCAACATTATACTAAAAAATGGTGGGTGGGAATTTTGTTTAAATAAAAGTAATGGATGTAAGAAGTTGCCGAGGTTCTGTAATCACAACTACTACAGAACCACATTTTCGCACTTTACGAAAAATAGTCATCTTCGAATATCTCCAAACTCTGGTGGATGTTAGAGTAACATATCCTCAACATTATACTAAAAAATGGTGGGTGGGAATTTTGTTTAAATAAAAGTAATGGATGTAAGAAGTTGCCGAGGTTCTGTAATCACAACTACTACAGAACCACATCTTCGCACTTTACGAAAAATAGTCATCTTCGAATATCTCCAAACTCTGGTGGATGTTAGAGTAACATATCCTCAACATTATACTAAAAAATGGTGGGTGGGAATTTTGTTTAAAAAAAAGTAATGGATGTAAGAAGTTGCCGAGGTTCTGTAATCACAACTACTACAGAACCACATCTTCGCACTTTACAAAAAATAGTCATCTTCAAATCTCTCCAAACTCTGGTGGATGTTAGAGTAACATATCCTCAACATTATAATAAAAAATGGTGGGTGGGAATTTTGTTTAAAAAAAAGTAATGGATGTAAGAAGTTGCCGAGGTTCTGTAATCACAACTACTACAGAACCACATCTTCGCACTTCACGAAAAATAGTCATCTTCGAATATCTCCAAACTCTGGTGGATGTTAGAGTAACATATCCTCAACATTATACTAAAATATGGTGGGTGGGAATTTTGTTTAAAAAAATTAATGGATGTATGAAGTTGGTGTGCCACCTGTTCTGATACCGCAGCACACGATTTCTCGCACAAATCATCTATGGCTGGGTACTTACGACTGAGCTACATGCACGAAATTCTGGGATATGTTTCTTATATAACTGGTGGATAATATACTGAAATTTGGTAGATTCCGGATCGATAGGAGAAAAGTTATGAACGACCGATTTTGGGTGATAGCTGATTTCAGTAGAATTTTCGAACACTTTCGCACTTTACAGAAAATAGTCATCTTCAAATCTCTCCAAACTCTGGTGGATGTTAGAGTAACATATCCTCAACATTATACTAAAAAATGGTGGGTGGGAATTTCGATTTGAAAAAGTAATTTAGTTAACAGTGTGTTCAACTCTGTTTACTATTGTACCTACCTATTACCTACCTTGTTGAATGCACGAATTAATGCTGTTGAAAATGGTTGTCCATAGTTCTACAGGCTTCATTCATGTCAGAACTTCAAGAAAATTTCAGTGGAGATTCGTTTTTTGATGGATTCGAGAAGTTAGGCGAAGAAGTTCTGTTGTAACGGAATGATGTGGCCGCACGGCTCGGGAAGTGTTGCGGGTTAGTCTAGGCGCGCCTTAAATCTATGGCTGGGCGTCTATGGCCCATTTCACACAGGTGTTATGATGTTGTAAAAATTACCTATTATGATACCCATTCAACTCAGTTATTTTAATCTGTATTACAACCGATTCGTCTCTTTGACGAACAGCATATCGATACCTCTGCGCCCAAAGGGCCAAACTGCTTTTTCTTGTTCAAAGGGCCAAACTGAAATCCGTTTCAAGGTCAGAAGTCCGAAGGGCCAAACTGGAATTTAAACGAAAAGTGATTAGGGCCAAACTGCATCCATCTACGTGATTCATAGGGCCAAACTGCTGATCTCACCAACTAAAACGCAGCCACAAACTACTCTGATTGCTATTTGCGTGTCAGAGACAAATATAATGGCACAGAACCACAACAACTGACTAGAAAATCGATCTCTGACCCTTTATTATGTTCACGTCCA
The DNA here is from genome assembly GCA_009739505.2 of Apolygus lucorum. NCBI lineage: Eukaryota > Metazoa > Arthropoda > Insecta > Hemiptera > Miridae > Apolygus > Apolygus lucorum. Next base: position 11,949,508 of record CM019183.2, read on the forward strand.
CTACCTACCAACTTGTTCCATCCTGTGTTTTTGTTATATTATATTCAATAATGAACCTTTGGAATCGACCAATAAACCATTTTTTAACCCCTCCCCCCTCAAAATTTGTTGGTTGACGTTTCAAGGTACGTAGAATCCAAAAATCGAATAAAAATTTGGTCGTCCGTCCGCCGTACGCGGCACTTTCCCCACTTAGCATTGACCGATTTTGATGAAATTTGGGATGTAGGCTCCATTTGGGGTCTACTTGTGCCCCGAAGATTTTGGTTGATGTCGGTCACTTCTAAGGGTTGAAAAATAACGGTTGAAATTTTGAAAACGCCGTAACTCAAAATATTCTGATGTAAAGGTATTGTTTTTCCATCAGTTTTTGCGTTCGAGTCCACCAAGGTAGGGGAAGCTTTGTTTTCACTTTTCTAGTTTTTAAAAAAATGTTCTCCAGAAACAAAGTTTCCACTCGTTTCGGACCTTTCTGAACAATTTTGGTTCCGTGTCTGTCTGTCTGTCCGTGTGTCTGTCATGAAATCCTTGCGCACCCATAACTTCTACATTTTTCATCCGATTTCAATGAAAATTTCAGGGATTGTACGGAATAGCGTGTAGATGGTCCCCTATAAAAATCATCGCCTACAGACTAATAGTTGCTACTGCGCATGTGCAAACGTGTATTTCGTTGTACCAGCCATAAGTTTCACATGTTCAAACGTGAAATATTTGTAACTGTCATAACTTCTACTTTTTCATCCAATGTCGGCGAAATTTCTCAGGATTGTTCAAATTGGAGTGTAGATAGTCCTCTATGAAGGTAGTGCAAGGTACTTATAAGTACCTCTAAGTACCTCTATCGATCTCTATAGAGATCGATGTTTTTTGAGACTAGTACTATGTATCGGATCAACTATACCTACAATTGGGTTATGGATACGAGGAAGCTATGTGCCACAACCACTTGGCAGGCGTTTCTTTTGATTGTCTTTAGTACAATCTATTCTCCCTCCACTCGTTCTTTCTCGAATGTGGTTTTGGAAAAGGTGATTTCAAACGATGGCTAGAACTCGAAGGGGGAAGCAAGGGAAAGTGTTCTCAACCAGATCTCAGCTCATGGTTTTTCGGGCCCTACAACAACTGAGAGAGGTATAATATACCTTCATACCATTATACCTCAATATATTATAATGATTATTCGAATAGTTTCGATTAAATTGACTAGAATATTTTTTATGACTTATGGCTCTTGAATCAGTAAGATTTGGCAGAATCGAGTTCGTTCTTTCAAGTCCTGATGTTTGCTTAGGTACAGACGATTCAGTTAAACAACTAAATCAATCAAATTGCATTGAATCAATTGAGTTCAAGTCTGAACACCAGAAAGATAGGTAACTTGTCAAGTGTAATGATAATTTTCTTGCCGTCCAGTTGTGTCAATGTGACCACTCCTGCTTTTTCCTTCAGTTTGTGTACCAAAGGGGCGATTCCTCACCAGTACCACGCAGAATACTTCCAGATGAAGAATAAGCTCAACATACGTGATGAGCTCATTGAGACAAATGAAGAGGAGAATGCTGAATAGATGACGATAAAATCAATGATTTTTAGATTTGTTTCAAATGCTATGCTGTTCATTTACTATTGGAATAATTAAAATTTCGTTATCCGTGTTTCAGAAATTACTTAATTTCTGTGTTTTGGTAATAGAATGGCACTATTCAACCATACCTACGTGAGTTAAAATCGGGGTTTCAAAGAAAGACGAAAATATAAGTGATTGGACAGGTACAAAATACCCAGAGAGTTGTAAAAATGGGTTGTTAATTATAATAATTTATTAACGTTTAATTTCAACTTATGTATTAATTGAAGAAGAAATTGCAGATTGACCAGAGCAATTTCCAGTTGAAGGAAAGTCGCAAACCTTAGGGCCAAACTGGCAGTTTGGCCCCTTGTCGCTCACAGATCTCAAGGTCAAATTATGGCCATAGGGCCAAACTGGACCTCTTCCCAGTTTATCTTTTTTTCTTAATATTACAAATTGCGGATGATTAAAAAACGGTTGGGAATTCAATCTTACATAGATTTTGGACCAATTACAAAAAAAACCTAGTTGACTTCATGTACACTGGCCTCGCTACAATCGTTCGCGTTTTAGAAATAGTAGTTCCGGAAGCAGTTTGGCCCTTTGGGCGCAGAGGTATCGATATTATATCTGTATTACAACTCATTCGTCCGATCGACGAATGAAATCTTCCTATGATCACAACTCATTCGTCGGATCGACGAAGTGACTTGAAATAGAACAAAACTAACTCAAGAACACATGCGTGGAAGGCACTTTCCCCTTTCGCATTCGATGGCCAACAGATCCGTGGTAGCATATCTGAAGCAGCATCATTTTCTGGCCACCCACCTATTTGCTATCACTGATACAATTATTGAAATTCGTCGCTTCGACTAACAGTTGCATTCTAGGGTTAAAATTAAAATACTTTCAATAAAAATATCTGTTATCATTCCTCTTTACTACTGCACCGAAGCCCTTCTCACTTACCAGTGACTATGGTGTGGAGAGCTGAAGACCAGCACTTTAGCTGTTTAATATCAACCCATCAGGGAGTAACATAGGTATTGTAACATAATTTGAATGAACGATCTATGTAATGAAACCACCCAAATATGAAAACGAGCGGGGCCCACGTGTGCGAATAATGGTGCACGCGTTCATGAAGTACCACCACCAGTTTCACACAAGAACCATTAGATAATAATACTTATGAGTGATTTGGAACCACAACTACTTTATTTACTTACGTTCAAACAACAGTCACCTCGAGAAGTCTTGAAAGTAAGGTCAGAAGAAGAGACAAATGGAGAAGTTATGTTTTCTTCTGAGATCTGAAATCTCTTTAGAAATGGAAATTGGTGTGACGCTAATTGGTGTTTAGCGTCAAATTGGAGTTCAAGGAAGTGAAGGATACTTCTTCCATGAAGTAGTGTGTTCCATGTCCGACGTAGTCTAGCATCCATGCACACGAATTCCACTAATATTATTCCCCACTTCACTGAATTCCTCTGACTACCAGAGACAAGTCTGAAAGTGAGTAAAGTATTAAAGTAAGTAAGTATCCTCAGGGATAATTATTAAGATTTCCAGTTATATTCTCTTACCTTCGATTGATGAATCGGGATTATTGATCACTATAATCAACGTTGAACAAACAAAATCTATTATAATATAAAACTGTACTTGAAATGTAACATGAGTGGTACAGCGAGTATAAAACGTTAGTCAAAAGTTCAAACATCGAAAATAGTAGAGGTAATACAAAAACAGGAGCTGAGGCCGGGGAAGACGAAGCACCCATCAGGGCAGCCAACATCAAAATAATAAAAATGAGAGCCGTTTCTTTTCACTCCCTCCCGGATCCATTTTTATGCAATCGTTAGTTAATATTTTGAAAGAAACTCTCATAATGAACTTGGTATACGTGAAATTAATCGGATCATGTCAATCTACCTGAAATCAAAACGTACATGCCATTAGCTAGAAATCTATTTCATTAACTAGCATTTTTCTGAAAGTAAGAAACTTTTGTCTGGCCAATGGTTTCGTAAAGAAATCTCCCAGCTGCTTATTTGTCTCGAGCCATTCCAAAGTGATTCGCCCATGTTTCAATTCTTCCCGAACGTAATGGAAACAAAGTTTAGTTAGGTGCTTGAAAGTGGTAGAATCTTCTATCTCAGCAAGTCGAATGGCAGATTTGTTGTCTTCAAAAACTCGTGGAATGATGTCAGCGCAGACTATCCTTTGACACATGGAACTTAAGTTGGCCAATTCACGACAAGCTACTGATAAAGCTACATATTCACACTCGGAGGATGACAGAGCCACGTGGTTTTGCTTCTTAGTCCTCCAAGAAACAAGGTCTCCATATAAAAATATGGCATAACCTGTCGTTGAGTGGCCTTCTGAGTCATTTATCCCAAGTGAAGCATCTACGTAGCACTTTATGCTATTATCTTCACAGCCAGAGAGTGTGAGTCCATAGCTGATTGTGCCGGCCAGATACTTCAGCACACGTAACACAAGTTCCCAATCTGCATCTGTATAGTTTGACTGGCGCCTGCTCAAAACGTTAGTAGCGTAGGCTATGTCAGGTCGCGTCCCATTCTGTAGATATAGAAGGCTGCCAATGACTTGTCTATACGGATGATTGACAGCTTTATCAATATTTAATTCAGGTTTCCTATTTTCTTCACCAGGTCTCATTGGGGTGCTTACTGATCGCCTGGCTTCCACATTGAAACGTTTGAGAAGCGATTTAACAAATTCTGTCTGGTGAATAAAAATTTTTCCATTTTGACGATCTCTCTGAATTTCTAATCCTAAAAATTTTGAGGGCTCCCCAAGTTCTTTTATCTCAAATTCCTTTTTCAACAATTTCTTGATTTCATTTTCTTTCGATTTACTATTACTGACAAGAAGAATGTCATCGACATAAAGTAAAAGGACTGCAAAATCATTTTCAGACCTCCATAAAAATAAACATGGTTGAAAATCGTATGGTTTGAAATTCAATTTTTCCATGGCTTCTTGAAAGCGCAGGAACCAACGTTTTGAGGAAACTTTGAGTCCATAAATAGAGCGTTTTAATTTACACACGTTATCCTTCTGAAATTGTGATGAGACCTCTAGATAGTCACACAGACCATCTGGTACCTCCATATAGACGGTCTTTTCAAGAGTGCCATTTAAAAAGGCTGTTTTCACGTCGTACTGGATAAGTTCTAAATTGAATTTATTCGCAATAATCAACATGAAACGGACGTCAGTGAGTCTGGCAACTGGGGCGTATGTTTCAGACAAACCATATATGTTGGTGTCTGAAAAACCTTTCGCTACTAGTCTACTTCTATAACGTAGTTTGCCATTTGTTTCATGTTTGATTTTATGGACCCAACGGCATTTCATGATCTTTGCATTAGGAGGTAAATCCTTTTTAAGAATGATGTCCCAAGTGTCACACTTGAGAAGTGCATCAAATTCCGTATTCATGGCGTCTATCCATTGTTTCGAATCTTTTGCATTTATGGCATCACAATACGTGAGAGGTTCTTCATTTACCAAGCGTTCACTTGCTGCAAGTAGTGCCATATCATTTTCACTTTCACCTTCAAGTTCTTGGAATAAATCAAATTCAGAAGTGCTACCAATCCATTTTACATTTTCGGGGTTTGTTTTCTTCTCTGTTTGCTCAGTTTCTGGCAAGGTATTCTGAATGGGTCGATCACATTCAACTTCTGAAATAGATTCTGGTTCCAAGTTAAAATCTGATGTATTTATAGGCTCTTGAGTGAGTTCAACAGGATCATTACCAGTTATTCGGAGTTCAAAATCGTCATCATTGCATCGCAAGTCTTTGTGGTCTCCATACACCCTTGACTCAATGAATTCTACGTTTTTGGATCGAATGATTGTTTTCTTGTCCCCATTCAACAAAACATAACCAGTATTGGTGCACTCTAATAAAAAAGCAAGTTTTGCCTTGGGCGCGAATTTTGATTTGCTGTGATGGTCCAGAACATAAGCTTCGCAGCCAAAGCGCCTCATGTACTTTAATTTAGGTGGTTTTCCAATGACCATTTCATATGGGGTGTTGAAATTGTTGGATGAGGTAGGTGTTCTGTTGTGAACGAAAGTTGAATGCCTCATGGCATGGTTCCAAAAATATGTGGGCATTCTAGCTGAGATTAAGTTAACTCTTATGCTGGATGAGAGGGTATAATTCCAGCGCTCAGCACAGCCATTGTGCTGAGGTGTGGATGGCTCACAGGATATTAATGAAATGTTTTCTCGTATGAGCAAATTTTTCATTTCAGTGGTCCTATATTCAGTTCCCCCATCTGTTAGGATTTGTACTAATTTTGCCTCAGGACCCTTGAGATTTCTTATTTCCGCTAAACATTCAGCAAGTGCAAGATGTACTCTTGTCTTGTCAAAAATTTCGTATGCCATTACATACCTTGTTGCATCATCTATGAAGCTAACAATGTATTTACTCATTGTTTTGAAGCCTCCAGGCTTTATAGGACCCATGAGGTCACTCCACATACGATGAAAGGGGATGTCATAACGAACCCTGACATTGTTGCAAGGTTGTCTCTTGGCTTTTGCTTGCTTGCATGCAGCACAATCCAGAATGTTGTTTGGAAATTTCACTTCTTTTAGGAGAGGAATCAATTTAGCTGCCTTTTCCAAATATCCTTTCGATACATGGTTCAGGCGAAGGTGCCAAAGCAATCCAACGTTATCACGAAGATTGGGTGTTGATTCTTTTTGTAGCGATACTAAATCATATCTGTTGATACTAGAATCACTCACATCAGTAGATTTATTTACGTCAGTCATAGTTACGTCAGAGACATTACTAGCATCTGAAGGGGTTTCAGATCTAATGCGTTTGTATTCAGTATCGATGTTGTGTGTTTCCTCTGACAGTCTCTTTCTCCCTCCCAGAGGAATACCATGACATCCAGGAACAGGGTCAGAATTATCCGTCAAAAATGACATGCCAGCTCCATAGAGTACCTGGTGCGCAATGTTGGAGCGGGCAACAGCAGACAAATTAACAAAGGGAACAACAAATTGCACCCACCAGAATGGTTTGATAAATCTGCCTTCTTTAATCAAATCCCCTGAGTACTTATCCCACAGTTCAACAGTATCATCTGTAAAAACAGCACGAAGACCATTGGCCACCTGCTTACGTAAACTAAAAAGGTTTTCTGAAAGATCTGGGGCGTACAGAACATCCTGCAAACAACCATGGCTTTTGGTTTCATTATTATAAAATATAATGTCACCAGTCTGACGAATAATAAGGTCGGCATTTCTGTTTTTATTAGCACACGTTATATATTTTGGACTTTCTAAATCACGTAAGGTAGCAAAGCAGTCCAACCTGTTTACAATATGTTCTGTACTACCTGAGTCAATAACCATTGATAACGTAATTTCAGACTCAGACTTACGTTCAATAGCAGAAAAAGCTGCTTGATATTCACCATCAGCGTGACGATAATGGGCATACATGGCTGTGTCTGTATCCTCATCTTCTGTTTCTTCTTGAACCCAGGCCATGTGTTGTTCAGCTGGAAGATGCTGGGTAGCAGGATCTAAGGTTATTGCCAGATAGGTTTTCCCTTGCTTGGCCCTCCTCTTTGACCTCTCCAAGGCCTTGTGAAATGGCATGCGTTTATTTCGGCGGCTGGTTTTTGTGAGTGATTTAAATTGGGGTAGTTTATTACCCTGGTTGTCTTTCGAGTTTGAAGGTTGTTGGTCTTTCTCTCGATACTTTTGCGTCATATTACTTGATGCTTGGGGGCAGTCTGTCGAAAGATGACCAAACTCTTTACAGATGTAACAGATCCTGCCTGGCCTTCGGCAGAAGCTGGCCGTATGGCCATTGAGTCCACAGTTCTTGCATTGGATTTTTGGCTTCTTTTGAGATATTTGATATTTGCTTGATGACCCATAGTTACGAGAGTGCTTATTGCTTGTGCTTGCCATGAGTGCATTTTCATTAGTCTCAGTTTCATTCCTCGAAGTACGGTTGTGAAGTACTTTCAAGTCATCCTCTTCTGCAAGCAACAATTCTTTGAGTTCAGCAATGGACCTTCCAGGACGTGGTTCTCTTTTGAATGCACCGACAATCTCTGGGAGCGCATCAGAGAATGCCATCAGTAATGTATGCTTAATTGCTGGATCTGTGAGATGCGCATCAGGACACTTTCTGATTTTCTCAGTCAACTCATCGAATTGCGTGAGGAATTCGAGAACTGATTGTTCTTTTGGATGGTAAGTCATCTTGTACAATTTCTTTCTCAATTCATGCTCGGTATTCATGCTAATGGATTCACACATCTTTTCCAGGGAGTTCAACAATTCCACTGGATCTGTAGAATACCTCACTTGACGCTGATATTTCTGGTCAAGGTTTGAAAGAAGGTATGACATGACTGAACTTCTCATTTGGTCAATGTGAGTGTCTGGATACTGCTCACGTGATGTCTGATCCTTTTCCACTAGGAACAAGCAGTCCTGTGAAAGGAGTTCAAAACGAATGCGACGTTTCCACAATGAGAAGTCTGTTTCAGGCATCAGTTTATTATCTCCTTTGGTAAACTTAGGCAGACGAAAATATCCATGTTGATGAGGACGACTGGGGTTACGCGTGGCAGCTTCTCTGATAGAAGGTTGATCTGGAATGTTATGACAAGGTTCGAGTTGTTCAAGAGTGTTTTTCAGAAGATCCTCGTAAAATTCTTTGCATTCTTGAAGACGCTTTTCAGAATTTTCTTTGTACTGCTGAAATTCATCTTGTAGGCTCTTGATGGCCTTATCCATTTCCGCTTGACCCTTCTTCATCATCTGTCTAGTGTGATTTCTTGCCATGGTTAATGCTTCACGACGAGCATTCAGAATTGGATCAATTGAAGAATCCATCTGTAAGGAGATTGTATGGCTCACGTAAGTTAAGAATCACGTGAGTTAAGCAAATTGTACGGTTCACATAATTTGAGAATTACATAATCTAGGAAAATTGTTTGGTTTTTAATGAGTCAGCAATGATTTAAACATTGTAAAAAAAATACTCCCTCCTAACGTAATAACGTACGAGGTTCCATAACTGATCTGACTAGATACAACAGTTGAAGGCAGAATTTGAAATCCATGATAAGTTTGTAGGAAAAGGCCCCAGTCTGTAGGCAGTGAAATGGTTGGGGGAAAGCGACCTAAGAAAGCTGCTCTGCACTGAATTTATCCAGTTTCTGACAACCATCTTTAGGAGGCCGTCAGCACAACTATAAGGCTGTGCTCCATTCGCAGTATGCCAGTAACCGATCAAGAACAAGTCTTGAAGGATTCTTTTGACTGTTGGGGACTTATACCAAATGCGATTGAGCGGGATTCTAACTGACATAAGTTTTCAATTCCCACAAACTTTGCCTGTTACTTAGACATTGCTCTATCTTGGGCGAGTACATACTTACTGGGGTACTTGAACATAAAAGGTGATCACTTATACCTGATTATGATACCCACCAGGATGTGAGAAAATTTTCCAATTGATGAATCCTCTAGCCTCAGTACGTAATTGTGGCAATGAAAAATATTTTTATACAAGTCGGAAGTCCAATTAGCACATAGGTATCCACCTGAAAATTATAATAAGTGATAAGTACAATAATTCTTGGAAATTTCTCAAAACTGTGGATTTTTAAATCCATTTAAAAGCACGTGAGTAATTACTCAAGTAGAACCACATAGGTAACTGACATAGGTAGGACCATGTAGGCACTGATTTAGATAGGACCACATAGGTAGGTCCACTTAGGTACTGTCATAGGTAGGACCACATAGGTCTATCACGTAGACAGGACCACAAAGGTTACTGAAAAAGGTGAAATCACTTGGCACAGATTATGTAGTTAATTGACATAAATGGGGTGTCATTTAAAACAAAATGTTTTAAATCCACACATAAGTTGGTTGTTCTACAATTTATTTGATCCCAATATTTACAACTGAATCCATGGCTAAATGTCACTGATTTATCTTCTTGTAACCTCCATCAGTGGGTAACTTTATCACTTAATGCCTATAGGACTTAAACTATTTCTCCAACAGATGTCCCACACAGTAGGTAGGTACTTCTCCCATCTGCAAAGTAGATTTCGCAAATCTGACGGACATAGGTAAAGTAGGTAACGATGAGTGACGTGAACCATCATCATTCTGTTGGGTAACCCATGGTTGATGTCGTTGTTTCATACATTGAGTTTAGTTTTGTACACGAATCAGTTGTCATGCACATCAAACTACCGTAGTATGAATATTTTTCTCGAATATAACGTAAGTAAGGTGGAAATAAATTAATGGACAAACACACAAAATCATAACGTGAGTTTTTGAAGTTCAACCCCAACTCGCCAAAGCAGGTTCCCCCCAGAACCAAGAGCATGAGCTCATATTAAGATTTCCAGTTATATTCTCTTACCTTCGATTGATGAATCGGGATTATTGATCACTATAATCAACGTTGAACAAACAAAATCTATTATAATATAAAACTGTACTTGAAATGTAACATGAGTGGTACAGCGAGTATAAAACGTTAGTCAAAAGTTCAAACATCGAAAATAGTAGAGGTAATACAAAAACAGGAGCTGAGGCCGGGGAAGACGAAGCACCCATCAGGGCAGCCAACATCAAAATAATAAAAATGAGAGCCGTTTCTTTTCAATAATTGGTCCATGGGTGGAAGTCATGTACATGGATGTTGGAATACGTCGAAATGGTCCGCGAACGAAACGACATGGAACACACACTACTTCATGGAAGAAGTACCGGTTCTATTAGAATTTTTAGTTAGAATTAGAACTTTATTAGAATTTAGTTTATTAGAATTTTATTAGAATTATTAGAATTTAGTTTGTGGGGTGGGGTAGACGAAAATAGGGTTGATTAAAGGAAAATAGTCTCCTGTTCTGTTAAAAAAATAACCGAAAAACGGATCCTTTGAGCGAAGTGTGGGGATGCTCGTTCATTGGCTACTCAAAGGTTTAACATTTTTCCGTATAGATCTCTCGCCTGCAAAGAACACTGATGATTTGACATTCTCACTAACTAAATTCGCTTCACACCGGATTTTATTTATAAGAACTAAACGCTCCACACGAAGAAGTAAACAGTTGTGGGTGCCTTCATTAGGAAATTTGAAAACTGGTTGCTAAGGACGAGGACGTAAAACTGAGTACAACGATTGCATTTCATGGTCCGCTGAACTTTGAACGGATATTCACCTGTTTTGTGATTTACACTCGTGTTTCTGATTTATCGTTAGTCCAATCCTTAAGATTTCATAGGGAGCGAACAGTTTGCTCTGGGTGGTCTCATTCGATTATAAACATTTCAAGTTGAATTTTTGAGGGCAAACCTCCTCGCTGGACTTCCTGTTTAAATCACACGGTCATATTCCTCTTTGGGTATCCCTTAGAATATCCATTCCATTCCAGCGATCTCACCGAATAACTTTTCATGCGTTGATGCTCTATGATTAGAACGAGGTCCTAGCGTAGGGATACCTACTGGCTCCTGGATTAGAACTACCCTATGTAAGCTTTTTGGGTGTGTTTCAGTTAACTAGTTCTTCCTAAAAGGGGGTTGAAATGGTAGCGATACGGTAAACAAACAAAATATTGGAATCTTAGTTCTACGTTAATGAAGTTATACTTAACTGTTCCTGGTAGGTAGCTGTCTCCCGAGTGGCTTGGAGATGAGGAGTAGTGGTTCCAGGCATTACACTTGTTATACTCTGCAAAATCAAACCTGAAGGGTATTGTCACCTGAAGGGTGTTAATTGTATCGATACTTGTTGCGAATAAATGAAGTTACTGTTACGTTGTGGTTTCTTCCAAAGCAAATCCCTATATCGACACTGTCAATGTTATACTCAGAACCTGGGGTGCGGGAAAACTCTGAAGGAGAACAACAATTACCAAAATGCTTAGTTTTAATGACCAGAAAAATAAGAGACGCGATACAGGTATGTTGACTCAGTACAAAAGCAGGCAAGCCTGAAGGGCGTTACGGTTTAAGTTAGCAAGGTAAGAATCTAGCGATACGGTTCCAAATATGCGATACGGCTTATGTTACGATCAATACAAAATGACTCTATCTTTAAACTAGGTTCGATATCATTCAAGTTCACTGAGTTCACTTTACCATCTACCTAATTGGCCAATATAGTGTAGATATGATTAGTTACACACTCACGGTTCCAGGTTACCGAAGCGAGTCTGGAAGGCGGTGCGGCGATGTTGTAGGGGAGAGCCGGGATAGGACTGGCTCTGGAGTGGTCCTCGATACTGCTGATCCGGGCCGGCTTCAGAGTTCCAGGGGAGGCAGGACAGACAAGAGCACTGGTTTTGTTCACTCAAGTAAAACCAAGTGACTTGGGTGGCAGGAGGGCGATACGGTACGGTATGACGGGCTGGGTCGATACAGTACACGGGGGGAACACTTCAAAGACAGGGGGTGTGCGCATCAGAGACAAGCTGGCAAGGCTTCAACTTCAGGACTGAGGGCTCCACATCACTACACTGGAATATCATGCTCTCCTTGGGCTCAGTGTTGCCAGCTATACTAACAGTTGGCCAGATTGTTAGAGCTGGTTGGTGTAGCTCTTCTATTAATCTGTGCTCAGCTTGTGCATGGATGTTGCCTCTCCTCCTGCTCCATGGATGGGTTTTTCTTTATGTTGACAGTTGACTTGTGTTGTGTTCTTTGGTGGTGGTTGAACACGGTGGTGGGGAGGTCACGCCCGTTTATCTCTGTGACCTCTTACGAGCTTTCTGGTCCCGAAGGGGTATCAGGACTTACGGACAGGCAGTGCCTGTAAGGGGAAACAGTGAGCAATTTGGCGATTGCTCACACCTAGCTCAGACACTATAGGTGTTGATCAGTATTCTTTATATTAACCCATTTCAAGCCGAGTGTAGAAATAACAGGGTAATGGGACGAGGAGGATGAACTATTTTACAGAATGCCGGCCGAAATAAGGCATCATTTGCTCACCAATCGAGAGCAAAAATGCTCCAAATTTTATGAATTTAACATTTTATAGGATTTGAGAGGTCTCAGTTTTCCAACTCGATATTATTTAAACATTTCATTGTTAAAAATCTAAAAAAAATCTAGGTAAAATGTAAAAATCTCTTCATGGACCGGAATCAGTTTTGATTAACACCTTCAGTGCGGATGACCGGTCATCCCTGCATACCTGCCATATGGACGAGTTTGGGACCCGCATTGAAGGTGTTAATGGCCCAAAACCCTTGTGATTGTACGTATTTTGGGTGAACTAAGTTTGTTGTTAAGAATAGAAATTTCGGCAAAAGGGATGTAGAAGGGTCTTACCTGAAGGGTTCGATGTCCTTGGCTGGAACACAGGTGCAGTTGAAGACTGTTGAACTCTGGTTTTTACCTTTGTTAAAATAAAACTATCTCTCTTACCAACCAGGTATACTCTTTGTTATTCCAACCCTAATCCCTTTCCTAGGTTAGCGGATTCAAGGATAATTCCCAGGTAAGTGACTCCCGAACTGAAGGTTCTTGGGGTCGGTGACTCTACTTTAATTGTGCCGAAAATTTCTAAGGTCGTTGCCACCACTCTGAGATCAGTGAACTGACTCAGAGAAAAATACCCAAAACGTATATTATTTGCAAGGTACCAAAATCTAAGTATGAATTGAGAAAATGGAAAGACTGAAATGAAGAACACAGGATTAACACGAAGGATTTTTATTGATAAAATATAAAACTGTTAAGCCGTGAAGCGGAATGATACAAAAGATAACTTTGCTCTGATGGACTTACTGAATTCAAGTTCACACGTATAAAAAGAATACCACCCTTGTACTGAATACTGACTTATGACGTTACAAAATAAAATTATATTGCTTTACTTAAAATATTCTTGACTTAGAATAATTGACTCGACTTACGTTAATTATTATTAACAATTTTTCTTACTTTTATGTGACTCTTACAGCTACTTCTCTACTGAACTTCTCTCCTACTACTTTACTCTGACTTTAATTTTTATACAACTTTTTCTTACAGGTTACTTTTACAGGGATTTGTTTAAAGGGGGATTGTGCTTACTAAGGAATTCCGAGGGAATGGTGCTCACCCTTGTGCCGAGCTTGGATCTATGAAGATCTCCGTAGCGGGTTCTGCGTCCAGGGCCTCTTTCCTTGAAGGCTTGTATCGGTGGGGCGGTGCCAGGAATCCGGGGCTGGTTTGCCTCGGTTCGGGGTACGTTCAGAGGTGCAGTACGTACTTGTGGCGGTTGAAGGAGGCGGCAGTGTCCGGGATTTGCGCCGTGGCTACTCAAAGTCGCGGAACACTGACTGGCGGGTAGTTATCAGTCTATTTTCACAAAACACTTCTCAGTCCTGAATAACTCGTTAAGATTAGAGGGGATGAGTCGTCACGCTTAGGTTCATTCTATTCCACTTGACGAGACGCATCACAGTAACTGACTGACTCGAACTGGTGGGAGAACCCCCTTTTATGCCCTCCGGCCATCTTGATCTGTGATGGGGGAGGCGCGACGGTGGCGCTGCGTCATGTCTTAGCGGTGTGTGGCGGACATCGGAGTGTGGACGACTGTTGCTTGCATGGAAGTAGATTAGTTCTGAGTTGCTGCATGGAGTCAAATTGTATTTCGACGATGTTACGGCAACATGTCGTATGACCATATATGGGCATATTGAGTTTTTCATACCACTGGATTCGTATTTTTGTGGGGAATCGATCGGTATAATTAAAAATTCGGTTGGTAGCCTTGAAACCGCCGAAAATAGCGATAGAGCAACACTCGTATGAAGAATATAGGTTACGTTGTAAACAGTTTTTTGTGTCTCCTGAAAAGTTGCCCCAAACTTGATAGGACATGTTGCCGTAACATCGTCGATTTGGGACTTAGATTGTTATTTTCCAATGCTTAGGGGGCGGGGCTTACATTTTATGTCCATTACATCCTCACTAGTCCTGGACCGAATTTGAGCCACCATAATCACGCTTTTGGCCAAAAGGCCTCTTTCCAAAAAATTTCCCAAATCTCATTGAGCTCCCGAATGTCGAAGAAAATTGTTTTTTTGAAAAGTTTAAGAACGGCATGAACGAGAAAAAAATATTTTTCTATGATTTTCCACTATTTCAGTATTCAGAAAAATCATTATTAGCACGATACAAAAATGCATCAGTGGCTGGAAATGGGTTAATAGAGAATTTGAAATAAATATAGATAGTTATCTGCTTTGGTTTATTGAAGTTGATCTTCAGAACGAAATAACGTAATCAACAGAACTAAATCCCATCTTAGTGAACATTATTTAGAGAATTAAATTCTCTAAAATAACAAATTTTGTTGTACATGAACAATAATATTGCTTATGGCGGCTTCACAGTGCGAGTTTTCATGTGTCTTTTTAGAGCTCCACACTGCGAGGATCTGTAATCACCTTTATCACAGGCACAGGGCTTCTTTCCAGTGTGTAACCCAATACATGGCTCTTCGCCCTTCAAATTTACTAGCTGCGAGGATCTGTAACCACATTATTTATCACAGGCTTCTCTTCCAAATGAGTCATCACGTGCCTCTTCAAATGCACTAGCTGAGAGGCTCTGTAACCACATTTATCACAGGCATAGGGCTTCTCCCCTGAATGTGACATGATGTGCTTCCTCAAATTTCCTAGCCTCGGGGCTCTGTAAGGACATTTATCACAGGCATAGGGATTCTCCCTAGAATGTGTCCACATGTGTCTCCTCAGAGCTCCACGCTGCAAGGTTCTGTAATCACATTTATCACAGGCGTAGGACTTCATTTCAGTGTGTTTCCTCATATGTCCCTTCAAAGTTTCTAGATGCGAGGTTCTGTAATCACAATTATCACAGGCGTAGGGCTTCTCCCCAGTGTGTGTCCTCATGTGTCTCCTCAAAGATTCTGGATACGATGATCTATAATCACATTCATCACAGGCGTAGGACTTCTCCCTAGTGTGTGTCCTCATGTGGCTCTTCAAATTTCTAAGATACGGAGATCTGTAATCACATTTATTACAGGCGTGGGGCTTCTCCCCAGTGTGTGTTATCATGTGTCTCTTCAAACATGGTAGATACGAGGATCTATAATCACATTCATTACAAGCGTAGGGCTTCTCCCTATTGTGCGATATCATGTGGTGCTTCAAATTTTTAAGACACGAGGCTCGGTAATCACATTTATCACAGGCGTACGGCTTCTTTCCGGTGTGCATCCACATGTGTCTGTTGAGTTGTTCTACCTGCGAGCATCTATAATCACATTTATCACAGGCATAGGGTTTCTCCCCAGTGTGTGTCCTCGTGTGTCTCTTCATAGATTCTAAATGCGAGGATCTGTATTCACATCGATCACAGGAGTAGGGCTTCTCCCCAGTGTGTGTTCTCATGTGTATCTTCAAAGAATGTAGATTCGAGGATCTGTATTCACATTCATCACAGGAGTAGGGCTTCTCCCCAGTGTGTGTTATCTTGTGTCTCTTCAAAGAATCTAGATACGAGGATCTGTATTCACATTCATCACAGGCGTAGGGCTTCTCCACACTTGGAAAAGTTTGATTCTTCAACTCACTTGCCTCAGACCTCTTCTGTATTTCGATAGATCCCTGCAGAAGGTCGAATTCAGGAACATCGCCGGATGACCCAGCAGTTGAGTTGTCCTCTTGCTTGATCGTCGGATACCCCGCAATTTCATCTTCAACCGTCCTCCCATTACAAACCTCCAATTTGAAGTGTCCATCCCCGATCAGCACCACACCTTTGATCGTCATTTCATCCATCGCCCGATCTCCTTCACCAACCGCCTCTTCTCCCACCACAATTCCGTCTTCCATCACTTCTCAAAACACCTCCTCTTTAAAACCGTAGATGATTATAATATAATGATGATTATAAGTACTTATATTATAAGTACAAGCCAGAAAAAAGAGTAAAATTCAAGAGACTGAAAACGTAATTCGAACTTCGTAAACTGATAACAGTGATAACTACAAAAGAAGAAATACCTTCTTCTTCT
This sequence comes from Apolygus lucorum, assembly GCA_009739505.2. Lineage (NCBI taxonomy): Eukaryota > Metazoa > Arthropoda > Insecta > Hemiptera > Miridae > Apolygus > Apolygus lucorum. The sequence continues at coordinate 11,966,193 of CM019183.2, forward strand.
TCTTGATGTTGTGGAACAGCCTTCAGCAACTTCCATGCTCCATGATGATTTGAAAATAACCAACATGGATAGTATACAGGGAATTTAGGTCCATCGAGACTCTCCATTCTCAAGCTGGGTTCACATGAGCGCGGTCAACGCGGTTGTGCGACGAGGCGGTTACGCGTTCGGGACGCGGCTGGTGTCTAGAGGTTCACATGGTCGCGGTTGCGCGACAGCTTTTCGACTTCTATTTTCCAGCGCTTCAGTTGAAATCCTATTATGTTTTGAATCCTAGCTGGTTTGAATCCTAGCTGGTTTGAATCCTATTGTAAGCCCGTGCTTTTACTTGACTTGACAAACGGGATGCCAGTATTGAGGACAAGTCTCAACGCTGTCACCAATTTGCAAGCCTACTTGTCTAGGTAAAGTTGACAAATGTATTTAGTTACCTAGCCCAAGTAGCAACTGAATAGGTTCCTGAAGGGAAACTACTTTGTGTTTAAATGTGAAATGGGGGAGTCAAGAAAAGACCGAAACAACTTAATTCTACGTTAAATTTAGGATAATAGATGGTAATTACCTGTGAAGTATGGTAGCTCTTCCAAGGTGTTGACTCCTGGGTTGTTTGAATACTAAATGTAATGCTGTTAAACCTGAAGGGTGTTTTGTTTTACCTCGGACCTCCAAGTGTGTCCTGTGCCAGAAGGGCGTGTCCTTCGTGTCTCTTGTGTCTTTTGTGTCTAAAACACAAGTGACCCTACTGACCACGAGGACGTGTTCTTTTGCGAAGTGTGTCCTAAGGACACGACCTGATGGGTCTGAAATGAATTAAAGATTTAATATTGAAAATTGAAGTTATTTATTTACCCCTAAATACCTCAGCTGATATGATGCAGGATGAACTCAGAGAGAACACAAGATATGGAGTAAAATACCAGGTAAGTAGTAATAGGAAATGGGGATACTGGCTCAATGACGTCATATAGCCGTCATGAGCTAGTATTCCCAAGGGTCCTATCCTTTAAGGAAGATGGGGGTCCTGGCTCAGAGAGATAGATTATAGGTAGATTTATTTAAGGACACTAGTGTGTTGATAACAAAGTAGTACAAGCCTGGGGGGCAAATGTTGAAATTGACAAGACATACGAATGAGATCGTGTTAGAGTGTAAGACTAGGTTTTAACAAGGTTTCCAAAATTGACAATAGGTACTTTCCAAATTCCTTTTCCGATACAATTTCCTAGCTGTGTCTTCGCCGTGTTCTAGTGTGTCTTTTATAGTTCGTGTCTTTTTCTTATTACCAAAAATTACAATCTTTCCACTATCAATTTTCTACTACTCTCTAGAACTTTATCCGCTGTTTATGTTTCACCTGCCTAACTATTTTTGGCCAAAAATGAGTTAGATACTTAGTTTGTGCACTCACGTGTTGGGCCCGAAGGTATCCTCGACGATCTTGATGCAGTTTTGATGAAGGCTCCAGTCGGATGTCGATAAATCCGAACAGAGGGATGATGGGGTTACTCCTCAGCAAGTTCAGGGGTGATTATCCTCGCATTGACTTTTAGAGAAAAGGGACAGGGGGTGACTTTCTGCCGGAACGTACTCGTCGCGCTTTTTGGGGAAAAACGTTCAGCCGGGACTTACTAGTTTGAGCTCTGGGGAAGGTGTGATGGCCGCCGCAGGCCGTTGGATCTGGAGGGTTTCCCCCTCCCATTTGTGACGTCATCCACGGCCTTCCTCTCCAAAATCAGGCTGCCATTCGGGTTCGGCTGAAGCTTTGCTGCTGTGGCGGACATTGACAGTTCGTTTCACCCCCGGCATTCATGGATGAAGTAGTGTTCGGACGCCTCTGGTGGAGTTCGGCGTCCTTATCGTAGGGGGGCGGACCACGCCCCTGTAGAGCTGGCCCAGATTACCCCTCCACAGTCCTTCGCCGCAGGTGGCTCTGTGGGGGCGGCATCTTGGGGTTCAGGAAGGGAGGTGTCAACCTACCCCAGCCCCGTCACCTTGTTGGATCCAGTGAGCAGGGGCTCACACTACCATTTTTATTTTCACATTGTGATTCAATTCAGCTCGTCCGAACTACATGAATCACTATAAAATCACCAATGTACCTCCTTATCAAGGGTGACAGGGGGGGTACATCAAAAAGGTACATTTTTTCTGTTCCTACGATGTTCCATTTCATTTTAAAATGCATCAAAGATAAACAGTATTTTACTGAATCGAGATAGATACCGTTACCTACCAACTCCAAAAATCGGAATTCGTATAGCTTTATTTTATTTGTGATCATTATTATCAAAGTGAATTATGATGTAGAATATTTCTATGAAAAGCGTAATTATTTATAATTTCGTTGTAGATGCTAACTATGCAAAAAATCTTGGAAATCACCTTAAGTGGTTGAAATTCTCATCAATTTGAGTATCCATTACATAAAGAAATCACAGATTATATTTTACCTATACGTTTTATTTCATTACGATGCATTCATCAAATGTCTACAAGAGACCAAAATAAACAAAAATTATAAAAAATATAGAAATCAATTTAACTTCGTGAGTTAAGTATTTAGAAGAACTTAATCGGAAGGAATCGGTGGCTACAGCTTTCATACAAGTACGTAACCACGAGAGACATTTTATGTCTTTGCGCCCCCTTTCCCCTTCGCGTAAGGCTCCCCTCATAACGCTCCCCGCGTGACGCTCCCCGCGGTGCGTGACGATTTTTCATTTATGTGCCATAGTAAAGACATGAAATGTCAAAAATAAATCAGGAAGATTCAAAACGTAAAACGTGGAAAAATTTTATTTAAGAAACGCCCCCTGCTCCTCCCGCCCCCTGCTCCTCCCACCCCTTGCTCCTCCCGCCCACTGCTCCTCCTGATCGGTGGCTACAGCTTTCGTACAAGTACGCAACCAGGAGAGACATTTTATGCCCTTTCCCCTTCATATCTCCTCTTCGCGTAACGCTCCCCGCATGATACTCCCCGCATGACGCTCCCTGCGTGACGCTCCCTGCGGTGCGTGACGATTTTTCATTTATGTGCCATAGTAAAGACATAAAATGTCAATAAGTAAAGTAAAAAATACTCGTCGACCCCTAACCTAAAATCCCACAGCTCTCTTCTCACCTAAACAATTACAATTTCACTAAAACTTAGATTCATTTGGGATCAAGCTTCCGGAAAAATCAAAACACACCAGTTGATACCCGTGCTGGAAGATGTGGTGATAACAAGTCGTGATAACAAAAAATGTAAACAAAGGGTGCGCGGTTACGCGTCGAATATCAGAATTTTTGAAACGTGACAGTCCACTCCAAAAGTACTCAGGCGGCTGAGGCGCCGCCAATCAAATGGCCGAACGCGTAACCGCCTCCTCGCACAACCGCGCTCATGTGAACCCAGCTTTATGCTTCGTCCATGGATTGGTTATCTTGTGTCCTCCATGTTCATGAGTCAACATGGGATCTCGTTTCCATGGATGGTGCAAGATGTCCATGGAAGCCGAATTGAAAGACGAAGTTGGATAGTTTGATAAAATTGATAAGCCCTGTTTGTAATGTGTTGGATGTTGTAAGTTTAGTCAAGAAACTCTTAAATTCAAATAAATTGTGTCATTTTTCTTGAAATTTATAATAATTAGTTCGTTCTGCAACTTGGGTATGTCCTACTTAGACGTTCGTTGATGTGGATACACTTCCTGGTTCTCCCAGAAACGCTAGCGATACGTGTCCTACAGCGCTGTGTCATGTGAAATAGTCGACAGTTGCTCTAGCAATGGTCTATCAATAAAGCTGGCCGTATAGTAAGTTGACGGTTTGGTAAGTCCTTTTCTAATGATATTTATCTAGTTGTTAAGGTCAGATTTATGAAAGGACGATTTAATACGATGATGTAATGGGTTAATGTAACTACATTGTTTCAGCTGGATATATTCTTACGAACTCTGTAGTAATGGCCATTGGAGGTTCTAATAAACCTAGAAGACTTAGCAGAGAATCATTGGCTTCATTTACATTGCCCTCGCCTGTTACTCAAAGGTGAGTAGTTTCCTGATACCAAAAAGTACTCCCGATAATCTCCCCACTACCGCAGTGTCTACTCATTTCCTAGTGCATTTTGCTTGATTCGTCTGTGAGGTATATTTCCATGATTTAGAAACTTTCAAAACTAGTTCAGTAGTGGCGACCGCTTAAGGAGCATCGAGGGTAGAGATGGGCGGTATTTAACGTAACAGTTTAAAAAGTCTGCCAAGTGGGTGTGGCACATAGCTTCCTCGTATCCATAACCCGATTATATTATGTAGATGATCCGATGCATAGTAGTTAATCTCAAAACACCAATCTCTAAGTACCTTTCACTACCCTCATAGGGGACCATCTACACGCTAATCTGGACAATCCTAGAAAATGTCATCAAATTCGGATGAAAAATGTAAATGTTATGGCTGTTACGAGGATTTTACGTTTGCGCATGCGCATAGGCTTCTGTAAATTTTAAGGCCTTGATTTTTATGGGGACCATCTACAACCTAATCCGCGTAATCCCTAAAAATGTCATCGAAATCGGGTTGAAAATGTAGAAGTTATGGCTGTTACAAGGAAATTCACGTTTGCGCATGCGCAGTCGCTTCTATCAGTCCGGAGTTGATGATTATCATAGGGGACCGTCTACACACCAACCCGCACAATCCCTGAAAATTTCATAAAAATCGGACAATAACATCGTAAAGTTAGGGTAGGGTGGGGCAACGATCCGCAATTTTAGGTTTTAACTTTTTTTCTCACCCAATAAGTAAAAGGTCCCACAAGCTTAATTTATGTGCTACCATTTTATTAGTAGCGAAATAATCACTATTTAGAAAAAAAAGGAAAGGTAGACAACCTTGCCTTTGTGGACCTTTGGCCCACTGTTTGGGGGTAAACGGATGCGGATCTTTGCCCCATTGAGACGAAATAAATAGAAAAATTAACTTTAAGCCGTTTATTTACTAACAGTTATGAGTAAAACCATTCCAGTTCATTGACTGAATAAACATTTCGGGTTGTGCTGGTTTTTTTGGCTCATTTATACTAGTAACGACTGATCCCCATTCATAATCGAGAATGTCAGGCCAGTCGGGCTATTTCCATGATTTTCCAGCTTTCACCATTGACGATACAGTGGCATGGGTTTTTGAAACTTGAAAATTTGAAAAATTTGAAACTTGAAAATTTTTGAAAATTAGAACAGTGAATATAAATACACTATGCTTGGGGCAAACATCCGCCCGCGGACTTTTGCCCCAAGCAAAATGCGGACCTTTGCCCCATTTTGTTATTGTCAACACAAAACTAACCTAAAAACACGAGATTCGCATTTGGCCAAAATATTGTCCTTAGATCCCCTTTCAAAACCTGAATTACGGAATTGAACCAGTATAGAAGTCAGCAAAGCGTACAGAATACACATTTTCAACTGAGGATGACCTAGGGATTATTACATCAAAACGAGTAAAAAGCATTCTCACCTCATTGTTATCGTTGTGCCGGTTGCGCGCCAACTAACTTTTGTGAGTCATCTGCTACCAATGCTGCCAACATAAAAATGTGTCTAAAACCATGACAATATTTGGCGGTCATTTTAAATTGGGGGTGCGGATCATTTCCCATTGCGGATCTTTGCCCCACCCTACCCTATGCCCGTTACAAGGAATTCATGACAGACAGACAGACAAGGAACCAAAATTGTTCAGAAAGGTGTAAAACGCAAAACACGAGTGAAAATTTTGATTTTGGAGAACTTTTTTTTTCGTCCTTGAAAAGTGAAATCAAAGCTTCCGCTACCTTGGTAGACTCGGAAGCAAAAAGCTTTACTTTCCCTAGCGGAGGATAGATGAACTAATGTTGCCTGTCCGTCAATTTTCATTCTCACAATACGTCATTGGAGGTCGGGAGGACATTCCGTGTCACCCAAGATTCTGTTCTACGCAGCAAAATAATAATTACATGGTGATATAATTCTTTACAGAACCTGCATGTCTGCGGCAATCAAGCGTTACCGGTATTTGCGGCGGCTTTTGAAATTCGATCAAATGGATTTCGAGTTCGCAATTTGGCAAATGACTTACTTATTCATCAGCCCAGTTAAGGTCTACAGGAACTTCCAATACAGAAAACGTTAGTATCTATTTCAAATTTGTTCTTTAATCGAGTTGGGTGTGCTAAGTTGGTATATCATTTCTTCTCTTTCTTACATCTCCGAGTACCTTCCATGGGAAACAGAAATCTGCTTGACAATCCCTAGTTTTTTATAACGCATGTTTTTGTAATGTATTCAATATTGAAGCAAGATATTCGGTTTCGGGCTGCCAGATTCTCTGCTTTCTGCTGGAAAAATATTATATTTCATAGACTGCCACCGCAAGATCATAATTACAGTATTCTGAATGGAAAAATTCCTGGCTATCGATCTACTTTGACTACAAAAGCTGCCTCATCGAAGTTAAATGCGGCCATTGGGTTCCTGAAATGGGGAACCGCCATGGTGGGTGGGGCCCAGGTAGGCAGGTGGGAGCCTGCGTGCGCTGCCTCCACCCACTGGGCTATTTTCAGAATGGTCGGCACATTTGTTTTCATTATTAACATGGAACATGTTTTAGCCCTAGATTAACTACCTGAAAAACGTTACTCATAGGGTAGGAGGCACGATACTCCAAAGTATCGATATGATATTTCTCAGGAAGTATCAATACCCGATATCTTTTCGATACTGATATTATAAAATTCGATTATTATTATTCGATTATTTACTTCGATAATATCGGCTCAAAGCATCGATACCACCAGTATTTCAAAATAACCGACCGATGATTTTTCAATCCAAATAAAAACCCTATTAATTGACAAGAGGCAATATATTTTTTTAAACAATAATTTAAAATGTATTAAAAGTCGATGACAATTAAAAATGTAATAAAAGCCAACAATTTAAAATTTAATAAAAATGAATTATCATTCCATTTTATTTCAATTCCAATTCTTATTAACAAGAAATCTCTTTTCAATGAAATGATGTTTTCCTCTCACTAGAAATCGAAAGGATCGAGTAATAAATCAGTTACAATACAAATAATACTATTTATTACTAAAAAAAAACCGTTCGCACGTGACTGATGTCGCCTGATACTATTTTGAGGCTATCGTGGCGATATATCATTTCAATTGATACTATTCTGAGCCTATTTTGAGTGTTATTTTGTGGCAGACAATATACGGTATAATTTTCTAGTTACTTATTTGGTATTGTTTCACCAATTTACTTTGGCAAAATTTTCGATAATATCGTCAAGAAAGTATTGATACCTCCGATATTTTATGCAAAAGTATCGATACCAATATATCGGTTTGAGTTTTGCATCAAAAGTATCGATACAAATATGGGTATCGATACCAAAAAAGTAACGATACTCCGATATATCGGTGGTATCGTGCAGTCCCAATGGGAAGGTGATGAGGGGTGTCACACTGGCGAGACTTTCGAGGCGAGAAGCCCAGGGTTCTTCATTGCATTTTAGATATGTTGCTAGGGATAATATAACTTTTGTGTTATACCTACCTACCAGTAAAGTTTCTGCACTTGATTTGGCTAAAACATGTTCCATGTTCAGAGCCCAGAGTCATTCCATGATATCTTATCGGTCCATGGAACTGGACCAGTAAGGGCAGAGTTTTTGTCACTGCGTGGAACCGATACAAGTGGATACTCGGTTCACAGTCCCGGTACAGCTGTACCAACACACCTCTAGTACCTACTCAAGTTAGTCCAGCTTATACAGGGTGTCTACATTCAAGATGGGCATAACTTCAGGGTTCGATTCTACAAGGTATTTCCAACAAATAATATCTCTTAGCGATTTTCTTTTAACCCACTCAAAATTCATTATTTTCACTTTGAAGTTTTTTTTCGCGTTTTCGACCTCACAACACTGATTTGGTCATAACTTCCTTCCTCCCGAAAATTCAAATCTGACTACTCCGTTAGAAAGAGTGTTAAATTTCCAAGCTACCTAGTGAAAAATCAAAATCTTTCAGCAATAAAATAGTTTCAAAAAATCAAGTCAAAAAGCAAATTTTAAATTTTTTTCGAAACTTGACTTTCTTTGACCAAAGTTTTCACTCTAAATTCCTGCCCATTTCGATGGGCTCTCTTCGGAGAAAACATGCTCAAATTGTCAGCTTTTCAACGGTCTATCAATTTTTCTTTTTACCCTTCAAATTGGAAGAGTAAATGAAGTTTCAATGTCTAAAATCGTGTGTTTTACATGAAAATCCAGTGTTTTAAGCGGTTTATGGTCCCCTCGATCTGAAGACGGCTTGGCGAGTATGGTATAATTTTCTGTGTAATTTGTCACGCTGAATCCAATGGCGATACTTCCGAATGATTCTGACGGCTAGAAAGTGGATTTTTCGAAGAAAACCTTCGTTTTCCGTACATAAAATACCCATTATTCGTAGATATAGTAGTGAGCATAAAGTCACACCTTTCTACTCAACAAAAGCTTCAATCAGCTAGAAATTCAGCGTTTTTATTGAGTAGAAAGGTGTTACTTTATGCTCACTACTATATTTACGAATAATGGGTATTTTATGTACGGAAAACGAAGGTTTTCTTCGAAAAATCCACTTTCTAGCAGTCGGAATCATTCGGAAGTATCGCCATTGGATTCAGCGTGACAAATTACACAGAAAATTATACCATACTCGCCAAGCCGTCTTCAGATCGAGGGGACCATAAACCGCTTAAAACACTGGATTTTCATGTAAAACACACGATTTTAGACATTGAAACTTCATTTACTCTTCCAATTTGAAGGATAAAAAGAAAAATTGATAGACCGTTGAAAAGCTGACAATTTGAGCATGTTTTTCTCGAAGAGTGCCCATCGAAATGGGCAGGGATTCACAGTGAAAACTTTGGTCAAAGAAAGTCAAGCTTCGAAAAAATTTTAAAGTTTGCTTTTTGACTTGATTTTGGTTTATTATTTCTAATAATAAGCCTATGTGATCGTATCACAAAAAATTTTTATAACCCCCCTCAAACTTTGTCACTTTACGTTTCAAGGTGCGTAGAATCCAAATTTGCAATGTCCGTCCGCCGTCCGCGGCACTTTTCTTAGCAACACTGGACCGATTTGGTTCAAATTTGGTATATGGGCTCCATTTGGGGTCTAGTTGTGCCGCGAAGCTTTTGGTTGATGTAGGTCACTTCTAAGGGGTGAAAATTAAGGGTTGAAATTTTCAAGAGTGCCCTAGCTCGAAAACTCTCGAAATAAAGGTATCGTGTTTTCACCAATTTTAAATAGTACAGAATTTTTAAAAATTTTTGAGACCACCCGGAGCTCTGTAGGACAAACCGTTCGGTCCCTACGAGTACTTGAAGGTTTTCCTTCGATAAAACAGAATCATGAGTGTGAATCGCAAAAGAGGTCTAATCTCCATTCAAATTTTATCGGACTAAAATGCGATCGCTGTTCATTTCTTCGATTTGTATACAGTTTTGCCTTCTGCGTAACCAGTAATCAAATTTTCATAAGAAGCTTTCTACTTTTCCAATCGAGTGTGAAGCGTTTAGTTCTTTCTAATAAACTTGATTGTGAAGGTGTGAAGCCAGTATGGTGTGGTAGGTAGTACCTAGCTGGTAGGTAAAAAAATGTTGGTGGGTAAAAAACGCTGCAAATCATTGCTCAAAGGCTTCTTCACTCCTCAGATCACTGATCAGCTGAGTGAGCTCCGAAGTCATTTTCAATCCTATTGAACGCAGGAAGCTGAAATTTGGGAGGGAAGGTCAAGGGAGAATACAAATGGTGGTAGGTGCTATTGATGGAGAACCAGTGATCTATACAGAAGGGTGATCTATACAGAAAATAATAAACCTTTGAGCAATGATTTGCAGCGTTTTTGAAACTACTTTATTGCTGAAAGATTTTGATTTTGCACTAGATAGGAATTTAACGCTCTTTCTAACGGTTTGGTCAGAACGGTGTAGTTCCCAGTCATGGGGGGGTTATAATATTCTCAAAATATATGATTTTTCAATATATCGGTTCCTTTATAGCTTACTAATTGTACCCAAGCTTTGAAAATGAGGAAAAATGCTCATTATACCTCCGGAATTCATTAATTTTCATCTGTACCATCATTGATCTGCAGGGCACCATAAACCGCATATATCGTGTTTTTTTTTTTTGTTTTTTTCAATTTTTTTATTTCACCTTGAATGCCAGACTGGCATCATTGCTCGGTGGGTGGGGGTGACTTGAATTAGCATGTTGGGTGTCGTAGATCTAGGTCGAGGGAGCCTCGAATTGCCGAGGGTGCCGCTAGAAATGTTATGGTGGATAAGTGTATGTGGGGGGGGGGAGACCTCTATTTCTTGCTCAAATACCAAATAAATTACACCAAGTGAACAGTTTTATCGCTTTCCAACTGGTTTGTATTGACCTAATGCTTATCCTATGGGACGTCCCCTGGAATACATACATTACTTAACATGTTTTTTAATTGCAGAAACAAAATCTCAATTCGCACGGGACGATCCAGCCTTTTTCGTCCTGCTCTGCCTGTGGTTGTTGGGTAAGCCTTCATCTATTTTGTATCCTTAACAAAATACGCCACTCGATTTGAATACATTTGTATTAAGTTTCAAAGTGATCGACATGTCCGTTATGTCCTATAGACATAACGTTAGGAAAAACGCTAAAGATGAACATAACTAGACGTTAGGTGTCGGACCGGCGCTAGTTCTCCCTGGCTCCACGGGGAGCGCTGGATAATTGGGATGACCGATGTTACCGATAATTGGAGCAAAAACCCAACAACCGCCAATTTATCGCTTATTAGATAATTGCATTAATCTACAATATTGCATGTATCTATAACCAAGACTACTTGGTTAGGTAGCCCTTTGTATCATTTTACACATTGTACAATGGTACCTAATGATAATAATATTATCATAATATATTATATTATCCTTGTTTTATTACATACCTCTTTTATAACTTCATCTTTGATTGGCACAATGACACAATGGGGATGGAATATTCAGCTTAAGTAGTATTTTTGATTTTCTTATTAGATAATAAAGAGTGAAAAGTATAAACACTTGCAAATATCTCATAATTACATCCCATTTTAAATAAATAAACAATGATAAATATAATGATATTTTATTTTGTAATATCATATTATTATAATAGATTTTATAATAAAATATGAAATACTGGAGAATGTTAAAAAGAAATGTGTGAGGTATCAAATGTGTCAGGCTATGGTAAATGAATGTAGCCAAAGACTATGGTCAGTAAACCTTTCATTGCTCTTCTTCTTCTTACTCTACTTCTATTTCAAAATCCAGCCGCCCTGAGTCTATTCGTCCTCTATATCTTCCCCGAAAGTCAAAGATGTATAAAATGGCTGGTCTACTTTGGGAATTAGATGCAGCATGCTTTGTAAGTCATTCAACTTGGGTTGTGACACGAATTTCTAGTGGAGAGATAAGCAAATTATATTGATGTTTGTGGCTCGAGTTTTTGAACCCCCTTTTTTGCCGAGATCGAAGATCTTCTTACCCCTTGAAATCAAACTAATCAAGGGAACAGGCTATCCGAATCAAAATTTTTTGAATGAATATTTTAGGTGAAAAGAAAACACGAATACACTGATCAGTAATCAGTACCTCGCAGTTGCTCCAGGGAATCCAAACTAATCACCAACATTCATGTGTCGTTTATTTGGTAATTACATAACTTTCTCATGGTGTGTCGTAGGGAATTGTGAAATTCGAAATGCCTTTTTTAAAGAATGTCGCTTAGTAAGTACCTATATTAGGAAATTGTTCCATTTTAATAAAAGGAGGGCGCAAGTACCCAAAGAAATCGATTCTACTTGGCGAGATGAATCCAACGATAGGTACGTTTGTATCGTAGGTACGATAGGTATTTTGTCACTTAAGAGGTATTTTCTCATAACGCGGTCCAGTTGATGTTAAGGCGTGATTAACAAGACTTCGATAGTTAGATAAGTTTGAGATCAAGATGAGAAAAAATGTCTATAATTTGCGTCTGCTGCACTGCTGCACTCTCGGGGCCGCCTTGTCAATCACTCATTAACATCAAATTTATCGGTAGCATCGGTCATCCAAATTATCCAGCGCTCCCCGTGAGACCAGGGAGAACTAGCGCCGGTCCGACACCTAACGTCTACTTGGAACATATTAAGAGCCTTTTTTTGTCGATTCGTGTACTTTGTTCATGTAAGGTATTTTGTTGCAGTCGCGTCTGTGGGTTTCATCTTCGTTCTTGGACTCAGCTTTCTGTCGTTCGTAAAATTTCTCATCTACATTCTGCTGGTCGACTGTGTTTCAGTCGGTCTGTGCGTTGCGACACTTCTTTGGTGCGTATAAACGTTGCTTATGTTTCATTAATATTATTCAATTCGACAAATTATTGCGTTTTCGATCTTGACTGATCCTTGGTTCAATTGTAAGACTCGGATAGTGAAACCCGCGCCAAGGGAGCGCCTCACTAAGTACTTGGAGGACAACTTAAACACTCCGAAGAGAAAAGCAGCAAATGATGACATTATAATATCAGTATTTTTGCTTATTAGTGTATGGGTATGTTAGTTAATTTGACACCAATACGTTACTTTTGCAGGTTTGTCAGCAATAAGTACATGCTCAAACCTTCTAGCTTGGGACAGGATGTTGAATGGGGATACGCGTTCGATGTTCATTTGAATGCTTTCTTCCCTCCTCTAGTCATTCTTCATGTCGTCCAACTATTCTTTTATCATGGTGAGTACTTCCATACGTTCTTAAACTGTTAGTCTAATAAGATAGTATGGTGAGGGAAGTCAGATTGTAGGCTCATGAAAGTAAAAAAAAGTGTATTTTATACTCTATCACGTCCACTACCTATTATTGGCCAATAATATAACAATTCACTCACGATTCGGAACCCAAAGGAATTCCTGGTCAAGGCGTAGGGATGGCGTGTCAGTCTGTATCCCAGATGTTTGAGCTTGGTTGTGGTCACGACTAAAACCAGCGAACTACATAATAGCCTCCCTCCCTCAGTCATCCATATTGATTGAACCCTACTGCAGCAGGGATGAGGGTAAAGTGACAGTTACAGGATCACATTCCCTGTAACGAGCCTGCGACTGATCTGGCCTTTGGTGTCTGATGTATCCAGTTCAATGGTAAATCTAAGACACAAAATCGGTACCACAGGCGGGGGAGGACGCAAGCACAGCAACCTGGGACACTCCCTTTATAAATCATCCTTGGTGTTCGATCCCAAGGAGGAACAAATTTCGTTGTGTCCCAGTTGTCAGAGGTCTTACTGGTCCTGAATAAAAGGGGGCCGCTGGAATCCCAGGCTACTGGGCACACAATGACTAGACTTTTGGGGATCGAGAGAATGATGACCATTGAGAGTTTAGTGAGACATTGCTGTCTGGTTTTGTCACTGCTTCAATCTTTCCACCTGTTAAACATATTGTTTAGTAATGCATGCATTCCAGGGGCCGTCCCATTGGATAAGCATTAGATCAGTTTAACCAGTTGGTAAGCGATAGAGCTGTTTCACTCGATGTAATTTGGTTTATTACTTTAGGCAAGAAATACTGACCCCCCCCCCCACCATTATCCACCATAACATTTCTAGCGGCGTGGAAGCCTCGAATCTGAAGAGCATTTTAAAATCCATGATCTACGACACCCAACATGCGAATTCGAGTTCACCCCCCCCCCCCACCGCCACCAATGGTGCCGGTTTGGCACCAAAGCGGAAATACGTCGTAACATTGAACTTTCATCTATTAGTTTTAGTAGGCGGTCCGTCGAGGTTCACATCCGTATTCAAGGTGAAACACAAAAAAAAAAAAAAAAAACACGAAACAACCAGTTTATGGCATCATGGCACCATGGTGGCACCACTATTAGTTCCATGGTGGTACAGAGAATAATTCATGAAAATCCGGAGGTATAGTGAGAAATTTCCCTCAATTTCAAAGGTTGGGTACAATTAGTACGCAGTAAAGGAACCGAAAAATTGAAAAATCGGATATTTTGTGAATATTATGCCCACTTGCCCCCTCCCTTTGCGAATTTTGGTACTCGGGTGAAATTATGTACAACTCGGAAGTTATTTGAGTCAAACAAAAAAAGAAACACACAAATCGGTTGGAAATTGAGGCCTGGGCAGAGTTTACAAGATTACGCACGCAAACGCACGTTTTTTAAGCATTAACCCCCCCTTTCCCCCCTTAAAAAGCAAAATTCAAAATTCCGGCGCCGTAGTGCACAACTAGATAGTTTTCCGCGTCTATGAAAAAAAGAACCACAAAAATCGGTTGAGAACTAAGGCCTGGGCAGACGACACAAGATTATGCCCAAAAACGCACGTTTTTTGAGCATTAACCCTCCCCTGTGTCTGTGTGTGTGTTTCCCCCCTTAAAAGGCAAAATTTGAAATTCCGGCGCCGTAGTGCACAACTAGATAGTTTTCCGCGTCGAACAAAAAAAAGAACCAGGAAAATCGGTTGAGAACTAAGGCCTGTGCAGAGTACACAAGATTTTGTTACACACACACACATACACACACAGACATACACCTATGATTTTTTTTTTCGCGGATTTGGATTCAGAATGGTCTAAAACGGATTACTGTGTGGTTTTTTTTCTGTTGAGTGTTGTCCAACTTCACCCCAGATCGATTGCATAAGGACGCCCAAGTCTTACTGTGGGAAGTCCTAAAAACCAAGGGAGGGAATGAAGCTCTAGATGGAGTATCCTGGGTTTTCTGGAAATCTTCCCCCTCCTGTTAACACTTCAGGAGTTGGTGGCTTTCTCCAGCTCTACGATGGAGTGTGGAAGTAGTCTTTGTTTTGTGGGTGGACGCTCAAGGCGTTGTTTAACATCCGGGAGATGGGCGAGGCCATGTCCTCTTATCACCAGCCTGGGATCTCAGAATTAGCTATTCTCGCGGCATGTGGCTAAACAGATCTCGTGAACAAGAAAGTTAGTCCAGCCCCTTCACTGGGAAGAGAGCTCCAATGAGCGGGGGATCTCAAAGTTATGTGTCACACATCTTGTCCCGCTGGTTGCTGCAATTTCGAAATCACTTTGGAAAGAGAGGGGGGGGGGGACATAACCTGAACATGGGGGGTTAATAGAGTATTTTTGTACTTGCCGTTTCGTTTCACACGTAAAACACACGCAAAAAGTTCCTTGACGCCAAAAGCCAACTTTTGGCGTTAAAATAAAATCGGTTGTCTACGCGAAGGTGTCCTACGTGAGGATAACCTCAGAGTAGAATCTACTCCATCTGATGGAGTTGTTTTTATTCTTCCATTAATTACTCAAGGCAGAAAACAGCAATCATATCACAACGTAATATTGAAGATTGAACTAAAAAGATTTGTTTGTACGACTACCTACCCACTTTGTCATTAATTTTGAAATTCTTTCAATTCAATTCTCATTATTGTTTCATTTACTGTGAATTCCAATTTTTCTCCTATAGTTTTTACATCACTTTGTAGATACTAAGTAGGTACTATACTTCTTTATTTTACTGGTACATATCTATATTTTACTGGTATTACTGATATGCAGTTGATTATTGATAAATATTTATAATTCAATATGACTAATAATAAAAATAAATAATAAATGTTTAAAAAAGACAAATAATTGCTATACTTAATATATTATGGATTTCTTATGATATTTATAGGAAATCAAAAAAATATTGATCGAATTGAATGATAATAGGTTGATTGAACCCTAGTATATCAACGTACGAAGTTGTAGGCTGACGGTGTAGATGGCTTTATCTACTGGTACACATTGAATGAAAGCGCGAGTCAATCAAATTGAAGTGATTGCTTCTGGCGCTAACAACCTTGTCAATTACTCGGACGATTCATTCGATCGGTTGAATACCCCTACCCTCGTCACTAGGAAAGAATTATTCAGGTGACCCCGTTTTCGGATCATAATTTTTCCTGTAATGAACCCTTTGTACTGCGAGAGGCTTTCCTACACATTTTATCACATCAAATTTGTCGCCTATCTGATGAAGATGGGAAAATTTTGAGTTCATGCAGCAGGTCAAAAGAATTCAGGATCTTCAAAATCAATAGTTCATGTCCGTGGATAAACCTTACGACAAT
The DNA here is from genome assembly GCA_009739505.2 of Apolygus lucorum. Lineage (NCBI taxonomy): Eukaryota > Metazoa > Arthropoda > Insecta > Hemiptera > Miridae > Apolygus > Apolygus lucorum. The sequence continues at coordinate 11,982,407 of CM019183.2, forward strand.
ATTGCTGCATAATAATAATAGTTGCATAATATTACTATCATGTTAAAATTTTTACTTCGATTTGACTAATGAAAGCACATGTGCAGTAATAAACTTTAAATTTAATGTAAATTCCTTCAAACTAGGTTCACAATCTCTTGTATAGTTCAAAATTAGAAATATTTTGGGTTTCGGCTGAGACGACTGCATATAAATCTGAATCAATAAGGGCTACAGTGGTTTGGAACTGAGTCCCTAACTAGACCCCCATGTTTACGGAAATCGGAATGGTAATCAAAAATTGGGCCTTTTTTGTTGTTTCGGCTCTGGGGGTTGAAGGTGGGATTGATCCAGTAACGATCATATTCAAATAGAACAATCTCTACCCAAAGAACCCCTGAAAATTTCACTGAGACAGATAGGTACAGGAAATCTGAGAGGAAATTTTGATTTGGATGAATAAAAAAATAAAATATAAACTTAGGAAAACACAAACGGTGGATACAGCTTTCGTACAAGTACGCAACCACGAGAGACATTTTATGTCTTCTTCTTCTTCTCTGGTTATCAATCCGAAGATTGGTTAGTGATGGCGGTCTTCCAGGCTTCTCGATCTTGGGCGAGTCTCTTCAGTTCAACGAAGCTGGAGCATCCCATATCCTCCACCATCTGCTCTGCAAATTCCATCCTCGGTCTTCCACGTGCGTTCGTCCCCTCAACAGTTCCCTCCAGAATAGTCCCAATCAACCCTTCGTGCCTCAGCAGATGTCCCACCCATTCCGCTCTTCTTCTCCGAATCATGTTTAATAAGCGTGGCTTTTCTTCTTCAACCCTCCATAGCACTTCGTCATTCGTCACCCTGTCGGCCCAAGCAATTTTGAGCATTCTGCGATAGCACCACATTTCAAAGGCTGCAATCCTTCTTTTCCCATTTTCCCCTATCGTCCAAGTCTCACTGCCGTAGAGCAAGACACTCCAAACAAAGGTTTTTACCAGTCTCTTCCGGAGTTGCTTGGATACACTGTTAGAGGTTAGGAGGGCATGTTTCTTGTTGAATGCATTTTTCGCCTGATTTATGCGGCTTATTATGTCACTGTACGATCTACCATCCGATGTGATTTTGCTGCCTAGGTATGTGAAGGCGTCGACGCTCTCAATTTGTTCAGTTTCCAACCAGTCAACCCTGGTGCCGTGCCTGCTTGCCACTAGGACCTTGGTTTTTGATTTGTTGATTTTCATGTGGTATTTATTGAAGGTGACATTCATCTCTTCAAGCATTGCCAGTAATTGTTCCTCTGACTCAGCCAGCACCCCTATGTCGTCCGCAAAGCGGAGGCAATGTATCCTTTCACCGTGTATTTGTATTCCTCCGGTCTGATCCAGATTCTCGACCACCTCATCTATGGCGCTTTGGATATAGCCATTAAAGAGGACAGGTGATAGCGAGCAACCCTGGCGTACTCCTTGCTTGATGGCAGCCTCTTCTTGGCAGTCTCCAATCTTAACCACAGCCCTCTCATCTTTGTATAACGCGTGTATTATCCTTCTGTCTTTATATTTCATGCCTACTCTCTTCATCATATCGAAAAGCTCTTTCCAATTTACCCTATCAAAGGCCTTTTCGAGGTCTATAAAGGCTATGAATGTGTCCTGGTCTTTTCGGAGCCTCTTTTCTATAATCAGCCTCAGGCCCAGCAGGTCGATTCTGTAACTCGCTATTTGGTTGACGTTATCGCGTCGGATTCGGTATCCCTCCCGTGCAACGACAGGTCGATAACGACATTGGAATTCTCTAATCGGGCATAGCGAAGTTTGGTCGTTGCATTTCAAAATAACGACGTCGCTATGTGATCCGACAATATTTCGGTCTAGAGCGAGCGAAAGGTAGCAACGCGTGATTTTTAGCCAATGGGAAGACGGACTGATATCAGGTGATTGTTATCACGGGTAGTTGAAGATCACTGCAGTTTGCAAAATGTCGGATTCATATTTTTTGCCGTGGTGAATATACAAAGGAATGACGCGTAAAAACGGAGTTTTTCTCGTGATTCGTGCTTTTGTATCATGGAATAATGATAACTGGAAAGAATTCCTTTTCATAAATCGGATTCATCAGTCACATTGGTATGAATTTCGTCCGTCCACGATGCTTCGAATAATCAAGTGCCTGTCCATCTTACTACAAGGTAAGAATCGTCTTGTTATTTATCGTTTATTCATACTCACACATCCATACTTATTGGTACCTTCAACTACTTTGAGTGAGAAGTCCATAGCTAACTGCCTAATTGTGTGCGGTATACATTATTGTTACAGATTCCGGGAAACAAGTACCTAACCCCTACTCACGAAAATTTCGGAGTTCTCGATGTCTTTTCAGAACAAAATAGATGTATTTCACTCTCAAGGGTAAATAAACCTAATATCACTTCAAAATTTATGAATCGCTGTTTTACTTTAGTAAAGTTTCATGTACGTTATAAGACTGAATGAACATAATATTATTGTATTCAATAAAACGTAAGATTCATGACGTAACTTATTTATCTACCTTCACATTCATATTTCTTTGATTCAATTTTATGTTACAATTTTCATCTACCACGTCGTATTCTCTCCTACCGTCGACGTCGATTACGGATATAAACAATCGTAAATTCGTGGTAAATATTTTCTCAGGTGATAGGTAGCAGGTAAGTTGGTATAAAAAAGAGCATTATCAGCACAATTATTTTAGCAAAAAATTATCAATTTTAGGGGTTTTCTTCATTTTAGGAAGTTTTTATGCAGGCACACATTTAATAAAATAGTTGAAAATTCAAATAGAATCTACCTATTTTATAAGCTAACTATTTTAATTTTATGTACTTACCTACCAATTTCCGAAAATGACAGTATAATTATTTTTATCATCATTCAATGTTGATAATATCAACATTTATATTATAAAAAATGCTGTTGATAGTTTGTCAAAAACTCAATTCCATTGAAAATACTCCCTTTACTATGATCAACAGAGTGCATGAATTTCTATACGAATTAACAGCTTGAAATAATATAAATACTACGATTTTTGTTTAATACAATTGTAGAAAAAAATCAAGTAAGACACAAATTCAAACGGCGTATAAACTGCTCATTATGAGGGTCGGATATTATTTTTTAAATATTCACCAGAAATTATGTACGAATGTATAAATTTTATTCTCAAAATGATTTGATTAACAAAACAAATACCTAACCTACAATACGGAAATGAACAGAGCAACTCGGAAACTGAAATATGACTTCGAATAGGTTAGGAATTAAAGAGCGTTTTAAGCTACTTTTTCATAAAGACGGTTGTCGTAATCCATACCGGGGGGTTTCGAGCCGTCGAGATGGTAACGACACTTTTCGGCCGAAATAGCGACGACTGAGCGACAGTTGTCGCTATTTCGCGTCTGCAGAATCGCGATCGTCGCTATTAATCGTTATTGTTATCATAACGACACTTCGTTGTCGCTATTATCCCATAACGAGTTAGAGAATCGACCTACAGGATTGCTTACTGATGCTTGCTTGCTTGATGTCTTATGTTTAATAAATTGAGAGCTTTCCAATGAGTGGTGAACGATTTTTGTGGGGTGGAAAATGAGGAAGTTAGTTTTCCCTAGGAACGATTGTTTGTACGTGAAAATCATCAGAAATTTCCGCGTAACGATCCCCTCGTAACGCTCCCCGCTTGACGATTTTTCATTTATGTGCCATAGTAAAGACAAAAAATGTCAAAAACTTCGGAAAATTTGATCTGTAAGGAAGCATTAGATTGTCCAAGTGGTTATGTTGAATCCTCAAGTCAGTTTTGGAATATCCTGGTGTTTGAACCGAAAGTTGAAACTTCCTCTTTTGCCATGGTCCTCAGTTGAAAACGCACGAACGTAGAATTTCTGAAATGGGGTACTCAATACTCAGTACAATGCACTCTGCCATAAGCTCCATCCATTCACCCACAACTTCCATTATGATACTAGGGACATTAAAAACAAAAAATATCCAATCTAAAAGGGGAACAAAATTTGAAATAGACAAGGAGTAAAACCCAACAAAGTAACCTTGCCAACTTAATAAATAAGCGTCACCACAGGAGTTAACTTTTCACGATTTCACGGAGGAGATCTGTAAAAAATGACGTGGAAAGTTAGCGTCTACGAGTGCTTGCGCTAGCTGTTCTTTTTCACGTTTTGCGCTTTGGCAACACGGGAAGTACAAAAATACTCTATTGTTACTAGATTATCATTGTAATTTTTATCAATATTGAAAACCCAATTCTCGACTACAGGCTGTGATAATTGATTTTATAAATTATTTCAGTTTTCATCAGTCAAGACTTGTTCGTTTCACGGCTGTTTGGCAATTCCCTCTGGTTCATTTCATTCGTCTACTACACTTACATAACCTTCCTTGGATATAGCAGTAAGTAAAAAGTAGCAGCTAATACGAATTTTATTCTAATCAATTTATTATTCAATACTTGAGTTCATAACTTTGATAACATGAAATGATAATCTCATGATAGCGCACTTTCAAAATGCCTACTTCATTTTGCGTATTTTCCGCGTTTTCAGGTCTTCAGATACTCCACAAAACGCAAATCTTCCTCTACCCAATAGTCCCCATTACTCTGGGATTTTTTCTGTCTCTTGCAGTAGGATGGAATGTTACAGAATCCGTCATGAATTTTTATATGTACAGAGTTTTGTGATGAGAACTCATTGAGCGGATGTTGTACTAATTTATTTTAACTTCCTGTAAATTCTGTATGATAGAGTAACTCGTTGATTTCATGTACTGATAATGTTATTATATATTTGTATGTACGCCTTGTTGATTGATAAATTCCTGCCTCCCATCGTTCACATCATTCTGTTGTCTACAAGCACAAGGTAAATAAGACAAGGAAACTGTAAATTTGTTAAAACTCAGTGTGAGCAACAGCCCAGTTGCTCACTGTTTCCGCTTACAGGCACTACCTGTCCCTAAGCCCTGATACCCCTTTAGGACCAGGGTAAACCACACAGGCCACCACAGCTGGGCGTGGCCTCAGAGCTATATGTCCAACCACCACCTTAGGACACAAACACAATCAACTGTCAGTCAAATGGAAGAGCATTAAGGGAATAAAGGGTTGATCAACTGAATGAATAATCGCCATCAGGACTACCAACTGTCAAGGGGAGGTGGCAACATTGGGCCCCAAACTGCCTGATAATACTTTGTATTAGCCCTGAGAGCTCAATCCCGTCACTACTGCCTTGCCAGCCACCTCGAAGCTTTCCCCCTTTTTATCTCTGACGCGCTTGCCCTGTATCGCAGTATCGATACCCCCAGCTATCATCCTCCTGCCACCCCCAAGTCACCAGGTTTTACTCAGTGGAAAACAGTAACCAGTGCTCTTGTTACGTCCTGCCTTCCCTGGATCTCCCGTCGTCGCCTGGATCGTCGCATCGAGGACACGAGGAACCAGTCCTATCCTGGCTACTCCCCACCGCATCGCACACCACATCTGGACTTGCCCCGGTAACCCAGAACCGTGAGTGTCTTAAACAATACTACCTTTATAATTGGCCAATTAGAGGTAGATGAGTAGAAGTGACTCAGTGAAATAGTATATCGAAACCTAAATAATTAGAGAACTTACCTGTATCGACCCTATCTCATAAGCGTATTGCCTAGTATCCTAAGACTGAGAACTAGTCATAATAGCAAACAAACTTACCTTTTATAATCTTGTCATTTGCCGTAATGCCCTTCTGGCGATCAATCCCTGAGATCGATACCTTGAACTAGAGCCAAACATTCTAAGTGTATCTCAACATTTCTTACTTGTATCGCAACATGTTCTTCCTGGAATTACACTTAAGCATTTTGGTAATTGTAGTTTTTACTTTAGAAACATACCCGCATCCCAGGTTCTGAATATCTTTCGTAAAGTGTATCGATCTAGCTTTGCATCAAAGAAAACAACAATATCGAGTAGAGTCTTTTATTTCATCATTCAGCATCGATACAGTAACACCCTTCTGGTGAAAATACCCTTCAGGTACAACAGTATTGCAACAAACAAGGTACATTAACTGGAACGCTACGCCTCGTCTCCAAGCTGCTCGGGAGTCTGCTACCAGCCGAAACAGTTAAGTACAAATTCTATAACGTAGTTTAAGGTTCCGATATTATTTCTTGTTTACAGTATCGCTTGTTACCCCTTTTAACCCCATTTTAGGAAGAACTAGTTACAAACACAGCCTAAAAGCTTACATCAGATTTATTTAATCTCATGGTCTGTTGAAACCAATCACAATTTCGGAATCGATCACAAAATTACCAAACGGCTCACCAAATTGGGTTTGTTTAAATGTACATTTAGAGGGGTATCCGATGGTTGGGAGCCAACAAAACCCAACGTCACAAATCATGAAATTACGCGAAATGATCTTATTCCTTTTACAGCTTGCATAAACCGAATTTTGAGCTGAAAACGTCGTATTGGGGGTTTTCAAGGATGCTGAATCGAAAATGCATACTTTCGACACCGAAATTCGCCATCGATATCCAGGGTGTCTCACAAGTAGCCCCCCCCCCCCCCCTGATAAAATCGTCCAGATAGTGGCAAAAAAAAATTCTTTTAAAAATTCATGTTAAAAATTCTTTTTCAACAATCTCAAATATGACCACGGTGCGCAATCTTGCGCAACGCACACCAACTTTGTTATCTCAAATGGGAACCCCTATTTTTTATTGCAGATTCGGATTCTACGTGAAATTTCATGTATTTTAGACGCCTCAACCGATTTTTTTGGTTGATGAAAACCCGTCAGTGAGCGCGCAAACATGCTCAACCCCGGGATTGTGCCAAAATTGAGATGAACGTAGACCCCAAGTGTGATACAAGTTTTTTCATTAATTTTTGACGCTGAATCACGTGGTGGTATCCATTTTCGAAACGGCGGCCAAAAATCGCTCTTTTTCCATCTTTATGAGTTCGCAATTTCAATTAGTTCGGGTGGCTAACTCTACCCCTAAATTTTATTGTCTTTCCCTCCTACCAAATTAAGGAGTACAGTTAGCCAACCGAACTAATTAAAATTGCGTCTTAACTCATAAGGATGGAAAAAGAGCGATTTTCCATAAGAAACCTCCTAATTTTCGACCGCCGTTTCGAAAAATTCCGGTAAAATTCGAAAATGGATACGACCACGTGATTCAGCGTCGAAAATTAATTAAAAACGCTGCAAAATGCTAAGCGGGGAAAGTACGGCGGACGGACGGAAAATTTTTTATTCGATTTTCGGATTCTACGTACCTTGAAACGTAAAATATCAAATTTTGAGGGGGGGGGGGGGGTTAATTTTTTTTCTTGCTCGATTTTTAAGGCTTATTATTGAAAATAATAAACCGAAATAGAAGGTAAAATAGAATCGGAAGCAAAAGTTCCGTTACCAAAACGTCATTGCCTGTAGACTTGGGTACTTTTAGAAGATTATACAAATTTGGTGTCCTTCAACGATGGGTGTGAATTACGTTCGATAACATTGACGATGATAACAGCACTCCTTGCAGTGAATGAGATCATAAAGAGTTCTTTACATTCTCGTTAGGGGCGTGGCAGTCGTGCGACTGACAGATCAGGGGCCAGACGGTCCCATAACGATATATATAAAGCTTTTCGATGAGCCAAAATAAAGACGTAAAATGTCGAAAAAACTCACCTACTTAGTTCAAAAGCCTTAAAAACTTCAAAACCAATACGCTATTCTAGAGAATTTTGTTATAAGTTGTACAAGATTGATTTGGCTTGAAGGAGTAAGGAAGACAGCTCTGATTTACACAAAGGATGATCTTTCCCGTGGGACACTTCCAGGATAGCTTGTCCTTTTTCGAGAGCGTCCATCGCTTTCTCATACTCATCCTTCAACAGAAGGATTTTACCTAATTTCAGGTAATGAAGTCCAAGTATGGGATGATGCGTGCCGTAATATTTCCTAGAGAAATGGAAATCACAGCGTCAATCAACGAGTTACAACTGCAGTAGTAGATTATACCTAGGCGATTATTCAAATGGGGTGTGCGCATAAGTCGGGATAACTGTTTATTGTTATTTTTAATCTAAACTAGACCTCATTCTGACAATTTTGACACCAACCGCGACCTTCCAGCGTGAGAAGACCTTTTTCTATGATTTTTAAGTGTCGAATGTTTATGACGTCACAGTGGGATGGGGCAGGGGCGCGTGACATTATTATCATTTGAAACTTTGAAAAATCATAGAAAAAGATCTTTTTGATGTTTCTAGCAATTAGGACTATTTTACTATGAGTCAAACAAGTCTCGAATTGTAGAACACGAAAGAATGAATATTTTATTCCGTAATATCAACAAGAATTACTGGCTCCTAGTAACGACCTTTGAAACAGTAGTGTAACCACTAGGTACAGGATTCCCCTTCCCCTCACGAAACTGAAATGAAAGCAGGCTTTAACCTGTCAATGGAAACTGTTTGCACTCGATTGCCGGTCTCAATTTCAAACGTCTTCTCGTTGTGCTCCATGACTTTGAAAGGTCCCTCATACGGTCTTTGTAGTGACGTCTTAAGCCGGCCACACACGTGCAGGTTTGCCTGCAGGCGTACCTGTACAGGTAAACCTGACAGAACGTCACTCGCACACACGATCCGGTATACCTGACAGGTCTCAGTTTGCTCCATCATGCCATCTGACGATTATGTTGCGTTTATCGGACCATTATTAATATTAAATAAAGAGGAAAAGAAAAAAACAACGCCAAAAGTGGTCAAAAGAATGGTTGTTGAAGAGAAACAGATTCATTCATGTAAATTTATTGAAAGAGTCGAACGTGAAGACTATCGGAATTATTTGAGAATGAGTGAATCGATATACCAAAAGCCTCGAAGCCATTGCGCACTGCATTTAAAACTGAACACAAATACAAAAAGAGGAGAGAATATTTTAAACGAAGGTGATCCGTCGAGCCGACGATAAAACTGAACTGAAACCTGTGCAGGCGTCAGGTCGAGCCCCCACACACGCTCAGGTTTACCAACCTGCGCAGGTAAAGAGAATTGAATTTCCATCAGGCGAACTTTACCTGCACAGGTCTCAGATCAGGTGAATAACTGTGCAGGTATGTACCCACACACGCTCCAGTTTACCTGTACAGGTACACCTGTTCAGGTACACCTGCAGGCAAACGTGCACGTGTGTGGCTGGCTTTAGGTCAATCCACCCGAAGAAAAACGTGACTCGCTGTACGTAGATCCTTCGGAACATAAATTCGCGGTATCTGCATCCTTGTTGGAGGCATCACTTATCTTCCCACGTGGGCCTTGAGTAACTTTACATACGTCGATGGCTCCAACTGTCGAGGTTCTTCAAAGAAATCCCTTGGGAGCCTTATATTTGCACCAAAAACCAACTCAGCCGAAGATGCTCCCCAATCTTCGTGCACTGTGCTTCTAAAGCCAAGTAGGATTTTTGGCAGGCTCTCCACCCAGTTTCTGGTGTTCGAACACCTGACCCTTTCCTTACCTAATCTACTAATCTTCTACAATCTTCTTCTTTGTTGCCATCACAGCCCAGGGTGGGCCTTAGCCTGCTCCGAAAAACATCTTCTCATCCAAAAAGAGAACGGCTGGTGTCAAAATCCTCAGGATGAGGTCTACTTTAGATTAAAAATTAAAAACAAAAACCAGGCGCACACCCCATTTTTGAGAAAAACTGAGTACTCACTCGTATCCTGGTATAAGTTTTGGTCCCAAGTCGATCGAATCTTCCCATTTTTGTAACTGAATAGAAGCCTCGAAGGCCAAGTCCATGGTGCGGACAAAATAAATGTTGTCGGGATGAAATAGTCCATTTTGCTTTTCCAAACAGAGTTTACAAGCATCGAGATCTTGAGAATTCGTCAAGGAATTTTCGCAATAAAACAAGTAGGTAAACGATATTACTTCACATTCTGAGTAGGTAAGGAGGATTCTCATAGAATGTTCCAATTCGAGCTTCTATTTGCCCCTTGAAATCTGATTTGTCGGCGTATCCTTTGATTATCATACTAACTCAAACTAAGAATAACTTTAGTAAAACGAAAACTACGTTTTTTAAACTATTTTCACAAATTTTCGACACTTTTAACAAAGCACAATGAAATCCGATTGAAACGGGACCACCATGGGTACTTGTAGAACACATTTCAAAAAGAATCAGGCAGATTGGTGCCCGAATAAGGAAATGCTAGTGGTACAAACATACAAAAAAAAATCGTCGTCACATGGCACACCGAACTGTATTCTCCGCTCCGCCGCGATTGAAGTCGGTCGAAAATATAAATGTGATCGTAATCTCTCAAAATGTAGGTTTTTAAAGACATTTGAAATGAAAAAAATCCAAGTGTGTGTGGCACATAGCTTCCTCGTATCATTAACCCCTATTGATTAGATGTTCAAATGGATTAGGCTAATCTCAGAACATCAGTACAATCTATATCATTTTCCAGTTGAATTAAACCTTTTTCCAAATGAATTAAACCTTTTTCCAAATGAATTAAACATTTTTCCAAATGAATTAAACCTTTTCCCAATACAATCAAACTTTTTTCCAAAATGATTAAGTAAACCTTTTCCGAAACAATTAAACCTTTAGCGGGAAAATAAGGAATTGCAAGTATATGAATCGCGAAACAGTTTAATCATGAATTAGGTTGAATGAATTGTAGAAAAGTGAACAACAAAGGCGTGAACAAATAACGAAGGGTCAATGAATAATGAAAACACAAACAGAAATTAACAGTTGTTCGAACAGAACCGTAGGTACAGCAGAAAGTGGTATGCGGCTAGGAGAAACTGTGGTCAAACGATGTTGGGTCATTAAGAAGGAATAGACGACGCATACCTACGAAGGAATCCCTTCCAAGTGATATCACTCGGAAGGGATTCAACTGTGGTGTCATCTTCATGCTCACTGACATTTCACTGGTCGCTACGTCGTTTATTTATTTTCTATTACATCCCCTTCTTTTGAGAGGTTTAATTGTTTCGGAAAAAGGTTTAATTATTTTGTAAAAAAGTTTAATTCTTTTAGAAAAAGGTTTAATTCAACTGGAAAATGCTATCTATCTATATACATAAAACGCAAACCGTATGTACGTACGTATGCACGGAGGGGTCGTGGGAGAGGGGAGAGTTGGCGGAATCGGAGGCGGAGGGAGTGGGTGGCGGGGAGAGTCGGAGGAATCGTTTTTGCCTACGTACAACCGGCCAGGGTTCGATTCTACAACTAATTTGTGACTTTTTTTGTATCGTGACTTGGTTTTCTTAACCCCCTTAAGATTTTTTTCCTATTTTCGACCTTACGCCATTAAAACAACCATAACTCCCTTGTTTTTCAGTCAAAATTCAAATGTAATTATACCGTTGGAAAGGTGATATCTTGGGGTAGTTTTTCCCGTTGAGTGCACCACGATAACGGTATTTTTCACGGGGGAATAGTTAGCTTGAAAAATGGCGATTTTCGAAAAAAAATTATAAATGTTGACTTTGATTCATTTTTTTACTTTAACAAATGGCTTTAAGAAACTGGGTTTCCCACCAAATGGATAGAAAATTTAACGCTCTGTCCAACGGTGTACTTAGATTTGAAGTAGCATGAGAAATAAGGGAGTTATGATCATTTTAGTGCTGCAAAGTCGAAAATACGAATAAAAACTTTAAAGTGGAAAAAGAAGAATTTTGAGTGGGTTAAGAAAAAATTGCTAAGAGACATTTTTTGTTGCAAATGAGTCGTAGAATCGATCCTTGAAGTTTGGTCCATCCAAATGGTAGACACTCTGTATACGTACGTATGCACGTCGCCGATCGCGAGGAGTTGGAGGGGTCTTGAGAGTCGGAGGAGTTAGGGGCGGGAGGAGTAGGGGGCGGGAGGAGTCGGAGGTGGGAGGAGTTGGTGGCGGGAGGAGTAGGAGTGAGTGGGTGGGTGGGTGGCGGGGAGATTCGGAGGAATCGTGTTTGCCTGCTTTTAGTAGGCTAGTCAGACATAAAACGCGACTGCCGGAACTTCCCACAAAAACATTTGTGGCTTTTTCGAGGGTTTTTCGGTAAAAAATGAAATTCCTTAAGTTTTTCAGTAGAGTAAAATTCCCTGAGTATTCCCGGTTTTCCAGGTCGCTGGACCGCCCTGTTAACTGAAGTTAGTTCTTAATTTATTACAAAACAAATTTACCATCGGGGAAAATCTTCAATAAACTTGATTATTATTGAACGACATTCTTATCGGTAACAGTCGAAGTTGGAGGTGTATAACGAAAGGATACATGCCACACTCTTCATAGCGTCATGTTGATGTTTGGTGAAGGTGAGAACATCTTGATATTTTATGAAGACGTCAAAGGGTGGTTTACGGTGACAACTGGAACACACAGGGTCTTCCTGTAATCAATGAAACAATATTTGAAGCATAATTTGGCAGTTTTGACTTGAGATTGGAGAGAGGAGATGGCGATAGAGACTGGTTGGATTTAAGTTAGATGAGGAATCCAAAAATCAGGTGGGTTGTATTATGTACACCAGAGATGGGCGAATTCTTATTCATAAATACGATTATGAATAGAAATCATATCTGCGACTTTATGATTATGAATAAGAATACAGGTATGAAAATGAATACGAATACAATCGTATTCACACTTTGAATAAGATTTTCCCCCGTATTCGTATTTTCAATACGTTTTTATGATTTTTTCTATAATTTCCCCAAAAATCGAATTTTTAACGATTTTTCCTGAATGTCATACTCTTTTTTATGATTTTCTCCCGAACTCTCGACATATTTATAACCTAACATTGTGAAAATAATCAATCGAAATTCGAAACGCTCACCAATTCTTATAGGATTTTTCACGCAGAATCGAATGAGACCAATACCAGTTCGCTAATAATTTCCAGTGCTAATCGTTTAAAAAATTACGATTTTCTGCGGAAATTTCGTCGTACTTTCTATTCGTTTGGTCGTAGCGACCTGGGGTTGGTCTCATTCGATTCTGCGTGAAAAATTCTATAAGAATAGTGAGCGTCTCGAATTTTGATTGATTATTTTGACAATGTTAGGTTATAAATCTGCGACCCCGGTGAATAAGTGGTCAAGTCAAATTTGCCCATTTTACAGGGGTGCATTATTAAAATTTGAATCTTCACCTAAAATCCGGATTTTGTCGTAGAAGGTTCAAATTTGGAATGAATGATATAGGCATCAACCCCCCTTTCCCCCTCTTAAAAAGCAAAATCCAAAATTCCGGCGCCGTAGTGCACAACTAGATAGTATTACGCGTCAAACGAAAAAAGAACCACGAAAATCGTTTGAGAACTAAGGCCTGGGCAGAGTACACAAGATTATGCCCAAAAACGCACGTTTTTCGAGCATTAACCCCCCCTTTCCCCCCCTTAAAAGGCAAAATTCGAAATTCCGGCGACGTAGTGCACAACTAGATAGTTTTCCGCGACGAACAAAAAAAGAACCAGGAAAATCGGTTGAGAACTAAGGGCTGTGCAGAGTACACAAGATTTTGTTACACACACACATACACACATACACACATACACACATACACACACACACACACAGACATACACCTATGGTTTTTTTTCGCGGATTTGGATTCAGAATGGTCTAAAACGGATTACTGTGTGGTTATTTTTTTTTCTGTTGAGTGTTGTCTTCCTTCACCCCAGATCGATCGCATAAGGACGCCCAAGTCTTACTGTGGGACGTCCTAAAAAGTATGACTTTCAGGAAAAATCGTTAAAAATTCGATTTTTGGGGAAATTATAGAAAAAATCATAAAAACGTATTGAAAATACGAATACGGGGGAAAATCTTATTCAAAGTGTGAATACGATTGTATTCGTATTCGTATTCATATTCATACCTGAACTCGTATTCATAATCATAAAGTCGCAGATATGATTTGTATTCATAATCGTATTTATGAATAAGAATTCGCCCATCTCTGAACCATAGTACGGGGTGTGTAATAAGAAGTCGGTAAACATTTTAAAACGCCAAAGAAGTCACATACGGACGGATATTTTGTTTTATTATTTCCAAAAATGAACCTTTGGAACCAACCAAGAAAAAAAATCTTTAACCTCCTCAAAATTTGTTGGTTTACGTTTCAAGGTAGTACGTAGTACGTAAAATCCGAAAATCGAATAAAAAATTTTCCATCCGTCCGCCGTCCGCAGCACTTTCCTTAGTTCCAAATCAGAAACAAGAGTGTGAACAGCAAAATCTCCGTTCAAATTATATCTGACCAAAATAAGATCGTTTTTTGTTTCTTCGAGTTGTACTCAGTTTTGCGTCCTGAGCAGTAATCAAATTTTCTAATTAAGGCACCACAACTCGATTTCTTCGCATTGAGTGTGATGCGTTTATTTCTTCGAAATAAACTTGATTGTGAAGGTAAAATATGGTTGGAAGGTAGTGACAAAGGCAAATCTGTTTTCTTTGCCGGGGAGTGATCTATACAGACTAATAAAAAACCTTTGTGTAAAAATTAGCTGTGTAGATTTAGGGGGGGGAGGAATTATTCTTACTCATTCCAATGGCTCATTAATGAAAATGATGTTGAATTGAAATGTTCATCTTCGACATAAGAGTTCAAAAAAAAAAAAATCGTCATCCCACGACAACCCGAATTGAGTAGGAGGTACTCAAGAGGAGGTCTTTCGCGCGCCAAAGGCGCGTTGAAGTCGGTCAATAAGAGAAACCTACCAACGCAGTGTTGCTCTGAGACCGACGATATCAAAGATGAGAAAGTTAGGCTACAACGCACACCAATCATCAAGCCGAGAATGAACGTCGAAATCATCGAAACTTGTTGGTTTACTCGAGAGAAACGACAACTTCAAAGGCTGGTTTTCACATTCGATTGTTCGAAAATGTCGAGATGAACGTTGAAATCATCGAAACTTGTTGGTTTGATTCAAAGGCTTGTTTAGTGGTATTATAAATTTTAATGATGAAAGTTTTTATAGAAATTTATATTTCATAAATTATAGTTGACCAATTTTTCTACATTTAGGACATCGATATAAGAAAAAAAAATACTTAGGTTATACCATATTTTCGTGATTGGCCATCCTGTATGATAACTTGAACCGTGAAACATTAAACTAGGATAGGAAAGAACGAAATAAAGTTCGTAGGTATATTTTCTAAAATTCACCGAAAAACAGCCACTTGGGTGGGTTTCCCCGCGTTTTGGAAATAGCCCATATTTTGCGTAGGAGGACACATCCAATCTATTATGGCTAGTTTCACCTGATAAAATGTCTACCTACTAGTCAAATTTTTATGGGTGATCATTTTTTCGCTCTAAAACTCTCTCCTCTCAGACAGAACTTCATACTAAAAAGAGGCGAGGGCTTTTCCACGGTTTTTAGGAGAAAAAATGAAATTCCCAGAGTTTTCCAGTAGAGTAAAATTCCTTGAGTTTTCCCTGTCTCCCATGTCACTGGACACTCTGTTAAGGCATAAATATATTTGCACATTGGAAATTGTAAAATAGTTAGGTAGTAATATTACTAAGATTATTTATAGGAGACTTACCTGATCAGCGTAGATAGCTGAGCCACATTTTGCACAAGCTATGGAATTTTCCAAGAGACAAGCTTCTGAGCTGGGATCACAGCGGGGGCAATCGCAATCGAAATAATATCGGGGATACAGCTCACGATTCCGCTCCACGTGAGATTTCAGAGTCTCGATGTAAGAAATTCTCACCTGAAATTTGGATAAATTTAATATCAGGTTGGTAATTAATGAGTATCATTTTGGTGACCTGAAAACCAGGTACTGTTAGCAGATTGAAAGAATGCGGCTGGCCAATTTCCCGAGGGGTATACCTGCTAACATAGACGACTACCTGTTCCAAAATCTTAGGTAGCCTGGTAGGTCGGGCTGGGGAAAGGGCCGAGCCTCCATATCTCACCCCTTCCGGGCATATAGCACATGAGTCATGATGAGGTAGATAATTCGGTAGATAAATGATAATGATAGTGGATAATGGATTGAATTTTACGCCCGTTCCCACAATGCCCTTATTTTTACATTTTTACGGTAAATTCAGGTAGTTATGGTAATTTTAGTGACAGGGTCAAAAACCTAGGTGGTGGAAAATTAGGTGGTTTTCTAGTTGATGTTACTCAGATGCTGAATGACGAACTTGAAACTTCAAGCCTGACTTATGATTTATACTCCGTTGGAAATGAGGTGTCTTTAACGTTTGACAGCTTACTCACTGACATCAGTTGGTACATGTCAACCATGTACACGGGTATCCATACCACATGGACTATCATTGCATTCTCAGTTTTTTTAAGGTACAATTGGAGGATTCAACTCACTTTCGTCCAATTGAAGTCAGGAATGTCTCGGATAGCTCTAACGGTTATCGTGGTGCCGTTGAATGTCGCTACGGCATTAGGCTCACAGGAATGGTCGATGGTTGAAGCGCCCAAGTAAATTCCAGTGCCTAATTCAGACATTTCTCCATCTAGAATATTAAAACTATTCACAACCATCTGCAACACCAAGTTAGCAATACAGTATCAATCTGCAAAACAAAATCGCAATTTGAATGTGTTGTTAGTGACATTTAAAAAAGGAATACTAACTTCAAACCCTGAGGCCACAAGATTACAATTTCGAACTCAGCAAGACTGTAACCGCGTATTAAAAGTACTGTCTAAATTTTGTAAATTTAAAAAAATAATTAAATTAAATAAAATACAATAAAAATTATAAATGTGTTATTTTAGCAATTTTCTAATACAGATAATATGTTGTCCTATTGTAAATAGGTATTTTCTGAGGTAGGTATAATCTTTTATTCTATTCCAACACAAATGTATCATAATATCTACTTAAAGCTGAATATAACAATTTAACGACGCCAATAAAAACTATTTTAAAAAACCGCGTTTTCTACGAGTGCCTTAACGTGATTTTCGGGTTTGCTAACAAGCTATGGCGAATAACTTATAAGAGTCGACATTTATTTTTTAAACAATGAGAAAAACTTGAGAATTCTGAATTTCCTTTGCCATAATCTTTCATGTTCAAGATGTAAAATTTACATAGATGTAAAATGTAATATGTAAGATGTAAAATTTACTTTACGTAGCATTTGATGCTACGTAGGGTTATCGATGTGAGGCTATTAGCTAGGCAAATCAAAAGCGATTATTCTAGAGGTGTGACGGTACAGCTGAACCGGGACTGTGGAAGCGAGAATCAACTTGTAACAACAAGCAGCAGTGACAAAAACTCAGCCCTTACAATTCCAGCTCCACAGACCTAGAAGTTCCATGATTGTATCGGGGAACGGCTCTTGACTGGGAAGGGATCTTCTGAACCAGTTATCATCGAAATTGACTAGGCAGTATCCGTAGAGGAAGTAGTAACTCCCGCTAGGCACGCTTGTGGTAAAAGTAGTATCTCGTGCGTCCAATATGATCAAAATTACCTTGGAGAGATCACATCAACTTTTTTCTAGTGCCATTGATACTTTTCAACATTAAATAAGGTACTTGAGTATTAAACGGAGGCCACCTAACCTATAGAAATATTTCGTACTGGATACCAAAAATAACTACATAATTGGAAAGAACACACTTTAATCGATTTACAGGTGAAGTTTAGAATTAATCCAACGCCTGGTTCTGACGTAAAATAATACAATACAATAAATCACTCAGTACACTGACCAGACACAGTGACAGGCGATGACAGGTAATGGCACGCGCTCCGGTCAACGACCCTGACCTAGGCCTACTTGGAGGGGATTCTGCGAGTAGACACATGACTCATCTGATAACGCTCGACTCACAACAATACTAGAATAATTCTACTACAACATCTATAACAATTTAACCTTCTATAAGTGCCGCAGCGCGTTTCGTAATGGTGGCCTCCGTTTAATACTCAAGTACCTTAAATAATTATGCTGTTGAGTTGGATGATATGTCTTCTGTCTGATATGAGATAATGTCAAAAGACCCCTTTTTCTATTACAAAAAGGACCCAAAAACCCAGAGTCGTTTCGCCCACCAACAGAAAAAAAAGTAAAAACTTAGCACTCGTGAAAAGTTGATGTGATCACTCCAAGGTAATTTTAATCAGAGCACTCTATTGGACGTACGAGAAACTACTTTTACCACCAGCGCGCCTAGCAGGGGTTGCCACTTCTTCTACAGATACCGGCTAGTTGAAAATTGTCTCCAGTCCAGTTCCATGTACCAGGAAGCCCCCAAGATAATGATCATGGAATGGCTCTGGACTAGTAAGGGATTTTCTGGACTGGTTATTTTTTCCTTGATGTAATATCATACTTTCACGTGCTACAGTTCTCCAATAAAGTGATGTGTAGGAAAACCCAGAGTGGCATGAGTCATCTGACGTCACCTCTTTTCCACTCTCCGCTCACCATATTCACTTGAGTATATAAGCCGCACTCAGGGGTCTTCCTACATGCATTCGTACCTCGTCTATCTGACTTATCATTTCTTGTCTTACCTACAGCCCAGGAAACGGTTTGCCCCATAAAGGCGCCAAACCTCTAGCTCCCCTTAGGAACCTCTTCAGAACAGTAGGCCTCACTAGGTAAATGTTCCGCCTCCCGCCGGTGGGTCTGTCATCAGACGCCGAGGTTAGCGGATAGATTTTATAAGCACTTATCTGGACGGTCGGATGGAGTGCTGAAGTCCTAGGCTTTAGGGATCAATCTCTCCGTTGAGTAGGATTCAGGCTAGGAACAATTCAGCGCATCGAGAGGACCATCGCCCTCACTCGACTACACGCAGAATACAACACTTGAAATGTTTGGTCACTTATAAATTGATTCTTTTTTACACTAGTTTGAATTCTTTCCTTCATGTTGAGATCATGAGTTCCATTCCATGTACTGGGAAGCGCCCTTACCAATTTCTATGGACTGAGAAGATATCGTATCATGGAAGGCTCTGGACTGGTAAGGGATTTTCTGGACTGGTTATTCTTCCCTTGAAATGTTTGGTTACTATTATTTAATGATTGTTTCCTTTTTAACACTTGTTTGAATTCTTTCCTTTCGTATTTCAAACTGAGATCATGATTGACTTTGACCACATTCAGTAAGCAATACTGGTGTTGGAACTGTGCCAGGAATTTGGAACAGTTACACCTTTGTCACTGTAACTGTTTTAACAGTTCCAGGGAAATAATTGGACTGACACACCCCTAGCCTATTTGTCTGATATCTAACTCACCCTTCCGTAGATACCGAGAAATTCGGTAAAATTGGGAAGAGCATCTTCTCCAATGTAGTCTTTCAGCACCTCATAAAGACACTCAGCCTGGCTCGTTCTTTTATCGTCAGTCTTGATGTCAGCATAATCTGTAATTTAACACAAATTTAGTTAGGTACTTAGCAAATTTAGTAACGTAAGGTCAAAATCTCGAGAAAAAAAAGTAGGTGAGATAGAAATAACTCGGAAAAAACTCTCTAAAACGAAGTGTAAGAATAAAACTCGAAGAAACGAAAGCGATCGATTTTGTTTGTTGAAAATTAGTAGTAGGTTTGAATCCTGCCGATTGGCAGCTTTGTAGGACAAACCGTTCGCTCCCTACGAGAACTTGAGGGTTGGACTTACGATAAATCAGAAACACGAGTGTAAATCGCAAAAGAGGCCTAATCTCCGTTCAAATAGCTGACTGAAATGCGATCGATGTTATTCTTCATGTTGGTTGGTGGTAGGAATGACAAAGCCGTGTTCTTTGCAGACGAGTGATCTATATAGAAAAATAATAAATCTTTGTGTAATAACTTGCAGCGTTTTTTGTTCAAGAGTTATCTTACCTTTAAGAGGCATGATAAAAACTAGCAGACTCCACCTCATTGAAGATCACACGTACCAACATGTTGCTATTGCAATGTCAGTGTTTTTTATTGACACAATGCATCTATTGAACAGTTAAATGGCTCTCTAAAACACTCATGGAAGTGCAGCGTTAATTCTATGTGACCAGTACTGCCTAAAGTAAAGCAAGAAGGGGTTGATGGAGAAGGATAGCAGGGGCAGACGTCAGGCACTGAGGTTCAATCCATGACAAGAGGACGAGTGGAATCAGAAGGAGTTTGCACGCAAGCCTATCGTGATAACCTTAAATTTGGAGAGATTAAACTAATAATCTTGCAAATATGAGTTTGATAAAGAAATCTATCACATAATGAAAACATAAAAACACATTGCATAATTACAATCTATGAACGTCGTTGTTGGATGATAGCATAGGTACTAGTTTACTTCTTGTAACTAGAGATGGGCGGTATTTAACGTAACAGTTAAAAATAACCTATTACCGGGTTTCGTTAATTCCGCTTGGAACCTATTACTAAAATAACCCTGTTACTAAATAACTTTTCAGGAAAGGCTCCAAAATTTGTGGAGCCAGAACAATAACTTGGGTTTTTTAATCGAAAAAGAGTGTAAATAACTAACACGTAAATGTTACACTAACACATAAATATGTCGGGAATAACTTGATAGAAACCCCAACTTAGGTAGGAAACGGAAACTAGAGATCCACGGAATGATACTTTGAAATGGAATAACAATATAACATGATAAACAAACGAACGTCGGTCGGGAACAAAAAGTAGGAATCAAAGAAACGATACCTTGGAATGATATGTTAGAATGAGCTTGCAAGAAGATCCCTGAGATAACATATTAATAAATAACAGGTTATTGGAACCTATTACTCACCCAGAGAGGTAACGGTGGAACCTAATACGCAAATGTAACCGTTTCGCCCATCTCTACTTGTAACTCATGAATCATGAATAACAGTCAACCAAACATGGGAGGTCATTTTTAACAAATCATGTTTCCTGTAGCATCCATGTAATCAACCTTCCATATTGATTCCTTCACTGTGATCAATATAACAGATCGACAGTGAACTTGCAAAACCATGTAAGTCCGATTTTTTTCAAAAACAAGGTTATTAGCTATTTGGATAGAATGAGACCCCCTTGATCCATCAAACGGAGCCAAACTGGCAAAAACTCGACTATCTCTTCTCTATGCGTCAAAAGCAACAAATATGAACCAACGTGTTAAGTCCACTTTGAAGCAAGTTTTTCTCGTTTCCTGTAAAATTTCTGGAAAACGACTTTAGCTATTTGGATAGAATGAGACCCCTTGATCCATCAAACGGAGCCAAACTGGCAAAAACTCGACTATCTCTTCCCTATGCGTCAAAAGCAGCAAATATGAACCAACGTGTTAAGTCCACTTTGAAGCAAGTTTTTCTCGTTTCCTGTAAAATTTCTGGAAAACGACTAACATGGTTTTGCAAGTTCAAATCTGATGCAACACTGATTTGGTCTCGAACCTTCGAGAATATTCTTTTTCATTCAATAATGAGAAGTTTCTTCCAATAAATCTCTCTTTCATAACGAACATCGTGAGTGTTACTTCGTATTCCTACAGACATTACATTTCCTATCACATCAACACTAAGATATCAACAGAGCCATTTTATTGCCAATCCGCACTTCAAGGAAAATTATTTACGGAAGAGTATGAAAAATACCAACTTACGTGACATGAGATCTCTGAATATCCTGTATTTGTTTTTATCGTACCATCCTTGTTCGTTGCCACCACCCCTCTGAAACAAGTTGATTATTCCAATCAAGAAAAATACTGGTTAGACTGAATCTGTCACCAAACTTCCAACCAAAATAATCCTGAGGTTCCGAGCAGTTGAGTACCAACCTACAGAACACCGTAGTTGATGCAGCTTCGGAGAAAGTCCTTCTTTCTCAGAGGATGTTTGTGAGATGTATGAATTAAAAATCACTCTCACAAATCTGCTAGTTGGACTTCTGAGACAAAATTATGTTTACGGTAAATAATGGACAGTTGAGTAAGAATTTGCGGTAAGATTTTGTTTCAGTATTGAAGGACGTGAACGTTATACAATTTTGGTGATTCACAATCATATTCCAACCAAAAGTCAAAATACAGCCAGAAACACGATAGTGAATCACCATTGATTTACTTTCGAACTAAATATTTCGGGTAGTAGCAGTAGTAGTCTCTGTTGAAGAGTGTTGAGTCGGATGATAATATCTTGTTGGTGATCGAAACGACTCTGGGTCATCTTTGTGAATAAAAAGGGGAAACGTTGATTTTTGGTGTTTAATTTCCATTTCTAGCTACAGTTTCGCTGGGGCAACTTGCCAGCATCTTCAGGCTGGTCAGTCTTATGTAGAATATACTTCTAGTCATTTGTTCTTTCCTTTTTCAATCTTTCTCTATTCATTCAAAATCGATCTTTTCAGTAGATCCAAACTTGTTAGATGGTAAAATTTTTTAGTAATACCTCCTTTAAGGGTTTATTTACCTCCGCCAATGGAGAATATTGAATGTTTCCTTCGTTTTCTATGAGAAATTTCTTTTTTCCGCAATTAAATTAAAGTAATGTTAGATCTAAACTCTTTCTTAATCAACGTTAAAGGAGGTATTGCTAAACAATTTTACCATCTAACAAGTTTGGATCTATTGAAGAGATCGATTTTGAATGAATAGAGAAAGATTGAGAAAGGAAAGAACAAATGACTAGAAGTATATTCTACATAAGACTGACCAGCCTGAAGATGCTGGCAAGTTGCCCCAGCGAAACTGTAGCTAGAAATGGAAATTAAACACCAAAAATCAACGTTTCCCCTTTTTCACAAAGAGGACCCAGAGTCGTTTCGACCACCAACAAGGTCTGTAGCAGCGAATAAGTTTTGCTAGAGTAAACGCAGCTTAAGCAAGATTTCAAAAATACGGCACTGAATCGCCTTTTATTTCTTCGAAACAACTCACAATGTTTATGAGTTGATCGTCAAGTAGAGAAAAACAACAAAACTTTCTATACTCGAGGGATAATTGTGTGATGCAAGGATACAACTCAGTGATGAAAATCAAGAAATCAGGTGACACCAAAGCCAAATAGTACCAAAAGACGACAAAACAGGATTATTTAAAGTCCATGAAAGGTCAAAATGAGGTTCTTAGGGGCTTTAGATACTGGGAGTGCAAGGGGTAGATCGACAATAGTCTACATGGGTTATTGGAGGACAATAATACGGATATCAATTGAATAATTAGAGAGTAATTTAAAGGCTTTAGTATAGAGGATTATGGTCTACAGAGTGTGTATTGAGTAACTGGACAAAATGGTGTTATTTGGAGACTTCAGGGTGTCCCAGAGTTACAATACAAACTTCAGATACAAACTTCAGGGATGTTCTACGACTAATTTGCAACAACTTTTGTGCTACGTGTATCACTTTTTCAAAACCTCCAACCAACCCGACTTTTTTTCTTGCAACTTGTAAATAAGTAAATTATTTTTGTAAGTTTTAGATCTTAATTTCTTGAAAAAAAAAAACACTCCCTAGAACACACGTTCTTTAGATTACGGGTACATTCAAAGTTGAGGATACCGATGTAAAGGACATAATAATTTAGAATAAATTTAGAATCCATGAGAGCTGAGTACATGAAAAATTACGCCAAAATTTCTGTGAAGTTCAGAACTTTACGTTTTTTCGAGTTTGAACGCCGTTTTCTAAGCAAAGTACGAAGATAAACATCAATTTGAACCCACCGTTGGGCAGATGCATAATTGCAGATATTATTTTTCCTGAAGAGAGGAACATTCGGGAACTGGTGAAAATATCGTTTGAAAAAAAAAACCATTTAGTTCTACAAAGAAGTTAAACTTCACAAATTTGTCACTTTGGCTTAGTTTTTTACGAATTCAGCTCGGGGAAAAAAATTTTGATTGGATAGCGAGTAGAACGGTAAATTAATGATCTTTCCGTTGATATCCTTAAATTTTAATTTACGTGTAACGTAATGTGTTTATTTGTGTGTGTGTATTTAAATGTAGTTAGCATATGTTAGAGATTATCAAAATTCGTCCTTTTTTCTGACCAATCACGTATTGTTTATTAATTTACTTATTACTGTAATTGTATAGTAGTCATCAATTTATTTACCGATATGGAGCGATTTTGCAAAGATCCTACCCTACAACACGGGCCAAGCCTAACGTCGGGTCGGAAATCTGAGCAAATTGCATCCCTTCATGCATTTATATTATTGTAAAAGTGTAAAAAATGGCGAAAATAAACATATCTATCTATCAATACAATCACGGCAATTTTTACGAATTAAGATCAAAAACACGAAAATAAATTAAATTTAAAAATGTCGGGTTGGTTGGGTTTTTTAAAAAGTCTTATAGCACAAAGAGTGTTGCAAATTCAGTCGTAGCATATGTCGCAGAAGTTTGGATCCTTTATTCTGGGATACCCTGCTAAGATAAGGATAGAAGAAGGGTATTGAGTGGTGGTGGGTACGCAGGAAAAGTGCTTGGGGAGACGTAGAGGACGATACCTACTACAAACTGCTGCACGTTTGGGGGAACATTTTGTAAGACTTTACGCATCTGAAAAACGATATTATCTAATAAAAAAAAGTACCTGAACGACAATAAATTAAAATAAATTATCCTTCAAATGCATTGCTCTTAGAACGCTGTTCCCACAGAATCTGATCCCTAAATAAAACATGGACCTTCAGTCCATCAGACAGTGAACTCGATACAAAATAATTATTATTTTGTCTATGTAGGTTCATAATTGAAAATAATAAACCAAAAAACGTCTGCCCAGTGGGTGTGGCACATAGCTTCCTCGTATCCATAACCCGATTATATAGATGATCCGATGCATAGTAGTTAATCTCAAAACACCAATCTCTAAGTACCTTTCACTACCCTCATAGGGGACCATCCACACGCTAATCTGGACAATCCTAGAAAATTTCATCAAATTCGGATGAAAAATGTAAATGTTATGGCTGTTACAAGGATTTTACGTATGCGCATGCGCAGAGGCTTCTGTAATTTTTAAGGCCTTGATTTTCATTGTGGACCATCTACAACCTAATCAGCGTAATCCCTGAAAATGTCATCGAAATCGAGTAGAAAATGTGGAAGTTATGGCTGTTACAAGGAATTCACGTTTGCGCATGCGCAGCGGCTACTATCAGTTCAGGGGTGATGATCTTCATTGGGGACCATCTACAACCTAATCCGCATAATCCCTGAAAATTTCATCGAAATCGGGTAGACAATTTGGAAGTTATGGCTGATGCCAAGGAATTCACGTTTGCGCATGCGCAGTCGCTTCTATCAGTCCGGGGATGATGATTTTCATAGAGGACCCTACACACTAACCCGCACAAAATCTGAGAATTTCATAGAAATCGGACAATAACTTCGTATAGTTATGCGCGTTACAAGGATTTCATGACAGACAGACAGACAGACAGATACGGAGCCAAAATTGTTCAGAAAGGTATAAAACGCGAGTGAAAATTTTGATTTTGGAGAACTTTTTTTTCGTCCTTGAAAAGTGAAAACAAAGTTTCCGCTACCTTGGTAGACTCGGAAGCAATTACACAGTGTGTTATTTTACAAAGAAAAAAACAAAATTGGAGAAATTCTGGGCAGCCTAGAGCACGATTGAGAACACAGGAGAGAAAGATCCCGTTGAAGGAAGATTTCATTTACTGACGCTCACGTCAGTGTTGAGCACTTTACACAGAGTAGAGATATTTATGTTGTATATTGCCATATAATGTCTTCTGAAAGACATTAGAATTAGAAGTTTCCTTCGGTTGAAACGTGCTGAAGATGAAATGAATCAAGTAATCAATATTGATAGAAGTTAACAATAATACAAATACTAATAGTTTGTTGCTGTTCATTAAAATTTTTTGTGATCATTATAGAAAAAAAGCAAGTTTTTACCTTCAACTTTAATATGATTCTGGCCAAAAGTCGTGCTGTGTTGGGCAATTCACGGTTCGGAGGGAGATTTTTCAACGCCGGACATTCCTTTTTGTGATCCGGCCACGCCAATTTTTGACAAACTCGGTCACAATATTTGACGTACTGGCACGCTGTACATTTAAACAACTCGAATCTGAAAAAAGAAAGCAATTAAAATATTGAATAGTTTTAGTAGAAAGAAAATGAAGGGTATAGAGGAAAACCCCATCATCGCCATTCCAGTCTTTCTGAATATTCGGTCCTTTCCGGTGAAAAAAACCTTTATTGCCGTCTAAAAGCAGGTTGCAGTTACGCTATACCGGGGAAAAACCCCATGATCGCGGTATAAATGTTCCACCCCTTAGGTAGGTAGTTAGTTCGAGATAAATATGTTCCCTTCATTTCCTTCCGAATAAATTGACATTTTTTCAGCTCCGAAACATAAATTGGGATTTTTGAAATGTGTATGGTATTTATCATAATCCAATACTCATCATACGTCCAATTTGATGGTTTTTGAGGATGAAAATCGAATTTCTGTGCTATAGCAGCTAGTTTTTTTTTCTGAACATATTCTTGTTCCTACACCTTTATGAATGCTGCTTTTTTTGGTGTATTGTTGGGAAGTTACTACGTACTTGTTGTGTTTGTGGACAGTTAAGAAGCTTGGAGACAAATTATCCTAAAATTCTCGTTTCCATGATAATGATTGCAGATTGGTTGGAATAAGTTGTGTTCGAAAATACATTGCGAAATATAGCCTGTAAATATGCCTGCCTGCTTGAAATATTGAAAGATTGTTGTTTTCTCCTAACAGTACCTATTATCTTCACTAACGAACCTTTGGAATCGAAAATGTTTTTAACCCTCCCCCTCAAAATTTGTGGGTTTACGTTTCAAGGTACGTAGAATCCGAAAATCGAATAAAAATTTGTCCGCCGTACGCTGCACTTTCCTTAGTTCCAATTTGCCGATTTTGATGAAACTTGGTATGGGGCCCCATTTGGGGTCTAGTTGTGCCCCGAAGCTTTCGGTTGATGTCGGTCACTTCTAAGGGGTGGAAATTGAGGGTTGAAATGTTCAATAGTGCCCTAGCTCGAAAACTTTAAATAATAAAATTTTAAATAGTATTGAAATTTTAGAATTTTTTGAGACCACCCGGAGCTCTGTAGGACAAACCGTACGCTCCCTACGAGAACTTAAGGGATGAATTTACGATAATTTAGAAACACGAGCGTGAATCGCAAAAGATATCTGTTCAACTTTTAGCTGACCAAAATGCGATCGTTGATCTTTTCATCGAGTTGTACTCAGTTTTGCGTCCTTAGCAACCAGCAATCAGTAATCGACTTTCCTAATAATTAGGGCAACCTTAAATCTCTGTTTCTTCCAACTGGAAGGAAGTATCAAGGGTTGGTAGATAGAGACAATGGGAAAGCCGTGTTCTTTGCAGACGAGTGATCTATATAGAAAAAAAAAAAACCTTTGTTTAATAATTTGCAGCCTTTTTAACCAGCACTGTTTTAGATAGTAGTGGTGAAGCACTGCGAAATTTTAACCATAATTGTTTTAGCCGTGGGTCATTACTTCCTCATTAGTAGTCTATCAATTGCCTTTTTCTCGAAGCCAGTTTTTTGGCGATGATGGGGTTCTTGCCCTGCGCCCTTCAAATGTTGTTACGTAAGGCTCATCGGTGAATGAGTAACCAAGGGCAAACAAGGTTAAAACTCTGTTAGCTTCTTAATTGCAGGTGAGGCACGAAGGTAAAATTGGACGTTGGCCCTTATAAAATCCGGCGATACCAATCTGAACGATTCCTACTTGTGCCAAGAACTCAGCTCACGCCGGTCGGGGTTCAACATTCTTATATCTATTCATACTAACGTTATAAGTACGCAATTTAATTGGCCTGATAAGTAAGACCTAAGCTATTAAATAGGTATTTTCAAAAATGTAAGGGTTGAGCCACTAAAGTAATTAAGTAAGTACTAAACTAAATTTTGTGCTAGTGAAATTATGAACTGGGATTTTTCAAATAAGGGCAGAAGAAAGATTCTGGAAGATAGTTAAATGGAAAAATAACTCAATAAGTCCATTTATGCAGTATGAGTAGTAAATGTGCGAATTTTCAAAGAAATCTTCAAAGCTATGAATGTGAGAATCGAACTTTAGTAGTCAGCCTTGTGGGTGATGAACATAGCACGGATTATTAAAATTGTTCAATCAACCTCTTAGTTAAATATTTTTGAAAAATAAAACCCAAAAAATTCTCTTCACAACACAGCGATATTCAGAGAATCTACACGTATACAGTAGTTATTTTTCGATTTTCAGTATACCATACCAACATACTGTATTATGCTCAGGATATGTTTTGAAGACGGTAAAAAGTGCGTATTCATATTCTTCTCGTCTCCCCGAACTCATAGAGCTCCCCCCGCGGAACAATGGAGTATTTCGGTGGGTCGGAAATTCAGGGTTTTGACCTCAAATTTGGATTCAGCACCATTGAAAACCTATATACTTCAAACTTTTTGCCCATTGATTCTATAACGTGAGGTAGAAAAATTAAATAAAGAGATCACCTCCATGAACGCACACGCCTAGTATTTTTTTAGTATCGAAGGCCACGAGGCATTCGAGACAGCATGGGATTAGTGGAATGTCTCGATCCAAGGTCAGCAAGTTAATACGTCACAACAACTTACTACGTCACATCATTCAAATCTTCAACTTTCATTAGAGAGTTCCTAGTAGGGTTGATACGGCGCTGCCGGAACCAGATCGTCCGCCATGTTTTCAAAATGGCGCGCCGGATTGCCTCCGAGTGACATATTCTGCTGTACTGTTACGGCGCCAGATCGGACAAGGCGCCGGATTGAGAGTGTGTGTGTGTGTAATACGTCACACCCTATCTAAGCCGAACCAAAGCCACTAGGAACTCTCTATTAGCTTCCCTAATTTCTTCTAAACATTTTCTCGACAAACAGACCCAATTACCGTTATTACTAACCCTTGCTCTTTTGAAAAAAATAAATTAATTAAAATAATTGACTGAAATGCCCCATTACTCGAGTTATCATCCGGAGTGACATACATATAAATACAAATGATTTTTTTGAAAAACACTTCGAGAATCGTTTTAAAATGTTTCAAAACGGATATCAGTGAGAAAAACGCTGCAAATTATTACACAATGGTTTATTATTTTTCTATATAATCGTCTATAAAGCCACCAACCATCCACCATGAAGAAAAACATCGATGGCATTTCGGTCAGCTTTAATTTGAACGGAGATTAGGCCTCTTTTGCGATTCACACTCGTGTTTCTGATTTGTCGTACGTTTATTATTTTAATGGTTTATTATTTTTCTATATAATCGTCTATAAAGCCACCAACCATCCAACATGAAGAAAAATACTTTGAAAATGTCACCCCACGCATATTTAAGCAAAAACCTCTTTTTTGGCTGGTTATTTGCCCATAACTTCTATACGAATTGAGCGATCGGAATAGTTCGACGTTAGGACCAACTAGACCCCAAATGGAGTCTATGTGCGAAAGAACGGGTTTTTTAGACCGATTCTAAGGCCTTTTATGGCCCGGACGGCGAACGGCGGACGGACATTGCAAATTTGGATTCTACGCACCTTGAAACGTAAAGTGACAAAGTTTGAGGGGGGGTTATAAAATTTTTTTGCGATACGATCACATAGGCTTATTATTGGAAATAATAAACCAAAAAAATTAAGAAAGTCTACGTATTCAACACTATACATTACTATGTATTGTGTGGTTTGTTACTACTATTACACATATTATTAAGTGGGATTATTATGGTTTAATTTTGTATTTCATAGTCCGAGTCTTCATGAGTTTTGTTGTTTTTGTTGAGAGCCTTCGTCAGTCAATGGAATCAAGACGTAACATAATCGTGGAACTATAAATGTGACATTCTCTTCTAAATCGTGAGGTTAGCCACTAAAACATTATGAAATGTGATAAGTCATTCATATTTGAGCGAGAAGTTGGAACGAAATGTTCCAAAATCCTAGCGCGCATCTCTAATATAGAGTACCTACTAATCTTCCCTTATCAGTGTTACTTTATAGTAGGTTTAGTAATTACGATTAGTAAAAATTCTCGCAATTAATACTCATTACAATAAAGATCAACTTATTTATATTTTTGGCAAAATATAACTATTTTTTTAGTGATCCCTGCACTCAATCATGGCTCACCCAAATAGATCCATTACTTTTTTTAATCAGCATCTTGAGGATTAGTATGGTGTTTATTAGTATATGTTTCGCTACCTTTTTAGTAGAATAGTCATCCCGCTTCAATTCCATAATCATCCTCTGTAATCTTTTTAGGATTCTACTGACTCTAAGCATCTTAGGAAAAAAATATTGATCTAATTTTGGATATACTATATAATTATTCGTATTTATCAGACTTCTTTGATTTTATCTATCAGCCCAAATTTCTTTGATTTCATCTTCTACAACCCAAATCTTACATGATTATGAATATCGCTTTAGAGGATGGGATTAACTGGAGGTTTCAGCTTTTTAGAAGTTAACAATTAACAAATGTGAAGTAACAATTAATTCGTATCGATTTTAAGAGTTAAAGGTGCCAACTTGATAAGGAAATTTAAAGATAAAAATTAGAAGTCAACATGAGTTTAAATTCATTTAGAGTTTCCAATGGAATCATTAACTCGATCTAGTTTAAACAATAGATTGAAAAAAAAGGTACTATTAAGAGAAGAGAAGAATTTTGGTTCACCATTCTTCTCGCAACAGGCACCTCTGGTGATCGCAAGTATTAGAAAATTCCGTTAAAAATAGAATTTTTCTCTTTTCTAAAGGAAGTTAGAAGAGGTAATAACAAGAATTGACATTTTGAAGGTACTTAAGTCCTGCATAGTAAGCCAAACCGGCTCACTTCCTTATGACGGTAGCACCAAAGGGGAGGTACCTTGTAACGTACCAGATGAAGTAGAAATTCATAACGTAGCAAACTTACTCAGCATAACAGTGGTCGCATCTCTTATGTTTCATGTTGGAAGACAGAGCATGCACGAAAGGTTTTTCCATGTGCAGAACCGACCCTTTGAGAAACATGTCGCAGTTCATGTAGCATGTACCCCTAGGATCGAATGTAGACGGCAACTTGAACTACCTACCTTCAGAACGATGAATTGAAAGTTAGTCTAAGAATATCCTGAACACATAGGTGAGCGGGTGGCTAAGACCTAGACCTGAGAACAAGGCTACATTGTCACTCCAAGATAAACAAAGCATTTGCTTCAAATCAAGGAGATCTTTAGGCACTGAAGGTGTTCACAATTTATCCACTGCCATAACTGTATAGTGAGCGAATGTAATACTGTAATCTAGAATTCATAAATGGAAAGCTGAAATGCAAAACCAAATTAAAACGTTAGTTTAAAAAATAAAGGTGAGAGAAATATGCCGCTCTGCTGATAAGGAGTGATACTGATAAGGGGCAACATCCAAGTATGGAAGAACCGAAAAAAGCTATGGATGTTTGAAAATGTGAAACATCCATGGTTGAAGGATGCGTCATGGGAGGTTGAGAGAAGCTCCAGCCATGGAAGAAGGAAGGCTTACTTCCTTGACGGCTACATGTAAATGGAAGTAGGAATATTTTTTCCGAGCAGCATGGATGTACTTCCATGGTAGTGTTCAGTTCCATGATAACTCCTCCCCACCATGATCTAGTGGACTTTTCTCGATTTCTCGTTTCTCCCCTAATTACGTCAATTGGTGTACAAGTCGTGCTGTTGACTTAATCTTTAATTTTTTGGTGTGGACTGCGAAAGTGACAAGTAAATTGAAATTACTCAGTCTTCTCTTCTAACAGAATCTTTCTCCATGGCTCAATTCGCTGCTCAACCGCCTCCTCATGAATTCCTTTGGGACATTTTCCAAAAGTAAGGTTTTTGATTTGTTCACTTACATACCGTAATAATTTTTCATTGTTCTTTGGTATGTATTTTGAGTTATTGCAAGGCCCTCCTGTTAATATTCTTGCATATCTATTTTATTTGAATGGGTCGACGAGAAAAAATAGTGGTAGCCTAATTATAGGTAGGTACCGCTAAAATGAAATGTTGCATTGGTTGTTAGTCATTAAACAAACAATTCACCTACGTACACGTCACTTACGTTTGGCTCGTTATCGCTAGCCTACTCACGCAAAGAATGAGTCTATTGATGCAACATTTCTTGTTCTTGATGTAAGTTAAGAACTGCAGAAGTGATGGACGTCCAGAATGAGTGATAGG
Source organism: Apolygus lucorum (assembly GCA_009739505.2). Lineage (NCBI taxonomy): Eukaryota > Metazoa > Arthropoda > Insecta > Hemiptera > Miridae > Apolygus > Apolygus lucorum. The sequence goes on from CM019183.2 coordinate 12,014,695, forward strand.
TGGTACCAACGTTACTGTCAAGTAATTGAGGGTTCTCCTCAAGAAACCCCATTTTATTTGAGAATTCCTAGTTCCATCATCTTGTTTTGGTTACACGCCTTGCAGTATGTGCCTTATGAGTGAGATTATGTTGTATTATGGAAAGCTGTGTGTAGAAATGAATAGAACACTGTGGAAAAAATACCTAAGTAAATACCTTACTGCTCAGCTAGACACCGCCAGTGTAGAGTTGGGCTGGGAAGAGTTGTTTAGCTATTTCATGTCAATGAGGGCAATCAAATTGGTGAGAATCAATCAATAGAGAGGGAACAACCATTTTATTTCAATAAAACTAGCGAGCTGCTCATAAACTGGGTTGCCATAAGACACAGCCCAATCGACAAGTTTCAAGTCCAAGTCTGTACGAACACGCTCTTTAAATAATCATAACAATAATTCAAGTAAGTATACCATTTGAAACAAATTCAAAATTGTCCAAAAATAATAATAATTGATATAATAATAAATTGATTTTTAGTAATAGGTTTACTTTCATTTGTGGTTTATGTAGGTACACTGTTCGCACTCAAGGGTGAAGGTTCTATTTGTTTTAATCCCAAAAAAAGTTGGAATTGACTAATTAACAGGGAGGGTTTCCAAGAAGTGTTGAAAAAGGTAGCGTGGAAGCTTGCAGTTTCCATGTCACCCAAGCAACCGTCTGTTCAGGAATCATGCGACCATATTGAACATTGTGATCAATTGGGCCCCCGACAACTCATGTTTGTATGGTAGAAACATGAAACTAATTCATTGTAATAGACATTAGGGGTATTCACGGTTGAGCTTATCGTGTTAAACGTGTTAAGTGGTAAACTTGTTAAACAAAAAAACCGTGAACAACCCCAGTCGACTCGTGTTGAACGTGCTAAAGTTGTTGAAGTATCATCACTGCTTCTTCTTCGATTACCTGGCTAGATCGCAGCCATTAGGGTCGTATGGTTATTGTGTGGCATGATTCGGTGGAGGAAGTGTGAACGAGAGGGGGAAACGCCATAAATTCGGTAAAAATGAGGAGAAAAAAATCTACAACGTCCATCATTGTTTGTTCCATGGCAAAGAAACAAGCAAAGTTTTTTACCACAGGAGACAACTTTTATACCACCTATATTGTTTACAGATTTTTTACTTTTTACACTGAAAATTTGAGGATTACTCACTGCAGTCATGTAGAAGAAAAGTTATAAACAAGAACTTGTTGATGATGAAGTGGTCAAGAAAACAGTTTTTCGCATTTTTCCTTCACTTTCATTGCATCTATTTGTTCCTCCCAACTACCTTTCTCTTCCCTCCATACCTCCAAGAGACCTCCATACCTTCAACTCCAACTCAACTAACTCACAAAATAACCGAAACAAACAAACGATCTCCAACTCAACAGACTCCAACTCAAAAAAACTAAGACGAAACTAATTAACTCACAAGTAAACTGACTGAAAAACAGCTGGCAAGTTATCGGCCATTTTCTTTCTGATGTTGGGACGGATAACACGTTTAGCACACACTTTAACAGACCATTCAGGTGTGTTAACTTACGACGACTGATAACACACTTTGATAACATGTTTACGACCGATTCGTTCGACGTTAAACACGTTCTCGACGTATAACACGTTAACACGTCGAGAACGGCCTGACCGTGAATACCCCTATTGTCTCGAATGGACTGGCTTTAATTGAACACTGCCTATCTGTTGGACCTTTATAATGGCGTATTTCAGTCAATTTTTTTATTTTATTTTTTTCAAAAGAGTATGGCTCAGGAATATCGGTAATCGGGTCTGTTCATCGAGAAAATGTTTTTAAAAAATCAGAGAAGCTAAGGAAACTTGAAGATTTGAATGGTGTGACGTAGCTAGCCAGAGAAGTATCTAGCTCTTCGAATAAGTATCCATGCACAGAGAAGAAATGAAACCCTTGGAGAATCTCTTGGATACTACAAAATACTACTCACACACGCGCACGGCGTAGTGTGTGTGCATTTATGGCGGCCCACCTTTTTTTTCACTCGTGTGATCTCTTTAATTAATTTTTCTACCACATGTTATAGTATCATTGGTCTAAAAGTAGGAGTATGTAGGTTTTCAAGGGTGCTGAATCCAAATTTTAGGTCAAAAACCTGAATTTCTGACCCACCGAAATACCCCATTATACTCTTACCCCTGCTTCCTTCGTTTCTCCTATTGTTGATTTATTTTTCAACTGTTCAACACATAATTTTTGTCTGCTCCCACCTCCCTCAGCCAGTTCAGGAGACCTCTTTCTCCCCTCTCACTTATATGTTGATGTAAACATTTACATATCTTTAGGTAGCGCATTTTTTTTATTTACTTAGCAATTACATTTACAATTTACAATGAATTGACCCTCCTCCTATTATCTCGTTAGCATCTTGAAGTGGAGAGGTACTCAGCTTTAATCCTTTTGAAAATAATTTCTTTTTATAGGGTCGACAAAGATAGAAGCGGCCATATCTCAGCAACTGAACTTCAGACGGCATTGTCCAATGGGACCTGGAGTCCATTCAATCCTGAGACTGTGAGGCTTATGATCGGTGAGTCATCAACTGTGTTATACAGGGTGTTACGACCTTTCTCTCACGTGTTCTACAACTAATTTCCGACAAGTAGTGCCTCATGACATTTTTTGGTATCCCCACTCAAATGATTTTTTTTTCTCGTGTTTTTGATCATTGCTCAATTAATTTACCATAACTCCTTCAATTCAAGAGTTAACTCAAATCTAAAAAATCCGTTGGAAAGAGCATTGGATTTTCTATCTTTTTGATGCCCAATAACATTTTGCTTCCGAGTCTACCAAGGTAGCGGAAGCTTTGTTTTCACTTTTCAAGGACGAAAAAAAGTTCTCCAAAATCAAAATTTTCACTCGCGTTTTGCGTTTTAGACCTTTCTGAACAATTTTGGTTCCGTGTCTGTCTGTCTGTCTGTGTGTCTGTCATGAATTCCTTGTAACGCACATAACTATACGAAGTTATTGTCCGATTTCTATGAAATTTTCTGGGATTGTGCGGGTTGGTGTGTAGACGGTCCTCTATGAAAATCATCATCTTCGGACTGATAGAAGCGACTGCGCATGCGCAAACGTGAATTCCTTGTAACGGCCATAACTTCTACATTTTCCATCCGATTTCAACGAAATTTTCAGGGATGTTACAGATTAGTATTTAAATGGTCTCCTATGAAAATCATCACCTTCGGACTGATAGTAGCCACTGCGCATGCGCAAACGTGAATTTCCTCGTAGCGGCCATAACTTCTACATTTTCTACCCGATTTCGATGAAATTTTCAGGGATTATGCAGATTAGGTTTTAGATGGTCCCCAATGAAGATCATCACCCCCGGACTGATAGTAGCCGCTGCGCATGCGCATACGTAAGATCCTTGTAACCGCCATAACATTTACATTTTTCATCCGAATTTGATGAAATTTTCTAGGATTGTCCAGATTAGCGTGTAGATGGCTCCTATGAGGGTAGTGAAAGGAACTTAGAGATTGGTGTTTTGAGATTAACTACTACGCATCGGATCTTCTATATAATCGCGTTATGGATACGAGGAAGCTGTGTGCCACACCCACTTGGCAGACGTTTTTTAAATGGATTTTTTGAAATGAGATGTTCAAACGACGTATGAAAAGCAAAACTCGTCAAAATCTTTAAATCGCTTGTTTTGGTTTATTATTTTCAACTAGCTGAAAAGCCTACTAAAAGTAGGCAAAAACGATTCCTCCGACTCCTCCCGCCACCAACTCCTCCCGTCTCCGATTCTGCCGACTCTCCCCACTCCCACGACCCCTCCAACCCCTCCGTGCATACGTACGGTTGGCGTTTTATGTTATTAGATAATGAACCTTTGGAATCGACCCAAAAAAAAAAAATGTTATTAAAAAAGAACACCCCTTCGAAATTTATTGTTTTACGTTTCAAGGTAAGTAGGTTCGTAGAATCCAAACATATTGTTTAGTAATGCATGCATTCCAGGGGACGTCCCATTGGACAAGCATTAGATCAGTTTAACCAGTTGGTAAGCAATAAAACTGTTTCACTCGATGTAATTTACTTATTACTTTAGGCTAGAAAAGGGACCCCCCCCCCTCCTCACCATTATCCACCATAACATTTCTAGCGGCGTGGGAGCCTCGAATCTGAAGAGCATTTTAAAATCCATGATCTACGACACCCAACATGCGAATTCGAGTTCACTCCCCACCGCCACCAATGGTGCCAGTCTGGCACCAAAGCGGAAATACGTCGTAACATTGAACTTTCATCTATTAATCTATTAGTTTTAGTAGGCGGTCCGTCGAGGTTCACATCCGTATTCAAGGTGAAACACGAAAAAAAAACACGAAATATGCGGTTTATGGTGCCCTGGCACCATGGTGGCACCACTATTAGTTCCATGGTGGTACAGAGAATAATTCATGAAAATCCGGAGGTATAATGAGAATTTTTCCTCAATTTCAAAGCTTGGGTACAATTAGTAAGCAGTAAAGGAACCGAAATATTGAAAAATCGGATGTTTTGTGAATATTATCCCCCCACTCACCCCTTCCCTTTGCGAATTTTGGTACTCTGGTAAAATCATGTACAACTCGGAAGTTATTTGAGTCAAACCAAAAAAGAAACACGAATCGGTTGGCAATGGGGTATTTCAGTCAATTTTTTTTATTTTTTTTTCAAAAGGGTATGGCTCAGGAATAACGGTAATCGGGTCTGTTCGTCGAGAAAATGTTTTTAAAAAATCAGAGAAGCTAAGGAAAGTTGAAGATTTGAATGGTGTGACGTAGCTAGCCAATCGTGACGTAGCTAGCCAACTGTCTTTGAAAAAGTATCCATGCACAGAAACCCCTCTTTTATTTGTCACTCCACACAAAGTGCATCGACAATAGTCAATAAAATATAAATATAAAACAAAACATAACAGTGTAATAGGGCTAAACAAAACAATGGGACATTAGAAAGGGCACACGGGTAAAAAAAAAAGAACGACACTTTTTTTTGAATTTTTAGCATTTTTTGAGACCACGCGGAGCTCTGTAGGACAAACCGTTAGCTCCCTACGAGAATTTAAGGGCTGGACATACGATAAATCAGAAACACGAGTGTGAATCGCAAAAGAGGCCTAATCTCCGTTCAAATTTAAGCTGACTGAAACGCGATCGATGTTTTTCTTCATGTTGGTTGGTGGTAACAATGGGAAAGCCGTGTTCTTTGCAGACGAGTGATCTATATGGGAAAATAATAAACCATTGTGTAATAATTTGCAGCGTTTTTTCATTTCCTGGTAACCATATTATTTCTTGACGGAAAATTGTGAAACTTCCCTAAAAACTGCGCCAAAATCACAGCTTTCCAACGGTGTAATCAAAAATATTTTACAATCGAATTTGACCGAATTTTCAAATGAATCGAATTTGAATTTAAACTCACCACCGAGGTGCAGTGGGGAGTTAGTTTGTGTGGAGAAGTTGACTTTGAAAACCCGCTAGATGGATCTTGGTCCCCACAATTCTTGCTCCTAATGTTCCAGCTTAATTTCTAGCCACAAAAATAACTGAAAAATCGCTCGTCATAGAAAAATATTTTTGTTTACTGGCTCCATTTCGTACAATTTTTACAGGAAGGAAAATGCAATTTGCTTGGATTTTCTCCCCGACGTTAGGCTTGGCTCGTGTTGCAGGGTAGGATCTTTGTAAAATTCCTCCCTCTGGGTAAAAAAAGTTGATGAATACATGAATAGTATGATCTATTCTACCCGGGCTGACGACGCTGTGAGCGAAAATTTCCGATCTCCTGTAAGTTCTTTCAAATGTATGTTACTTTTCTTTTCTCCCCCCTGAAAAATCAAAGACTGACATTACACCGCGAGTGTTTTCACATCTTCACCACCAAAATATTATGATACATAAATTGATCAATGCATAGTTACATTATGATACATGATGAATACATGTTTTTTACCATTACTTGAATTGATTGGACTGAAGAATGGACGCTATTTATGTTCTAATCCTATATAGCATTCGCACTTTGAGTTAAACCTTCCGCGGATTGAATTAGACTTTTCGTAAAATGAATTAAACTTTTCACAAAATGAATTAAACTTTTCGCAAAAAGAATTCGACCTTAGCCAAATCTGTAGTAAAAAAAAAAATTCAACTTCAACAAAATGTATAATTGTAAGCACAAATGGTGTACAGAAAATACAAAACGGTACAGAAAATAGAAAATTAATACAAAAGTCAAACAAAAAATCAATACAAAGTCAATACAAAAAGGCAACAGTTAATGGAGAGGTCGTTCTAGACGAGCAGTTGGGAGCAGTCGAAACCTCTATCACGTAGTTTGCACAATCTTGTGGCGTGATGGATTGAACACTTTCTGTGATTACGTCTGGAAGTTGGTGTTCTCTTTGGATGCCTAGAAGACCTCTTGCGTGATTTTTTATTTTGGAAAAAGCTTTTTCCACGGGGTTTAACATCGGAGAGTAGGGGGGCAAGAATTTTATATTCATTTCTGAAGAGGCAACGACTTCACGAACTGCAAGTGATCTGTGTATCTGTGCGTTGTCCATGATTAGCAATGCATCTGGCACGGAATCTTGAAGTTTCGAGTTCAGCTCTCTCAAAAATCACAAAACAGAGCTGCAGTTGTTGAAGGTTCTCCTTCATTTTCTTGAGAGTAATAGTTGGGTCAGATTCAACTATATGCTATAGTCTCTGTAGCACATCAGGCAACAACTGACCCACGCTGTTGGGGTCCTAGAACCGCACTCTGATCCCGCTTGTACTTAGCAATAATGCTTTTACCTGTACTCAATTTCACACCAGCTCTTGATGCTGCATCCTTCAAGGAAAACCCTTCTTCGAAAAGGTTTACGAAAATCTTGCGCTTTTCAACAGAGATTGACTCATATTTCCCTCGGCGTCTTCTTACCCTGTTCCGAGTACCTGAAGTAATACTTGAATCACTGTCGCTAATTATAAGTCGTCTACCGTGTCTACGATTATTTCTTCTGTTACGGAAATAATCCGAAGAACTTGACTCATTGTCACTCATTTTAATTTTAAAAAAAACTTTCTACCAATGAACAAAAATCGGACACTTTACCAACAACGGAGACGGAGGCACTGAGATAATTAACTAGGCATGAGAGAAGGAATACGTTTTCCTCCGTTCCTACCGGTCCAATTAGGTCCGGGAAAAACAACATAGAGAAGGAATGCTGAACCATGCAACGACAAGGATTGTGGACCAATCAACAGGAAGGTATCAGGCTCTGGGTCGGCAGAGTTTGGACTATCAAACGGGACCGTGGTGGTTAGGTAGGTACTTTTCGGGTATCTAAGTCTAATTCAATTCGCGAAAGGTTTAATTCAAAGTGCGAATGCTATACATTAACGCTGTTTATTAGCCTCTCGCATCTAAAGCTCCCTTCTGTAACTAGTCAACTTAGCAAATGGTGATAAGGCAATTTACAATACGAAATTTGGGATTCCAAGTTACCCGCAATATTATTTTAAACAGGATAGCAATCAATTACATCATCCATTTCTTTTTTAGGAATGTTCGACAAGCATAAGCAAGGAACCATAGGATTCGAAGATTTTGGTGCCCTCTGGCGCTACGTGACGGAGTGGCAAAACTGCTTCAGGTCATTCGACAAAGACAATTCTGGGAGTATTGACAGGAATGAGTTGACTACTGCATTGTCCACCTTCGGCTACCGCTTGTCTGGTCCTACTGTGGAAACTATCATGAAGAAATACGATCGATTCGGCAAGGGGACCATTCTTTTCGACGATTTCATCCAATGCTCAATTCAGTTACATGTGAGTATGATTTACGTGTCGATGAAATTAGTACTGTTGGGATGTACCTATCCCCTTGAATTCACACAGCCTCAACAAATGTTAACCGTATAGATAGTTTTGCTTCCGAGTCTACCAAGGTAGCGGAAGCTTTGTTTTCACTTTTCAAGGATGAAAAAAAAAATTTTCGCCAAAATCAAAATTTTCACTCGCGTTTTGGACCTTTCTGAACAGTTTTGGTTCCGTGTCTTTGTGTCTGTTATGAAATTCTTGTAACGGGCATAAGGAGAAAGCACCAGTAGTGGACATGTTAAGAAAATCGTGTGCGTTTTTTTGTGTTTCCTCATACATTTTTAGCTTTAAAACTGTTTTTTGGGTGTCTGCATCTTCTTCAGACATTTTTCATGGATTTTAATCGATGGAATCACAAATTTTATAAATTTTTGAAGAAATAGAATCAAAATTTGTGGAATAATAGAATACACCAGTAGTGGACATCTAAAATTTTTGAATGTCGATGTAGTGGACACTTGATGACCCAGTAGTGGACATATGGTATATATCAACAAGACAATGTAAAATTTAGTTCATAATCATGTATAATCATTTATTCAATCATACAAACACATGGAACAAATTGTTGCAAGGCACTGAAATCACAGAAAATTTTAAAATATGCGTGAGATAAATTGTTTTACAAGAACCCGTTTCTTGTAATCCATCCCTTATCGCCTGATCTAATTGTTCTTGGAAGTAATTTTGAATTTTCTTTTTTCGCATCCCTCCTCCTCTTTTCTTCTGTGCTTCATTTTTGCTATGGAAGAAAGTAAAAATTAACAATCAATAGAAAATCCCAAAAAAATGCCATTCAAATAGAAGAATAAAGTGAGCACTAGTAGAGGACAGTTCATGTACTAGTAGAGGATACCTCTGTACTAGTAGTGGACATCTCTTGTACTAGTAGAGGACACCCCTGTCCGCCTCTGGTCCGCAACATTAGATTTATTTGAAAATCGTATCGTGAGCTAGTTTTAATGTAAATGAATAAGTGGCAAATAAAAAAATAACCTCTCTCGAAAAGGGAAGATGCGCCAGTAGTGAACAAGGGTGTCCACTACTAGAGCATCCAATATTTTTGCTGCACTAGAAGCGGACATGCTTAAAAAGCTCAGTTTACCAACATAAACGAAGTTAAGCGGCCGGAAAATCATCTAATTAGTTACTGAAGTGATTATTCAAACCAATGGGCACAAATATTTGAAGATTGAAGCGGCGGGTTTTAGTGGACTGTATTTTTGTTATTAATTTTAATCTATAGGGCTGATAGAATCGTAAGAAAAAAGGGTTTGTTTCAAATTAAACAGTGAAGGTATAGGAATAAAGGAAATGAGAAATGGTATTCACTCGTACCTTTGGGCAGCGCGCTGCATACCTCAGGGGCCCCTGGTCGTAGAGTCTGGTAGTACAGCTTCCTGGACGATGAAGATGGTGATTTGATGAAGGAAGAGGTATGCGAAATGGAGAAAGCCCGAGGGAAGTGAAAGAAATCGCGATATTTATGATTTAAACTGAACTAAATGAGCGGAAAAGATGAAATACTGAATTTTAAAGAGATTTAGACTAAATTTAAGATAAGATTTGCGGGTTTTGAATGAAAGTTAAGAGAGAGATGTTGCGGTTGTAAGCGGAGGTAGAAGAGAGAGAGACAGAGAAGGGGAGCACACAGGTGTTCTCCCCTCAGCAGAGGCGATTGGGGGAAGGGGTATGGTACCACCACTCCTACAGAATAAGTTCTCACTGGATGGGCGCTAACAAAGATTATATATGAATATTTCTTAAAACTTACCTTCTTTTCCTTAGCATTTTTCACAACGTCCTGCACGAAATCACTACACTCACTGACTGGTTGTTTTGATGCTGAGTCATTGTTTTTCACCTTAACTCTAACGTCTTCTTCTTGTTCTTCACGTTTAATTGGATATTAGGGTCATTTCAAAATTTGGGGTTATTTCTTGTCACGCAGCTTTTGTGAACACTCTATTTGTCTTGGAAATTCAGAATTTTTTCAGGGAGATACAGCAGGTTGGTGTCTACAAAGATCACATAGAATGAATTTCACTAATCAATTAACTCAGATAATTAAAAATCATTAATGATCCCAATTCTCTCTCCCTACACCTGTCACATAGGGTAGGTTGGGAACTTTGAAAATTTCTGGAGAACTCTATATTCATATTTTAATTTAAGTAAAAAACGTTATTGGTCCAGGATACTCTCCTCTTCAGGAATAAATTAGAAACGAACGAAAATTCCATGAATTGGAAGGGTTTTTGCTATGTTTTGATGCTGTCACAAGGTTTTATTCTCTCTCCCTACAATTTTTTTGAAATGCCTGCCCACTCCTGGAAAACGATTATTTTGTGTCATGAAAAACAAAAGTGAACACTGCTGCAAGATGGCTTCCAAAGCTACTGAAGTTTTTTGAATTTCCAAGCTCCCAGTTGTGTGGGTTATGTTGTGAAGTGTTGAAGCTTTGAGAGTAGGTAAATACTTTCTCTCTCCCTACAACCACCTCTCTCATCAGGGTAAGTGTTCAACTAAGTTTAATTAAACTCAAATTACAATTATGAGTGCCATAGTGTTATGTATTTTTTCTAACGTTCAGAATCAATAATGGTTAGGCCAGTAGAGAGTGATAACCTCACAAATCTCTCTCCCTACAACCTCTCTCCCTACAACCTCTCTACCTACAACTTCTGGGAAGAGGCTGGTTTGTAGGAAGAGAGATGGAATTGCAGGGAGAGAAGTTTTTTTTTTCAAAGCCGTTTACATTTTTAAGAGTTACCTGAACTATTTACACCGCTGGGTCATATAATTCTGACTTTTCATTAACCCACATTTTACGAAAGATTAGACTGATTGAAAGACTTGAAGAATCTGATAATTCTGATGTACCTAGATTATAGCTTCGGACTGTGATTGCGATAAGTAAAAGAGACTCCTAAACTAAGATTCTCGTATTTTGAAGGAATAAAAAGGTTTCATGAGTTCAACTCACACTTGGTTTTCTCTCTCCCTACAAAGTCGAAATTATGGAAAAAAATTCAAAATTCTATAAATTTTAAACTACTTGATAAAGTGTGCGCCCACTTCAGGATCTGCCTCAGTGGCCAAAACAAAGGACGTTTACGGGAGAAAAAACATAAAAACTTCAACAATAATTTATGGAAAAGTTCGAGGACAAAATAACCCCAAATTTTGAAATGACCCATTACTTTAGTGAATCCAAAGAGCAACAAGTGCCCAGCTCAACCCAAATCCTTATTCTACAACTTTTTTTCCAAAGTGTCCACTACTGGTACAGTGTCCACTATTGATGCTTTCCCCTTAACTAAACGAAATTATAGTCCGATTTCAATGAAATGTTCAGGGATGTTGCGGATTAGGTTGTAGATGGTCCCCTATGAAAATCACCACCTTCGGACTGATAGTAGCCATTGCGCATGCGCAAACGTGAATTCCTTGTAACGGCCATAACTTCCACATTTTCTACCCGATTTCGATGACATTTTCAGGGATTACACGGATTAGGTTGTAGATGGTCCCCAATGAAAATCAAGGCGTTAAAATTTACAGTAGCCTCTGCGCATGCTCAAACGTAAAATCCTTGTAACGGCCATAACATTTACATTTTTCATCCGAATTTGATGAAATTTTCCAGGATTGTCCAGATTAGCGTGTAGATGGTCCCCTATGAAGGTAGTGAAAGGTACTTAGAGATTGGTGTTTTGAGATTAACTACTATGCATCGGATCATCTATACAGGGTGTAACGGTTAAGGTCATACAGAAAATGAGATTGGTTTATGTTTGTTATTGATATCTTCCAGTTTTTCATGAACTGCTATTTTTTTAGACAGGTTGTTATGAACAGGGTGGTTTGATTACTTGCGATGATGGGAGGAGGGTGGAAATTAAAAACGTACCTTAGACCTTATTGTCAACGGTAGTAACGTTTAACTTGGCCGATCTAGTAATAAAAAAATTGGCATACCAATTAACAGAAATTAAGACAATTTTCGAAAAGTGAATTGGACAAGATATCAGTGACTGCTTTTTCGATAAGTCTTGTGTCATCATTTGACTCAGTGAGACAAAGTACGAAAAGATGGCAGCCTAACTCATTTTAGGGTAAAAATGTCGATTTTCGCGAAAAACGTCGATTTTTACTGGAAGATCCACGGTTTTTGGCACGGGAACGAGGATTTTACACCATTAGTCCACTGTAAACAATTTTATGTCCATACCGTAGGAAAGCTGAGATTTTGGGTCAACTTTTGGGGTTACAGTGAGAACTTAACCGGCAGTTTCAGTTAGTGTTACGAAAAATTTCCGAGATTTTACTATTCGGGCTCATTTTTCAACATCTTAGTCTTCTTTAAAAAGTTGTATTTAACACTAGGGAGATAGAGCATTTAACGCTCTTTCCAACGGTATAATTACATTTGAATTTTGACTGAAACCAAGGGAGTTATGACTGTTTTAATGGAGTAAGGTCGAAAATACGAAAAAAATCTTAAAAGTGAAAAAAAGTTCGATTTTAAGGGGGTTAAGAAAAAAAAGTCAAGACACAAAAAAAGTCACAAATTAGTTGTAGAATCGAACCCCGGCCGGTTGTACGACCTTAACCGTTACACCCTGTATTATCGGGTTATGGATACGAGGAAGCTATGTGCCACACCCACTTGGCAGACGTTTTTTTCCTAAGATGCTTAGAGTCAGTAGAATCCTAAAAAGATTACAGAGGGTAATAATTAGTGTAATAATTTGCAGCGTTTATAGAGTTATTATAAATTATTAAATAATGATAAATATGACTCTATTAATATAAACTTAAAATTTTTAAGTTTGCTAAGAGTTAAGAGAGTTAAGTTTGCCAGTAAGATTTGCCTCAAAGAAAGAAAATACATCGATCTTTAAATCTGAAAGCTCAATGAAGAAAAAGGTTAAATATCTAATCGTTACAGAACCATCGATTATTTGACACAATGACCTATTATTTCGATTAATCGATACCCATTTCTAGTATTTACTCAAAATGTTGTTACTTTCAGACGCTAACAGATTCTTTCCGTAAGTACGACACCGACCAAGATGGAGTCATCACTCTACAGTATGAGCAGTTCGTTGACATGGTTTTCTCTATTAAAAGCTAAAATCTGGCAGGATCCACTCTTGCTGTTCAATTCGTACATAATCGTCGTGACATTCCTCAAAGTATGAAAATTCCAACATTGTGAACCTGTTATTTTTCAACGCTACCACCCTGAATAAGCTACAAAACAGGTTCAACACTTCCAATCTATGCATCAATATCACTATTCCCTACGAAATTCACAATACAACATAATTTGAACGTACCTTCTCGTTGCAAGTAGGTAGGTAACATTTTTTAAACCATTTCTGCTGTTCTTCAACATGGCTTTGCTAAGTATAACTTCATCTCTAAAGAAACCTAATTTGACCCTAGAAAGCCACTCATTTGTCAATTCAACGTACATGCGAGATAAAAGACATCTGGAACCCTAATTAGGACTATTATAGGGCATTTCCTCACAATTATGAGGTCAATAGACGTAACCTTTATTTCTGGGATAAACAGTAAACCCAGATCAAGGACCGATTTTGATGAACCAACTATTATGTACCACAAAATCATTAATGACACTTGGGAGCCTATTAAATTTTTGACATTTTCATGTCTTTGCTTTGGCACATAAACTGAAAAATCGTCACGAAAACTTGCTCACGCAATACCAATAAATAAAATAGACTCACTGTGTTGAGTAGAGAACAATCAACTGTTTTCTTATTTTGATGCTTGGGTACATGAACTAACAACCTTACTTCACTACCTTGTTGTGTAGTGGTTGACATTTTGTTTTGGTTTATTAGTTTCAACCACGGGTTTCTCTTATAGGAGCATCTAGGGAAAGAAAGTGGTGGAACGGCCTGAGCGCTTTCTAGCGACGGTTAGATGAACCTTCTCTTCTTTTTTGGCAAGATGGATGCACCTCCGTTATCGACCGGTGGTAATGCTGTAGATCCCTGCCTAATCTAAAGGAAACCAGAAATTTGCTCTCAATGAAAAATCAATCAAATCTGCTTGAGGCATCAATAAGAAAGGCATTCAGTCTGAAATTAAAATCTATGTTGTAACGGTTTTTTAAGGGTTATGGGGAAAAACCGTTGAAATACTTCCCAGCCAGGAAAGAGAAACCGCAGACTACTACTGGTCTCCAAACCTCCCCATACAACCAGCCACTAAATCCTTTTCCTGGAAAGGCACTTTCTCTTTCCTGCTGGTTTTCTTTATTTATTTATTTTTTTTTTAATTATTTTTTTTTTTATTTTTTCTCTAACTTAACAAGGTACCTTGATAGGAAGAAACTTATTCTAACAAATCAGACCTTATCATTTAATTATCCTAGCTTCTTGGAAGGTTATATCGGCATCTGACAGGAACTTCAGGGAAGATGTTGGCTGGAACTTCTTGTAGTAATCTGGACTGGAACTTCAGCTATGAACCCAGTGGGAAGCAGGAACTTCTGATAGGACTTTGAATTCCACCCTTGAGTAGAGATGTTAGAAGGAAATTCTTGTAGTGATCTGGACTGGAGCTTCAGCTATGACTCAGAGAAAAATTTAAAGAAGCAGGAACTAGTAGAAATCTTGATTTCACCCTTCTGTGGGGATTTCAGCAGGAACTTCGAAGAATAGTCTGGACTGGAACTTCAGCTATTAACTCAGTGAAAAAAAAACAGGAATCTGGACTGGAGTTTCAGCTATAATCTCAGTAGTAAACAGGAAGCAGGAACTTCTGGTATGCATGATGAATAGAACTTCAGTATAGCCTCTATGGTATTAATTTCCCCTTTTTAGTGATTGTAATTTCCAGAATAAATTGATAATAGTCAGTTCTTTTTTTGATGTTCTCTCTAAATTGGTGGAGATTGATAAGAGGTTCTTCCTCTATATTACAATCTGTTCAAAAAATTTGGATTTCACAATGGAATAAGTGATACTCCTTTGTGAATCCTTAGGGGTTGAAGACACACTAGACAGTCAAGTTCAGTCAGTCTTATTAACCATGAGAAGCTTGATTAATTAGGGTCAATTCTGATGACCGAGTAAATTGCCGTCGTGTGAGACACTCAGGAGAGTCCTTTGGTCTTGATCCTGTACTGCCCTCTAGCGAGACTCTCGTGTCTTATCGTCCGTTCGCCGGTCCGCCGCTAGGGCGCTTCCGCATCTCTTTCCCCGCCGTAATAGGCTTTCTCGCGCATCTCCAACAGGTGGCGACTCTTTCCATCTTCAGGTCTTTGTGATGATAGGAAACTGCCTTTCATTTCTTCGTTAAATTTATTTGTTTTCATTAGTAATTTTGTGGGAGTGGACGTCTTTTCTTTTCTACAGAAGCATCCCATTTACTTTCAGGTACGTTTGCATATTATTGGTGGTTATTATTGTTTGATTATTGGGAATTGATAACTTTGGCAAAATTTGTAGGTCTCATGCTGTCAATCAGTACCTACTAAATTAACTTAAAAATGGTGAGCAGGTGTGCTATCGCCACAATGTACTCGAAACTAAACAACATTAATTTTTAAAGCATTCTATTATTTACGAAAGAATTAGAAACACAACACACGATATCTACATCACATAAGCCAACTGATAAGAGAGATAACCTAGGTTTTTGAGCTCCAGAAGGTTCATCTTGTCTTCACTAGGCAGCGCTCACGCCGTTCCACCACTTTCTTCCCCTAGATGCTCCTCTCTTATAGCCATTTAATTGATCTGTACGCCCCGCTGTGTAATGCACGGGTGAGATCTGCCATGACATGAAAATGTCCCAATGTGTTGCAGACTCGTATGCAAGCATTCATTTAATTCGATTTTTGATACCTTACATATCTTGATACATTGGAAATATTGCAACGTTGGGCATGTTGATACATTCGATATTTTGATACTTTGGACATTTTGACTAATATGAATACTCGTACTTTGATAGGTCAGATATTTCTCTGGTAAAAAACCCAAAATCATGGTCCAAATTGTTTTTAAATGTTCTATAATTTCGTTTTTAAATTTTCTATAAATTCGTTTTTAAATTTTCTATAATTTTGTTTTTAATTATCTTTTTTACTATGAACAGTTATAGGATGATTACATAATTCTACTTATCAAT
Organism: Apolygus lucorum; assembly: GCA_009739505.2. Classification (NCBI taxonomy): domain Eukaryota; kingdom Metazoa; phylum Arthropoda; class Insecta; order Hemiptera; family Miridae; genus Apolygus; species Apolygus lucorum. Next base: position 12,030,819 of record CM019183.2, read on the forward strand.
AAGTTTGAGGCAATCACGTCAACTTGAGGAGAAACAGCATTTGTAATGTCTTCAGACAACCTTCTTCTCCAGGAAACATTGTTGTACATTGTGGTACCGTCAACCGGGGTGATATGGATCATTTTTTGCAGTTTTTATTGAAAAATTAGACCCCACTCTTTTTAGAGCGAGCTGGCTTTCCGAATATAGATCCTCTGAGATGTCAAGAAGACGGTACCATATCAATTTTTGTGATTTGCACCTTTTTTCACTTTTATTTTTTTAGTGAAACATTATCCATATCACCCCGTTAGTCGGGGTGATATGGATCAAAGCCAAAAACCGATGTAAAATTCACTCCAATCCAGTAACGAGGTGAAATGAATCACTAAAATTATTTTTAAAAATAGAAGATCGAATAAATGAAAGGTTAAAAAAAGAAAAGGGCTTTGAAATTAGGAAATTGACGGTGCATTCAGGCTTCACTCCATCGAAGCCTGAATGCACCGCCAATTTCCTCATTTCAAAGCCCGTTTCTTTTTTTAACCTTTCATTTTCTTTTTTGACTGTTCTTCAGTTCAGTAAAATAATCATTGACAGTGTCCCAAGTAATAAGTGCTCTTGCTCTTTTGAGATGCCCAATGACCTGGTAATGTGGAGGCATTTTCTCCCGATTCACTTCACCCCTCAAAAACTCCGAAATTCACAAAATCAATCACTGGCAAGGGGGGTTTTAAGTTGAAACAAAACACAAAACCGATCTCTTTTCATGAGAAGTTGTTGGTATGATAAAAAATACGCAGATCAAGTTTTCTGGTCATAGGTTGGCTACACAGATGAACGTAAACAAACAACATGAAAGTGCGGCGTTTCTATGGATCTGATAATCTTCATGGATGACCTTCTAACATCCTTGAATCGACTGAATCATGGATGAAGGTGGTGAAGCAAAATGCCTAGTTCAATATTCTGCTACCAGATCACATCCAAACGTCACCAGGTAGCGCTGCAATCGCTAAAAGCGTTGCTGCCTTCAAAGTATCCATATCACCCCAGCTGATTCATATCACCCCGGTTGACGGTACTTTCTTCTGTTGAGAATGAAAAATTATGTTCGGCGAACGGTGAAAATTGTAATTGAAAATTGAAATCCTATGGAAATTTCCAATGCATAGAAATGTCCTACGTATCAAAATATGAAAACGTCCAACTTATCAAAATTTCCTTTGCAAAATAAGTGGAAGAAGAAGGCAATCTTAGGCTCCCAAGCTACTGCAGCGCTCCTGTCGGCCAGATGGTTTAACTGAAGTTTGTATTATGTTGACACAACGTATGGGTGGCTTTCTAGGGTTATAAACTCCAGAACTTTCACAATTATATAAACAATGTATCGTTTTTCGTAAGTATTACTATAGTGAGTTAGGTTGTTTTAAATTATCGTAAATTATGAAAATTATTATAATTAACTGTTTTATTTGAATGTACTACTTACTCAGGCATTAGGTGCCAAAGTATGATCGTTATGAGTGTTAAATAATCGGATTTTGGGATATTGTTTTGGTCCTCTGTGCGGTATGCAATTATATTTATTTGATCATGAGTGTTGTATGAACTCAATTCTCATCTAAGTGAGTTGTAGGAACATTTTCGGCTATATAGGGCTTTTGTTTTATCATTTAATTGATTTTAGCTTCTGAGGTTCATCACCATCAACAATATTATATTTTTGTATTTACTTGGTGTTATGTTTCAATAAATCATTCACCAGGTCATTCCATCCATGTTTTTTGTCCTTTCCAAATCTTACTAAAAGATGGAGCTAACGGCAAAAATAAAAACGGATTTGAGTAGAACGTTGATCTACGGCAAGTATGCTGCACAATCTCGAATAGATATTGTAGAGTTCTATAATCATGTGGACTACATGATGAATGTTGAGGGGAGGCCAGGAAGACGCTCCTCGCTTCTTCCCTACTCGACAGTTAGTTGGGTGCTTGATGCAAAACATCCAGATCACGCATCACCTCAGTAGTCAAGTTTTACCTAGCAAAATTGGAAGTGTGGTAATTGGTTCTACCATCCTGTTTGAAATCTTCGATTGCTGTCCAGTCTCTAGAAAATACTACCTACTAATTTCCTATTTTTGACCCCAAAATGGGATTCAGCACCTCGAAAAACCACCTACGACAAACTTTAAGCCTGTACTTCCTAATTTACGAATAAACAAAAAAGTCTAGAAAATTTGAACGTTTAAAATAACCGGGAGGATGACGTATACCAGGAATAGTTCATGTACGGCTGCTAGAAGCACTGAGATTGTGAAGTATAGATTGTAGATGAATCCGCGGATCAGGGTGATGGAAACCCAAAGGGCTGAAGCCTAGTGGCTTATTGTGCTACTCCGCGGATTCTGTTCCTAGTCAGAGTCATAGCCCTTTGGTAAGGGCCAGTAGCGGTTTGTGCTGGGAAAAGCCTCCATGGGTGAAGGTGACCCTAGAAGGTGAAACCTGCAATTTGATAGCATTTCGCAGTCAAATATTATGTGTGAGGCTTTTTCTTCGGCCTCTCCGCACAGCCTGCAGAGGGTTGTATTTTGATTTACCCCAACGCGGTTGAGATGGAATCGGAGTGGAGTGAAGCCTGTTACCAGGCCAACCACTATCCTGACTTCCTTGCGGCTTAGCCGCATCAGCTCTTCTGTGGCGCTGGTGTTGGGTTTGGCCACCATGCGCTTACTTAGAGCATGTCCTCTAAGATTTGACCATCTACTAGTGGTTTCATTAGTGACCCACCGGTTTATGGTCGCCCTAAAGGAAGATTTGGGAATGCCGATGGCCGGCTCTGGACCAATGAATGGGGTTAGTGAGCCCCTTCTGGCCAGCACATCTTCTTTCTCATTTCCCATTACTCCGCTGTGCCCTGAAACCCACTCCAGAGAAACCCTGTTGTGTAGCGATAGGAGGCAGAGGGTCTGGAAGCACTCCCACACTAACCTTGAGTTAATGGAGGAAGCGGCTAAAGCCTTGACCACAGCCTGGCTGTCCGAGAGAATGTGTTCCCAGTGCAGACCCTAATGGGGTATTTCAGTCAATTTTAACACAGAATGTGTTTTTGCGATGACCTACCGAAAAAAAATCGTCACGAAAAAGCGACAGAAAAAACCGTTACGTGCCTTTTATAATGATTTTCACGTGCAACCAAGCCGTTGGTAAGGAAATAGAACTCCCGCAGTGTTCATTGCACAGAAATTGTTCACCATTCGTTGGAAAGCTCTCAATTTATATAGTATTTTTCTTGTAGTTACATATTTATTTATATAACATTTATAGGGTTTTAGACCAAATTAAATGTCTAACAATTATTTATTTTATTATTGCCCAAGACTCCACATTTATTATTGTTGTTTTTTACTCAACGGATGACTAGCATCGCAAAAACACATTCTGTGTTCCTATGATTTCATACAGAGTATGGAAAAAGAAATAAACCGGGGGGTGCAGGGGGGCGGAGCCCCCCGCCGAGGCGCAAGGCGCCGAGTTTTTTATTTATTTATTTTTTCAAAAGAGTATGGCTCGGGAATAACGGTAATCAAGTCTGTTCGTCGAGAAAATGTTGAGAAAATGTCGAGAAAAATCAGAGAAGCTAAAGAAAGTTGATGATTTGAATGGTGTGACGTAGCTAGCCAACTGTCTTTGAAAAAAGTATCCATTCACAGAAACCCTTGAAGGACCTCTTGGATACTACAAAATACTACTCACACACGCACGCGGTGTAGTGTGGGTGCATTTATGGCGGCCCGCCTTTTTTCAAACGTGTGATCTCTTTAATTAATTTTTCTACCACATGTTATAGTATCATTGGGATAAAAGTTGGAGTACAGAGGTTTTCAAGGGTGCTGAATTCTAATTTGAGGTCAAAAACCTGAATTTCCGACCCACCGAAATACCCCATTGCAAGTACTTCAGCCTGAAATACTGAGGCATGCACTCCCAGAGGAGACTCCATCAACGTAAGTAGACCACCAATTTAAATTTTGAGAATTTGAAATACAATAACCGAGGCATTTATCTGTCATAGAAATTTTTAGGAATAAATGAGCAGAAAAAACAGCCAGCGAGTTTATTCAGCCGTTCCATTTATTCAGAGCCTAATTTTCATAAATACATTTTCATCTGCTTAATTTCTATAATTTATTTTTCGTTGGAACTAGAATCGCACTGAGGCTGATTGCCCCACCCTCGATAAAGGTAAATTTACCATGTACAGGTATATACCAACTTATATTTTCTAGGGGCAGTGGAAAATACATAAAGCCAAAATCGGTTACGAAGATCAGATAATGCACATACCTACTGGGGAAAAAAATATATAATAAAATGCCATTCAGATTACAAGAAATGTCCCATACCAAATTTATTACTTTCATCACAAATATTTTGAAAAAAGAGGCTTTTTACTCTGTTGAGGAGTTTTTAGATTTTAATTTTGAAAATTTGACCTGCTAGCCATGTGATATTGACTCAACATGTTATTGACTTTATTTAGATTGATTAAATAATTTATTATGTTTATTACTATCTCAGTATACTATATGTGGGCACGGTGTTAATGCATATTATTAGTAACTATTATCGTGTCTCAAGTTTATCCAGCTGAGGAATATACCGAGTAGTCTTGCTTGCGATGATTCTTATTATTTCATGTGTAGTTTTGTAGTAAATCAATCTGTGATCTCTTTGCCGGTGCTGTGATATTGTTTGACTGTGATAATGTGAATGTCTGTGATCGTGTTTAATTGTATATGTGTGTGTGATTAGTGTGTTGCGTGTTTTGAGCGCTGGACCGGGGTTCTTGGCCGGCCTGGGGTGGCCCCCTTGGCGCTTTTATTGAGGTGTGCGGTTGCCTCTGCGGTAGACCGCACAGTTCGTAGGGCTACCTCTCCAGTAACGGATTGGTGGCCCCGGGAGCCGCCATGGTGGGTGGGTCCGGGACGCCCCAGCCGGCACGGTAGCGCCCCACACACACCTTATTCCTGGGAGTACCGATCACACTAGTTCCTATTACACTTAGTTCCTGTTCTTCATCGTTTTTTATAGTTCAAGCTCTTCATATAAGAGAGAAACCAATTTTTTTTTTTTCAAGTTTGTGACGCGCTTTCATGTCTTCGGAAAAACCCATTTGTGGATTGGGACGGAATTTCGATCGTTGTTTCACTCTTCTATCTGGAGCACTGCTGCACCGTCCTCCAGACCCAGGGATCGGATAGTCTTCCTCGTGCCCCTCAGTCGAAGGGACACGGCTCTGATTATCGACCCCTGGGTCCGGACCTTCACCCACCCTAACACGTGGGAGTAGGGCCTGCTCCATTTTTCTGCCAGTGTGGAAGCCAGCCTCTTCAAAAACACTTCATATTCCCGATGAAGGGCGCCGTCACAGGAACAGATGAGAGGTGTAAACGATCCTCGAAGATGTTCAGCTGCTCTGTCATACTTTCTTTTGTCATGCTCTTCATTGTTAACTTTTTTGCCTAATTATAATTGTTGTTGATGCCTTGCCCTACATGTTAGAATTAGATAGTAAGTTAAGTAACAAGCTTTAATATTTGTATCAACTTATACTATGAACATATATGTACCTTCAGTATGAAGAATAAAATATCAATATCAAATATCAATAGGGATTTGAACATAGGGTGGAGTGGGGTAAATGTGGAAATGGGGCAAATGCGGAAATGGTTTTGAAAATGGCGCCATTTGAGCGCCTTGCCTCAGAAACCTTCTCAATGTGTACCCAGTTATGTTGGTAACCCTTACCTGTCGGAAAAAGGCAGGCTCTCGCCAGTCAGCTGCTTATTCCTAACGTTATCCTGACTCACTAGTGATTAGCTCTTCAGACGAGTGGCGGGTTTTGGCCAAGAAATAAGTTTTCCATGAGGTGCAGTGGGGCAGTAACGTCTGTTCCATCTTGAAACTTCTTTACATGAGTCAGTTTAACAGTTTTCGTTATGAAATCGTTTATATCACGATCATTTGTAGAAATGATAACATGGGTTGCATTTGCCCCAGCAAAATTGCAGTATGGGGTAAATGCGGAAGTACAAAATAAGCACCCTATAAATACTATTAGACTGAGTGGCCTTTCTGTTCTAGGACAAAAATTGGAGATGGACCTTTAAAAATACACAATTTCTTCATTTTCCTCTCCCACTTTCGAAATCAGGCCTCAAGGGAAAATTATTCACTCAAGAAAGAGTCATTTGAAAGATAAAGTGCAAACCAGTTGGCGCAGGAAAGTTCATTTTGGTCATAAAAAAGTGGAGGAGAAAAAATTAAATATAGCGTTCTGTTCGTATTGAAATGGGCTTTGTTTGCATTTACCCCATTAATGCAACTAAATGTTTTTATGGGATTCGCAGGCCGTTTCCGCATTTGCCCCGATTAGTTGGGCAAATGCGGAAGTCGGTCGGAATTTTAGAAAACACAGTTTGGACCATGAGAAGTAAATCTTTTGTACAATTCGAAGAGTGCATCGTAATCTACGTAAAATAAGCTATTCATTTAAAAAAAATGTGAAAATAGCGTTTTCAAAGGAAAGTTACAGAGGATCAAATTTGAACTATTGACATTTTGGGTCGCAATTGCCCCACTCCACCCTATCACAAATTTCAGATCTGAGGAGAGGAAGAGATTTTTCACCCCTTAGGAGTGAAAACTCCTTAGGAGTTGAAAACTTTTCAACGACCCCTATGGAGCATGCATTAGCAAATATTAAAGATTAGGAAACGAGTTGTTTTTGTCATCTCATCATAATTTTTATTATCATCTAGAGATGGTGGGTATTACAACTTTTTATTCTTCTCTACAAAAGGTAGAGTCATGTACGATTTTACTTTGTTCCTCACTTTCCCCCACTCCGCTTGTATCTCTCCGGGAAAAATTGAAGTGCACGAGCTGTACTTATCCAATTTTTCAGAAGGTTTGAGAACGTTGGGACTCGAAATTTCCGTCTTCGATGAACCGCTGATTGAAGTTTTGAAGCAAGCAGGTTGGTTACTGTCAGACTTTGCTGCCTCCTCTTCCACAGTCGCTAATAAAGGTGAATCGGGCCTGTTGAACTTCATCGAATCAAAATTGACTTTGAGGTTACTCTTCGATTTACCCGGGCTTTGAAAAGAGCTCTTTTCCGGTTTCAATTCTTTTTGTTGAAGGTCTTTGAACTTTTCCTCGAGTTGAACCTCTTCTTTTCTCGATATCAGTTCGTCCACATCAATTTTACGAATTTCTCCTGGAGCTGAGGCTTGGAGAGTAGATTTGAAAATTCGTTGCATAACTGCTTCCAGGCCTCCTGTGCCGTCCACAACGATGCAATTCCCTTTACAATAGTCCAGCATGCCCTAAAACGCGAAAGGGACAATAAAGAATGTAAGTATTGATTGTTGTAGAGATTCTCCTGTAAGCAAATAGAGGCTATCTAGTTGATATTTTTAAAACGTTTCTTTGTTGAGAATCTTATTTAAGAACACATCTATAAGTAAAGCTCCCACAAACGCTTCCTAAAATTAGAGAGTTTTGAACTAAACGAGACTTTTGGATTCAAGCGGGAAAACGTAACACGTCTAGGCACTGTGGGGGTGCCTACGTCAAAGTTGTGGCCAATACTAGGAGAACCAATAGGGAGAGCTACTAAAATATGATTCATTACTTTGAAATTTTAAAAAACGCCTGCCAAATGGGTGTGGCAAGTATTTTAATGTGATGCACAGTAGGTGGTAATCTGATGCGGTCGCTGAGCAGATAGCAGGTGCTTTGTCATCTAGCGGCTGGGATGTTGAGAGGGAGAGATTATACCACATGCCGAGCGACCAGGGTAAGAAGCCCAACATCGTTGCCATCAAGCCTGACAGCTCTTGCTTTATCCTGGATGTCCAGGTTGTCAATGGCAGCTTGGACATGGAGCAGACGTGGCGGGCCAAGATAAGAAAGTACGATAGTAATGATTTACGGCAAGCGGTGTTGGAGCTAAAAGGAGTGGCACCCAACAACATCAGGGTGATGGCTGCAACCTTGTCGTGGCACGGGGTGTGGTGCGGGAAAAGTGCCTCGGAGTTGCGTGAGTTGGGCATCTCGGTAGGTGTACTCCGTGGTATCACCACCCGTGTCCTGCTCGGCTCTTATTTGAACTGGTGGTCTTTCTACAGAGGCACTTCCCTTCATCCCACTCCCAGCTTCCTCACCTTCCCTCATCCCTAGGGCCAGTTTCGGGTGAGTCCTGGGCGTCCTCCCCATTATATTTGATTTATTTATTTATTTTTATTCATGGCGTGCCCCCTCTGTCGCAAAAGACGTCTTTGAGGGGAGTTCGAAAAAAAATCTTGAAGATTGATGTCTAAACGCCTTGCACTACCCTCATAGGGGACCATCTCTTCGCCAATCTGAACAATCCTGGATAATTGCATCAAAATCGGACAGAAAATGAAGAAATTGTGGATGTTATAAGGAATTCACGTTTGTTCATGACGCTATCAGCCCGGGGGCTATGATTTTCATAGGGGACCATCTACACGCTAATCCGTACAATACCTGCAAAATTTCAACGCAATCGATGGTCTAAAACGTAAAACAAGAGTGGATTTTTGATTTTGGAGAACATTTTATTTCAACCTTGAAAAGTGAACACGATGGGTCTGTTCGGAGAGGCAGTCTGGAACTAGTTCGGAACCAAACCAGAACTGTAGAGGGGAGGGGATAGAGGCGAATGGACTCCTCCGAACTGTTCAGGACAGCCTCTCCGAACAGACCAGAGGATTTCGCTACTTTGGTAGACTCGGGAGCAAAATTTATATATGCAGAGAGCCAAAAATCTTTATTATTAATTTTCATTCTTTTGGAATCGAACTAGAAAAAAATTTCAACTCGATGAAACTGTTGAGTAAACTTACTTGGATGTTTTCATCAAACTCTTTTTGTTCTTTCATCACTTTTGTTAATTCATCATCTGGGTGAATGACAAACTGACTCGACAGAACTATATCCTCCATTTCATCGATTTCATCCTTGTGTTTGTAAACACCGGTGTGGACGTTTATCCTGCGGTTAGTGACTCTTTCCAAAGCCTCCAATGAATTGTTAGTGATGAAAATTACCCTTTGAGGAAAAAGTTTTCATTTTCAGTAGATTGTTTAATTTTTATATGGGATTGAAATTATTGGTGGATTTAATATACCTATTTGGTGGTGTATCGAACAGGTCTAGAATCGCCAAGTCTTTCTTGTCCCTTGGGAAGCCAGTCAAGACCCATCCTTTATTCAAGCAATCGTAATCGAGCAGGCGATCCTGTGGAACATCAGGTAGTTACCACCATTCGATTCATGGTAAAAGTCAAGGTTCAGCTACCTGACCAGAATTGACTTGAGTACCAGAGCAGACCCTTCCTGTGTATTTTAATGGGGGTGGCGTCACTCAGACCTGAGCGGACCAGAGCCTGACTCTGTTGGGGATCCATCTTTGTCGGGTGGGGACTTGAGTCAGGTCCACCCCTCTACCAAATGTTGAGCACCTCGCACCTACCCCAGTACGCGCTACTTTCACCAACAAAAACCCTCATTTTGACTTTTGACAATCTTTTATTTGTTCTAGTTTGTCAAAAGTGTCCTAAATTCTCCAAATTGTGATCTATTACTAACGTATGAGGACAACCATGGCTTTTTGATGACACACAACGAACATGTTAACACTTTCGATGCGGGTCCCAAAACGGCGATTTCATCACCAACGCGGATCCCAAACAGGGTGGTCTTCCTGACAGCAAGGGGTGCCTTCTGGTAGGCACTTTTTCGCCGCTTTACTGCCATCTGTTTCTTCTTAGTTGAACCAGGATTTTCCTTTTTTTCAACAGGATTTCTCCATGTGGTTTTGCTTAGTAATACCCGTTCTCCACTAGGTTGCATTCCGGGTACGAAACGGGTTGCAATTTCCCCCGAAATTAGTAGTTCATACAATGTATAGAAAGCGCTCGAAACGTCAGCCACTCAGGGGGTGGGATTTTGTTTGCCTAACGGTTGGCAATCCGCGCTGGCGAGAGAATTACTTTTGCCTGCTGGTGGCAATCCGAGTGGAACGTGTTAAAACATCGAATTCTAATCAGAATCTGATTCCGACTCAAGATCAAGGAGCAGTTATTAGTTTGGCATGGCTGCAGTCAAGTGGTGGTGTCGTATCCCTCTCTGGTCTGATCCAGTCAAGTTGCAGTGTTGTATCATAAAAAATTAACTTCCCTCGACTGGGGATCAATCTTCAATCTTTCTGATTAAATTATACCTATTTACACTCCTGAGTTGGAGCTTGATACTACTGGATTGAAGGAAGTGAATGGTCAAAAATGCGAAGAGGTAGCTGATCACCACACCTCTCTCCTGTTAGGGAAATCTTAGGTACTCAGTTACCTAGTCAGGGAGGTGATGGGCCTTTGGCCAGCGTTTTACAACCCAGTGAGAACACTTCATTTTTGACTGGCACTGGAGTGTGTTGTTATTCCTTTTTGAACAGGGCGAAGGATCTGCTTACCTCAACATTTGTCCAGATAGGCAGTGGCTCGACTGGTGTCTTGAGGGAGCTGTTATAATGACATAACAATAATTTTCCTTCTTCTTCTTCATTGGCTCTACAGTCCAGGGTGGACCTTGGCCTCCTCAACAAGTTTTCGCCAGATGCCTCGATCCTTTGCCATCGTCCTCCAGCCTCTATAACCCATCTGCTGGAGATCCTCCTCCACTCCATCCAACCATCTCATTTTCGGACGACCACGTCCCCTACGACCTCCAGGATCACCAGTAAATAGCTTTTTGGGCACCTCTGACTCAGGCATTCTCATTACATGGCCAGCCCATCTAAGCCTTGCAGACTTGATAATACGCAAAACAGGAGGGTCATCATACATTTCTACAGCTCAGCATTGTACCTTCATCTCCACCTCGTTTGTTCGCCAACAGGTCCTATGATTCTGCGAAGAACCTTTCTTTCGAATCTGTTCAGCAGTTCGCAGTCATGCTTGGTCAAGGGCCACGTCTCTGAGGCGTAGGTCACTACTGGTCGTATCAGCACCTTGTATAGGTTGAATTTTGTTGTACGGGACAGATGCACGGATTTGAAGAGCTTGATCATGGCAAAGTAAGCTCTATTAGCTGCCATAAGCCGCTCTTTGACTTCTGCGGAGGTGTCATTTTTTGAGGTGACTGTGGAACCGAGGTATTTAAATTGACAAAAAAAAAAAAAACAAATCAAAAAAAAAAAAATAAATAAAAAAAAAATACACAAAAAAAAAAAAAAAATTCAAACTGTCCAAATTCACAACTCAACTGTTCAAATTCATACTGTCTGAGAGTGAGGTGTGATGGCAAATTGTCTCTATGAGCCAAACCAGCTGCCATGTATTTGGTTTTTGACTCATTAATGGTCAACCCCATATCAAGGCTTGCAGCTTCTAGAGCAACAAAGGCTCGTTCCATGTCCTGCTTGGTTCTGGCCACAATGTCGATGTCGTCAGCATAGGCTAAAATCTGCACGCTCCTATGAAAGATCGTTCCTCTACTCTGTAGATTTGCATCACGGACCACTTTTTCGAGCGCTACTGTAAAGTCACCTTGCCGTAGGCCATTCTGAATGGTGAGTGGTTTGGATACAGTACCATTCACTCTTACACAGCTCTTGACATCAGCCATCGTCGCTTTCACCAGTCTTATGAGCTTGCTGGGGATTCCCAGCTCCTCCATGGCAGCGTAAAGACGACTTCTATTGATACTGTCATATGCAGCCTTGTAATCAATAAACAAGTGGTGCGTACCAATACCAAATTCGCTTGTTTTCTCCAGTATTTGACGCAAACTGAAAATCTGGTCAGTCGTTGATCTTCCAGGCAGAAATCCACACTGATATTCCCCCAACTGGGTTCTGAACGAATGGGAGAAGCCTTTCAAACAAAGTATTGGAAAATGCTTTATCCCAAATTAAGTAGGGTAATTCCACGGTGATTTCCACAAAGCATTGGATCTCCTTTGTTAATTTTAATATTAATAATAATTGTCCTTAGATGATGCAATTTTGGTTCGGTACTGACTGCGCCAATTGGTTGTGTCGTTAAAAATAAACTTCTCTCGACTTTCCTCGATCTCCAATATTTCCTACTAAATTATATTTACATTCCTGAGTGGAAGTTCCTCTCCAACCACTGAGCCAAGGAAGTGACCAAGGAAGTGAATGGTCAGAAATGCGAAGAGGTAGTTGATCACAACAGCAGTGTTGCCACATTATGGGTTTGACCTATGTTTTGGTAGGTGCGGATTTTTATATCCAAAGCTTTAGGATTCATGTGTGAGTAAGTAAACAACCATTTCAGGTTGGATTTTCGTCTGACTGCCATTCCTGGCGTCGCCGACGTCATCAGCTGTCTTCCTAAGGGAACATCAGAATTTGTTCTGATGATTTCGCTCATGGCTTCCCATTGGCCTCACCGCCCTGGGTTGGGACGAGGGGGAACTGCGACTGGCTTACCCGAAAATATGCTCCCGAGGCGAGCCTCGAACTCACGGCCCCACAACCGGTCTGAGTCTTGGCAACTGCGGAGTGTGGCCATGGCAAAACTCGCTTGGCCACAGCTGAACCCCTTCATGTGTGAGTTCCAAGTTCAAGTTCCTAGGAATTTAGAAGTAATTTCATCTCTCAAAACTTATGCAGGTTATTTTAGCATGAAAAAGACTAGCAAGCTTGATGAATTAGATATTTTCCGAAGTTGACTAGGATGCGATTAGTCTTGAACACGCGCCTGAAATACTTGAGCCGACCTTTTTTTGAAAATGCGTCAAGTCATCAGTGAAACCAAATTTAAAACAATTAACGAGAAAATCGAGGATGTTTCAACTTTTTCTATTGATTCCTTGGTACTGTGGGCAAATTCTGATAAAATCAGCTAAGCAAATTTGATTTTTGATGAAGTAGTCAATAGGTACATGGATGATCCACTGGCTGACTCACGATATTTTATTTACTCAATTTAAACGAGATCCTAATTACCAAAAAAAAAACTTTCTAGAAACTCTAATTGAGGGTTCAGGCGATTGGTTCTTCCCGACCCTTCATAAAGGTGCACAGCAGGCCGGAACTAACCTCTAAAACAGCCACAACCAGCTTGCCATACAGTCGCACGTTCCTGTCTGCAAGCTCTCTCAGTTGTTGACCAAGCTTGGTTTCTTTCTGCAATGCCTGAGCTATCAGTTCATCCATATTTACTAGAATAGAAGAAAAGAATTCATCAATCCTCAGAATACATAAATCTGGCTGCTTGAAATATCCAAAAACTTTAAGACGCCTCTAAACTCTATCGTTTCTGGCAAAGAACATTTTTGCCGACTTCTGTTGAAAACATCTAGATTCAACTGTTCAACAAGGACAAGTTCGGTTTGTGCGCGGTGTTGCTCAATTTTTCACTTGTTCTGCTGCAGAAACTAATAAATTCAGTCAATGGTGTGCAGTTAAGTAGGTAAGTACTTATATTACCAGAGACTACCAATGCGAGGCGGTAGTCTTTCTTAAGTTAGGACTTTTCACAGTAGAAACTAACCATGGACTATTCCCATACTTTCTGCCATTTTGCAAGCTATGGTTCGTTTGAAACTGCCCCTGGTGCCAATAATTACGACTCTTGGCAGCATTGGTCCCCCAGGATGATTCGACTGCCTTCCTAAAATGGCCAGATTGCGAGCTAATGTCTCCAGGCTTCTCCCATGCATGGGAACTTCCTGTTAAAGAATCATTTAATGTCATAAATATGCATTTTATTAATGTTGCAAGTGTAGGTCTCAGGGAGTAGAGTGGATACTCTTTCAAGCCTGGCATCCGAACAACTCAGAGCCAACAAGAGACTCTTTCTCTCACTTCTGCCTCTTTTATGGTCCATAGCAGAAAATTCAACATAGCCCCTTAGAACGAAGAGAAGAAGCACTTCTTAGGCGATCGGAGCATTCAATCTCTGAATGCTTTCAAATCTAATTTGGTTTCATATCTCATGGAAAAATTCTCGAATAATGAGACAATTCCCGTTCTCATTTTGATTAATTAGCCATGTCTTCCAGCCTGTACTTCTTAATAATTAATTATAGGTAGGTATGTAGTTTGTATTTTCGTTTTTCTTTAGTGACGTAAGTTACAGTGGATAGAGTGGGATGTTTTCTTGAGACGATTCCTTACTTCAACTTCTGATCTCCGGACAATTTTTAAAATTTTTGAGATCAGAAACTGCCATTTGTTAGAAACCTATTCTTTATCATTATTTATGACTATAGTATATAATACTATAAGAATTATAATATTTTTTACTACTATTTTATGTACTACTAGCTGAAAAGACTACTAAAAGTAGGCAAAAACGACTCCTCCGACTCTCTCCGCCACCCACTCCCTCAGACTCCTCCCGTCCCCAGCTCCTCCCGCCCCTAAGTCCTCCCGTAGTCCCCTTATACCTCCAAATAGCGGGAAATTTCCCGCAGAAGGCACCACCTCTCGTAGTCCCCTTATACCTCCAAATAGCGGGAAATTTCCCGCTTAAGGAGCTATCCTTTCCCCCTCCCAAAGGTTATTCCTCCCAACTAGCTGAAAAACGGGGAGACGTTAAACCGTCGATTTCGTTGAGAAAAATGCACGTTTTTCCGCGTTCAAACAGAAATTTCTCCCTCAAATTCGATTGTAAAATATTTTTCGATTACACCGTTGGATAGCTGAGATCCCGGCGCAGTTTTTAGGCTTTCCGGCAGCAGTTTATTATTTCGAATTATTTGGAAATTATGGGCATTGAAAAACGAAAAGTTACTAAGTTAACTTTTTAGGGTGCTTTATTCCCCGTAAAATTCAACTGAAAAAAATGTATTTGGTATCAGGGAGATAGGAAATTTAATGCTCTTTCCAACGGTATCCTCAAATTGTAATTATTACAGCAAATAATGGAGTTATTACCGATTTAATGAAAAAGTCAAAATCATGAGAAAAAAAAACTTTAAAATTAAAATAACTTGGAAAAGAAGGGTTTAAACGAAAATTGCTAAGAGACATTTTTTGTTGCAAATTAGTTGTAGAATCGATCCCTTGAAGGAATGAGACCTGTTTTGTAGACACCCTCTATTGGCCTCCTGTTACCCTTTGAAGAACTAGTTCTCATTCTCGTTGGCAGAGGACAGCAATTGTGAAGAGTGGGACGTTACTCGCACATTTGGAACCTCCGTGAGGCAAACTTTTCAGCTAGCTGTAACTATACGAGGTATGCGGTACTCATTTCTTAACTCTCACCTTCAACACATTCTTCAGTGAAGGCCTCAATCCCGTCAATCTGTGTCTGTATTCCTTCATGTATTTCATTAGTTCCTTTATAGGTCTACCAACGAACTTTTCATTCCACAACTCCCTTTCTGCAACTGTTGAAACTATTGTCAATATTGTTCTAACATATCGACGCCTGGCGGGGGGAAAGGCCAATACAATCGTACATACAAAAGTTATTAAACCTCATCAGGTGTTCGTTTTCTACGTTCCCAAGAACGCTCTTTATTTAGGAACTGGAATTCTCTCATTTATTCTTGGCCTTATAGGTGAACAAAACCTTTGAATCGGCTATTCATTCTATTCGCATTTTATACTACGCAGCGTTTCCAACGTTTCCAATCTAACAACAGAGTTGTTAAGGGTCTGTTCGGAGAGGCAGTCCGGAACAGTTCGGAACCAAACCGGAACTGAAAAGGGGAGGGGATAGAGGCGAATGGGCTCCTCAAAACTCCTTCGGGCTCCTCCAAGCCCCTCCGAACCGTTCAGGACTGCCTCTCCGAACAGACCATAAGTAATGATTACTTTGAGTAATGATTACTTTTCAAAATTACTTTTCTTATTAGCAATGAAATGAGTGAAGTGATTATGATTATGTGCACATAAAACCAATAACGGGTTTTAAGAGACACTTTAATCCAAAGTAATTGCCATTACCATTACCCATTTCTGTAATGGGAATGGAATTATCAATTACTTTTTCCAATTCCTTGTAATGGTAATGGTTTTTCTAATTCCCAATTACCTACTCGTAGTTGGAAAAGTAATGGGTCCTTCCAATTACCCATTACAGGAAGAGTAATGGGTAATGGGAACCCATTACCACCATTCAATCAGTAAGTTGACCATCCTCCAATTCATAGGGGACCATTCCAAAATTCCTTGGGGACTGCCCTCCCAACTCATAGGGGACCATCCTACAATTCATAGGGGACCGTTCCCAAATTCCTTGGTGACTAACCTCCCAATTCATAAGGGACCATCCGGGGTGGTCCCCTATGAATTGGGGATGTTTCATCGAGTTGGAGAATGGTCCCCTATAAATTGGAGGATGGTCTCCTATGAATTCGAGGGTGTTCCCTATGAATTTTAGGATGGGGTACCCTGAGTTGTGAATGTTCCCCTATGAATTAGAGGGTGGTCCCCAACGAATTGGATGGTATGAGAGTCCCCTATGATTCAGGAGGGTGGTCCCCAAGGAATTTGGGAATGGTCCCTTTGAATTGTAGGATGGTCCCCAACGACTTGCTTTAACACCTAGCGTCCGCCATACGCGGCACGGTTTCCCCAATTAGCATTGACCGATTTTGATGAAATTTGGTATGTAGGCTCCATTTGGGGTGTAGTTGTGCCCCGAAGATTTTGATTGATGTAGGTCACTTCCAAGGGTTCCAAAATGAATTTTGAAAACGCCCTAACTCGAAAAATTTCGATATAAAGGTATTGTTTTTCCTTCAACTTAAGATTCTCTAGAATTTTTAGAATGTTTTGAGACCAGGCGGAGCTCTGTAGGACAAACCGTTCGCTCCCTATGAGAATTTAAGGGTTGGACGTATGACAAATCAGAAACACGAGTGTGAATCGCAAAAGAGGCCTAATCTCCGTTCAAATTTTAGCTGACCGAAATGCGATCGATGTTTTTCTTCATGTTGGATGGTTGGTGGCTTTGCAGACGAGTCATCTACATAGAAAAATAATAAACCATTGTGTAATAATTTGCAGCGTTTTTTATGTAGTTCAGCCAAATTCCTTCTTGATACTGGAGAGGATAATAAATGCATAACTCAACTTTTACCATCATGGCGTATTGGCCCTTTTTCCTGCCGAGCGTCGATATATTGAGTGAAGAAAGTAAAACTATCATCAGTAGAAGTTGCGTTTATCCTTAAAACTTCGAATTGAGACTAATTAGTATGATTTTAAACGACATATTCACTATAACCTACCTAATGGAAGAAAATTGTAGCTTTTAGAGCCAAAGTGTTGTGAAGATTTGTTTCTTCGAAAAACAGTAGACTCGATTATTTACCGGTCTTCAGTACATAGAGAAAGAACGAGAGAAGGTGACCCATTTAGGAACCAACAACCTCGACTACAAGAGCGGCGAAATGTTTCTACTCTGTACAGCAATTCTACCTAATTAATGTAAATAAAATGACGATTTACTGTTTTCCGGCGAAGGAATTAATTGAAAAGCATGGGTCGGTCTTACGCCCAGTTTCTGGAGGGCTGATACTTCATTCCTATTCCTTGGAAAGTCTGAAAATGATTTGGTACGCGGTTATGACTACAATTTGGCGTGTAGGTTTAATATCATTCATTGAGCAGAAACTATTAACCTAAATATATAAACTGTATGGAAGTCCTGGATTTGAAATTTTGTGCTGGAATACCTATCTTACACTTAACACTCCAACTACAGTAATTTGTATGTTTCGGTTTTTATTTCTTCTTTCATTTATTGTAGCTTTTAGAGTCAAAGTGTTGTGAAGATTTTTTTTCTTTGAAAAATCACTCGTTCCGCCATAGCTACTGCAACTTTAAATTGACACCGATATTCGCATCAAAGGTAGGTAACTAATTCAACTATAAAATTTACTGTAAACATGTATTTCTACCTTTATTGCCGAGTTTTCTCTCCAAAATTATTATTTAAGGAATTTAATACAAAATCAAAGCCAAATATAAAACTAATAAGAAGTTTTAGATAATTCAACTATAAAACTTGCTGTAAACATATAGGTATTTCTACCTTTTAGCATGGAACATGCTTCAGCTTCGATATAACTGGCAAAAAGTGTTACATTTTTCGGGAACGGTATCGAGTCACGAAATTTTGCTTAGTCATTCATACGGAACTAAGGATCGTGTAACGTGGTGTAACCTATGCGATACTTCCACTAAAGGCAGTAGTGATACTGCTCGTAGTTTAACATAATATCATATTATGATGGAGGGTTGTTTCAAATAATGTTGTAACCTCAATTCAACTATAAAAGATCTTCCGATAGGACCGAAGGGCCGAGTTTTGCAGATTTCTCTCCAAAATTTAAAAAAAAATTTAAGGAATTTAATACAAAATCAAAGCCAAATATACTCCTGCTCAAAATTAGAGCGCCACCATCTATTTCTTCGTTTGTCCCCTTCTTCTTTCCCTTATCAAGTTTTTATCCATTAGCACACATTGTTTGTAAACACAGAAGGAAAAAGGTAACCAAAAAGGCACAAATTCGAGAAAAGAAGATGTTTTTAATAAATTAAAGAAAAATGTACTTCTTGTGGTAAAATGATAAAAATTGAAAATGTGAAAAAAAAAAAGGTTTGAATTATGCCAGTTTAGCTTTTCAATAGTTGGTACTTACTAGCTCCTCTAGCTCGGATAAGGGCTTGGAGCCTTTTACCCATGCCTCTATTCATGTTTTGGAATTCCTCCTGGGGGATATTGTCCCACTCCTCTTTCGCTGCTGTGTCCAGCTGCTGAAGATTGTCTGGTCGTGGATCTTTTGCTCTAATTCTTATTTTTAGCATGTCCTAAACATGCTCTATCGGATTCATGTCTTGGCTCCTTGGTGGCCAGTCCAGGATACACAATTTATAAGGGAAGAAGGAAAGAGACGAACGAAAAAATGGATGGTGGTGCACTAATTTTGAGCAGGAGTGTACGAAACTAATAAGAAAAAATGTTAGGTATAAATATTAAAAACTCAAAATTGCAAAAAAAAAAAAAAAAATTTTAACAGAATGTAGATGTACAGTTATTGCCGCTGTAAAAGAAAACTACTAAAGCTTTATACAACCAAAACCCTTCCCAGTACTGAAAAATAGGTAGGAAAAATTAGATTAGGAAAATCTCGTGACTTTTCAAAGATTCAGAGCATTCATGGAACTTTTAGGTACGAAGATCGCGGCACATTTACGTAAACATTCGTTTACATCAGCATCAACAAGTTATTCAGTCGAGTAATGCGTTACAAGAGGTACCGGCTAGAAAACTGCTGAATTTCAATTGGAGTATCCTCGGGGAAGAAATTTGTCACCTCTTCTAAGGAATCAGGAGCAGTTCTAAGGAATGAAGTTAGCAGTAGATTCAAGCAATCGAAAAAACCGATAGGGAACCCAGTAATATTCAGTTTTTTTCGGATGAATCACATCAATATTATTTTTTGACAACAACATGAACCTCGTCTAGGAGTTGAAACCAAAAAACATTTTTCGCCCGAAAACATCCAAGCCCCACTGCTCTCTGATTTTACCATGGGCGAATGGCGTTTGGAATTTCTTCTCAACCAATAGCTCTCTCACCTTGGAACTTGGTGAGAGAATGGTTATTATAGGGGTGGCAAAAAAGTATCGATTCTTTGAAAAATCATTCTCATGAAAAAAACTATCGATATTTTTAGATTATTTTTTTCTCCCTGAAGAATCGGAGAATCGATTCAAAAATTTGATAATCGGTCCGATTCTTTTCATTAGCTGTTTGAGGGAAATAAATGATCATCAATAACAATCACTGCAAACAAATAATCATCACAATCACAATGGGGAAGGACAATTTATGAAGGTCACTGCTTATCACAACCTAATGACCAAAAAATGAGAAACACCACCACCTGAGGAATTTATAATTCATGACGACATTCACTTATCCCCATTTATATATTTGATGGAAGGCTCATAAAGAGAAATTAGTTGGTTATCATTTCGCAGTAGGTATCAGCTTTTTCGTGACATAATTTTTCAAAAAAACATCAATATGAAAGATACAGGTAGGCAGTTGGTTATTTGAAACTTAATAGAATTCAAGAAAAGTTGTCTTTACATATAGTTAGACACTAAAATTTAGCTTCAGCTTTTAATTAGGATACTTTTGCTTAAAAAAGTATCAATTCTTGAAAAAATCGACGCGATTTTTTGGTTTATTATTTTCAATAATGAACCTTTGGAATCGACCAAGAAAAAAAAAAATTTTAACACCCCTTCAAAATTTGATGGTTTACGTTTCAAGGTACGTAGAATCCAAAAATCGAATAAAAATTTGGCCGTCCGTACGCCGTACGCGGCACTTTCCCCAATTAGCATTGAGCGATTTTGATGAAATTTGGTATGTAGGCTCCATTTGGGGTCTAGTTGTGCCCCGGAGCTTTTGGTTGATGTAGGTCACTTCTAAGGGTTCCAAAATCAATTTTGAAATTTTGAAAACGCCCCAACTCAAAAAATTTCGATATAAAGGTATTGTTTTTCCTTCAATTTTGGATTCTATAGAATTTTTAGAATTTTTTGAGACCACCCGGAGCTCTGTAGGACAAACCGTTCGCTCCCTACAAAAATTTGAGGGTTTATATTGAAATATATATATATAAATCAAAACACGAGTGTGAATCGCAAAAGAGGCCTAATCTCCGTTCAAATTAAAACTGACCGAAATGCGATCGATGGTTGGTGATTTTTTTTGTTGATTTTTTTGGGATTTTTTTTTTGAATTTTTTTTTTTTTTCATATTGGATGTTGGTGATTTTGTAGACGAATGATCTATAGAAGAAAAGATCTATAGAGAAAAATAATAAACCATTGTGTAATAATTTGCAGCGTTTTTAGATTCGTTTTTGAAAGATTGATTCGATTTAAATCGATTCATTTTGAAGAATCTGACATCCCTAGGTTATTACTGCGAGAGGAATCGACACCAGATGTCGAAAGTACCGCATTACTCGACGATGTTTTATAGTACCTACCTCTAGTAAGGCATTCGAATAACTTGTTGATGCTGATGTCAACGAATGTTTACTTAAACGTGCCGCGACCTTTGTGTCTAAAGATTCCATAAATACTCTATAACTTTGAGAAATCGTGAGTTTTTCCTAGTTTAATTATTTTTCGGACGGCGCATCATCAGCCAAGGCGAAAATCACCCCTTCGCGACTCAAGAAACCGTTACCATGTTCATTTTAACAATCACATGTTATGTGAACATTTGTTATGTGAACATAACATCACATGTTATGTGAACATTTGTAGCGAAATGAACAATACATTTTTTTAATTCAACAATTATTATATCATTATTTTATTTTTTTAAGAGCACAATTTTGACTCTGGATCTGCAAGATAATAAAATGTTCAAGTTAGACGTTACCTATAAGAGCGCCTGGGGTATTTTTCACCCCAATGTGTCAATTCAGGGTTAATACACATTTTACCCATAGTTGTGAATAGAGGTTACGTTACTAGTACCAATAAAACCTAGGTACCTAGAGTCTAGATGGAAGGATTAATTGCCATCTTACCATACAAAATCCAGCCTTCGTCTTCTAACTCGTGTGTGTAAAGGAATTCTTTAAATTTGGCTGCCATTAGATCAGCATTATCGAGATACTGCGGGCGAAAGAAGCAATAATGAATCATCAAACTTTTGTCCACTCTGGAAATTAGTTTAAAATGGCGTGACATTAACATAAAATGCCTTTTAGATTAATTCCTAAGGACAACCATTCTTTTAAAAAATCGGGTAAACCTGATCTCTCTTCACCTAATCAACCCCCGTGACATCAAGGGTAGCTGGATTTTCAATGTCCAATAAGTAATAGGTGAACCCCCTCTTCACTGTCCATGATTCTCAACAAACTGCTGATGAGGATGCTGTGAGGAGAAGTTGGGTTTCAGCAACCAGTTCTAAAATACGTTGTTATTGCCATTGAGGCTGGAAGGAAGTGAGTAGAGAGAGCCAAACGATATCATCGTTTCCCGAATTCTTTCAGCTCTAGCACCGAAGGGCGCAGTTTGCACTGATTTCGGTTAGGGGTCTTGCTATACATGTCTACAGAATATTTAACCCCGAAATTAGAGATACGCAAAGAGATGCAAAAGCTGTAGGAAAAAAGAAATCTAATACGTGTAAATTCTTTACTTTTTCAATAACCCCGTCCTTAACGATTCGAAAAAAAATTCTTTTGTCCTTTGAACATCCAATTAAAACAACAAGGTCAAAACATTTAAGGTCGACGTATTTGGAGAAAGCACTTCAAAAATCAAGTTTTGAGCGCTTGTTGACGATTTTGGACCACTGAGCGACGGTTGGGTAAGTGGGAGACTCCGTGTTTGGTGTGGGGGTGGAGGGCCGCCAGCAATACTTCTCTATGCAATGTTACTCGTATTCCTTCTCAACGCAGCGCCGCCAGCATTCCTTCTCTATGCAATGTTTTTCAATGATTTCCACTTACAACCAAGTCTTTGATACGGAACTTTAGCTTCGTCATTCGTGTTCGCAGAAAAATCGTTCACCATTCGTCGGAAGGCCCTAAATTTACGCATAAATGATATACTGACATAAAATGTACCAATGTGTTGCAGACTCGTATGCAAGCGTTTAAATGGTGGCTCGATAGCTACCATTCTTCATCACATAGATTAGAGTTTGCACTTTCTTCTCGAGTTCCATTCCCTCCGATATACTCTGGTTATCCTAAAATGGTCTACGATGTCCTTATAAAGCGACTTCAGAAACCCTCTGCGGAAGTTCAAATTAGTTTTCCTTTTACTATGCTCTTCATTATATAATTTTTCCCATTATTTCTTCTCCTTTTTCTTCATTATCCCGTCCCCGGCGCCACAATACGAGCTCTCGGTGTGGGCGAGTGACGACTTTGATGTTAGAATGGAACGAAATTTCGAGGTTGTGTGGAATTTCACTAGTCTCAGGTGGTACTGCGAGGCGTTTCACTCCCAGGCGAGAAGACTTCACTATTCAGGTATTCTGTGTCCTCTCGTATTTCGCGAAATAATTTTGTCTGATGCACGCGGTACCGAAGAAAGACCAACACACGATGCTCAGCCTTACGTCAATGTTCAATATTTTATTGATTTTTCTTATTTTTTTACATTAACACTTACTTTCAGGTCTCCTTTAGTTATATCACAAATAGAAATCACTGGCAATTTCAAGAGATATCCAAGTGCTTTAGCAAGACTTTGTTTGTCTGAAAGTTGAAATCCTATCAATAGAAAGGTTTACTTAAATTTTATTAAATTTCAAACAACTAACTACCTGTATCTTACAATTTTATGTTTTTTTTTTCTTGGCAATTTGTGTCACGAAAAAGCTTTATATAAATGGGAAATTTAATGACGTCATGAATTACATTTTCCGTCATGACAGGTTGGGGTTGTGGTGTTTCTCATTTTTTGGTCATTGTGTTGTTATAAGCAATATGTTTCTTCCCTACTGAGGTTGTGATGGTTATTTGGCTGTAGTGATTGTTATTGATAATTTATTTTCCTCAACCAATTCATGAAAAGAATCGGCCCGATTCTTGAATCGATTCTTCACGGGAAACAAATAATCTAAAAATATCGATAGTTTCCTCTAAGGAGGTCTCAATCGGTCGCCGTTCATTCCTCGTTCCGGGTTAGTATTTCCCTCAATTATCGGCGCTCACACTTTAAAAGTTGTACTTAAATTTGAAATTATCAAGGATTTTTTTAATTCTTAATACATCGGCCAAGGGAATTGAAAAACTAAGAGATTGCCGCTGGACTCATCAAAATCGAACAATAATAATTTTCGCAGAGAATTATTGTTAGATTTTCATGATTACAGCGGCAATATATTAGTTTTTCAATTCCCTCGGCAGAGGCACAAATGAAATTCAAATATTCATGAAAATTTCAAATTTAGATACCAATTTTAAAGTTTGAGCAACGGTAATTGAGGGAAATACTAACCTGGAACGAACAGCGACCGATTGAGACCCCCTTAACCCTAATTGAACCAAAAACTTTCTTCGAGTATTTTACAAAAAATTTTTTAGTAACAATTTTTATACTTCTAATAGCTCACTAAAAGTGTTAGAAAACAGCTCAGTCCTTTTAAAATTGAAATGTAAATTTAGTTACAAAAGTGACACCTTGGAATTCCTGAGTTGTTTTGGTGACACTAGTGATACCATGGTACAATTAGGGTTGAAAGAATCGATACTTTTTTGCCATCCCTAGAATAAACAAAATTAGGTAAGAAATGATGAGAGTAGACTCACCAATGTGTGGTGGACCAATTATCATTATTCTTGCTTTATCACGGTTAGCTCCCACATCCACAAGGTAGTTCCTCAGATAAAGAACGTGATCTGTTGGCATCGTCATAGCCAACGAAGACGCCATGTCCTACAAAACCAGAATGTTTCACTTCAATTATCAACTTTATCGTCCGCCAAGTATTTCAGGGGAGTCTAGCCCCCAGAAAGTGTTGTCGGGTTTCAGCGCTACCTACCGCCACTTCAACGAAATACCATTAAATGGTAGATATCAGAAATTTTCTGATATCTTATCAGGTGATCACGCTCGCAACCGCATTACCGTCGCTCCTAAGATTACAATGTAGATTAAATTCTGCTTGATTCGTCACTCCAAAACACAATAATAAGTTCCTTTTCCTCGCAATTTAAAAAGGCAGGGATGTAAAGCCGCCAAACTTAGAAATTAGAGTGGTAAAATCGAGGTATGCCTACTTTTCAGAAATGCCGCTTGACCACGCTCACATCGAGCTGAAAATGATGGTAGTTCGCTGAAGTGGCGGTAGGTAGCGCTGAAACCCGACAACACTTTCTGGGGGCTAGACTCTCCTAAGTATTTCTGTCATCACCATGTATCGCTAGGTTTGGTTACTTACGTAGAACAACTCGTAAATCCTGTGCTTTTCCAGATAGGAGATGAAATGCGGCGGAATCACTTGTTTACGGTCAGTTGATGGAATAGCCATATCAGGGCTAGTATTTTGACGAAATTTTTTTTCCTAAGTTTGGTTCTGGCTTTCCCTCTCACAGTGATGCGTGTCCCTTGACAGGAATAAGTCTTGTTGAAATCCAGAGTACAAGTCAAGAGCTTATTTCTTCAAATAACTATGCAGTGGAGTTTGTAGTTGTCATCGTTGATAACAATGATTTTCTTCTTCCGAGATAACAATGGCTTTATTGGATATCAAATAGAAACATTGTTTCCTAGATGCGAGCGTTTAAAATTATTGTTTTCAATTTAAAGAGCATTTCTTTGTAACTTTTCAACCATTCTTTGAAGTATCAATAGTTTTGGTATGATTCTAGGTCATACAATAAAATGTTCCTCGTCACATTAGCCTTTAATATATTTAAAAAAAATTACATAATATATGTACCTATCTCGAAGAAGTTTCCTCGACATTATTTACAAATGAAGTTCACTCATATGTACATTCAACTAATTAAGAACAGATGCCTAAAATTATAGAAAAATTATGCTTCGAAATTATTTTGTCACGAAATTTAAAATATACGAAACAGAAAGGTATAGAAAAATATCAAGAACAGAACATTTATGAGAGAAGACGAATGTTCAGCGGTTAGGTGTCGCTTTTCCAAAGTTTAATAGTCTTGTCTTGCTCTAAAGCAGCAGATGCAATGATGTTTTCCGTAGGATGGCAAGTGGTGCACAGGACTACATCTGTAAATCATGAAACCAAAGCTATAACTAGGTAGTATTACCAGGGATGTCCGATACTTCAAAAGTATCGATATTATATCGTATAGATACATCTAGAAAATATCAAAAGTATCGATACGATACTTTCAAAAAGTATCGATACTTTCGCAAAAATGGGTGAAATTTTCGTTCATGTTTCCCTCATTCACGAGGATAGTAATTAATATAGAATGAACCAAACAATAAATCACTCATTTTGTTATTTAAAACTTGTTCTTGTTTAGGCACTTGTTTTCGTATTGCACTTGTTTAGGTTAACATTTTTGTGGTCCTTCCTCGATTATGGAGGACAGCAAGTTATCATAGAGAGCTGGAGGTGGTGGTACATCATGTTGTGTTTAATTTGTTGAAGTTTGTTGGTCGCCCAACAATCTACGTAGAGATAGAGGTTCTGTCAAGTAGGTATCTTCATGTCGTAGGTGTTGAAACAGATAAAATGTGAGGTATAAGAAAGCTAGTAATTCAATAAAGCTAGTACTGTTGAGGATGGTAGTTGTATGATAAAATGAGAATCGTTTTTCCGATCCTGAATTACTATTTCTTAAGGCTGGGGATCGATGAACAAAACATCGATTTTTTTTTTCTTCAAGAAACATCGATGTGTAAAAAACAACATTCGTCAAAAACACACACACTTGATACATTGATGTTTCATAGAAAAGGGGAAAATAGTAGCCAATGGGGACTTTGCCTCACATTTTTCAATTTTTTTCGAAAGTGAGTTCTCTATGGAAGAAAACCCTAGTGTGCTGCTTGAAAAAGCATCCAAAAAATTTAGAGAATTTAAGGAAGATGGAAATTTTGAATGTAGTGGCAATCTGTTTGGGGGCGTATATGTTGCGATGTATCCAGGCTGTCTAAGCAATCTGATTCCATTCATGAAATGAGTATTAGGAAGAATCACTGCGTTGGGGGATCTGTGTCGCTTACTACAGTAGTGCTACCGCTCAGGGAGAGTAAATGAAACTATTAGCTTACATGGTCGGACACAGGAGTATGAAAACTGGGGGAGGGAGAACGCAGACGCGTAAGTGACCAGAAGAAGCAATTTTACTGTTTTTAACAATGATTCTACTTATTAGTTTATCAAGCATTTTTAGTCTTCAACTTATCTAATTTAGTTTCTATATTAGTTAGTTTCATTACTTGAATCACATTATTTGAGTTCCGTGTGGAATCTAAAATTGAGACAAATTCTCCATTTTAAAAGAAGAATTTCTACGATATTTAAAATGTAGTTACAAGTATTGGAATTGTTGCAAAGCATCAAGTACTTACTTAGTTACTAAAACTACTGAGTTCTTTGCAATAATTTGTAAATGTAATCTAAATATTAAATATATCTAAATGTTAAATATCATAAAAAAAGTCTGCTAAGTGGGTGTGGCACATAGCTTCCACGTATCCATAACCCGATTATATACGAGGGTAGTTCGGAAAGTAAGAGTACTGGTGCTCTCACGGGATGGGGCAATATTTTTTCCCTAAGATGGCTGCACTGCGTTGTAGGGGGGGGGGGATCTCCTGAAGAAATTGAGAGGTCAACCACCTCGCTAGTACGAAAACTCTGGTGTTGATGAGCGTTTGCGTGAGAAATGTCAATTCAAAATCCCGCCAAGTGCGAGGTGCGCGCCGTTATCCGTTTCCTCGTTGCGGAAGGAAGAACGCCTCTCGAAATTTTTTCGCGCATCAAAGCCGTTTAAGGTGAAGGTGTCATGAACAGAACTTTTACAAGTGGTGCCATGAGTTTAAGGAAGGAAGAACTTCTGTTCATGATGATCAAAGGAGTGGAAGACCTTCAATTTTGATAGACGAGTTGGTGCAGAAAATTGAGGAAACTGTCTTGGGAGATCGCAGATCGACTTTGGACGAAATGTCCGCAATGATTCCTCAGCTCTCAAGAACCCTACTGTACGAGACGATCACTGAAACACTAGGATTTCGAAAATTGTCTGCCGAAACAGCTTACTGAGGATCACAAATTGAAGCGGATCGCCAGCTCCAAAGACTCCCAAAGGTCTCCTTCGGTTGGGACATTTTAGACCACCCCCCTTACTCCCCCGACTTGGCGCCTTCTGACTACCATCTGTTCACTTCTCTGAAGATGCACCTTGGTGGGAAACATTTTTCAACCGACCAGGAGGTTCAAAAAGCTGTCACAAACTGGAGCAAGGAGGTGGCGGGAAGTTTTTATGACGAGGGGATTACAAAGCTCATTTCACGGTCGCAAAAGTGCATTGATAACTTAGATGTATGCCTGTAATACCTTGTTATTTTTTTTTTAAATAATATTTTTGCAAAGTCTGGAAAAATCGAGTAGGTACTCTTACTTTCCGAACTACCCTCGTAGAAGATCCGATGCGTGGTAGTTAATCTCAAAACATCAATATCCAAGTACCTAGCACTACCCTCAAAGGGGATTCATCATGTCAACCCGCAAACAAAATCTCTGAATATTGTTGGAAACTGTAGAAGTTATGACAGGAAATACACGTTTGCGCATGCGCAGAGGCTACTATCAGTGAGGGGGGAATTATTTTCATAGGGAACCATCTACACGCCAAATCCCACAATCTCTGAAAATTTCATAGAAATCCAGTGAGAAATGTAGAAGTTATGGCTGTGGAAAGCATTTCATGACAGACAGACACGGAACCAAAATCGTTTAGAAAGGTCTAAAACGTAAAACGCGAGTGTAAATTTTGATTTTTGAGAACTTTTTTTCAACGTTGAAAAGTGAAAACGAAGCTTCGGCTAACTTGGTAGACTCGGAAGCAAAATGTTGATAAATAATTGGACGACATTAACCAGAAAATAAATAGCCATCTTTGGAAAAATGGCAAAATAACTTGGGAACACTTCAGATGGGCTACGTCAATCTACGCTTTCAGCAAAAAAGAGCTATTGTTCTGATAAGCTTTCCTACCGAAATTTGAATTAGAAAGTCATTGAATCCAGAATGGTCTTATCTGTTTCTCAAAAATGAAGAGTCAACAGTTTTGATTGAAATGGTTTTTGAGGTTGGTTTCCTTCTGGTTAATGCCGTCCAATTGAAAAGAAGTAAAAAAAAAAAAAAAAAAATTTGTATTTCATTCTAATCTCCAGAAACGTTCTTCCACTTCATGTGGAAATAACAATTTACGTCCGTTTAATGTTTTTTGATCCAAAAGCGATAATGACAGTGAAGGTTTACATGGGGCTGTCAGTGAGGCCAAAAAACATTCGCACCTTAGCTGGCCTTTAGAGGTACCATCTCAACATAATGGGAAAGACCAGGAAGTTGAATGTTGACTCTCCTAGCCGAAATTGTGAAGCTCCTGCGGTATCCTGAGTATCATTTTCGGTTCCTTTGGGTAAAATCCAACTTAAATAAGGCAGTTTTGAAGGTTCAAACCCAAATAATTCTATAATGATTTTCTCGAAGTGACCTTCATTTTCGGTTTTTTTCACGTAAAATCCAATTCGAATAAGGCTATTATGGAGGTTCAAAGTCGAAATATTTAAACAAATAATTTCAACCTTGAACCTTCGCAACACCCACAACCCCTCTGAAGCCAAATTAAATAGATGAGAATTTTGAATAGATCAAACCACGAATTTTCACCTTTTAAACTACCAATTTCAACTTTTATCAAAATACTTGTATCTTTCTAAGGACCTCAGTATCAGTAAGTTGCTTTTCAGACCAACGTTCACTGGAAATCATCAGTGAGATCCGCGTAGATCCATAGATGTAAAAAACTAAACGATTAAAAACGTAGGGCGTAGGTTAGTAGTATGCTTAAACCATACTGTACCTGTATGTCCGGAGAGTTTTTGCACAATTTCTTTCGTTTGAAGATTCCAAATGTATACCAAGTTGTCTTCGGATCCTGACACGATCCACTGGAAACCAGAAGAAACCATATTATCATCACGAAGCGATGCAAAACAATAGCATAAAATTAGGATCCCAGTTAGAAAAAACACGAAAAAGGCATAAAAAACCTAAAAATTGAATCCCAAAAAACGAATCATTTCCATGTCAAAGAAGTCTTTATCTATCCGATTAATCTTTATTACAAAAGACGTCTAAACTAATAGGCAGTAATCAAAAAAGAAGCAACAGAATTTGTCTACCACTTACTTTTCCTCCGGTAACTGAGAAATTGGCAAATATGCAATATTTTTCGTTCTTGTGACCGGTATACGTCTTGAGGCACTTGCCCTTGCTGTAGTCCCAGAGCTTGAGAGTGTTGTCTAAGGTTGCGGCGAGGATGTATTTCCCGTTGGGGGAAAATTTCACAAATGAAACTGGAGGATTGTCGTCGTCAATCAGTGTCTTCAAGCACTGGCCGGACGCAGTATCCCAAATACGACTGAAATCAAGGGAAAAAGTTCAATTAGTTGTTTGAACCTAGTGGGGGAAGCTGAGGATGTTAGATCCAACCTCAATTTCAGGACATCACCATTACCAGGGCAACTAAAGGGAAGCTTTGTCTCCCTGATAAATCCACGACCAATCTAGTTCTATACTCAATTAACTACGTTCTATTTTCTATAAATGGGGTACTTCGGTGGGTCGGAAATTCAGGTTTTTGACCTCAAAAGCACCCTTGAAAACCTCTGTATTCCAACTTTTAGCCCACTGATACTATAACATGTGGTAGAAAAATTAATTAAAGAGATCACACGTTTGAAAAAAAGGCGGGCCTCCATGAACGCACACACACTACGCCGCGCGCGTGTGTGAGTAGTATTTTGCAGTATCCAAGAGATTCTCATTTCGAATAGCTTTACTTTACGGTTCAATCGTTAGCGTTACCTACGTCTGATGTCTGTAATGGGTTGTTTTCTGTTCGCTTCGTTTGTGGTTTCGACTTATCAAATTTTCAGCTGGTGTATCGCCCATGATTTCTTTTCTTTCTTTCGTTTTAAATATGACGGAAAAGAAGGGGAAGATCAACGTTCTGGAGCCTCGATTTGAACCTGCTACCAGTGAGAACATTCCAATCTCTTCTCTGTGGATGGATACTTTTTTCAAAGACAGTTTTGGCTAGCTACGTCACATCATTCAAATCTTCATCTTTCTTTAGCTTCTCTGATTAAAAAAAAAAAATTTCTCGACGAACAGACCCGATTACTGTTATTCCTGAGCCATACTCTTTTGATTTTTTTTTTTTGCTTCCGAGTCTACCAAGGTAGCGGAAGCTTTGTTTTCACTTTTCAAGGACGAAAAAAAAAAGTTCTCCAAAATCAAAATTTTCACTCGCGTTTTGCGTTTTAGACCTTTCTGAACAATTTTGGTTCCGTGTCTGTGTGTCTGTCTGTCTGTCATGAATTCCTTGTAACGCGCATAACTATACGAAGTTATTGTCCGATTTCAATGAAATTTTCAGGGATTGTGCGGGTTGGTGTGTAGACGGTCCCCTATGAAGATCATCATCCCCGGACTGATAGAAGCGACTGCGCATGCGCAAACGTGAATTCCTTGTAACGGCTATAACTTCTACATTTTCCTTCCGATTTCAATGAAATTTTCAGGGATGTTACAGATTAGAATTTAGATGGTCCCCTATGAAAATCACTACCTTCCGACTGATAGTAGCCACTGCGCATGCGCAAACGTGAATTTCCTTGTAACGGCCATAACTTCCACATTTCCTACCTGATTTCGATGAAATTTTCAGGGATTACGCGGATTAGGTTGTAGATGGTACCCTATGAAAATCATCACCCCCGGAATGATAGTAGCTGCTGCGCATGCGCAAACGTGAATTCCTTGTAACAGCCATAACTTCTACATTTTCCGTCCGATTTCAATGAAATTTTCAGGGATGTTACAGATTATTATTTAGATGGTCCTTTATGAAAATCACCACCTTCGGAATGACAGTAGCCACTGCGCATGCGCATACGTAAAATCCTTGTAACAGCCATAACATTTACATTTTTCATCCGAAATTGATGACATTTTCTAGTAGTGACCAGATTAGCGTGTAGATGGTCCCCTATGAGGGTAGTAAAAGGTACTTAGAGATTGGTGTTTTGAGATTAACTACTATGCATCGGATCATCTATATAATCGGGTTATGGATACGAGGAAGCTATGTGCCACACCCACTTGGCAGACTTTTTTTTTAAATTGACTGAAATACCCCATTCTAGTTCTACGTACAGGGTGTTACGGTTAAGGTCGAACCACTGGCCGGGCTTCGATTCTACAACTAATTTGCGACTTTTATGCTCACTTGACTTTTTTTCTAACCCCCTTAAAATCCGGCTTTTTTCATTTTAAAGATGCTTTTCTTATTTCCGACCTTACGCCATCAAAACAGCCATAACTCGCTTGTTATTCAGTCAAAATTCAAATATAATTATACCGTTGGAAAGCGCGGTAAATTCTCTACCTCCCTTGTGCTAAATAAAACTTTTAAAAGAAGACTCAGATGTTGAAAAATGAGCCCAACTAGTAAAAATTCGAAAATCTTGGAAATGTACAGTTTTTCAAATGTTTGTAGGCCTAAATGAAACTGAAGGTTAATTTCCCACTGTAACCCCAAAAGTTAACCCGAAAACTCATCTATCCAACGGTATGGCCAGAATTGTTTCTAATATTTTTATTAGTGGAGAAAATTGCGCTTAAATGCCAAAAAACGTGAATTTTGGCATTTAAGTCTACCAAGGTAACGGAAGCTTTGTTGTCACTTTTCAAGGATGGAAAAAAAAGTTCTCCAAAATCAAAATTTTCACTCGCGTTTTACGTTTTAGACCTTTCTGAACAATTTTGGTTCCGTGTCTGTCTGTCTGTCATGAATTCCTTGTAACGGGCATAACTATACGAAGTTATCGTCCGATTTCTATGAAATTTTCAGGGATTGTGCGGGTTGGTGTGTAGATGGTCCCCTATGAAAATCATCATCCCCGGACTGATAGTAGCCACTGCGCATGCGCAAACGTGAAATCCTTCTAATGGCCATAACTTCCACATTTTCCATCCGATTTCAATGAAATTTTCAGGGATGTTACAGATCAGTATTTAGGTGGTCCCCTATGAAAATCACCACCTTCGGACTGATAGTAGCCACTGCGCATGCGCAAACGTAAAATCCTTGTAACAGCCATAACACTTACATTTTTCATCCGAATTTGATGCAATTTTCTAGGATTGTCCAGATTAGATGGTCCCCTATGAGGGTTGTGAAAGGTACTTAGAGATTGGTGTTTTGAGATTAACTACTATGCATCGGATCATCTATACAATCGGGTTATGGATACGAGGAAGCTATGTGCCACACCCACTTGGCAGACGTTTTTTATCTACTTGGTAAATCATAAATCATGAATATCATTTACTTTCTCTAAAAAATTATTATTCCTGAGCGCAATATTGTGTAGAATAGTTAAAAGAAAAAAAAACCAAAATCGGTTTTTATTTCCATTTTTTCAGGCTAACTCTCTTTAATGATTCCATGCTTACCACAATCCATCGTAGCTACTGGAAACAATGAGCGAACCGTCTCGGTTGAAATGTACGGCGCTGACAGGATCGGAATGGGCAGGAAGAGTTTTCAGGCATTTACCAGTTCGGACGTCCCAAATCCTCACGCTTTCGTCAAACTAAAGAAATAGAAAATGTATGTGTGATGATTTGGTGACAACGTTTTCTTGAATTTGAATACATAAATTCGAGTACCAATTTAAGTAGGTAAAAACTTCTTCATCTTTCACAAAATCTGTTCAATAATCAAAAATAACTCATCCCCTCTCCTTCCCAATTCGCCAAAGGCATCTACAAGTTTCACCAAGAAAATGGTGGAAGATGTCAAGTAGCCACTTTGAAAAACGCCTCCTAATGTACTAAGAAAAGTGTTGGTGTAAAACTATTACTCACCGATCCAGATACGATGAGATTAGATTGGGGATTAAAATTACAGCAAAACACGTAATTGCTATGTCCCTTCAAGGTTTTCAAACATTTAGCCTGAAAATAAGAGGCGAAAAAATTAATAGATTAGGGATTAGTGATTCATTTGGAATACTACAATTGACTTTCAATGCCGGAAAGTAAGTGGAATAGAATCATTACCGAACTAAGTTCCCAAATTTTGAGAGTTTTGTCGTCGGATGCGCTGACTATAAGTCTGCTGTCACTGGACCAGGCGACGTCGGATATTCCCAACTTGTGACCTGCGATCGTCTTTTCGAATTTTCCATCGTAGGCTCCCCAAATTTTAATGAGTTTGTCGGCAGCTGTTGGCAAAGGTACAGGTAGTTTGAAAATTCAGTCAATGAGGAAAGGGATTAAATTAAATTTTTACTAACTAAGATAGTGATAATACGATTAACCATCTGAATACGCGCAAACTTTGCGAGATTCTTGTGACGCACACGGTCTAATGTATTGTTTCCGAGTCTTCCAAGGTAGCGGAGTTTTCACTTTTCAAGGTTGAGAAAAAAAACTTCTCCAAAATCAAAATCTCAGACCTTCCTGAACAATTTTGGTTCCGTGTCTGTCTGTCATGAAATCCTTGCCACTTCTACAATGGGGTAGTTGCATGATATTTTTTTGTATTTTTTCTGTGTAGAGAATCTTTATTGAAGTACGTACCTGCAAATAAAACTCCCAGAAACGCTTCCTAAAAATTTAGAGATTTTTTCAAAGAACGGGATTCTCGGATTCAGGCGGGAAAACCTACTCACGGCTAGGACGCTGCGGGGTGGGGGCTACGTCACGGGTGTGAAGGGGGCCAAGCAAGGACTAGTATCCATAGTGGACCTAGGTCCATGGCGCCAACGTTGCAACAAGAAAAACATCCAAAATATGCTTCAAAACTTTCAATTCAAACGATTAATTCAAACATGTAAAGCTTGAAAAATATATTTCAAAGTTTTTTTAATCATCACCATTATTTTGCAACTATATTTCAACGTTTCTGACTCGAATTATCCTCGATGGCAGTGATCTCAATGCACTCTATCGTGAGATTCTCGTTTATGGATGACGTAAAAGGAGTGGCCTGCCAACACTAAAAAGTACGGTACTTCTTTATTGAAATACGGCTAAACTAAATGGAATTTCGAACAAAAAACTGGTGTAGAAACGTTTTTAAGTGCGCTAAATTCGAATCTGAAGTCAAAAACACGAAATTCCAACCCATGCAACTACCCCATTTTCATCAATTATCGATGAAATTTTCAGGGATTGTGCGGGTTGGCCTGTAAATGGTCCCCTATGAGGGTACTGCAAGGTACTCAGAGATTGATGTTTTGAGATTAACTACTACACATTAGAGCTGCGACATCGATTTCGATGTTTTGAGTGCGATGTTTTCATAACATCGATGTTTTACTTGCGATTCTATCGATGTTTCTTCTTTTCCCCTTTTACCTCTGATCGCTTTCATCAAGCTGATGTTTTGTGCCTCATTTTTATAAATACAAATAATACAAAAGAAAGGTTTTAATTTAAGTGCCTCATTTTGGTTTATTATTTTTATTTATTACATTATTAATTAATTTTAATAATGAACCTTTGGAATCGACCAAGAAAAAAATTGTTTAACACCTCCTCAAAATTTGTTTGTTTACGTTTCAAGGTACGTAGAATCCAAAAATCAAAAAAGAATTTGGCCGTCCGTGGCACTTTCCCCACTTAGCATTGACCGATTTTGATGAAATTTGGTTGGTAATATAAGTTTGGTACTCACCAATTAGTGCTGGGAAGTACGACGCTCTTAACTTTAAAACAGATGGATATATCTGTGATATGTGAGAAAATGGTTGCGCCTGCCATTTGACTCTGCTAATGCCTACATCCATGGACCAGTGGGTGATGGTGGTCTTGGAGTCATGGAACTACTCAGTCAAATACCAGCCATAGGGTAGAGCTAATAGGGTAGGGGCGGCAAACACACAACTTTTTGAAGGAGGAACGAGTCTCCAACAACAAAATGGGACATCAAGACTCGTCCGTCGAATGGTCAGGGCACAACGTCTCCATCAAACTACAGACGGAGCTGAAATGGAAAAATCACGCGATAACAGAGCTAGCACGCCATGGATCAGGAACCCTTCAGCGAAACTATGGGGATGGAGGTCGTTGGGTATGGTGAAGGTCCATTCTGGTTCTCTACCAACGGGAGTGAGGAGGACAAGAGGCAGGCGTACCGGCAGCAGCCATCTATGCCGAATGGGATGTCAAACACCCGAAACAGCCTCGCATGCGCTCCAGATTTGCCCAGCCATGGTAAGACCCAGGTGTGCCCGTCACAATTCTGCCCTAAACCTACTAGATGCCTATGCTCGCCGTAAAGAATGCCCAGTATGGTTAGAGCCACACTTTAACCTGGAACAGCGATGTTATCGCCCAGACCTCTTGGTGGTAACACCAAGAGGAGCTTTCATTATTGATGTCTCAGTGGTCTCTGGCTCTGGCCAGAGATCACTCGAAGACATCAATGCTTCCAAAATTCAAAAATATGAAGTTGACGCATTACTAGAGACTGCAGCAGCACTTGCAAACATTCAGGTGATTGGAGCAACTATCACCTGGAGAGGGATATGGCATGGCAAGTCAGCCAAGGATCTGATTTGGGCTGGTTACCCACTGTTTATCCTGGAGTGGATGACCACCCGAGTCCTAACAGGAGGATCATCCATCTGGTCTAAATTCAGGGCTACGGCCACACGACGGCATGCCGCGGCTCGAGCAAATGGGCCCCGTGGGACTTGGAATTGAACTCGAACCCCATGGGGAGGAGAAGCGTCGACTGATGGCATAGCCGGAAGAGGCACAATGGGGTATTTCAGTGGGTCGGAAATTCAGGTTTTTGACCTCAAATTTGGATTCAGCACCCTTGAAAACCTATATGGGTCATTTCAAAATTTGGGGTTATTTCTTGTCACGCAGCTTTTGTGAACACTCTATTTGTCTTGGAAATTCAGAATTTTTTCAGGGAGATACAGCAGGTTGGTGTCTACAAAGATCACATAGAATGAATTTCACTAATCAATTAACTCTGATAATTAAAAATCATTAATGATCCCAATTCTCTCTCCCTACACCTGTCACAAAGGGTAGGTTGGGAACTTTGAAATTTTTTGGAGAACTCTATATTCATATTTTAATTTAAGTAAAAAATGTTATTGGTCCAGGATACTCTCCTCTTCGGGAATAAATTAGAAACGAACGAAAAATCCATGAATTGAAAGGGTTTTTGCTATGTTTTGTTTCTGTCACAAGGTTTTATTCTCTCTCCCTACAATTTTTTTGAAATGCCCGCCCACTCCTGGAAAACGATTATTTTGTGTCATGAAAAACAAAAGTGAACACTGCTGCAAGATGGCTTCCGAAGCTACTGAAGTTTGTTGAATTTCCAAGCTCCCAGTTGTGTGGGTTATGTTGTGAAGTGTTGAAGCTTTGAGAGTAGGTTAATACTTTCTCTCTCCCTACAACCACCTCACTCATCAGGGTAAGTGTTCAACTAAGTTTAATTAAACTCAAATTACAATTATGAATGCCATAGTGTTATGTATTTTTTCTAACGTTCAGAATCAATAATGGTGAGGCCAGTAGAGAGTGATAACCTCACAAATCTCTCTCCCTACAACTTCTGGGAAGAGGCTGGTTTGTAGGAAGAGAGATGGAATTGCAGGGAGAGAAGTT
The DNA here is from genome assembly GCA_009739505.2 of Apolygus lucorum. Taxonomy (NCBI): domain Eukaryota; kingdom Metazoa; phylum Arthropoda; class Insecta; order Hemiptera; family Miridae; genus Apolygus; species Apolygus lucorum. The sequence goes on from CM019183.2 coordinate 12,068,310, forward strand.
TTGCTCATGGTTCACCAAGATAATGGTTTAAATTTGAGCTCTTGGTGTATATTCTTGGTATTAGTAGTTATCCATAGGTTACATCAGTAATTACAACAACATATTTTGTGCAGAAGTTCTAGTCAACCTTGGATGAACCGTCTACGTGTGCTGTTCCTTCTACCTCTATTGGACTTCCAGCATCAGCTAAACCGCCTGTGCCCGAAACACTCACTCGAGGAATGTTCATTTTGGCCAGCTTGAAGAGCGAGTCCAAAAAAAAAAGAATTCTATTAATAACTATTAATTAATCCGGGGGTGATGATTTTCATAGCGGACCATCTACAAGGCAACCCGTACAATCCCTGAAAATTTCATCAAAATCGGATGATAAATGTAGAAGTTATGGCTGTGGCAAGGATTTCATGACAGACAGACACGGAACCAAAATTCTTCAGGAAGGTCTGAAACGTAAAACGCGAGTAGAAATTTTGATTTTGGAGAACATTTTTTTTTCTACCTAGAAAAGTGAAAACAAAGCTTCCGCTACCTTGGTAGATTCGGAAGGAAAACATTACGCCTTATCTCTATGTTTACAGCAACGATACTATTAATGACGATGGTACTATTGTAGTAAAAAATAGATTACGGCGTTTCTGGGGATCCATGCACAGTTTGAGGTTAATGACAATGATATTCGAGTCATAAATACAGGAGATTCACAGTTCCCATTAGTGCAGTTCCCATTAGTTTGACATTTTTGGATTTTTGATCCTTACCTCATTTTATTTTAGTTAGGCTCTGATTCCCGAATGTTAGACACAATTGGTTTATTATTTTCAATAATGAACCTTTGGAATCGAGCGTTTTTGTAAGAATTTTATTATTAAGAAACTGAGTTTCATAAGTATCATCAAGAAACCGAGTTACCTATGTATTACTTAGAAACTGAGTTACCTATGCATTAATAAGAAAGTGAGTTACCTATGTACTATTGACGAACTCAATAAACTATGGGTTCTCAAAAGTTTTTTCAAAGCCGTTTACATTTCTAAGAGTTACCTGAACTATTCACACCGCTGGGTCATATAATTCTGACTTTTCCTTAACCCACATTTTACGAAAGATTAGACTGATTGAAAGACTTGAAGAATCTGATAATTCTGATGTACCTAGATTATAGCTTCGGACTGTGATTGCGATAAGTAAAAGAGACTCCTAAACTAAGATTCTCGTATTTTGAAGGAATAAAAAGGTTTCATGAGTTCAACTCACACTAGGTTTTCTCTCTCCCTACAATGTTTTATCTCTCCCTACAAAGTCGAAATTATGGAAAAAAATTCAAAATTCTATAAATTTGAAACTACTTGATAAAGTGTGCGCCCACTTCAGGATCTGCCTCAGTGGTCAAAACAAAGGACGTTTACGGGAGAAAAAACATAAAAACTTCAACAATAATTTATGGAAAAGTTCGAGGACAAAATAACCCCAAATTTTGAAATGACCCATATACTACAACTTTAAGCCCAATGATACTATAACATGTGGTAGAAAAATTAATTAAAGAGATCACACGTTTGAAAAAGGCGGGCCGCTATAAATGCACACACACTAGGCAAGGACTACGCCGCGCGCGTGTGTGAGTACTATTTTGTAGTATCCAAGAGGTCTTTCAAGGGTTTCCGTGCATGGATACTTTTTTCAAAGACAGTTGGCTAGCTACGTCACACCATTCAAATCTCCAACTTTCCTTAGCTTCTCTGATTTTTTAAAAACATTTTCTCGACGAACAGACCCAATTACCGTTATTCCTGAGCCATACTCTTTTGAAAAAAAAAATAAAATAAAAAAAAATAATAATAATAAAAAAAATTGACCGAAATACCCCATCCTCCCTCCAACATTTGTGGGATAAGGTGATTCAACCTTGTCCCTCACCCCAATGTCCGAGGTCGGATCTCTGACCCTGATACCAAGCAGCCAGATGGACATGACTGCTGAGTGCTGAAAGTGCTGATACAATACTGTGATGTAAATATTTATGTAAAGTACCATCAATTGTAGTGGTGAATTATTTTTTCCAAATGTAAATTATTAATGGTATGTAGGCTCCATTAAATGGAACAAATTTTGTGGTCTAGTTGAGCCCAGAAGATTTTGATTGATGTAAGTCACTTCTAAGGGTCAAAAAATGAATTTTGAAAACGTCCTAACTAAAAAAAATGTGATACAAAGGTATTGTTTTTCCTTCAATTTAAGATTCTATAGAATTTTTTGAGATCACGTGGAGCTCTGTAGGACGTAAGTGATGAATCAGAAACACGAGTGTGAATCGCAAAGGAGGCCTAATCTCCGTTCAAATTTTAGCTGACCGAAATGCGATCGAAATTTTTCTTCATGTTGGATGGTTGGTGGCTTCGCAGACGAGTAATCTATATATAAAAAAATAAACCATTGTGTAATAATTTGCAGCGTTTTATAAATATATTAGGTATTACGGTGACCGAAACGCAAATATTTCTGGAGAAAAAAGGTCAAAGTCGATGCCTTGTTTGACATTTTTTAATATTTCTGGAAATTATCTTCGATTTACATAATTTCCTTTCTGGTCACTTAAAAATAATTAAATTCCCCGTCAGGTGGCCTTTACGGTTCGCTTTTTTATGCCTCTGTCTGGGACGACTTCACACTTTGTTTTTCGATTTTCATACACTTAGGAAAAGAGCAGTTTAATCCTTTTCCCCCATAACTCTTAAAATACACACTTTCATGGAAACGTCCATACTTGAGGTTCACTCCCTTGGTGGGGCGTCAAATCTGCCTTTAACGCTTTCTCACATCTTTCTGATCTCGGATTTTCATCTATCTGAGTTCCTTCCAACATTCAATAGCGAGAAGTTGTTTCTATAGACATAAGCAATGCCCGATTAATAATGCTGAATAAAATAGTTACACCGAATATGAGTGACTGAAAAAATCAAAGACTGCATCAATAGACACCTGTGAGCATGAAACGATCTATTCAACACTTGCAGCGAAGACTTGGCGCATTCTTCCAAAATATTTTGATCCCCCCATTTTGAAGCTACCGTTTATTATTGAAAATGTGGTAAACATTTTTTCCCCATGAGTTGTAAAATAAATTTCCACGAAAAAGCATTCGTGGGAACTCCTCATTGAGTCAAAACAAGACAGCCATTTTGTTTCAAACAAGCTACATTCACCTACTTCTGTACTAATTAATTTTGGACTAGAATGTCACAATTACCCTCAAAACACACAACTAGCATTCATTTAAGCAAATCAGATTGACACATAGCTGCTTCAACAAACGTGAAATCTCTTTAACAAATTAGGCAACCTTGACAGGTGAAAGACGCCTGTCATTCATGCTCCCGCAAAACTTTCAAGGTAGGGAACTTATTTAAAAATTAAAAAACTTCACAAAGATCTTATTACGTCTGGTTTGGAGCGAAATACATTGAATGAAAATGTACTGCATTACAAGTACACCTACACGTCAAATAGCTACGTGGAAATACTTATAGAGAAGAGAATGGCGACTGATAACCTCAACATGTTGACGCTGAATTAACACAAACCGATATAAACTTGAACTTCTACCTTATTTTTGACTGCAATATCATAATTTTCTGTAGTAAATCCTACTGGTAGGTAGTCAGAGATTAGCAAGGGATTGAATTATGATGAGTAGGTAGGTACTGAAAAATAGTAGAGTGGCCGATGGCGACGTGACCTGTACACAAAGACGACCTCATGACAACTATGTGCGACCTACTAGCAACATAAATATTAACACGCAGCAAAATATTAACTGGAGAGAAATGAATGAATTATGAAACATAATGAATTGGTAACGACATCAATCAAGATAGAACTGAAGGTAATAGGGGAAAATAATTCGTACTCACAGGAACTAGCGAGCCATTCGCCATTAGGGCTGAATTTCACGGACGATACAGCTTTGGTGTGGCCGGCCAACGTGAATTTGAGAGTGTAGTTGGGCTTCTGGAAATCAATTGGCGAAATGTAAAACCTCTTTCTTGACGTTATTCAACAATCAAAACGGTTGATACTGATTTCTTACCAAATTCGAAGAGGATTGTTTGTTGACAGACGAGTTGAGCGATCCGAGCTGGTGGGCTCCGCTTTGAAGGCCCTGCGAGGGTCCCAAAGGCACCATCTCGGATGAATTTCGTATCAATTCGAAACTATGTTGTGATCAAATGATTCGATGAATAGCCTACGGCAGTTTAAAAGGTGTAAAATAGAGAAAAACGAAGAAATGTTGCACTTGAACTCGCACATAAAAGGAAGCTTGGTCAATCTCCTACGTACGCGCACGCTCCAAAAGGAAATTATTCTTATTCGATTATGAACTACAAGCATCCATGACTACTGCATCCATACACGAATGATCCATGGAGGAAGCTCAGGATCAGGCATCATGGACCTAGGATCCATAGGATACTATAGGATCCATGGGCTCAGGGATCAGACAGAAAACATGGAGCAACGACTATGGCCTGGAACCATGGATATGTTAAAATTTTACTTCGTTGTTGTTGAGGGATCAATCCTATCTCTTATATAATCCATGTTGGTAGGTAGCTCCATGGTGGTAGGTAGGGAACGCTAGCGCCTCTAGCGGCATTGTTTGTTCTCTCTGTTGTTCGGTTTTACTTGTCGAGTGTCCGTTCGTTAATAAAAGTCAACTTAATTTCGGTGTAAATTAGCAGTATATTTCCCTGGAAACCCGTAATTATTACAGTTGTACAACCATGGAGTACTAGTATCCCACACCATGGACCTAGTATCCCATACTAGGTCCATGTCCCATACAGCCTAAGTCCATGGTTATACAATATCTTTGCTCGAACCATGGACCTAGTATCCCATGGCTCGCTAGGGATATTAGGTCCATGGGATATATTAGGTCCATGGCTCGAACAGCCTTGGTCCATGTTCATTATGGATGGTGTAAACCATTCTAGGCCTCCCTCTGGTTCTTATCCCAGGTCCATGGTTCTTCCAAACTTGGCATGGATGATGTAAACATTCGTGTTTGGACATGGACCTAGTATCCATGGGATAGGTCATGGATCCCATGGATGCGATGGGATACTAGGTCCATGTGTTTGGACAACAATTGTCTTTCATGTCCTGGTGCGACTACCAAATGGGAGCATCGTAGTTAATTATCAACAACTTGTTATTGTTTCTTTTTCTTAATTCCATTTTCCAAATTTTTTTCCTTATTTAAAAATGTTGAAAGCTGCGACTCCAAAATTTTAGACAACATATTTAACCTGTAGCACCTAAGTGAAGAGTGAATTATGACTTCGAAGGATAAAGACATTTTTTGGAAACTCAACAGCCTCGCGTGCCTGGCTAGCGGTTTGATTGGGCGCTACACCATAATCGATCTGAGAAACGACGCCACTGCCAATGGAAAAATCGAATCTGTTGACGGGTGAGTTGAATTTGACTTCCAAAATTGTTGACATTATTTGAGTTCCTACGTATACGACTATAAAAAAATCATTAATTTTTCGCGGTTGTTTTCTCAGATTTATGAACGTCAATATGACCGACGTTGTATTTACGGATCCGGGTGGAAATGAATTTTACTTCGCCACATTTTTCGTGAGGGATCGAAACATCCGCTACATTCACGTTCCGAAAGAAGTAAGTGTCGACGTGTTTACTTATTTCCTGTTTCTTGTTTTGAAATGATGAACGTGGCGCTGTTTGGCAAATCAACAGGTAACATTTTGAAACCTTCCTAGTACTGCTCAGCTGGCTGCTTTCATTCGCTAATATTGAAATTCAGTGAGTGAAGGTCTATCTGCCCTTAGCATTGAACGTGCATGAGGTTCTTTCAAACAACTGTTCCCGTTCTGTTTTCATCTAGCTCCTCCTAAATCTAAAATGAAGAGCAAGAATTACGCAACTCTAGTGAGGTCACTCAAATGGTGTCGACCTCAGTGTCGTTCTGCACTGATCATCTAAAATGGTTCACATTTTTAAACACTCCAGATTATTTTTCAAGTGCCTTAAACAATCAAGTTTTCGAACATTTCGTCCTCGCGTGGTGCATTGTAAACAGTTACACAGTTCAAGTGTCACATTTAGTACTAAATTCAACATACCACTCGCCAAAATGGATTTTCTATTCTGCGACTACGACTTCATCGGATTCGATCTTGACAATACGTTATGTGAGTACAATTTAAATGAAATGGTTCGTATGGAGTACGATGTCATGTCGGATTTCCTTGTCAGCAGAGGGTACCCCAGAGAAAAGCTGAAAGCTGATTTAGACGATTTCAGTGTAGATTTCATGCAAAGGGGTCTCATTTTGGATTTTGAACGGGGTAACGTCATCAAACTAGATCGCAACGGTGGCATAATGAAAGCAACGCACGGCACCAAACCACTCGAAAGGGACGTGATTTTAGATGTGTATGGACCCAGGAACATGAATTGTCCATTAATGGTCAAAATCAAGTCGAATTTAACAGACGCCTGGTCTCCAGATTGCCTCAGCAAGTATAGGCTTTTATTGGACTATTTCGATATACCAGCGTCTCTAGCTTTTGCTAGATGCGTGGACGTTGTTGAAGAGCGTGGAGAGAATGAGTTCATGAAGTGTGGGGAAGACACAATCGGGGCTCTTCGCCACATGTACAACAGAGCTCATTTCCCCAACGAGCAGAGCGATTATTTTAAAAATATGAGAGCAGATCCTGGGAAATACATCGTTAGGAGTGCGCCGAGGTTGCTGAATTGGTTGAAGACGCTGCGAAAGAAAAAGCGGTTGTTTCTCGTGACGGGATCCAACTGCGATTTGGCAGATTTCGTCGCTCGCCACTCGCTGGGGCCGGACTGGAGAGAGCTGTTCGACATCGTCGTCTGCTTCGCCAAGAAACCGTTCTTCTTCACGGGAACGAACGACTTCAAGGAAGTGAAGGACCTCAAAGAGGGCGACACGGTTCAGAAAATCGCTCTCGGAGGGATCTACAATCAAGGGAACTGGCAGGAATTGGAAACCACGTTGAAGGTAGCGGCTGGTCGACCCGAAGCCCGAGGTTTGTACTTTGGTGACAATTTGGTGCAGGACGTGTTCACCCCCACGAAACTTCAATTATGCGATACGGTAGCCATCGTCGAGGAAATGAATGAAAGTCATCCCAGTTCTCAGATCATCTCGTCCAAGTTTTGGGGGCCGATGCACGCCGAAGGCTCTTGGTGGGGAAATGTCATCAAAATGTACCCGAAAGCTTTTCTCCCTTCCATCAACAAACTTTCAAGATGAAATCCCAACGCACAATCACCCTCTTCCTCATATTCCTCATTACACACGCGTCGATATAAGATGACGATTTTTTTCAACAGTTTATCAGCTTGTGAGCTGTCGCATGAGCTCCATCACCTCACATTATGATAGATATGTACCACAGAATGAGGAATTTCACCATGTCGGAATTTCCTATTTTTGACCCCAAAATCGGATTCAGCACCTCTAAAAACCCCCTAAGGCAAACTTTCAGCCCGAACTTCCTAATTTACGAATAAAAAAAAACAGTGTAGAAAATACGAATGTTTAAAAAAACCGGGAAAATGACGTCATCCTGGAATAGTTCATTTATGGCAGACAGAATTCGGTGAAATTCCTCATTCCTGAATGAGGAATTTCACCATGTCAGAATTTCCTATTTTTGACCCCAAAATCGGATTCAGCACCTCGAAAAACCCCCTAAGGCAAACTTTCAGCCTGAACTTCCTAATTTACGAATAAACAAAACAGTGTAGAAAATACGAATGTTTAAAAAAACCGGGAAAATAACGTCATGCTGGAATAGTTCATTTATGGCCGCTTGAAGCACTGAGATCGAGAAATCCATAGTCCCCAGATGCAAAATTTCACGAAACAGTTAAGTTCGAAATCGAAAAACTGAAGAAAAAAATGGAAAAAGCAAGATGGGGAAAATTAGGTTTCCCCTGTTTTTGTTTGACAATTTTTCTCTTAGAAAACACGATTTCGTCGTCTCAATGGGCAACACTGGGAGGAGACGGCGATCCGAATAGCCCAATCAGCGAGCGTTCCCGCTCCACGTCCGTTTTCCCGGTTAGTTTTGAAATTAAAAATTTTGATTGTCTCCCAAAAATAACAGGAGACTTATTTTCCGAAATCAGCCCGATTTTCATCTATCCCACACCATTAACTATTCAGGAAAAATGCAAACAGAATTCGGTGAAATTCCTCATTGTACTCCTCTCCCGCCAGCTGTTGAAGCCAAACGGTAACGTCATTCTTGAGGTACTCGTCTTCGGAATAGTGTTTTCCCCCCAAAAATTCCTTCAGTTGGCCGAACAGATGAAAATCACAAGGTGCAAGGTCTGGGCTGTGCGGGGGGGTGGGCGAAAATATCCCAACCAAATGGCTCCAAGAGAGACTGCGTTTTTCTGGCAGAGTGAGGGGTGGCATTGTCGTGCATAAGAGTGACTCCCTTACACAACATGCCACGCCGTTTGTTCTGAATTGCACCACGCAATTTTTTCAAAGTTTCACAATACGCGTCGGCGTTGATTGTGGTCCCCTTAGGCATAAATTCAATCAGCAGAACACCTTTTCTGTCGAAAAACACCGTTGCCATGATTTTTTTTGTCGATAAAGTCCTTTGAATTTTTTTTTGGATGGTGAATCATTGTGACGCCACTCCATAGACTGTCTCTTGGATTCAGGTGTGTTTAGGCAAACCCATGTTTCATCGCTAGTGATTATGGAGTCAAGAAAGTCCTGTCCCTCGTGTTGAAAACGATCTAAAAACATCCGGCCAGCAGCACGCCTTTTCTCCTTATGCTCATCACTCAACATTTTTAGAACCCAGCGAGCGCAAAGTTTGCGATAACCAAGGGTTTCTGAAATAATGTTTTGCACAGTTCCATATGAGAGATCAGGAAAATGCTCATTAATGTCCACAACTCTTCGTCGGCGATCCTCACGAATCAAATTGTTGATTTCTTCCACAATTTCGGGAGTCACCACAGACGGACGGCCACTTCTTTTTTCGTCATGAACATCAGGTCTCCCGTTTTTAAATTCCCTACACCATTTGGCGACGTTATTGCGGTTCATTACCTGCTCTCCATAAACAGAAACAAGCTGGCGATGAATTTCAGCTGGTTTTTCACCTTTAGCAAATAGAAAACGAATCACTTCGCGCACACAGCATCGGGCCGGCGAGGGGTTGGAGGTGGCGGGAATGTTCACGGAAGCGCACATTTCAAAAGGCTCTCAAGGGCAAACTAACGGTCGCAATTAAACGCCGGACCTCTTGTTTTATTCACAATGATCCCGCCCATAACGCAGGGGTGCCACATTTGGAAACAAAAATTCCCCTGCTGCGCAAAACGTTTTGTATTCTTACTTTTTGATCGTCCCTTGTATATGAAAAGTTACGTGATTAAGGGGGTCTCATTCAGTCGCTGTTCGTTCCTAATTCTGGGTTGGTCCAATCTCTTACAAACTGACGATTAACCCTTAATTTCCCACTTGTTCACAACATTCGTTTTTTTCAGAATTTCCCCAAATTTTGGTGTATTTTGACTATTTAAGAGGTGTGGAGTGTCTGATTTCGATCGAGTGGTTCAAGATTTTTCTAAATTCGATGAAAACAACGTGGTATCTTTCTGGATACCTCAGAAGGGGTGTTTGTAGCGAGGTTCTGCAAAGATACTTTAAGAGGGGTTGGCTGTCGGTATTTACCAAAAAAATTCTTCAGGATCGGAGAAATAACTTGAAAGCAATGAATTATTGATAAAATGAACAAGACTTATCATGTATACATATTTGACGTCATGATAATATCCTTGGGGTTGATGATTTTCCTGCGTTTTCTCAAACAATCGATAGTTCAAAGCAGATATTAAGGATGGTTCAAACAACCGAAGTGTAGGTAGGCAGAACAAATCGTCTTGAAAGTGGATTGATAGTGCTGCAGAAAGCTTGAAAATCGTACTTCCAAAAAGATACTTCAGGACATTGAGGGTTAAAGTTTCAAAGTTGTACCTAAATTTGAAATTTTCTAGGATTTTAGAAATTCATTAGTGCAGCTACCTAGGGAATTGAAAAACTAAAAAGATTGCCGCCGGAATCATCAAAATCTAACAATAATTGCCAGAGAAAAAGGGGAAAACTCGTTTATTCAGTCACTGAATAAACAGTGTTTCCCCTCGATTCATCTGGCCGTTACATGATGCTGAAAAATAGGCTTCAAATAAACAATTTGGGTTAGAGGAGGTCTTAGCAATAAACAATTTTGGCAGTGAAAAACTTTTGACAATAAAACTGCTTGGCTCAATAAGAAAATACTAAAAACCACACAAATTTCCTACTAGGTAATTGTGTAATTGTAGGAACTCAATTCTTATTTTTTAAGTTGAACCGAAGACTCGAATTTATTCTTGTGCTTGAAGCCAATGGGGAATTTGCCTCAATTTTAGATTCTGGAATTTCAAGTCAAAGCCTATAATAGGGCCCTAGAATAACGTTTAACACTAGGAATAACCAAGGGGAAAAAATTACCGTAGGAGAAAATTCCTAAACAAGCCTCTGTTACAAAACACCGCGAAAATTGAGGAATATTGTTGACGTCATACGAAAAAAAAACGACGCGAAAACAACTCCGACAACAGACAGAGTTCTAGCACCGCCACACAAAACGATCCAGTGAAATGGCTACTCGAATAATGTGATTCAAATCTTGAAACTAAATAAGAGAAGATGAAGACTAATGATGCTTGATAAACTAGTAGGAAGAATCGTATTGTAAAAAAGTGAGTAATATTGTTTCTTTTGGTCACTTTTGTGTCTGGGTTCTTCCTGCCAGTTCGCGGCGCATTCTTGTGCGCACTACTTGTAAGCTAAAAGTTCGTGTATGTTCCGCTTCTGTGGTAAGCGCCACAGAACCTCCATTGAAGTCAGATTGGTAGAATATCCGTTACGTTTCAAACATGGCTGCCTCTTACACATTGCCACCACATTTAAAATTTCCATCTTCCTTAAATTCTCTAAATTTTTTGGTTGCGTTTTCGAGCAGCTCACTATGGTTTTATTCCATAAAAATAAACCCTCATTCGAAAAAAAAAAAAAAAATGTGAGGCAAATTCCCCATTGTAATGTTTCAACGCCACCTGCAGGTTAAATTATCAACTCAAAGATTACTCTTTTCTTTTTTTTTATCAGTTTTATATTCATATTTTTCCGACAAAATGAATAGTAAGCGACGTTACTAAATTAATCATGTTCCAATTTTTTTTTAAAGTAAAATTTACTTAAAATTTTCTTAAAATTTACTTAATCTTATATAGGTACTTAATACCTATATATTTACTCATAAACTCAACAACCATAACATTAACTTAACCAAAACAAGTGGGGGAGTTCACTGTCAAATTTTGATGTTGAATTTTGAATTTAATAATTTGAAATCTAAAATGTCGAAGTTTATATGGGCATCAGGGCACCGTCCTCTAATCCCAGCCATCTCACTCTCCTTATGCATCCGCGAAGTCTCATCGACACTGCTCGGATCACAGCCATTTGTGTTTTGACTCATACCCAGCAGGTCACTTGAGAGAGAGGCTTGGCCCACTTCTCGGACAGTGGCCCTACCTCTGCCAGCCTCTTCAGAAATTTGTCGTATTCTCGGTGGAGAGTTCCATCGCAGGCTACTGCGAGGGGGGTAAAAGAGCCTCTCAGGTCCTCAGCGGCCGTATCATATTAGAGTACTTTTGTACTTGCCGTTTCGTTTCACACGTATCTACTCCCACACGCGAAAAGTTCCTTGACGCCAAAAAGCCAACTTTTGGCGTTTGAAAAAAATCCGTTGTCTACGGGAGGGTGCGCTACGTGAGGATAACCTCAGAGCAGATGGAGTTGTTTTTCTTCTTCCATGGACTACCCAAGGCAGAAAACAGCAAGTTTAAGGTTGAACAGAAAAGACTATTTGTTTGTACCTTCCACTACCTATCCACTTCGTCATTAATATTGAAGTTATTTTAATTCAATTCTCATTATTGTTTCATTTTCTATCGGTTCCAATTTTTCTCCAATAGGTTTTACTATCATTTGTTAGGTAGGTACTATCATACTTCTTTATTCATTTTACTGGTATCTATATATATAGATACCAGTAAAATGAATAAAGAAGGCGTTTTATGTATATAGATTAGTGTTCTGTATTTGTTTTGTTTTGCCTGTAATAAATCAATCCTTTCACTTCATCATCGGTTGGTAAAGACAAAATAAACCGACAACTCTTCTCAAATTCGCACAATATAATATTTCACTTGAACCAAAAACTGAGAGCCAAAACAATAAAACCGGGAAAGTAACAACAAATCGTCCTTATTCAGGTCTACCAAAACCAGCACTGCAACATGCCCTAAAATCGGTAAATTACAGTCAAAACCCACAACAAGGTTGCCAGTGCATACAGTATGTTGGTATGGTATACTAAAAATATAAAAAAAACCAACAATAGCCGTGTGGGTACTGTATGAGTTTGTGGAGACGAGTAGAACGTGGATGTGGATTCCTAACATCTTCAAAGCATACCCGGTGCATACAGTACGTTGGTATGGTATACTGAAAATCGAAAAACCAAGAACCGTGTAAAAAAAAACTTTCTAAAAGAAATTTCAACACCCTTTTTCCTTTTCTTAACCATACCTTCAACTGAAAGATTTCTTTGAAAATTCGCTCATTAATTCATGCTGCATAAATGGACTTTATTTTTTACTAACTGAAAAGCCTACTGAAAGTAGGCAAAAACGTCCACCCACTCCCTCCGACTCCTCCCATCCCCGATTCTGCCAACTCTCCCCACTCTCACGACCCCTCCGTGCATACGTATGTACATACGGTTGGCGTTTTAGGTATATAAATTATTGTTCTGTATTTGTTTTGTTTTGCCTGTAATAAATCAATCCTTTCACTTCATCATCAGTCAGTAGTCTACAACCCTCGGTCTCATTTTCCCTGGCTTGAGCGGCAGGTAGAAGAAGGACGATGTTTTTGGGATTGTAATACACAAGGACACCTCACCAAACCATCCGCATTCTTTCAATCTGCAAACAGTAACAGTCTGTTCTCGAAACAGAAATTTCGGGAATGAGAGTTAACCGAGTAATCACTAACGCCCCAGCCAATAGGAAGCATATTTGCTTTATTCGACATTTGTCAAAAGACGGTCAAAGACTTTGTCAAAAGACTTTTGACAAAATCTCTAATTTGAGAAAAAGTCTTTTGACAAAGTCTTTGACCGTCTTTTGATAAATGTCGAATAAAGCAAATTCGCTTTAAATCCAAATCGTTCCAACGCGTCTTCGCGTTGCTGATGAGTCACCGAGATATGACGAAAACGGTTTACCAAAATCCCATCATCACTGAAACAAATGTTTGACTGCCCCTTCTGCATCAAGATGCTTTTGGGTTGAGTCGCAAAGTTTCAAATTCCCATTTTCAATGGATAGTTAAGTTTGGTACTTCGTTTCGATCTTTCGGATCTCTTCAGCTAAGCGTGTGCAACTAGCCTTTTCAGGCTGAGCGCTAGCTTAGGACAAAGTTGAGTTTCAAGTCTTTTGACAAAGTGTGACCGTCTTTTGACAAAATCTCTAATTTGAGAAAAAGTCTTTTGACAAAGTCTTTGACCGTCTTTTGACGAATAGGAAGTATGTTAGGCTTACGCTGATACTCGCAAGCGAAAGCTGACACAAAATAACGCCTACAGTGAAGATATCTCGATTTTCACCAAAAAACGACTTACCTCCCCCCCCCCCCCCCCCGCCAGCCAACTGACAGTGGCTTTTTCAAGTTTTCAAATTTCTGTCGTATTGGATATCTCTTTTGTTCGCATAGTTCAACACAGAACAATCGGACTCAGGTCTGATGATGGCGTTGTTGGTTTTCTGGTGGCACAGTGTTGCCAACATACTCCTGGGAAGGCGGGCTCTGTGAGTCCTACTTCCTCTTCTGCTGTGAACCTTCTAGCAATGTTCTTGTTGTTTATTCCCTTCTAAATTTATTCCATTTCATTTCTCCCGATGGTATATTTGGTTTTGGCCCCAGTAATCCCTTTATTTCAAGTCACAGTTATCAAGATTTTGCCAAGTGAAAGATGTTACAGAAAAATCACCCTTCTCTTGTGTGAATTCATTCCAAATTCTTATATGAATCAAAGATGGCTGAATCCACAATTTTTTGACAAGTGAGCAAGTTTTCTATCCTATCAAATGAGATTAAATGAAATTGGGATCGGTTGGAGGCCCATTTCTGCCAGTTTTATTCTCAATGGGGGCCCTTCTAACGCGCCCTTTTGCTCTAGCTAAGTGAAGTATGCTCTGCAAAATTAGCACTAATATTTATAGGAACAACGTGTTATAATTTCAAATACATCGTATTTATTTGATTACTATTTTCCTCAACTTTTGTATGTACGTACTTCGAGCTCAGGTACCTGCGTTCTACAACAGTATTACTGTGAAATTGATATTATTACAAATAAGCTCCTACAGTATTTGTATACTCAATCTGGAAGTTTTGCTACTATGTCAATGTAAACTGTCTAAGAGAACCCGAATATTTTAAACTACCTAGCTAAATAATTAAATGTTTTTATTTATGAATATAATTTGTTTAATAACACATTATTTGCTTGATTTTTTTCTCCTCAGTGTCCTCTTGAAAGGTACCTTGTAAGAAAAAACAAAATCTTTGCTTCTGTTGTGTTTCGTACTCTACGTGTAACTCGTACTTACGAAAATTCGGCCGATTTAAACTATTATAAGTTGTAAAAACTATTAAATTCTCACTGTAAAAGTAGAAAGAATTCCGCAAACTCCATTCAAATTGTTTGAGATAAAAATGCTGAAATGGATGGTTCTGCTTATAGCGAATTTTCGAAAAAAATGAAGCAATAGCTATATAAATATCTAATTTTTAGAATAGATTTTTGTTTTTCCACTGAAATCATGAGCAAATGCTGCAAACTATTACACAAAGAATTATTATTTCCCTGTTTATATCATTAGCCTGCAAAGAACACAGCTTTGCATTGTCACTGTCTACCTACTTCGCAATCAAGTTAACGTAGAAGAAATAAAAGCTTCACTTAATTCGAAGAAATAGGGAGTTGTGGTGCCTTCGTTAGGAAATTTGAATTCTCGTTACTGAGGAGTCACAACTGAGTAAAACTCAAGGAAACCTAATAACGATTTTGGTCTTTTGTGATTCACACTCGTGTTTCTGATTCATCGTAAGTCCAACCCTTCTTATAGGGAGCGAACGGTTGGTTCTACAGAGTTCTGGATGGTATCATTCGATTCCAAAAATTCAATACTTTTTCAAATTGATGAAAAAACAGTAGGTAAAATCGAATGTTTTTGAGCTAGGGCGTTTTCAAAATTTCAACGCTTAGAAGTGACTTGACATCAACCAAAAGCTTCGAGGCACAACTAGAACCCAAATGGAGCCCATATACCAAATTTCATCAAAATCGGTGCCGCAGAGGGGCGGATATTTTTTTAAAATTAGATTTTTGGATTCTACGTTGCTTGAAACGTAAACCAAAAAAAATTTGAGTAATGGGGGGGGGGGGGGGTTACATTGGTTTTTTGGTCGATTCCAATGGTTCATTATTGCAAATAATAAACCAAAATTCAAGTTTGTGCAAAAATTTTCAAAATAACAAACGAAAAGACGAGTTTGTTGGCCAGGAATTTAAGACAACTCTAAGGAGTCAAAATTTCAAAAAATAGGGTCTAGAAACGTATTTTTAGGGATTGTCGACGTTTTTATTGGAAATAATCGTCATAATGTAATACGATATAAATTCAGGATCATTGTATCATTTAAGAGAAATATACAACTCAAGATGTACAAAACATTGTCCAAACATGGCAAAATTGGTATTTTGAGGACGCGTGTTTATTCGTCGTAAGTAAGAATGTATTAACTCGACACCATGTGAGTACTCTATGAGTAGAGTATGAATATGGGCTATTAACATCTTCAAAATATATTATATGTCATGTATAGAATGTGGTGAAAATTGAAAACACAAATCTGAACACCACGAAAATCTAGGGAGGCTGAGGACGTCACACCTCAGGGGGTGGCTACGGTCGTTGGAACATCGTAGACTTCAAACCGACTTCTGCGGGGGTCGTGGGTTCAAAGCTCAGTCCGTTTTTCGGCGGTCCGGGCTCTCATCGTCCCAACCCAGGGCGCTGAGGCAATGGGAAGCCATGAGCGAAATCATCAGAACAAATTCTGATCTTCCCTTTGGAAGACAGCCGATGACATCTGTGACGCCAGGAATGGCAGTCGGACAAATATCCAACCTGAAATGGTTGTTTACTTTATTTTTTACTTTACGTCACACCTCAGGGTTTCCTCCGCAATGACAAGAAAACTGACTGAATTCACACTGCTGTGCTCTGGCGAAGCGTAAAAGAAATATCTCAGCAAATAGTATTAAAGAACGCCAGCAGGTAGTTTTGTAGGCGCCTTTGTGACCACACAAAACTCAAATAACGAAACTAACTAATGTAGAAACTAAAAAGGGCAAGATGAAGATTAAAAATGTTTGATAAACCAATAGGTAGAATCGTATTGTAATAAAGTGAGTAAAATTGCTTCTTTTGGTCACTTTCGCGTCTGCGTTCTTCCCTCTTGTGTTCGACCGCCTAATAGTTTCATTTACGCTTCCAGAGGTAGCAATACTGTAGTAAGCGGCACAGATCCTTCTATGAAATGACTCTTCCTAATGGGGGGTGCGCCTGATTTTTCAAATTTTTAATCGAAATTAGACCTCATTCTGAGAATTTTGACACCAGCCGTTCTCTTTTTGGATGAGTAGATCTTTTTCTATTAGTTTTCAGTTTTGAATGTTTATGACGTCACGCGCACCTCCCGCCTGTGCGGGACCCCCCAGCCCACTGTGACGTCATAAACATTCGAAACTTTGAAAAATCATAGAAAAAGGTCTTCTCACGCTAGAAGGTCGCGGATGGTGTCAAAATTCTCAGAATGAAGTCTAGTTTAGATTAAAAATAAGAATAAACAGTTTTTCTGTCCCATGCGCACACCCCATTGGTTGCGCAGTGGGACACGTTGCAACATGACTGGCCCATGCAGATTGCCGCTTCATTTAAAATTTCGATCTTCCTTAAATTCTCTAAATTTTTTGGATGCTTTTTCGAACAGCACATTTTCTTCCATATTAGTGAACCCTCTTTCGAAAAATTAATAAATAAATGAAAAATATGAGGCAAATTTCCCATTGAAATCTTGGATTTCAAAGAACTATTTTTTCCTCTTAATTATTAATTATTATTGAATAAGCTACCACTACATGAAACTGTAAATTACATCAAGTACCTTAACACCTATTACAAACAACTTCTGACGCTAGTTACAGATCGAAGACACAATCCTAAGACAACTATATAAAATCAAGAATCCGCGCTCCAGGGTTGTGAGCAGCGGCGCCGCTGGATTCAAAGCTTCCAGATTGATCCAAAGACAAATGGAGACCATGAAAAGAGTGGAAGAGATCAAGAAAGAAAGACTCAAGAAGAAGAAAGAAAAGGAAGAAGCAGAAGCTTCAACTTCGAAGGCGGATCAATTTGATTTCTAAAATGGAGATGATGGTGTAAGGCATAAAACATTATTTTACCTACATCTTGTCCAACAAGGAGTTTCAAGGTTTAGCCGAGAAGGAGCTGACTAGAAGGCTGTAGCCCCAAGGACG
This sequence comes from Apolygus lucorum, assembly GCA_009739505.2. Lineage (NCBI taxonomy): Eukaryota > Metazoa > Arthropoda > Insecta > Hemiptera > Miridae > Apolygus > Apolygus lucorum. The sequence goes on from CM019183.2 coordinate 12,086,132, forward strand.
GCCTTGGCGGTTTTTGGAGGCAGGAATCTGAGACGGACCTCCCTTATCCGCTGAAGTCCTCCGACCGGATCCTCTGAAGATTGACGAACTTCCCAGAGTAATGAACAAGTCACTCTGGAAAATAGCCACTCCAGATACGCAGCATCAACTGGAACTCGGACGAATAGAAGATCAACAGGTCAGTCATGTTTCCTAAAATCGATCTGCAATCGTCGGCCGAACCCGGTAGATAATTAAGTTCACTCATTTCAAATTAATTATGTGAATAAATTCATAACGTAAACTGCATGAACCTGGAGCTTTAATCCTTTGAAACCTTAGGTTCCCAATGGGGTATTTCGGTGGGTCAGAAATTCAGGTTTTTGACCTCAAATTTGGGTTCAGCACCCTTGAAAACCTATATACTACAACTTTAAGCCCAATGATACTATAACATGTGGTAGAAAAATTAATTAAAGAGATCACACGTTTGAAAAAGGTGGGCTGCTATAAATGCACACACACTAGGCAAGGACTGCTCTGCGCGCGTGTGTGAGTAGTATTTTGTAGTATCCAAGAGGTCCTCCAAGGGTTTCTGTGCATGGATACTTTTTTCAAAGACAGTTGGCTACGTCACGATTGGCTAGCTACGTCACACCATTCAAATCTTCAACTTTCCTTAGCTTCTCTGATTTTTTAAAAACATTTTCTCAACGAACAGACCCGATTACCGTTATTCCTGAGCCATACTCTTTTGAAAAAAAAAAAAAAAAAAAAATTGACTGAAATACCCTATTCAGTTCAATTGAATCCAGTTAGAGCTTTACATTTTCAGTAAAGCTAGGGAATTTCAAAAGTCGAAAAACCCGCTTACAGATGGTGAATCTTCAACGAAACATGAGTAGGTAGGTGAGTTACTACGTTCCGGTCTGTACGATCTCGATTTTTTTGTTATCGCCATGAAAGGACTGCCAAAGTCAACAAGCATCGAAATGTGATAATGCTGCTGAGGATTTGAGTGTCTTTTACACCTGGGTAGCAACTTGAGATGACTCACTGCGCGAATAGGTCTATTTCTTAAGGAGGTGCCTACTGTTCTGGCAAAAACTGTGCTGTCACTGCGGATGCCAGAGCTCTGTGGCTCAATGCCACAGAATGTATCCTAATGCCGTTCAACTGAAGAAGAAACCACAATACCTACTTTTTACTGTAATAAATGCAGTAAAACCACGCATTTTGTGAATAAATTTGTTGGAAACTTTATCGCACGCAATTTTGTTTTAAATGTATAGGTCCTTTTCATCTCCAATGTTTGGAGGGGTAGAAAAAACTTCTCTCGGTAACTCCCTTTAATGGGATGTGCGCAAGGGTCGGCAAAATTTTTTATTGTTATTTTTAATCTAAACTAGACCTCATTCTGAGAATTTTGACACCAACCGCAACTTTCTAGCGTGAGAAGACCTTTTACTATGATTTTTAAAGTTTCGAAGTATTATGACGTCACAGTGAGCTGGGGGTTCCGCCCAGGCGGGAGGGCGCGTGACGTCATAAACATTCGAAATTTTGAAAACTAATAGAAAAAGATCTACTCATCCAAAAAGATAACGGCAGGTGTCAAAATTCTCCGGATGAGGTCTACTTTCGATTAAAAATTAAACAAAAATTCAGACGCACCCCCCTTTGTTTGCCAAGAATTCAAATATCACATTTTGCGCTAAATTTGATGATCAATATTATCCAATATTCTTAAGATAAAATAATTTTTTCAACAAAGTTTATTCATTTTTCACTTATCGAGAGTCCAAGCAGAGTGATTTTCTCCATGAAATAAACGTTATCTGTGCAACCAAAGAGTAATTGTTGAATTGAGCCATTGTTGAATTTCCCGCGAGAACTGTCTCGATATTCGATATTTAGAAGTATCGGATCCAAAGTATCGATATTCAAAAATATCGGATAGTGCAGTATTGATACTAAAATATCGAATATCGGTACGGAAGTGTCGATATTTTTAAATATCGAGTATCGATACCCATCCCTAGTTTATTGATAAAACAACCAGAATCATTGTTTTGGTTTGGAAACAATTCTGAGCAGAATGTACTGCGCGCTTCTGTGTAATCGCGTAATCATTCAGCCATGTGAACGCTGTTTTCTGCATTACGGAACACCCCCACTTCTCTTTTTGCGCATTATAGACATTACGCACCTATGTGAACCCAGCTTATCCCAAGAGTACCTAGTAGACTTCCCTGATACACAGTTGTTAGTATACTACGTAAAAATGACGTGTGAAACTGAAAAAATATTTTCAAAACAAAATGGTCATATATTTTTCATTCATACAACAAAAAACGAACATAAACTCATTCTTCTAAGTATTTACATGTATGTTGAGTATATAAAATAATGTTTTCTAAAGAGAAGCTATGGATACTAGAATTATATCACATAAATGTTCTTATATCACGTCCAAAAACTCGATTTTTACTCTGGATAATATATTAAGTATACTCGATAAAATAAATGTTTTGAAATGAACATATTATGCTTGAAATATTCTGAAAGAGAAAATGAATGAAAATTTGAGAAAAAAGAGAAATATCTTGCTACTTTGAGATGTTGGAGAAAAGGTGTGCTTCATTCTCGAATTTTTCATAATATAAATGTTATAGAAAAACGCTGCAAATTATTTCACAAATGTTTATTTTCCTGTATAGATCACCCTTCTGTATAGATCCCTCCCTGCCAACCTCAACCACCAACTAAAGGGAAATGAAGGGTTGAAAATTTCAAAAATGCCCTAGTAGGTACCTATGGTTGGCAGGGAGGGATCTATACAGAAGGGTGATCTATACAGGAAAATAATAAACCTTGGAGAAATAATTTGCATTTTTTACCTAGGTACCAATTTTTTTTACCTACCAACCATTAGTAGGTACTACCTACCACACCATACTGCCTTCACACCTTCACAGTCAAGTTTATTAGAAAGAACTAAACGCTTCACACTCGATTCGAAGAAATAGCGAGCTTCATATGGAATTTGATAACTGCTTGCTAAGGAGATACAGCATCATCTCGCCTGAATATTACTCTTAGGAGCATCTAGGATGAGATGTTCAAATTATGGTTCGGTAGCCTTATTGGATTACTATATTCTTTGACAGAAAAATCAATGGTTTCTACCCATCTAAGGGCCTCTAGATTGCACAATAGAAAAATAAACCAAGTTCTGTAGAGTGGGAAATTGAATTCTGACGAATAAAGCAAACTAGTTCTATTGATTTTGAAACCTTGTATTTCCTTAGAATGTTGTAAATTTATGAGGATAAACGTAATTCAAGTTTCTTTTATAAATTCAAAAAACTTTGCAATCAAGCAGAATAAATATTGTAGAGGGGTTCACATCAAATCAGAATGTTTATGAATCGAAATTAACTCACTTTTTTCTCCCGTTTTCTGTATTTTGGAGATATTACTTTAGGGAAGTATCACTTCACTTTTTTAGCAAAACGATAGCTCCAAACTGAACAGTATTTGACCATGATGACTCAAAATGGTTACAATCCTAATAGGTAGTGTGTCGAAATTATTGACATAGGCATGTCCACGAAACGCGAAAATATTATGCTTTTGCTTCCCGAAGGAGTTTTATTCATTTAAAAAAATATATCGTTTTCGACGCAAAATTTAGTCAGCAATATGATGAAACCAAAACATAATGAATAGCGTTGAGTGAATGAAAGTAAAACATGGAAAACGCCAGAAAAGTCGGACTTACCTTTGCGGGTTTGCTGCCTGTTTGACGGCCCAAAAAACAGCTTCCGGTAGATCTCAAATAAAAACTATTAAATTTACTGTAAGAGGACGGTTTTGTTTCAAAGTCTATTCTCTGTTATACGAGAAGAAGGCCATTCAGGTAACATTCAGGCCAAATGATGCTGTATCTACATTGGAAGCGCTCGCCCCCATTACAACAACAGCCAGGTATGACATACTCGCTTCTGACTATGGAAAGTAGCTAAACAACGATCATGAGGATTAGACAATAAGCCATCAACAGAAGACTCACGCAAAAATCGCGTATTGAGTTTAGTTGCTAAATAGTAGACATACGTCAATCAGACGTGATGTCAATCCCCCCTTTTTAGTAGACTACGTATCTTTGACGTGTAGGCGTTATGGAAAACCAAGATCCTGACGGGTAGAAGTGGAGATGAGGTCTTGACCCCACAAAGGTCATTTCACTGCTAGGTACCGATAGCTCTGGAGGAGGCCCAGTTAAGAAGGCAGTTATGAATGTAGGGGTCTCATTTCCTTACTCATTACGTAATTTTTACGTAGTCTATCACTCTAGGGTTATAGCTTGGTTCACGTAGGTGCGTAATGTCTGTAATGACACCTCTTTGACCTTTTCTACTCGATCATCTCACGGGAGTGACAATAGGGCAATCAATTGAACAACACAGTATTGTAAAATGACAGGTATTTTTTATTAAAATTACAACTTTCAAGAATTTTATTGGCTTTAATAAGTTTTCGAGTTTGTTTTCTTTCAGGTAAGTAATAATGCTCCCATCCAACAATAAGATCAGAAAAAACTGAACAGGTAAATTTTTCGAAAAAAAACATGATAAACGAGGAATTATTTACCTACGTGTACAAACTGTTGTCGCAGCAACATGAAGGAAATAACAAATTGAGGTACCTAAGATTGAATACTTGATTAATGTAAATCTACGAGAAACCATCAAGTGGTAGGTAAATGATAAAATATCACATTGGAGGAGATCAAGGCAAGAAGCATAGTGTTTTAAGTTAAGTACTATAGTGGAAGATCGCCAAGAAAACGATTATTTTGTAATTATTTGTAACATCAATGCAGGTTAGAAAATCATGCGCTACCAAATTACTGATCTAAGTAAGTACCTTAGCTTGGGCGTGGTTTGCAATTTTCTCCATTGTGAAATATTGTTCGTGTCCGATATTTTTCTTCAATTTTTACAAAATAATATCAGGTACCTACGTAGGAGGGCACCTCTTCTGTAGTCCGTTTTCGGATTGTCACTCTAGCATCTAGAACCTTCTAGATCTTGACTTGGAAAATTAGGTACAATGTTACAAAGGCTGGGGTTGTTCAGTACAACCAAAGAAATTTCGGTGTTTTCCTAGTTCTACCAGGCAACTATTATTTCATTGACGTTTTAACGGTCGCTGTCTTACGATAAAAAAAGGCCCCCATAACGGCATTACGCCTTTGATTGATGAATAATGTAATTTAAATTTTGTCTTTTCGTAAATGCGCATACTCAATATCAACTTTAGGTATACGACGTTTTCGGTGGGACAATATGTACAATCAACCTCTCATAATTGGGCTAAATAGTGAAGAAATTCTCGAGGAAATGTGCTATTTTAATTATCAGTACCTACCTAATCGTGGTTCTAATTTAATTGATTAACGTTCTGTTTCAGAGTTTGGTTTACATGAGTAGGTCCCTATCATAATTACACTAACGGTACTAAGCCCTATTTCTACAGCCCAATTCTCCGGGGTAGTTTGGAATTTATTAATAACCAATTCAATAATTTGTGATTCTATTTGTAGCAATAAAATCCCACAGCCAATCCAAGTACCTAAAGAATCATGAAATTGAAAACTTTGTGCGATTCCTTGAAATAACCCATATTTGTGGTAGGAGTAGGTACCGCGGAAACCTACGCAGGTAGGTAACGTGATGGTAATAACCATGATCTACTGATCATCTGAATTAAAATATCAACAAATCATCACAATTCTAGAGCAAAAATTGTGAACTTAGGGGGTCTCAGTCGATCAATAATGGGGTATTTCAGTCAATTTTTTAAATTTTTTTTTTTCAAAAGAGCGGCTCAGGAATAATGGTAATCGGGTCTGTTCGCCGAGAAAATGTTTTTAAAAAATCAGAGAAGCTAAGGAAAGTTGAAGATTTGAATGGTGTGACGTAGCTAGCCAAAACTCTTAGAAAAAGTATCCATGCACAGAGAAGAGATGAAACCCTTGGAGAATCTCTTGGATACTACAAAATACTACTCACACACGCGCGCGGCGTAGTGTGTGTGCATTTATGGCGGCCCGCCTTTTTTTCAAATGTGTGATCTCTTTAATTAATTTTTCTACCACATGTTATTTTATCATTGGGCTAAAAGTTGGAGTATATAGGTTTTCAAGGGTGCTGAATCCAAATTTGAGGTCAAAAACCTGAATTTCCGACCCACCAAAATACCCCATTGTGGGCAAAAAATGGGAAAAACCTAATTGAATAAACGGTTTTTCCCATTTTTTGCCGGCAATTATTGTTCGATTTTGATGATTCCAGCGGCAATCTTTTAGTTTGTCAACTCCCTAGGCAGATGCACTAATGAATTTCGAAAATCCTTGAAAAATTCAAATTTAGGTACAACTTTTAAAGTTTGAGCAACGGTAATTGAGGGAAATACTAACCCAGTATGAGGAATGAACGACGACCGACTGGGACCCCCATAAATTCAATGGTTGGATGATCAAGGTTGTTCAAAATGTTGAAACGAATTACCAAAAAAGGTCTTTCAGTGCTCCTTCAGGGTTCCTTAAGAAAGATACATGGACCTATTATTCTGTTATGGTTGACACGTGGTTAACGAAAAAAGGGTCCTTACGATTGACACACAAGTTGGACCCAAAATGAAATAACGTGAAAGCCGTTATGTTGTGAGCTATTAGCGTTACCCAGAGGACACCACGAGGGGGTTGCTGAGTAGGTTAGTTCCTACAGCGACTGCAGTTGAACAGAAAGCCACCAGCGAATGTGCAGTAGAGTAACGCTGTTCCTGCAGGACAAACAGTCCGACGGATCAAACCAACCTTTGTTCCAACAGAATGATCCGGTTAACCATAGTTGAACTGCAGTTGACAGCTCCAAGGGCTCCTGTAGATAACCTTTCCCATGTGAAACCTCTTTCATAACCTGCTCATTCTAAAATTGATCTTGTGTCGTTCACTTTACATCACCTCCAAACCAATCGGGTTTAGTTTTTGTCGTATTTAGTTCAATCTTTGATCCTCTTTTGCTTATAGTTTTATTTTTTGGATATCGAGCAGGTTTTTACGTTGAAATGAGCAAGGAATGAAGGAGGAGAAAGAAATCACTATCAATACCAAAGATGACTCTTGAAACTGAAAGTAACGTGAGCTTCAGTTTTTGTAACATTAACCTTCATCCGATCGCGTGGGCGGCAAACTGTTGGGAAGATGCAGTTGTATTCCCTAGTTGGACACTTTTCCACAAGATTTCGTTAACCTTTTCGTTGGTTGGGACGTTGGTGGCTGTCAGTACAAGTTCAAAGTTTGAGTGACTAAGTTCAGCAGTGAAATGTAAGTACATTTTTTACTTCATTCAGCTTCATTATGAGTAGCTATGTATGTTTAGGAATGAATGCCGATAAAAACCTGGGTTTCATTTAACCTTTTGTGATGTTTGGTCTGGTACCTACTCATATTGCTTCCGAGTCTATTAGGGTAGCGAATCATTGTTTTTACTTTTTCATTCTAAATAGTGTGTAAGAACTCACAAGTTGACCAATCCAATACATTGTCGTTATCGAGTTCAAGTACCAAAATCACAATTGCTAGTGTGACTCAAGAGAGAGCGAGTGGATGAAGGTTAAGTAACTGGACAGTTTTGAACGGCGATTAAGGAGGCTGTGAACTGCGGTTTGACTGCTATCCAACAGCAAACTTCCTGTTAGAACAAACCTAACGTCCCCGATCATTCTTCAAAATGACGCTAAGGTTAAATAATGAAAATTTTTTCATGTATTAGAAAAAGAAACCCATCATGACGTTAATCCAAATGTTTTCCTTCAGCCTCTGTATTTTTTTGGTTGCCTCTGGTCTCCATCTTAGACTAATTGCATCTTACATTAAGATTCTTTCAGCAACAGGTAGATGTTGGATGAGTAGATTCGAAATCGCTAATGAATGTGGAGTGAGTCACAAGCATTTGTGGTCCTTGTGGGATCTGATGTTTCAGCCGCCCAGAGCTCTGGAGGGAACAATGCAGGGTCAGCTACGTATGTGTCTTCACTTCAATACGGCTAATGTCAAAGGCTAAACACCAGCTTCCATGAACACGTGAACGTAAACAGTGACTCTGTTTGACTGTGTGACCCTGTCGCCTATTCTGCGACTCCACCGTGCGTGCCAATCGTAAAAACTCAGTTTCCACTACCTGTGTGTCAGTTAGGTGTTCAGGTGTTGTGTCAGTGTTCAGTTAGCCCCCCCCCCCCCCCCCCGGTACGTAACAGTGTTTTCCTGTTTTGTTAATTCATTCGTCTATTAATGCCGTCAAGATGGATTTGAGTGAGGTAGTTATCATCCAAAGATGCCCCTGGTTATGACGAATAACCAGATTTCGATCAACAAATTACTACAACCACAATCAGTCAAAATATTAATTAACGCGCTATAAACTAAAATTGAAGGTCACAAACACTATTCTCAATAAACATTATCTTTCTACATTAAGAATGTGACATAGAATTATTATACTTGAATCTTTTCAAGAACAAAATGTTAAGTAATATTAGAATGGTGTTCCTTAATTTTTCAAAGGTAACAAGTAATTCCAATTCTTGAGAAAGTCTTTCGAGTGAAGCACGTAGTAAGATTCTTCTTCACAAATAAAACCTCAAATTTTGAGCAAAATCGGTCATGTAGGAAGAAAATTGTGCGGAGGCTTCAGATGAAGATGAATTTGTATGGGATCAATAAGAGTCCAAAATAACAATCCTTGAAAATGTAATTTAAATCGGTCTGTGACTACTTAGCGTCGTTGTATACGAAGAACAAGCTGATGGCGCTGAGTTGTCAGCTTCATAAGGAGCTGCCAAATCGAATCCATGGATCCGGAATGTACATCATGAACGTCACGTTTGTGTGACAATAAAAGGGCGTAGTGGGTGCCTACCAATTAGAATGCGTTTGTGAAGAGGCTGGGGACAAACAGGTGTCTCACAGTCAAGATGGCTGTCAGGCGTCTCAAACAGCTTCCCATGCAGTAGGTCTGTTCCATTGCTGGACTTCTACGGTGTTCCCGACGCAAGTCAGTGCTCTCGAGTATCGAAACTATGACCACAGTAGGAGCCCTAACGCAGGACAGTGTCGCCCAGATGCGATTCTGAAGGTAGGGCCCCGAACATGCATTACTGAATGCTATTGCAGATTGCCTGAAGTCAGGAGTCCACAAACTGGAAATATTGCTCACTGACGTATGCTCAGCTATTTTGTCATGGATAGGCGCATTGAATTCCCGATCAGCAAAAGACCAAGGAACTGGGATTTCCAAGTTTTCCTGCAAGATGCACCTGACGCATCTCTCTCCAACAGCGCATCTGACCAGGTAATCTAGTTACATCAACGTCAAGACACGCGGATGAGGATTCATCCGTCGGTGAAAGAGAGATAGTGAGAACATTTTTATTGTCGTCACCATAATATATGGCCGAGTGGCATCAAAATCCCTCACCAGTTCGTTGAGTTTCGGGTAGAGATTACCCTATGAAAATAAAGCCACTTATCGTGGATACACCACGTTCGGTTTTGATGTATGGAATCATAGTTCTGGAGGTGAGAATGAACATGCAGAATGCTGTCGAGAAAGCTTAATGCTGGGATGGTGGCTTCAATCTCCCCGACATCTAAGACCAGTTATTGCTCTTAAAGTCCTCTTTGGGCAGCCTGCTTGAAGCAGAAGGAGTTCAGTGGCCCCAGCAAAGAATTGAGTAAGCTGCATGGTTTTGCGATTCTGAGCCTGAGCCTTGAAGTTTCCTATCCAATGTGGTGTCAACGAAACCACGATAACCTGATTCCCAAGAAATCACTAATGATGCAGATGGTTGGATAATTGTTGTTAATAAAATCAGACTTGTGGAGGTGAAAATCAATGCTGGGTGCTGTCGGAAATTAAAATTTCTGGGATAGTAAGAAGGCTTGCCTGCTTTCTGCGAGTCAAGAAAAGTTCAAGGTCTGAGCCTTGGAAATATCCAACATACCCAAGAATCCATTAAAGATATTCTGTGATGTATTTCATTTACTTAATGTAATTTGTATTTAAAACTAAAATACACAATTATGTTTATTCATTGAAAAGGGAGTCTTGAAATTCGATTCTGTTGACATTTCTTGTCGGATGGGGCCAGTATGGTATGGCAAAGCGTCGTCACCCTTGTCTTCAAGAAGAGGAAGAGGGGCTCCATCCTCGAGGCCTCAGCACCTGATTTCCCTCCTGGAGCCACGGAGCCGTAAGGCTACTGGTCTTATAAGATTATAAATAATCGCAAACTGGACCTTTGATGTTGGGCAGCGCGCATGGGGTGCTTTTGCCAAAACATGCCGCCTCGCTGGCTCCGAGTGGGGTATTGGATTCAGGGAGTTGCGTAAGCTTTATAAGAGTTTATTCCTTGGAATACTTATCTACGCCATCCCAGCCTGGGGGCACAAGCTCAACTGCAAGCACTGGGCCAAGCTAGGTTCACTACAACGCAAAGCCCTGATCAAGGTGAATAGGGCATACAGAATGGCACCCACGGTAGCCATGCCAGTTTTGCTGGTGTTCTCCCCATACACCTTGAGGGTTGGCGTCGTTGGGCCGAATACTGACTAACAAAACGCACTCGCTTCAGCATCCCAAGAATATTTGAGGAGCTGGGAAATTCTGGCGAACTGACTATTGAAGAGACAAGGAAAGCTAGACGGGATTTGAACGAGACTTTACTCGATGTGTGGCAATTTGAATGGGATAGTGCCCCTAAGGGAAGGCTCCCCCACAGATTCCTCACCAGTGTAAGGTCGAGAATGGAGAATGGATGGCTCATGCTGACGCACGAAGTCACTCAGTTTTTGATTGGCCACGGTGAATTTGCTGGTAAGCTTGGAGAGCTTACTTCTGGAGTTCTGCTGGAGTGCCCCGGATTTGTCGATATCAGGCAGCACTGGAGTCTGGAGGATGCTTCCATAGGTAACATTTTAGCGAGTCCCTCCGGGCTTTCTCGACTGCGAGGGTTTGCCAATGAAGCAGTACCCAGACTGAGAGACAGACCCAAAACCAGAATTCGATGAGGTTAGAGAGGACTCCTGTTATGATAGCTATACTGGATTGACCAAAATTTGATATCAACTGCCACTAGAGTGGCACTGACTAACTATCTAGGACTATAACTTAGCTAGGAGGTTCGGCCTAACCTGTGGTGTTAATACAAACAGGTACCTAGAGGAGCTGATAGTTATGACTAGCTCCACAGGGGCTCCTGGGTGGTGAGTTACGGTTTTCAGGGTTTCATCTATCTGCTTGCAGATGGAGGGGGGTAGCGAAATCCTGTTTGGATCGGCTCTCCTTAAAACCAAATAGTAGCCCAGGGATCTTGATTTCTGCAATGAGGGCGGTCATTCCATTTTCGGCTCCTCGCCTGACGGGTTCAATTCCGACCCTGCCCCATGCAAGGCTTGCAAGTCTCGCACATTCATTTCGGACAGCATTATGCCCTTGGATGACTAGACCTCCTTTTCGACAGTTGAGAACGAGAAAGGTGTCCATTACCTCTCCGCAGCCCTCACAGGAGGGAGGGAGACCTCGCACTATCTCAGTGCGAGTGCATTTGTGAACTGACCACGAGAGATCTCGGTTGTCCCCAACCAATTACGCGAAATTCCCTAACATATAATTTGATACACGAGGTTTTGAGGCCACAGACCTTACAGACACACAATTTCAAGTAACTTTCCCCTTCCTTTTGTAAGAACTTATTACCTTTGAAACAGAACTTAAATCAAGTTGAGATCAAATCACTAAAAATAACACATCAACGCCGTTGTTTGAACTTACAATTTGCTTTTGCGCAATGAATTTTTAGAGCACCGCTTACATTGTGCTCTTCAGCGATTATTTGCGGTGAAACTCAAAATTGGTCAACCACGCTCTTAAAATATTAATTTCAATAACGTCTTAATATATTTCAATAGAATCAAACGAAAGCCATAACCGTAATTTTATTCGATGAAATTAAAGCTTATTACGAGGCAAACAGTTAACGAATAAACTCTTACATGCAACTCTTTTCGCCGAGCAAAACGGTAAATAAAATTTTGAAAATTCTTCTAAATTGATAAAAATGTACCTACTTTTATTCGACAAAATACCCTAGCTACCATTCAGTACAGCCTTTAATGATGTATTGTGACAAAAACATGATTCGACGTACAGCTTACGCTTATAATGGGTACATTTCAAAAGAAAAAGCACCTACTCTAATTTGGACTTGAATATCCTAATTGAAACGTAAAACAGTCGTTATCACGAAACAAAACGTGAAGGTACGTCGAAAACTAGGTTATTTTGTTTTGGTAGGTTGAGTAAGCGTATATCCTATTAGATTTTAAAAAATTACCTCCTATGAAGCTTAAAAAACGTACGTAACACGCATATTTTAAAATTTGTCAGTGTACAGATTATAATTGATTTTTTTTAACATAGATGAGAACTTATTCCTATCACGTTTTAAAGAGTTTGCTACTATCTCCTATAAGCGAAGAGAATTTGAGCATAGATTAATTTTGGTTTCGTACAGCGAAAGTGACCGCAGCAATGATGTAACTTTTCCCCTCTGGAATGAAGGGGAAAAGCTCAGTTGCCGCTCATGGCTAGCAACCGAATTTCGCACCAAGCATGAGTTGATATGACTTCTTAAAAATATTGTCGTCCGCACCCTTCCTCATAGTTTTTCGTTAATCGCAATAAAAATTTAAAAAGTTTAAATAAACGCTTAAATTTTAGTTGAACAATCGACGTACCTTAATCTTAACGTGTGTACAATGAAATAGGTGAAAACCTGAATACTCGCAGGTAGACTTTTTAATTTTTTAATGTTTAAGGTACAAACGTCATTTAATTTCCCAAATAAAACTTAAGGAAGTAGCTTTGGAGGAAGTCGTGGTTCTAGAGAAAATACTTGGTTTTTCAGACGTATTTATACAATTTGGTTTTGTTCTCACTGTGAACGAGATTTCGAAATACGGGAGATCGAGAGGAAATTTACATATTGGATTTGAAGGTATTGAATTTAATTACACTGAGTCGGGAGTTTCTGGGAAGATGTATACCGGTTGGAAGGCGATATGCAATTACGAAGGTTGGGTACCAGGTGACGAGAAAATTTCCGAAATTGAGTGCATCTCGCGTAATACGTTTTGAGTGATCCAAAAACGTGAGCTGGTTGGGTTATTTTCGAAATTTCGCAATCAATTTGCGACTTGAATTTATCAATTCTGAATGAGGCATCGTGATGCGATATACTACGTCCAAGTACCTACTTGTTTCTTTTCAAAATTCTCCATCTAATTTTAGTAGGTACGGCGTTCCAACAATCCAATTTTCTCGTATTTGGACATATGATTCCAAAAAAATACTTATTTGTATTGAGAGCCCGAATTATGCGGAATCGGGGCTGTAATTTGGAAATTGTCACTTACACCTGGTAAAATTGCATGTCGTCCGGTGATGTTCTAATAGATGGAGCTGTCGTCGGAGTAGAAAGGCGACCTGGAGGCTGGCCGCCTCCGCGATATTCATTGTCAGTATTCCGATTCATCTTCGTACTCCTCCTCGTCTTCATCACTGCGGCAGGCAGGAGAGAAGCAGAAGAAACGATTAGATAACATTCGAAATAGATGTAGTAGAATCAAGTTACAAAATGTAGAGGATATTTAGCTAAATTCAAGACTTTAGTATAGGGGGTGAGGAGGATGTGCCGGAGCCAACCTTGACCGATATAAGAAGAATTGTGACGTCCCTTAAAAATAATAAGGCTGCTGGGCCTGACAATATCCCTGCAGAATTGGTAAAGCATGGCGGAGAAGCATTGATCAAGGCACTGCATGGGTTAATTGGCAGGATATGGAAAGATGAAGAAATCCCCAAGGAATGGAGTCTTGCCATAGTAGTTCCAGTACATAAAAAAGGGGACAAGGCGGACTGTAACAATTACCGAGGTATCTCACTACTGGATATTGCTTACAAGGTCTTGTCTATTTCCATCAAAGAAAGGTTGCAAATGTTGGGTGAAGAGCTGCTAGGAGAATACCAAGCTGTGTTCAGAGCTAATCGATCCACCACTGACCAGATTTTCAAACTGCGGATCGAGCTTGAGAAAAGCTACGAGCAAAATACCATCTGTTCATCGACTACCTTAAGGCTTTCGATAGCATCAGCAGGTCTAGAATGATCAAGGCTATCACGGAATTCGGGATCCCGAGAAAGCTGGTCAGATTGGCTGAGATGACTTTAAGAGGAAGCAGATGTGCTGTGAAGGTTGATGGCAAAATTGCTGAACCCTTCGAAGTATCCTGTGGAGTAAGGCAAGGGGATCCAATCTCCTCAGTTATTTTCAACTTAACACGTTCACTGCGGGTCTGATTTTGTAAACCTTCCCACCAAGCGGAAAACTTTTTTTTCGCCTATCGCCTCAGAATGCTTCAAATATATGTGATATGGCACTAAAAAGTTGTTATTGCTATGATTTCTTAGAAATTTGCTAATGACGCACCATATGCGTCATCCGCCTGGCAGGTGTGATCAGTGGGTTTCCAAGCTGTTTAGTCACTCATTGCCACTTATTGCAATGAATGACTGAACAAAGCTCAATCATATAACACGGAAGATTATATAATTATACTTTATATTTTCAACCCAAACATTCACAAAAAAGAGCAGTCAAAAATGGAACAGCTGGGAAAACAGAGAAATTTGCATACAAGAATAAAAAATTGAACAATTGAACAAAATTTGCATACAAAATAAAAACTTGAACAGTCGAACAAAATAATAATGAGATCAATTCGCCTAATATTTTATAGGTATTTGCTACCTACCTGAAAAATATAAAAGCTGTGAAAAAAATTAACTAACTAAATTGACTAAAAAATTGACTAACCTTGGAACTTTGGAGGATGATGGCCCATCAGTCATCTAGAAATGAATTAGGTAGGCACCAAACGTTACTAAAAACTCAGTAAAAACACTTCACTATAATAACAGATCAAAACCGCGATGAAAGTTAGTTTATTCGTTGAAAATAGTCGAAATGAAACAAGAAATCAAATAAGATAACAACGGGAAGCTGGGCACCTACCGAGTGCACACTGACGGACTACAAAAATCGAGGAATATGAACTTCCTACACATCGAATCATGCTTTTTGAAGTATATATTACAACTTACCTTTATTATTTCACGTTTCCACGCCAAAAATCCACGAAAAACTCACAAAATAAGGTAATAAATTGAGGAAAAACCAAGATCACTTGCAAACGAACCTGCTGTGACTGTAGATGATAAAACAATGTGAAAGCCTCGTTCTTATCACAAACGACGCTTTGTGTGGGTAGTCTGGACCCATTTCTTGCAAGTAAACAAGCTTCGGAATACTTTCCTGCCAGGCGGATTTTAAGAAAACATTCTGAAAACGAAGGGGCTCATGACGCAACGTATGCGTCTCCCGCCTGGTGGCCCCGACTCGCATGACGCAACGTATGCGTCTTCCGCACGGGACGTGTTAACCTTAGAATACGTAGTCCGAAAGCTTGAGGTAAACATATCGGGAAATATATACCACCGGTCTAACCAGTTATTGGCATTTGTAGACGATATTGTGTTGACTGCTCGTTCACTCCGAACACTGGAGGAAGCTTTCTCGCAATTACGTTCAGCAGCAGAAGAAGTTGGCCTGCAAGTGAACAGAGATAAAACCCTTTACATGAAAACTTCACGGGATGATGCCAACTACCCCACCTCTGTTAAGCTGGATGGTTGTGAATTCGCAACCACCAGAGAATTCAAGTACCTTGGGACGATCCTGACAAGTGACAACAACTCTGGAAAAGAAATACGTGCAAGGCTTGTCACTGGAAATCGTACATATTTTGCCCTTCAAGACCTCCTTAAATCCAGAATGCTATCCCGTGATCTTAAAATTCAAATATATGAAACTATCATGCGACCCATTGTGACGTACGGAGCTGAATGCTGGGTGCTCACAAATCGGGATATAAAGTTACTACAGGCATGGGAGAGAAAAATATTGAGAAGGATCTATGGTCCCGTGTGCGATAATGGAGTGTGGCGGATAAGACATAATGAAGAGCTGCATGCCCTTTACAGGAAACCTGGTATAGTAGGGGTCCCGTTACGAAAGGTACTGGAGGGTAATCCTGGAGGACGCCGATTGCGTGGAAGGCCAAGAAAGACGTGGAGGATGACCTGAACGAGTTGAATGTTAGGCTATGGCGGAGGAAAACATCAGAAAGATCAGTCTGGAGGGGGATTTGTGAACAGGCCAAGGCTCTCAATGGGCTGTAGTGTCAGAAAGAAGAAGAAGAAGAAGAGGATATTTAGCAACAGCTGTGGATAATTGTGAATTGAATCAAATGCGAAGTGTTTATTTCATTTGTAATATTGGCGCTTGGACTCAAATCTATCCGAGCGCGCCCTGGAGGATTTCACCTCCACAAATCAGTTGGTATTGTGCGCTCAAGAGGGCCAGCTCGCACGGTCCTAAATCTAAACCTTAAATTCATCTAAATCAATATATTCAAATTCCCTTATGGTTGTTTTTGCCCATTTTGTATTGTGGGAAGCTTAACAAATTTTGAGTCCTTGGAAGAACACCTGAACATCACCTCTTCACCCCGGGCCCAGGGACACGAGTCTGCGCAGACAAACCGGTGAGAAAATTCATAATTATCTTTCTCCAAGATATGCCAATTAAATTGTTTCTCAGATCCTAAATCTTCGCCTAATAATTGATAAAATACAGTCTACTATTCATATAAAACACAACAAAATTGCATTTAGTGTCTTTTCATTGCATCAAAGTAAAACAAGCTGTCTACCGAGGCTGATTACTCATAAAAGAGTAAGGGTATTATAATTTGTTTTATCGGCCTCGTTGGTTGTCTCATGCGTTTCTGTTCCTGAGTTAATAGTCCTGTCCTATTCACTTGTGTCAAAACCTGAAACAGAACAGAGGTGACTGGGGCACATTCGACACGGCCTTTCTCTAGAAGACCGGTCAAACTAAACAAGAGTGTCTCCAGGTGACAGTCGCGCTCCCTCGGGCATCTTTTTGAGATAAGCTCTTGAATACCGTTGCTTTTTAGTGAATCTGGAAGATATGATGAGATAGATATCGAAATGGGTCAAATATTATAGGTAGGCTGTTGGGGACCATCTCCGATGAGTTTGTGTAAGACGTATTTTGTGTTTCTCGATGAGAAATAAGGTTGACAACATCGAAAATCATTCGAGAGAATCTACCACTTCAAACGCTTGTTTTCACCTTCGAATCTTGGAAAAAGTTGGAATTTTGAATTTGTTGGTTGAAAACACCGAAAATCGTTGGTTTACTCGAGAGAAACTACCACTTCAGAGGCTCATTTCAACCTCCAAATCATGAAAAATGTTGGAATAGAAGGATGAGACACCGAAACTTCTTGGTTTACTCGAGAGAAACAACCACTTCAAAGGCTCATTTCAACCTCCAAATCTTGAAAAATGTCGTGATAGACGGTTGAAATCATCGAAACTTGTTGGTTTACTCGAGAGAAACAACCACTTCAAAGGCTCATTTCAACCTCCAAATCTTGAAAAATGTCGCGATAGAAGGTTGAAATCATCGAAACTTGTTGGTTTACTCGAGAGAATCTACCACTTCAAAGGCTTGTTTTCACCAATTTATAGAGTTAAATCTCACCCTGAAAACGCCATCAAAGTCTGACTGTTGGGCTTGGGATTGGCGACAGACTGACAAGGAACCGATGTTGATCAAAAAACTCAAAATTTGGACCCAAATATTTTTATCAGCAGCAGAAATATGATGTTTTTTTACCTTTGATGGTAGAGAGACAGAAACAATTTGGTGGAAATTAGTTCAAAATTTGAAATGTTAGGAGTAAAAACTGGGAAACTCCATAATTATCATAAAATATTGAAGAGAGGCACTGAGGGCGATACTGGATACATTGATGAGCACACTTGTACTTGCACCATAAAGTACTTGGAGTGCTACAGGTGGTTACATGGTACATGGTACATACACAGTTACGGATTTCTGAAATCACACAGATTCAGTTCGTGAGGATTTGGACACACAGGGTGCTTTGCCGATCACAGATTCATACCCTTTAGGGAACGCGTAGAGTTTGCTCTAGGTGAGCAACTGTCTTTGTTAGTCGTCAAGAACGAATCCGTGGTTTGTTCCTCCGTTCAGTCGCACTTGATTCACTTCTTCAATCTCCTCGGTATCCGTTCCATATCCGTTACTCCTCCTAAAAAGGTACCATTCAATGGGCTTATGTAGGTACTCATACAGTGTGCCATCCGGTGCCTCTCAAAACAATGAATGTGACGTTTTGTCTAAGTCACACCTACATTAGTTCATGTGTACTCCGCTAGGGATAATAATAAAGCATTTTTCCCTTGAATCACCTGCATCGCATTATCTCAAGCTTTACCAAAATAGGTAACTAAGCTTATCTCATACGACTCAATAGGTCTGTTCGGCTAACGATTCCGAACGGTTCGGGACAGTTCCGACCTCCTTTGGGGCGTTCGGTTAGGCCCAGAACTGGTTCAGAACTGTCAGTCCGCTGTTCGGTTAGGCATTCGGAACCGTCCATTCGGAATCAGTTCTACCAGTTCTGAGATTTTCTCGGGACCAACAGTTCCGCACATGCACACTAGGTATTACGCTTATCAGATAGTCTTATCGTTTCGCTTATCATCAATTTTTTGTTTATTTTGTCCTAGTCTCCTGTGGTCTGTCATCTGGGGGTTTCTGGTAATCCTAATCCTACTCCTTTTGACGATTCTCATGAAATTTCGGAATCGGATGATCAATTAAACTGTTTTTTCTTCTTCATGACCATCCAAAAAGTAAGAACTTTTTTAAGAACACTGAGCATCTTCTAAATAAACATGATCATCGAACACTTCGTAGTGAGCAGGAACAAGGGGCAGATTCCCAAACGGTATAGCTAAGTCCGTTTAGGAAATTCCTTTTTTTTATGAAAATGTTTATGTTTATGAAAATCCTTACCTACCTAATAAACCGTTGTGAAATAATTTGCGTTTGTTATTATTGGAACGAGACGAAGGCCTAGGAGGCTGAGCATCGTGTTTTGGTATTTTATATTTGATGCTGTGGGCATCGGAACAAGGCATCATAAAACCAAAGTTTCGGGAGTTGTACCATCTCAAATTCAGTAGGTAGGTACCTGGAGGCATGATTTTTTATAAGTGTAATCTTGAAGAGACAGTGACGTTCATCCTGGTTATGATGCCGACTTTGGAGATATTTCTATTGTGGATTTTTTAAAATCGTATTTTCATATTTTTATCCTAATAAACCGCTGTGAAATAATTTGCTTTTGTTATTCCTCCTACTTGAAGTACATAGCGCGTAAATTTGTTGGTCCACAGACGCGCAATTTGTTAATATGCTTAAAAGTTTTCACCTTTGTTGTGAAAATTTCGAAATTCTTGGTAATTACGTTCTAACAGAAGCCATTTTTGATTAGGTCTTTCTTTTTTCACAAATACTCAATAATTATTCCACTGTGTCCATTTATTTGGATAGTGGTTCAAGGAAGCTCACATCATCTCTCTCTTCTGCAATATATTGATGGGGTGATTAGTACCTATGTGACATGGGGCAAAATTTGATTTGTTGGCAACAAAAGTAGAGCTTTGAATTAAGAGCTTTTTCGAGTGTCTGACTACATTCGTAACGGTTTATTGGCAAATTTTAAAATTGCCATTGTTGAATAAAAGAACATTGTTCCTGGGGAAGACACCTATTATTTTGTGATCAATCTGTGATAAGTGACATTGATTTTTTTAAAAGTTGAATATTTTGTACACTTGAATCGTAGCCGTTGTCCTGACGCCTTTCAATTCGGTTGAAAAGTTTCCATTGACGCTTGGAAAAATGGGTGATTGGTCAAATTCATAGGGGAATTTTTTTTAAAAAGGATGAGAGATTAGTAGGTACAACAATAATTTTGAATCATTCAATCTTAAACTTTAAAAATCCCGTTAAATCTAAATGGAGGCTTCAAGAACTTCAAAAAATACAACATACCTACCTACTTTAAACTTTACTAAACATAACTACCTACTTAGACAACTGAAAATCAAAATTAGTTCTTTAAAAACATTTTCGACAGCTAATGGAGTTGTCCAACTTTTATACTCCTAAAATGTTCAATAAATTAATGATTTTCTCTCTCTTAACAAAGTTCTTTAAAAACATTGACTTCCCTAATACAACTAGAGTTTGTTGAAGAAGAGTTGAAAATACAGAATAGAGAATACAATTTTTATTGTATCGGGAAAAACGAGAGAATTCTGAACTGCGAATACGGATTATTCGGATTATTACTACAACAACAAATGGAAGGAGGTTACAATGCAGGCTATCGATTCCGAACGAGTTCCAAAGGTGTTCGGTTAACAACGATTCCGAACTGATTCTATCCCTTCCACTTTCAGAATCGCGTTCCGTCCGGAACTGGTTCGGAATCGTTAGCCGAACAAACCTAAAGGAAATTTGTCTTATTATCCCTAGCGGAGGATACATGAACTAATGCTGTAGGGGGTGGTTTAGACGCTCGTTGAATGTGAGAATCAACAATCAAGTAAGTGTTGTGACCAATGAGCGTGGAACATGTTTCCTTCACATCTGTGAATTTCAATTCCATAAATGGTTACTTATTATAGGTGGCATTGCGTTATTCAGTGCATGAAAAGTGAGATAAACATGAATTTTGGATCCATACGAGCTGAATAATATAAGTCGTTGGTAGGTACAGCTTATTCTACGACCTTTTTCGATTGATGTTTTTCCACAACGATGGCAAATTTCCTGGTAAGGTTGTATCAGAATAGCAGCCTAATAGTGCGTAGTTGACGTGCGCTTTAAAATCTAACATCTCACATTCATCCAAGAGTGCTGAATGTAATCGGGAGGATGCCTGATCAGCTGAGTAAACGATTCACGTCTCATTCGATTCGAATTGTGAGCAAACTTCTCTGCTTTAGAAGACTAAAAGTTGGTAGGTGCAAGGACTCCGAGAAGTGATCTGGAGGGAGTCAAATCGGTAGAGCGACTAATAGGTTGTCCGCACGTATACAGGGTGTCTACCATTTGGATGGACCAAACTTCAAGGATCGATTCTACAACTAATTTTCAACAAAAAAATGTCTCTTAGCAATTTTTTCTTAACCCACTCAAAATTCTTTTTTTTTCCACTTTAAAGTTTTTATTCGTATTTTCGACTTTGCAGCACTAAAATGGTCATAACTCCATTATTTCTCATGCTACTTCGAATCTGAGTACACCGTTGGACAGAGCGTTATATTTCCTATCCATTTAGTGGGAAACCCAGTTTCTTAAAGCCATTTGTAATAGCAAAAAAAATAAATCAAAGTCAACATTGCCCACTAATGGGTTAAAGACGGTAGGTGTGCTATAATAACAAAAAATTGAAACTAAATATGAATTTTTGAAAAAGATGAAAGTTGCAAACAAAAAAGCTTCGTGCCATAACATGCGCTCTTGATTAAAATCAGACGAAAATTGGACGAAATCGTTCGCATTGGTGCCCCCCTAAGGATCGTTTGGTGTGGTATGAGTGTACCTACTGGGATGAATATTGAACTTTCGTGGGGATTTTAGCGTGAGCGGAGATTTAGCGTTGCTTGTGTGAAACTTCCTTCGCCTCAAATTAGATTGGATAAATTGCATCAGTAGGTTGGACTAATACTGTCAAGAGAGGCGATAATTAAAAATCAATCGAAGAGATCGATAAACTAGTAAGCCAGGATTATATCTTGCATCTTTTGAGGTGCAGGTCAGATGGCCTGACGGATTCGAACCTTCCCAAACCTAAAAGTGGCTACATCCTATTTCCCTTTATAACGGCTTTATACCTTAAAGTTACAGCGGGGATAATCCGTTACAAACATTGTCAACAATCGAGAAACTAGACATTTCCGCGTTCAAATGTATTCCTACTGAGCGATTCTTAGTCGCATAGTCAACGCCTTCTCACTAACGGTAGACCGTACTGATAGAGTACAGTATTAGGTGCACATTGTGATGATGATAACATCTAGTTAGTTATGATCAAGTCCATAATATTGTCATATGTTGCCTGTGTTTCATGAGTAAAATAGAGGTGTGTAAGACAAGGTCATTTGGCGGATTCGAATCCCAAACGGTCACTCATTACAGAGACCAGGTCTTTTGAATCCGTTCACTCACAAGACAAACAACCAACCGGTCAGAAGTCACAAAAACGAGCGAGTCTGTAAACCGAACGATTCGGAGTAGGTTACAATTA
The DNA here is from genome assembly GCA_009739505.2 of Apolygus lucorum. Taxonomy (NCBI): domain Eukaryota; kingdom Metazoa; phylum Arthropoda; class Insecta; order Hemiptera; family Miridae; genus Apolygus; species Apolygus lucorum. Next base: position 12,108,585 of record CM019183.2, read on the forward strand.
GTAGGCGATTTGAATGAATCGACTGAGCTAAGACAAAAAAAAGAAAGATCGATTCGAATCATAGGTATGAATCAGTCTTTGAGGGTGTTTTGTCATTTTAGTCCTCAGTCCTCCTTCACTTGGATGATAGAAGGTTTTGCTTAGAAAACCACTTCCATCTACATTTACTTCTTTCTGTTGATACTTCCTTGTCATTTTCACACATTAATGATCCATGTACAACCATGCATATAATATATGCATTTATATATTATACATGCAATGTACATTTATATATTATATAAATGCACATTATACATCCATATTGCGGGAAATTAATTCATTTTGTTGGCCTTCTGCCGTTGTTCTCGTAATTTAACCGGAAAACTCGATTGGTGGGTTGATGAACGAATGACCGTGTTCATTTTGATAACCCGTTCAGTTCTGACAAGGTCATTTTGAAGATAAGGTCTTTCCAATACGTTCACTCCTGACCGACACACCTCTAGAGTAAAATTCATTCCATTTTTCCATTGCTCGTTTCTGAACTTGCGTAGTATGATCTTTTCTACATTTAGAAATAATAACACAATGAACATTATTGCACTTCGGGACTTGACACACAAAACAAAACACACTTTTAGTTAAATATTTTCAATAAAGAACCTTTGGAATCGTGGAAGAAAAAAAGGTTTTTGACCCCCCTCAAAATTTTTTGGTTTACGATTCGAGGTACGTAGAATCCGAAAATCGAATAAAAAATTTCCGTCCGTCTGCCGCACTTTCCTCAGTTACCATGGACCGATTTTTTTTGCTCCATTTGGGAATAAAGGTACAGTTTTTTCATCAAATTTAAATATTATTGAATTTTTAGAATTTTTTGAGACCACCTGGAGCTCTGTAGGACAAACCGTTCGCTCCCTACGAGAACTTAAGGGTTGGATTTGCGATAAATCAGAAACACGAGCGTGAATCGCAAAATGTTTCCAAAGGATTTCCGTTCAAATTTTAGCTGACCAAAATACGATCGTTGCTCGTTTCTTCGAGTTGTACTCAGTTTTGAGTCCTTAGCAATTAGCAATCGACTCCTAATAATTAGGAAATCCATCATAAAGACCTAAATGAGTGGTTTAGCGTGTAACTCTTGGTCGAAGTGGTTGTGTGAGTTCTTGTTAATTTAGCTAATTCTTTCCTTCATAAATGGTATCGACGTTGTAATGTGATTTGCATTTTGGATTTTTGCTGGCGGCTATCGGAAGTTTCACGGGTAAGCTTAGAACGACCAAAAATAAGTTGAAAAGAAGATGAATGTAATGATTTGGAAAATGTAATGTAGTACCTATGATTGACAACAGTGACGGGGTTTGATTGGATGACTACGGAGGAACTCTACTTGGGAAGGGTCGCTTACTCGTTCTTGGAGTGGAAGCTTTCGACGTAAGAGGACGTGTCGATCGGCGTTCTCGACCTGTTGCAGCCCGGGCAGTACCAGTAGATCAGGATGCCGATGGAGACGGCGAACAGGACGTTGGGGATGACGAGTGACAGGATGAGGTACTTGAGGTTGTCGTCCCAGGAGTACCTGGTCACACAAAATACAATTATTTTTCGAAAACAAACGAATTTTCACAGATTATTGGCTATGTCGATGGTACAGTACACAGGGTGGCCCGTGTTAAGGACCGCAAAACTTCAGGAGCACAACTAATTTTAGTAAAAAAGTGTCCTATAACATTTTTATTCCAAAAAAAAAAATCCTACTTATTTCACTTTTAAATATTTTAAGTTTAAGACCTTAAGCCATAAAAATGGCCGTAACACCATGCATTTACTTGCAAATTCATATCTGCCTACTTACGCTGTCCGAATGTTCGTCAAGTACAAGAAGATATTTTTGGGATCCTGATGGGTGAAAAATGAACTCTCAAAGTAATTTTTGGCCAAATTGGCAAAATCTCATGTTTTTCCTTAGCTAGTTAGGGTTTTCGTCATAGTTTTTTACTAAGGTACATCAACACCAAAAACCGCGCTTAGTTCTTAGCTTTTCAAAGGTATAACAGTGTTTTTAGAGCCCGGTGATTAGGTCACTCCAGAGACAGTAGAGGAATGCCAAGCTCCAGTTTAAGCTGAATCAGGCAATGCGCAGAGTGATGAAGTGGATAGAAGCACACACACTGTCACTGGCGATCCAAAAAAAGGAAATTGTACTGCTAACCACAGCGCGTATTGAGAAATCTATACCTATGAATGTGGATGGGCAGGACATCATCACTCCAGCCATTCGCTACCTTGGTGTGATGCTGGACGGGAAACTAAGCTTCTGGAGGCACATCAGTGTAGCAGCAGATAAGGCTGCAGGTATTGTGAACAAGCTGAGCCGACTGATGGTAAATCTAGGGGGCCCATCACCCGCTAAGAGGAGACTCCTTATGCGAACTGCAGAAGCAATGGGGAATTTGCCTCAATTTTAGATTCTGGAATTTCTAGTCAAATCCTATAATAGGGCCCTAGAATAACGTTTAACACTAGGAATAACCAAGGGGGAAAAATTACCGTAGGAGAAAATGCCTAAACAAGTGAAGCCTCTGTTACAAAACACCGCGAAAATCGAGGAATATTGTTGACGTCATACGAAAAAAAAAAGACGCGAAAACAACTCCGACAACAGACAGAGTTCTAGCACCGCCACACAAAACGATCCAGTGAAATGGCTACTCGAATAATGTGATTCAAATCTTGAAACTAAATAAGAGAAGATGAAGACTAATAATGCTTGATAAACTAGTAGGTAGAATTGTATTGTAAAAAAGTGAGTAATATTGTTTCTTTTGGTCACTTTTGTGTCTGGGTTCTTCCTGCCAGTTCGCGGCGCACTCTTGTGCGCACTACTTGTGAGCTAAAAGTTCGCGTATGTTCCGCTCTGTGGTAAGCGCCACAGAACCTCCTTTGAAGTCAGATTGGTAGAATATCCGTTACGTTTCAAACATGGCTGCCTCTTACACATTGCCACCACATTTAAAATTTCCATCTTCCTTAAATTCTCTAAATTTTTTGGATGCGTTTTCGAGCAGCTCACTATGGTTTTATTCCATAAAAATAAACCCTCATTCGAAAAAAAAAAAAAAAAATGTGAGGCAAATTCCCTATTATGCTGTATGGAGCAGAAGTGTGGGCAGACTCCCTTAGGTACCAAAAGTACAGGGCACGTATGGAAGCTGTACAGAGGAGAGGAGCTCTGAGAATCTGTAGAGCATTTAGAACTGTCTCAGGTCCAGCATCACAAGTGATAGCGGGAACTATCCCAATATACCACCAGGCACTGGAGCGCAAAAGGATAAGAATGAGGAAGGCAGAGACAATTACCATAGTAAAGAGGGAAGAGCGGGAGGAGACCATCCGTAGGTGGCAAGCAGACCTTGTCTGTGAAACCCGTGGAAGGTGGACAGCCCTCATAATTGACGATCTAAAGGCTTGGTTGGAGAGAAAACACGGACAGGTGAACTATTATCTGACTCAATTCCTCCCAGGGCATGGATACTTACACTCCTTCTTAGTAAAGATCGGGAAAGCCACTGACCCAGAGTGCAGATACTGTGGGATAGAGGAGGATGATGTCTGCCACACCTTCTTCACATGCCCATAAAGGGAGGGTATGAGGAGGAGTGCGGAAGAGGTCATCCGAACATTGCATCCACAGACAACCATACATGAGATGATTAAGAACAAGTCGAGCTGGGACGCAATGGCAGTATTTGTCACATCAGTCCTCAAAGCAAAAAAGCTGGATAGAAGATGGGAGGAAGAAGATGAGGAATAGAATTGAAGGAGACCAGAAGTAGGAGCAGCTTTTTGGCACAAAAAAAGGGCTCACCCTGAAGTAATACTGTACAAGTGGTTCCGGGGTGAGTCCTAAGCAGAGGGAGTGGGGTTTTAGTTGGTAGGCCCAATGCATGGGGAGTCCAACACTGTTGGGGTGAACTTACCCTTCGCTCTTAAAAAGTTTCCCCACTTCCGTGAAAGAAAAAAAAAATTAGGTCACTCCAGAGACAGTTGAGGAATGCCAAGAAGACAAGACAACTCAATACCGTCAACCGGGGTGATATGGATCATTTTTTGCAGTTTTTATTGAAAAATTAGACCCCACTCTTTTTAGAGCGAGCTGGCTTTCCGAATATAGATTCTCTGGGATGTCAAGAAGACGGTACCATGTCAATTTTTGTGATTTGCACCTTTTTTCACTTTTATTTTTTTAATGAAACATTATCCATATCACCCCGTTAGTCGGTGATATGGATCAAAGCCAAAAACCGATGTAAAATTCACTCCAATCCAGTAACGAGGTGAAATGAATCACTAAAATTATTTTTAATAATAGAAGATCGAATAAATGAAAGGTTAAAAAAAGAAAAGGGCTTCGAAATTAGGAAATTGACGGTGCATTGAGGCTTCACTCCATCGAAGCCTGACTGCACCGTCAATTTCCTCATTTCAAAGCCCTTTCCTTTTTTTTAACCTTTCACTTTCTTTTTTGACTGTTCTTCAGTTCAGTAAAATAATCATTGACAGTGTCCCAAGTAATAAGTGCTCGTGCTCTTTTGAGATGCCCAATGACCTGGTAATGTGGAGGCATTTTCTCCCGATTCACTCCACTCCTCAAAAACTCCGAAATTCACAAAATCAATCACTGGCAAGGGGGGTTTTAAGTTGAAACAAAACACAAAATCGATCTCTTTTCATGGGAAGTTGTTGATATGATAAAAAATACGCAGATCAAGTTTTCTGGTCATAGGTTGGCTACACAGATGAACGTAAACAAACAACACAAAAGTGCGGCGTTTCTATGGATCTGATAATCTTGATGGATGACCTTCTAACATCCTTGAATCGACTGAATCATGGATGAAGGTGGTGAAGCAAAATACCTAGTTCAATATTCTGCTACCAGATCACATCCAAACGTCACCAGGTAGCGCTGCAATCGCTAAAAGCATTGCTGCCTCCAAAGTATCCATATCACCCCGGCTGATTCATATCACCCCGGTTGACGGTACCCCAGCAAATGTAATATTCTAGAGAGAGTAAAAGACTGCAACAATATTATCTCTATTTAACAAATTAAAAGTTCGATTGTAAGGGGATTACCCCTAAACAATTTGTCACTTTAAAAAAGAGTAAAATTCTATTCAGCTGAGACAGTACTAATCAGAGTCCAACAGAGGGCAACAAAATTTGGGCCTAAGACTCAAAACTACAACATCATACGTTAGTTGGTGTTGTGCAAAAGTACAGAAGATATGCATCTCATTCTGCACTTCACTTCATTTACTTTTAAAGCAGTAAATCATGAGCAGTAGGTACCTGGCCACCACCATGTCGGGGTAGGTCTTGCTGTAATAGCAAGGGAAGGGTTTCCCCATGTTGCTGAAGCCGTACTTCTTGGCGAACTCCGAGCAGTTGACTCTCGGAGGGTAGCCGCACCCTTCAGTGTTGATGTAGAACTTGGTTTCTCCGACGTCCCATTCAAGAGACTCGAGGTCGATCCCGCCCTGGAAAAGCAAATTAGGAGCAAAGAACTATTAGAGGCTGATCGAAACAAAGTTGTTTTTGCCCGGATCCAATCGATAATATATCTACGATCTAGTTTAGACTAACCTAGTTGAACGATGCAGGTTTAAAGTAGGTAGGTACCTATCACATTCATATTGTAGGAGGTGGAAATCTAGATTAAAAGAGTACTTACAACAGAGAATTAAAATATTAATGCACTTTTTCCAAATGTAATAATAAATATACAGAGTGTATACTACACTTAAGATGGGCATAACTTCAGGGTTCAATTCTACAAGGCATTTCCAACAAAAAATGTCTCTTAGCAATTTTCTTTTAACCCACTCAAAATTCCTTTTTTTTCACTTCAAGTTTTTTTCGCGTTTTCGACCTCACGGCATTGATATGGTCATAACTCTCTTATTTCTCCTGAAAATTCAAATCTGACTACACCGTTAGAAATAGCGTTAAATTCCTAAGCTATCTAGTGCAAAATCAAAATCTTTCAGCAATAAAACAGTTTCAAAAAATCAAGTCAAAAAGCAAACTTTAAAATTTTTTTCGAAACTTGACTTTTTTCGACCAAAGTTTTCACTCTAAATCCCTGCCGATTTCGATGGGCGCTCTTCGGGAAAAACATGCTCAAATAGTAAGCTTTCCAACGGTCTATCAATTTTTCTTTTTAACATTAAAATTGGAAGAGTAAATGAAGTTTGAATGCCAAAAAACGTGTGTTTAACAAGAAAATCCAGTGTTTTAAGCGGTTTATGGTCCCCCTCGATCTCAATATGGCTTAACGATTTTGGTATCATTTTCTATGTAATTTTTTATGTTGAATCCAATGGCGATACTTCCGAATGGTTCCGACTGCTAAAAATCCAATTTCTAGCAGTCGGAATCATTCGGGAGTATCGCCATTGGATTCAGCGTAAACAAATTACATAGGAAATTATACCAAAATCGTCAAGCCATCTTGAGATTGAGGGGGACCATAAACCGCTTAAAACACTGGATTTTCTTGTAAAACACACGTTTTTTGACATTCGAACTTCATTTACTCTTCCAATTTATGTTAAAAAGAAAAATTGATATACCGTTGGAAAGCTGACTGTTTGAGCATGTTTTCTCTGAAGAGCGCCCATCGAAATGGGCAGGGATTTAGAGTGAAAACTTTGGTCGAAGAAAGCCAAGTTTCGGAAAATTTTTAGTTTGCTTTTTGACTTGATTTTTCAAAACTATTTTATTGCTGAAAGATTTTGATTTTGCACTAGATAGCTTAGGAATTTAACGCTATTTCTAACGGTGTAGTCAGATTTGAATTTTCAGGAGAAATAAGGGAGTTATCACCATATCAGTGCCGTGAGGTCGAAAACGCGAAAAAAACTTTAAAGTGAAAAGGAAGGCGCACAATTTGCTCAAATTTACTCACAATTCACTCAAATTCAATTTCAAATTTCGCTCAAATTCGCTCTTCGAAGGCACACAATTCGCTTCAAATCCTGTTCTATTCAAACTCCAATTTCTATCTAAACCTTCAGCATTCTGCATTGACCCGCCCTCTCAAATTTCAGCTTCCTGCGTTCAACAGGAGAGAAAATGGCCTTGGAGCTCACTCAGCTGATCAGTGACCACTCAGGCGCCTTCAGCATTCTCTATTGACCCTGCCTCCGTAACGCTTCAAAGGGATCTGTTGGATGACGATACCGATTTTCCTCTCACGATCATGTCGACATCTCATTTGTTACTCACGATCATATGTTACTAAACATGCGCATACATCAGCTTTCCGTACAGGTACATTCATATTAGGGACCATGTACCATGTTCAATAAATTGAGAGCTTTCCAATGAGTGGTGAACGATTTTTGTGGGGTGGAAAATGAGGAAGTTAGTTCCTGCGTTCAACAGGAGAGGAAATGGCCGTGGAACTCACTCAGCTGATCAGTAACTTTGAAGATGTATACAAGTATGTATTGATTGACCCTGCCTCTCAAATTTCAGCTTCCTGCGTTCAACAGCATCAGAAAAAAAGCGTTGCATTGTTTGTGTGTCGAAATTTTTGGAATGACCCCCAGAACTAAGACATATCCATGTCAAAACTCTTTGAAGTTATTATTTAATATTCTCAAAATTTTGATGGTTTACGCTACGAGGTATGTAGGGATGGCAAATCAAGTGAAAGAAATGCTTCAGAAATGCTTGCATACGAGTCTGCAACACATTGGGACATTTTCATGTCAACCACTACACAACAAGGTAGTGAAGTAAGGTTGTTAGTTCAACCCAAGCTTCAAAGTTTTCGTGACGATTTTTCAGTTCATGTGCCAAAGCAAAGACATGAAAATGTCAAAAAAAGGAATTTTGAGTGGGTTAAAAGAAAATTGCCAGGAGACATTTTTTGTTGGAAATATCTTGTAGAATCGAACCCTGAAGTTATGCCCATCTTAAGTGTAGACACCCTGTATAATATACATATAATATATATAATATAATATAATATACAACTACATATTATGTAGTTGGTTTATTACCTACGCTTAGTTAACCGAGAATGCAGTGATCAGCTCGTGCCTACCTACAACACTAAGCTCCAGAGTAACTTGAATGAATGTGTGTAGTGATATGCAAACTCGCAATTATGTTCCATATCGACTGTATTACATCAATGTGAGCCATTGAATGTCCACGTCTACATTCATGAAGCATGTAGCTCCAATGTTTATGGAGTGACGAGTCATTCGCACATTGAATTAAACCTTCCGTAAATTGAATTAAACTTTTTAATTAAATCAAATTTAAACTCCGAAAATAAGTTTTTCGCAAAATGAATTAAACTGTTGGAAACTTTTTTGAATTAAACTTTACACACATATTATGTGTCCTCGGTGGTTATGAATCACATTTCTTTTCGTTGCTTGGCTCAGCATTCCTTCTCTGTGTTGTTTTCTGCGCCTAATTGGGCTGATAGGAACCGAAGAAGACATTTTCCTTCTCTCCGGCCTAGTTCGTTATCTTAATACCTTCGTCTTCTTTGAAGTTAAACTTTCCTCAACTTTCCTTATTAGATGGACGAAGAACACTGAAATTGGTCTCCATTAGTAACATTGGGTCATGTTCTTCGAACTTTTCAGAGAGAAATTTAACAGAGAAATCATTGTAGACACGGCAGACGAATTATAATTAGCGACAGTGTTTCAAGTTTTATTTCAGGTACATACATAACAGGGTAGAAGCCGAGGGAAGATTTGCGTTTATGTTAGGTAAGTACTTAAAAACATTCTGAAGTTGAATATTTTTTGTTGACTAAAACAACAGATTTGCCCAGGGTCAAATTCAATTTTTGGAAAGTTTGATTAAATTCGCGAGTGATCCCGACGTAACATGTTATGTTGTTTCTAATGATGTTTTCAATGTTTGCTTTTTTCTTTTTATTGGTTGCGTTCCAATAAAAACAGTAACGTATAACCAGATTGTAAATGTAATACACATTACACAGCATACTTCGCTTGAGTTAAATGTTATAATTTCAAAACGTTTCATAACCATGTTTAATCATTAATTTTCAGTGGGGTTCTATGGATCAAGTCTGAGAAATTTGTAGCACGCGTGTTTATCAAGGTCCACATCGCCCACGACCAAACAAATTTGGTCCATTCCATTGAAAGAATTACGAGTATAGCATTTCCGAATTGAGTTCAACTTTTTCCATTTAGGTTTAGACCTTTTCCACTTAGATTTAGACTTTTTCTATTCGGATTTAAACCTTTTCCATTTGGATTTAAACTCAGGAAATCATCGTGGAGTTAGAAGTAAAAGTACCCAAGTCACAAATTCAAGACGTGGGAAAATCAAATGCAGAATATTATGATTATTTAAATGTTGTTATTATTGGTGATCAATATCATCAAACTATGTATCCAACCTAAGAAAATAATTTATTATCATATTTACCAAACTAACTTTTGACATTTTAATTTGATTTTCGCACAATATGAATTTACCTCTTCAGTACTTTTACCTCTAACCCGACGTTATTATGCCACAACTTGAAAATTAAATCATGCAAGTGTTTTTTTATGCACAGAAATGTACCGAGATTTCCGATTCATAACAAGCTTTCAAAAATGCGTGTTTTCTCTTACCGTTTCCTTTTTTTTACTTCTAGCCTAATAAAATTTTAGAAGGTAGGCACTTACTTACTATGATGGGGCTAACTACTGACGTTTTGATGGAGTTTAAATCCAAATGGAAAAGGTCTAAATCCAAATGGAAAAGGTTAAATCCAAATGGAAAAGAACTAAACCTAAATGGAAAAAGTTTAACTCAATTCGGAAATGCTATATATCATGGAGAGCGAATGGATCGGTTCTGGGGGTTATATAAATTTATCTAATAGATGATACGTAGAAGATATATGTAAGATACGTATCTATAATGTCACAATGTGATGTCACTTTTTTTGGTTTTATTGTCAATAATGAATCTTTGGAATGAACCAAGACCTACCGATTAGCCTATCTTCCTGAGTAAGTACGTTTACAGTGTAGGTTTATTCATTGCTTCCCTTTAGAAGGTATCGGAAGCATTGTTTTCACTTTTCAAGGTTAAAATAAAGTCATCCAACATCAAAATTTCCACTCGCGTTTAGACCTTCCTGATTAATTTTGCTTATGTGTCTGTTAGTCCTTGTAACGGGCAAAACAATAAAACGTTATTGTCCCACATTTTCCATCCAAACTTGATAAAAGTTTCAGGGATTGTGTCGGTTGGAGTGTAGATGGTCCCCTATGAGGGTAGTGCAAATTACTTGGAGATTTGAGATTAGCTACTACCTATGCAATAGGAACAACTACTTATTTACAATCGGATTATGGATATGAAGAGGAAGCCATGTGCCAAACTCATTTAGCAGACGTTTTTTATTTCTAGAGTTGAATAGTATCTTTGTATTTTAGACGGGAATCTATACATCAATATCTTACTTCACAATAATGCTATGTCCAATATTATCGATTCAGGTTTTGGAATCGATGAATTCGTCAGGACAAGACAGTTCAAATGAAAACGGGCTGGTTTTTGGGAAACCATCGTGAACTGAATGTCCTTTACATTTGAAGGGTCACGGGGAAAAAGGATCAAACTCCATTTTTTGGCCGAATTGAGATAGGCACGCCATCGTGTAGCTTGGGAGCAGTAGAACCGAAGGGTTAATTTCACTTTGTGGAAGAAAGATCGCATTCATTATTTTTAAAGCTAAAACAAATTCGGGGCTCCGGGAAAAAGGATCAGATTTCGTGCGCCCGCAGGGAAGAAAGATCAGTCATTTAAAGACCCCTTCCCTCGCCTTCGCATGAGTTGTACGGCATCACACCAAAGATTCATCAAGCACAAAAGCTCCTATTGCTGAAGATACCAGACAGTTTTCACAACCCCTTCTACCTCGAAGAAGAAGACTTCAGTACCAAAAGCAGGTGTAACATTGGGAAACCTTCACAACGGCCCCGTACACATCGAAACCAGCAAAATCAAAAGATTTAAAAACACTTGTCAGTTTCTCGTCAACCCCGATGCTAACATTTTCTGATTCACTGTCTAACAGGTTGGGGAATGTAGGAGATGATGCAATTTCATATTGCGACGATCCTTTAGATGAATGATTTATTTATTGATTTTTTTTTTTGCCTTTTTGCAATTAATGTTTTGTACAAAACTATACCTAATTTGGAAAATAAAGCCACTTTTTGCCCATCATTTTTCTGGAGGTGACAGTAAGGTACCTACAAACCCTAGTAAATTTACTGAAGTGAATCACGAGATTTGAATATACAATATAAATTTATAATTTTAAATATTAACAATATAATTTTAAATAAACAATATAATTTTAGGTATTATGGTGACCGAAACGAGGATATTTGTGGGGAAAAAAGATCAAAGTCCTTACCTTGTTTGACATTTCTAATTATTTCTGGAATTTATCTTCGACCTACTCAATTTTCTTTCTTGTCACTTGAACATAATTAAATTCCTGGTCAGGTGGCCCAAACAGTTCTTTTTTTTTATGCATAGCGTCTGTCTGGAACGACTTCAAACTTTGTTTTTCGATTTTCTCGGAATTAGGAAAAGAGGAGTCTGATCCTTTTTCCCCGTGACCCTTCATTTGCTACATGTTGCCCTGACCAATCCATCGATATTTTTGGACATTGCGCCTTCGTGAGCTACGGGATTGATATAAAAAAACGTTCAGGGCCTACAATTCCACCTCCTGTCAATCTTGATACTAAATTACGATTATACGAAATCACTAGTTCTAACAAAAATCGTGCTCATTTTCTAACCGGTCTGTAAATTTAGGGAGGTACCGCTCTTGGCGTTACTTCGTGGGAACGAGTGGGTTTATGATAGTAGTAAGGAAAATTCAGCATCTTCCTTGGGGAAGCTGTTGAAAACTTTTGCCAACAGTTTTATGATGATTTATCCTTTATTATAAGTGTTCTTAGTTACTTTGTAGGTATTTGCGAAAAAGTGCATTCCTATGGACAAGTTCGTTAAGATGGTAGTCCAAGTATCTTTGATAAACTTCAATCTTCTACTTTCAGAAGTAAATATAAGGTATTCTTACGATTAATCAGAGTAGGAATGTATCTTTCTACTTTTCATAGGTCACGTACTACATGATGGGAAATTGTATTTGATCGTCATGACGTCATGCATAAATGGGAGGGTATATTACGATGAGATGAACATCGGTAGCTACCTACATGAATATGTCATTAGAAGTATGAATAAATTATTAGACAAAGAAAAAAGTATTTGGTTACTTCCTTGAAGTACACAAAAGACTGGGAAATGTTCCTCTCGTCACATGCAAGTAGTACGAATTCTGAACGTCGAATTACTCATTGAATCGAGTAGTGAATGTCGCCATTTCAAGTGCGGTGTCGTTCGCTAGGGTCGACCGACAAAAGAAAAGAGGAAATGCATTCGATGGTTGTTTCGATGACTATGAAACTATTCTACTTGTACCTGAACCTATTAATGTCGATTCCAGAAGCTGGCTTGGCAATAAACCACAAAACATGTTAATTCCGAAGACCTGTTAAAGTTTAGTTCATGCACCTGATCAAAATGCATTAAGTAGAAACAAAACGAGACGACTGCTTCAAAAATATATCGTGAAATCTTGGTTCGTGATACCTAATGTTCGAACCAGAATACCATAAGCAGAGGAAAAATTTGTACTGTAGAATAACTGAACTTATGCTACTTAAAATCAAGGGGTCACTGTCGAATAACGGCCTCTTGGATTTTATGAGGATGACAGGTAGAAATATTTGTTTCTGGTCTCTCCATAACCCTAATTGGACCATGGTGTCACTAGTGTCACCGAAAACATCTTAGCAATTCCACAGCTGTTCCAAGGTGTCACCAGATTAACTAGATTTAAATTGCAATTTAAAAATAAATGGACAGCTGAATTTTTCGAATCAATTTTTGTAAGTTATTAGAAGTCAAAATTTTATGTTATGAGAAAATTTTTGAAAAATTTGTCATCGATTTCCTCGGAAATTTCTGTCGTACCTAACTCTATTTTGAGACTTCCAATGGTTAACAAAAATTCTGCTGTCCATTAAATTTAAAATTAGAGTTCCTGAAATGTTTTCAGAGACACCGTGGTCCAATTAGGGTTAAAAATTATTAATAACATGAATGGGGTTTAATATCAAATCCGCAATTTGATTTTTCCCCCCCTTATCAACACTTATATCCTTGATTTATTTTTCCCTCTTCTCATCCAGTTAACTTGAATTCTCTTTTCAATACGTAACCATATTGTCTTCCTACCCCCTATCTGGGTCCCTACAAGAATCTTATTTTATTTTTTCTAATTAGAAGTTCTCTCGAATGATTTATTATGTATAATGTTAACCCATTTCCGGCCACTGATGCGTTTTTGCATTCATATTTATGATTTTTTTAAATATTGAAAATAGTGGTAAGTCTGCAGGAGAATTTTCTCTAGATCATACTGTTCCTAAACTTTTCAGAAAAAGTTTTATTTTGATGTTCAGGAGCTCAATGCAATTTTGGAAATTTTTTGAAAGGGAGGCCTGAGGGAAGAAATGAATTTTTTGAAGAGGGAGGCATGAGTATGGTGGCTTAAATTCGATTCTGGACGAGTGAGCTTTCTGGGCGATGAGTTGAAACATATTCCGGTCCATAAATAGACTTTTATATTCTATCAAAACCATGAACTGGATAAATCATATCGATTTGGAAAACTGAAGCCTCTCAAATCTCATTAAAAAGTAAAATTCATAAAATATTGAGTAAGTAAAATTGAAGTAAACAACCATTTCAGGTTGGATTTTCGTCCGACTGCCATTCCTGGAAAATATCGTGTATTTTTGCTCTCGATTGGGGAGCAAATGTTGCTTTATTTTGGCTGGCATTCTGTAAAACAGTTCATCCTCCTCTCCTCATTATTCAGTTATTTCTACCCTTGACTTGAAATGGGTTAATTGGGCGTGCCCGTAAATAAATGTCAATAATTTTAACCAAATATATTGATACTTTAACTAAAAAAACCTCTAGGACTTTCTCAAATAATAATATTTCTCATTGATAGATAATTTTTGTATCTCCTTCTTCCGCGGCGCAACAGTCCTCTACAGGACCTGGGCCTCAATTTTTGTATGCTGTTGGCTAATTCTGATGTTATTCCTTCAAGTATATTTTTTCAATGTGCCTAAAGTGGGAATCATCACCTTCAGGAGCTGCCGAATCACGTTGAAAACCCTAACGGTTAAATAATGGACGAATTCTGCTTCAAGAACAAATTTTTCTACCGGTCATCAATAAATAGAGACCACTTCGATAGCGACCTCTCAATTTCAGCCAGAACATTTATGATCATTTGAATGTGTAAAAAAAAAAACAATTATAAGGTTCTGTATCTAACATGCTGATCGTTCATTTTAACGTCAATACTAAGTAGGTATGTACCTAGAAAAATTGGAAACAAGAACAATCCGCTAACATTTTTGAAAATAATGTAGAAAGAAATGATTAGACGATGGATTCGTGTACAGTCATGCTAAATCAACCCGATTCCCAAAAAAATAAACTCTAAACACTACACTACAATATTGGTTGCCATCTAATTTCCCGTAGGACATAACAGGGTTTGATCATTCATTAGTTTCTTACCCGGAAATTGTAGTGCTTTTATTCTAGACGATAGGGTCGATGAAAGAACTTGTGTCGACTAGATAATGACTGAAACAGCTTGAGATAAACTAACAAGGATTAACGACTCTAACGCCTCAAGGTCGGTAAACCAGTAGCCAGCAAAGCTGAGGTGGAACAGACTCATGAGGTGTAGTGGAGGCTCAAGTGATGTGGTTTTATGAACGAGGAGACTTCAGTGGTGCAATTGGCGGACTGAAGTGAGCAACGATAAGCAGAAGACTAGCCTTCGCCAGAAATAATATTATTTGTTTCAAACTACTTGTGGCGTTTGGCAGGTGATAAGCAAATATAGATTTACGAAATTTCAAATAAAGCTAGCAGAAAATGGTAGTTTTTAGATGGCTAAGTACAGGGTGAGCCACGGAAACTTACTCATTTGAAAAAATCGCCGTTCGGCCTAGTGGGGTTGTAGAAGGGGGGAAAATGGCTCATTCGAAGGCGGAGCTCCTAAAGTTTTGTTACCTGTACGGTTGCCACCATACTTTGGACGAGTGAGCAACGGACGTTTGCCCTGGAAACCTTTTTTTCCAATGATCGGTCAGTTATTGCGACCCAACGAGCCCTCTGTGCGCGCTTCGAAATTCTTCCTTATGGAGCGGTTCCCGGTCGAAATTCGATTCTAACTTGGGCTACCACATTTCGGGAGACTGGAAGTGTTGCCAGAAACCGAACTGGACCTCAACGGACCTCCAGAACCCCAGAAAACGTTAAGCGAGTGAGGCTGTCGGTTTTGCGCTCCCCTCGTCGTTCAGCTCGCAAACAGGCAGCCGCTCTGGGGATTCCAGGCACAACTGTTAGACGGATTCTCCACGATGATCTTCAATTTCATCCCTATAAATTGGCTGTAGTGCAGGAATTGAGCGAAAGGGATTTAATCGCCTGCCAAACTGCATGTGGAGCACTGCTCGAAAACCTGCCCCATGACGCGATCGTTTTCTTCAGCAATGAGGCCCATTTTCACATTTCTGGCATTTTTTTTAATGGGGCTATTTAAAGTCAACTGTTTATAACGATCGTCCACGAACCCTAGAACACCTAAAAAACAACATTCGCCATTGCCGAAGTACCTACCCGTCGATATGCTGATCAGAGTGGAGAGAAACTTTAAAAATCGTTTGAACCAATGTTTAAACAATAGGGACCATAATTTGATGGATGTGATTTTTAAACCCATATGAAAAAATAAATTTAAGAGTTGTCCTTTAAAATAGATTAAAAAAATATAACGATATCTGCATCACTTTTTTTTTATTGACCTTTCAAATAAGTAAGTTTCCGTGGCTCACCCTGTACATCCCACCAAAGAACATGGGTAATTAGCCAAATCGGGGGAATTGATGGGAAAGCTTCTATCAGCATTTAGGCCTGACCTTCTTATTGGAAACTCATCCAATCAAATCAGACGTCACATTTCTCATAACTCAGGACTCAGACTCTACAAACCACAAGTTAACAATGCTGAAGAGCAAGAGACTTAAGACCATAAGGTACTTATAATGGATAGGCTCAAGCGATGTAGTTTTACGAACGTGGATTCAATCAATGGGTGGATTGAAGTAATCGAAGATAAGCTAGGAGGCAAGAAGGGCCTTTAATGACCAATACCAGAATTTGAACCCAAAGTGGAGCAGTATTAAAGGTAATGAATGTAAAGGGTTACCTAGTTCTTTTTGTTATAAGATTACTTTTATTCGCATTTTATTAGGCATTTCATTGGAGAATCCGTCGTAACCAGAGAGGATACATAGCCTTTCACTCGACAAGAGATAAGCTCTCTATCCCCTTCACCACTAGGGTTCGACTCTCTTTCTAATCCTTGACTTTTCCTTCACCCACAACATATACTCCTGCTCAAAATTAGGGCACCACCATCTATTTCTTCGTTTGTCCCCTTCTTTTTTCACTTATCGAGTTTTTGTCCATTTGCACACATTGTTTGCAAACCCAGAAAGAAAAAGGTAACCAAAAAAGGCACAAATTCGAGAAAAAAGATGTTTTTAATAAATTGAAGAAAAATGTACTTCTTGTGGAAAAATTATAAAAATTCGAAATGTGAAGAAAAAGGGTTGAATTAAGCCAGTTTAGCTTTTCAATACTTGGTATTACCTCCTCTAGCTCGGATGAGGGCTTGGAGCCTTCGAAAGATACCTCTGTTCATGCAGCTACAATAATGTTTTTAAAAAAGGATTATCGATTTGGATCGTGGTTGAATTTATTTTAACGTAAATGGAGTCTTGTTGTATTTTTTATTGTTTTTCAACCTAATTTGAAGTGAAGTGAATGAGTTTTTGTTCCAAAATTAAGGGACTACTTTCATTTTCTTTCCCCCTGACGTCACCGCCGCATCGTCGTCGACTTCCGACGCCATTACCCTCGTGTGCGCTCGCCACTTCATCACTTCTCTAGCCTTTTCCAAGTTTTAAATTCAATAATTTGACTGCAGGTCGCAGTATCCTGAGTCAAAATCAACGTAGTTTCCTGGTCTCAGCATCCAATATACTTCGAAACATCCCGAAGACGGAAAAACTACAAGAAGGCGACTTTTCATCATCTGGAGGTTACTTCAACTCCTTCAAGTTCTGGACACAAGGAGATTGTCCCGGAGTCTTCGGCAGCGCCAAGCAAACCGTCAAAATATTCAGGTTGGATGTATCTATAGTACTAGTATGTAGTACGAACGTAACCAGTACAGACTACCAATATTCGTTCATCCTCTCGGCGAACTCTCTGAATCGCGGAATTCCGGACGTCGCAGATCCCCTCATCGCAGCATTTAATTTGGAATTCACTAGTGATTTAGGGAAGCTACCTATAGGTTTTTCTTTATTTTATAATATAACAACCAGTCAGTGTGAGCTCCGATAATTTTCTTTTAATATACTTCTGGTGTGCAAAATTTGGTTGGCTAATTTCACCTATCACCCCTTTGCCCCAACAACCTCTAATGAAGTTTTGGATATCCTCCTGAGGGATATTGTCCAACTCCTCTTTCGCTGCTGTTTCCAGCTCCTGAAGATTGTCTGATGGTGGATCTCTGGCTCGAATTTTTCTTTTCACCATGTACCAAACATGCTCTATCGGATTCATGTCTTGGCTTCTTGTTGGCCAGTCCAGGAAACGAAATTTATAAGGGAAGAAGGAAAGAGACAAACGAAAAAATGGATGGTGGTACTCTAATTTTGAGCAGGAGTGTATAAATTGAATCTGACTGACTGACTTTAGGACTCTTTCGACTGCCGGTCTATGGTGTCCTTATTTGAAAGGCCCCTACTTTCGTTACCTACTCGCTTCCCTGGAATCAAACCTACGTAAACGATCCTGCGATTTCAAGTTTCTGAGACTAGATCAGAAGTCTTCTCACCCATAATTCTACATCAATCGAGTTCTACAAAGTGTTGAGTGCTGAAAATTCTAAACTGAAGGGAATGCAAAGGAGTCAAAACGTGGATCTTACCTTTTGCCATTCCTCGAAGAGCAGTTTGGTGTAATTCACGTAGATCAAGTGGCACCGAAGGGGAGCGTTGGTGCAGCCTTCCCTGCAACTACTCCAAGAACAGTTGCTCAGCCCCTCGGCGTATATGTGCTCCACGGCGACGCAGGTCACGGGCCTGTCCTCGTAGTCGGCCAGGATCGTCGAGATGGCCGGATCGACGACGAAGGGGATGAGGAACAGGAATGCGAAAACGGACAAAATCGCAGTCGTTCCGCAGCATAAGGAAGTGTAAAACTTCGTCTTCACTTTGAGACCTTCTACGTCCACGTTGACCATCAACTTCTTCACCACTCCTCCCAGAGTAAGCGGGGTGTCTTCACAGGTAGACATCGTCGATTTGCCGATAAACCTCTAATAGATATTCCCCCTAATTTCTTATTCACTTCACGCTAAAAACCAAAACTTCCGTCGTGCGATGCGAAACCGAATCATTTAACACAATTCGCGCTTTGAAACTAAACTCATGTCACTAGCGCGTGCGAATGTCTCACTAACCAGCGGTTACTTAAAACTGACACTTTATATTTGTACTCATCCAAAATAATAAGAGCTTGACGTTGAAAAGCCAAGCGACATTTTGTTTATCACAAAATGGAAGTCATTCGATAACTTTTGTTCAGCAGAAACAAACGAAATGAACGGATTCAGTCTTTAGTTAAATATTAGATAAAAAGTTCAATTAGACGCGTTCCCCTCCAAAGTTGGCAGTATTGTCTTGATGGTAGATGAATATAGGCAGCATACGCTATTTACATGGTATTCCTTTTGTATGTTTAATAGAAGCGTGCTTTCTAGAAAGAATAATATCTAAGAAGTGCAGATAGATGGATTTAGTGCTTCTAGAAACGAGTAGTAAGATCTCTCTAGATGGATGTCCCAAATGACGTTGGGCCTTTCGAGTTCTAGAAGAGTTGCCGTGCGCTTTCTTTTAGTAATCTTGTAATGAAAACACGTGCTGGTGCGTCGGGCTGTCCTGAAGGAGGGGAATGCCTGAAACAATACATACACAAATCATATTTTACGGTGGATTTTGAACATAATATAATATAATCAAAATTTCTAAACACAGTTTTGTAAACATGAGACACTAGACCTCACATTCCCGTCGCGACAGGAAACCCATAATTTGTGAAACAAATCAAAAAAACCAACAGTAGGTTGAACTTACAGCTTTTCTTAATCAAGTTTCCCTTTTTTGATAGACTTCTATACGATAATTTCAACCAGTAGACTGTCAACAATAGGAATACCAAGCTGGTATATTTCATTAGGGGTGATTCTAACCTACCCATGGGTCCCTTCTCCAAACTCAGCGGTTTCCTTGGAGACTATTACGCATTTCTGTAGCAGAGAGCACCGTTTTTTAAAAAATATTATTGGGACGGGGCAAGCCCTTAGTCACTTAGACCATAAGTTTGATCTATTGTGACAGGATTCCCTTTTTTTCCACTTAAGTGCCCGTTTGAAAACCTCTTCTTTCACAAAGTGAAGAAGTTTTTCGGGCGCCACATACACTACACTTTTTGGGCGTATACCAATAGAGAAAGTTATTTTTTAACCGTCAGGGTTGTGTAAACAAGACATGTAATTGTTTAGTTAGTTGAAAAACTTTAAATAAAAAAAATAATAGGTCTCCAAAAACATTTCTTAACTAAATTTTTTTTAAACTTGTTAAGTTACATATTTTTGAAAAATCAGTCTAAGTTATAATAAATTTCAGTCTTATATTAAATTGCAGCGCTGTCATTGAGATAAATGCTTAGATACTACAACAAAGCTACGAGTAATTATAAGCTTCGAAACTTTTGACAGCTGACTGAGTAAAATAGGTAAATCACATTTTCAAAAAGTTTTCAAAACTCTCATTTTTTCAAGTTTTCAAAACTCTCATTCATAAAGTAATTGTAAAAAAAGACCATCCAAACCCCAAATTCGGACTAGAAAAGTAGCCCACCTGCGCTTGAAAAATCTGGCTAGAGAGACCTTCATCAAATAAATCTTTAGGACTCCAATTTTTCAAAAAATCCACATCCGCTGGTTTATTACTGACGCAGAAGTCCCAGTCAAATACTTTCACCTCATACTTGTTGGGTTTACTTGGAATATATTGCTTGAAACTTGAATATATTGGTGTGTGACAAATACCAATTGAGTTTGTTCCAAGTGAAAAAATAACTTTTGAAAAAAATTACACAAAGGGTGGCATGTATGTGACAAATACAACGTACCGTTATCTCGATTGGGGTTCAAAGGACAGCGGCTTCAGGGCAATTAAGGGACTCCTCACATTGCTAGAGAAGAATCGGAGAGGAGACGCCCTCCATCCACCACTTGGGTGATGCTTGACAGGCGACTGAAGAGAGACATGTATGCCTCACATACACGCCACTAACGGAAGGTTAAAGGATTCTCAGGAGGGCGATGAACCAAAGAATGGACAGAAAGAGATGGGGAAGACCCAGAAGGCGATGGGTGTGCGATGTGGAAGACGAATTAAGGACAATGCAAGTAAGGAACTGGAGAAGAGAGCCGAAGGATCGAGTACGATGGAGAAATATTGTTGGGGAGGCCAAGGCTCACAATGGGCTGTTGCGCCGAAACAAGAAGTTAGGTTAGGGTATTAACATGTATAGATTCTACACATTGCTACGATAAAAACTGACCCATTTACCAACTGCTAAAGGTGCCACAGTGCTCCCTGATTGAAGATATTACCTAACAAGAATAAAAAACTCGTGGGTCTCAATAACATAAACAAGTCCTTGGTGAGGCGGAAACTGAACTAAATAGACAAAAAATATAAATAGGAAAGAGCCAAATGTATCGATTCCCCATTGAAAATAATTCAGCGTTCTAGACCGCGATATCCAAATAGCCCGATCGATACCCACCGCGATTCGTCTGGGTGGCGTTCCAATTCACTACAACAGAATTATAGCCTTCTCGGAATACTTTCAGACAGGTTTTCATACTCATCCATTAATAGGTAGGTAGGTACGATCGTCTGTTTATAAGCTTCCGTTAAAATGTAAAAAACTGACTTACTAGATGAAACGCTCAGATTTTTATATCATGATTATTTCAATAACCATCCGACTAACCGTTGATTATCATCAAATGCTTGCATAAAATATGAGTAAGTAAAATGCTTCTTGCATGAGGTTTCAACGGAAGAGTTTAAAATGATCCTACCAACTACAGTCACCCTTTACAAGGTTCCGGTTCCACCCATCCGGGAATATGTCTTCACCGTATGCAGAGCTTAAATACCGGATGGAAAGGGCACAGAACAAATTTTTAATATACGTAGCCTTCAAGCTAGATATCCCTTCAGCGGATGTTAACTATGAGGTTATGCAAAGTTAGGGCTGAACACTGTATGGTCACGATTTGTAGAGAATGATGCCATCCCTATGGAAGCTAAATTTACTGTTTTCAAATCTGTTAGTAGGTCAATGATGTGTTCACAAACAAGTGGAAATGTTACTGAAATTTTTTATTAAAAAACTGTTCTGCTTACCCAAAAATACTCCAGATTATATGGTTTATTTGGAAAGTAGAGCAAATGTACAATTATACGTTTAACCTTCGCTTAAATTATATTGTTAAAGTATTGCAATGCCTGACTTCAAGGTATACAAACGTGATTGCTCGGGAAGTTATTAGAAAGAAAGTTTCGTGGATGGCAGCCTGGAAGGAGCTTGCTGATAGGTATGATGTGGAATTGAACATAAGTCCCTATGAGCCCAAACTTATTTTGCAACAAATGAACTTCGTATTGGAGTTGGAAAAGAATAAATTTATAGAATCCTGTAAAGAGAGAGCATTGGCAGCCCGTTTCCATAAAGTTTACCAAAATCTGGGTCCTCCGAACTATACAGGGTGTAAGCCTAACTGGTCTGCCATACGGTACCAGTCGATTCTACAACTAATTTGCAACAAAAAATGTCCCTTAGCGATTTTTTTTTAAACCCTTCGTTTTCGAGTTATTTTAACTTTAAACTTTTTTTTCGTGATTTTGACCTTATGTCATTAAATTGGTCATAACTCCGTTAATTAGCTGTGTAAATTACAATTTGAGCATACCGTTGGAAAGAGCATTAAATTTCCTATCGGATAGATGCCTTAACTTTTTTTTTGAGTCAAGGTTTGAGACATGAAAACTTCCTCTAAAAAGAGAATTATACGTAATTTTGGAAACCTCGCATTTTTTCAATCTCATATTGAACTACGAGAACCCATACTTTTTCAAGATGCAAGAACAGTAAAAACTGCGCCAGAATTTCAGCTTTCCAACGGTATAATCAAAACATATTCTACAACCGAATTTAGGGGAGAAATTTGTGTTTGAACGCAGAAAAACGTGGATTTTTTCAACGAAATCTGCGCTCTGGCCTCCTGTTTCCGGAGGCCTCGCGGTTTACTGCGGCGCCCGCCCACCCACTGCTGTCGTCCGACTAGGCGGAGCGCAGATTTCGTTGAAAAAATGCACGTTTTTCCGCGTTCAAACCCGAATTTCTTCCCTAAATACGGTTGTAGAATATGTTTTGATTATACCATTGGAAAGCTGAGATTCTGGCGCAGTTTTCACTGTTCTTGCATCTTGAAAAAGTATGGGTTCTCGTAGTTCAATTTGAGATTGAAAGAATGCGAGGTTTCCAAAATTACGTAAAATTCTCTTTTTAGAGGACGTTTTCATGTCTCAAACCTTGATTCAAAAAAAAGTTAAGGCATCTATCCGATAGGAAATTTAATGCTCTTTCAACGGTATGCTCAAATTGTAATTTACACAGCTAATTAACGGAGTTATGACCAATTTAATGACATAAGGTCAAAATCACGAAAAAAAAGTTTAAAGTTAAAATAACTCGAAAACGAAGGGTTTAAAAAAAATCGCTAAGGGACATTTTTTGTTGCAAATTAGTTGTAGAATCGACTGGTACCGTATGGCAGACCAGTTAGGCTTACACCCTGTATAAGGGAAGTTAGCCTTAGTCATCTGGCCATTAAAAATATTTGTAGAGCACGTTGCGAAATGCTAAATTTGAATTTTAAACCATGGATCACGGATCGTGTATTTACGTGTCCTCTGTGTAATTCGGGAGATGATGAGACGGTGGTCCATTTTTTAGCTCACTGTCATATTTTGAGAGGAATTCGCAGAGCTCAGTTCGGCTCCTAATATTTAACTGATGAGGAGGCATTCGAATATTTGAATGGAAAAGACTGGTTGGCCCTAGGTTGGTTCATTATAAGGGCGCTGAAGTACCGAAAGGTTTTGGTGGATGAATGGAAATTTTAATTAGGTATTATGTAATAATGGATTAAATTAATTTAATGTGAAACCATAATCAATCCAGTGCCAAATAATGCAGATTGGCCCAATCAGTAGGTAATGAACGTGATAGTTTAATTTTTGCATGTCAACATCACATGTGTCAACTAACCAAAACGATTGTGTTAAGGCTATTTTTATTATAATTATTTTGTTACATATTTATTTTGTCCGAACCCCGGCTCACAGCTCGGTGCTACAGCCGTATAATGTTTTGTTTAATGTTATTAAGTTTTATGTACATTTATTTGAATAAAGCATTTCAAAATTCAAATTCAAATTCTATGAGGTTGTGCGACAAAAGTGCCACCTGCAGTCCCTCGAACCTGCAGTCGCACTACCGCCTTTTCACTTTTACTGTTCCACGTTCCCTTCTCTACAACAAACTACCAGACACATCGACCACCACATAGAATCCTCCGCAGTGCAAATCTCTTCCAGACTCTCAACCTCCACTTGGATCTTTTCATTCCACCCTCTCCACCTTAAATATATTGGGAAATTCGTCGCCGCGTAGCTTATATTTAAACTTGTATTTTGTTTTCTCTATTGTAAAACTTGTATTATTTTTATTTGTTTCGAAAATCGCCTTCTTTCAGGAATTGAAATAATGTGACATAATACAGTAATAAAGTAACTTGCAGTTATTCGGTAAGGACAGAAATTATTGCTCCGTTTCCTATTATAACAATGCCCTTTTCCATAAACATAACCGCAATTTTTGGTACATCCGAAATATTATACACGCGAAATTGAGGATGCCGAAGAAGTTCCCTCTCTGCGCGTTATAATCGAAGTTTTGAAAATGATTCACGGACTTTGAAGTACCTGTCTGAAAAATGGATTGAGATATTCCCGAAATCGTTCATAGAGGTTATTAGGTCCGTTCTGAAATCGACGAAAAGGCGCGATGAATAAGTGAAGGGATTCCATTCATACCTCGATCGTTGCACGGCCTATCTCAAACCAAAGACTATTCACAGGTCCCCTCAACGAAGTTATTCTCGTACGTGAATGGACGAACGTTCGTATCTGCACGTTGCTATGAACCTCGTACGTAGTGGTATACTTAATGACCTTGAAGGAAAGTGACCTATTGAACATAAAAATCGTACTTTTCGGAACAAATTACCTATTTTTGAATAGCTGTATCTCTGTAATTACACAATCTACAAGATGGTCTCAAACTGTAGCGATTTAACCTGATTCAAAAAGTTAATGGGCATAAATGATTGAAATGATCATTGTTTGGAAATTACAGTTAAGGAACTAACAAAAGTGCCAACATTTTACGGTTTTATATTAAAAACACAGGCACAACGTCAGTAGTAAAGTGTTGACAATTTGGGGATGAACCATTCTTAGGGGTCCTAACAACATACAGGGTGTTCAAAATCTGTCATTCAAAACTAATGTCTGTTCTTCTTATTATTTTACCGATTAGTACGTGTCGTTGGCTGACATATTCTGGGCATTCCATAATTAGATGTTTCAATTTTCCATTTGGATTTCCACATTTGTCACATTCTGGAGAGTCTTTTTGTCCGATTTTATACAGGTAGGCATCGCACAACCCATGATCAATTCTCAAGCGAAATATCGAGCGGCCCACTGATTTATGTACATTTTTTCGTGCAAACCAAGGAGATCGGGGTGGATGTGGTTGTATCATTTTATATGATTGACCGCTGTTGGACCGAACGAATTGATCATTCCACTTTTCATAATATAGATTTTTGGTTTATTATTTTCAATAATAAGCCTTTGGAATCGAGCAAGAAAAAAAAAATTTTAACCCCCCCTCAAAATTTGATGTTTTACGTTTCAAGGTACGTAGAATCCGAAAATCGAATAAAAAAATTTCCGTCCGTCCGCCGTACGCGGCACTTTTCTTAGTTACCATGGACCGATTTCGATGAAATTTGGTATATGGGCTCCATTTGGGGTCTAGTTGTGCCGCGAAGCTTTTGGTTGATGTAGGTCACTTCTAAGGGGTGAAAATTAAGGGTTGAAATTTTCAAGAGTGCCCTAGCTCAAAAACTCTCGAAATAAAGGTATCGTTTTTTCACTAATTTTAAATAGTACTGAATTTTAAAAAATTTTTGAGACCACCCGGAGCTCTGTAGGGCAAACCGTTCAGTCCCTACGAGTACTTGAAGGTTTTCCTTCGATAAAACAGAATCATGAGTGTGAATCGCAAAAGAGGTCTAATCTCCGTTGAAATTTTTTCTGACTAAAATGCGATCGCTGTTCATTTCTTCGATTTGACAGTTTTGCCTTCTGCGTAACCAGTAATCAAATTTCCATAATCAAAAGTCAATGGAGAATACTGAAGGCGCCTGAGTGGTCACTGATCAGCTGAGTGAGCTCCAAGGCCATTTCCTCTCCTGTTGAACGCAGGAATCTGAAATTTGAGGGGGCGGGTCAATTGAGAATGCTGAAGGCGCCTGAGTGGTCACTGATCAGCTGAGTGAGCTCCAAGGCCATTTCCTCTCCTGTTGAACGCAGGAAGCTGAAATTTTAGAGGGCAGGTCAATGGAGATTGCTGAAGGTGCCTGAGTGGTCACTGATCAGCTGAGTGAGCTCCAAGGCCATTTCCTCTCCTGTTGAACGCAGGAATCTGAAATTTGAGGGGGCGGGTCAATTGAGAATGCTGAAGGCGCCTGAGTGGTCACTGATCAGCTGAGTGAGCTCCAAGGCCATTTCCTCTCCTGTTGAACGCAGGAATCTGAAATTTGAGGGGGCGGGTCAATTGAGAATGCTGAAGGCGCCTGAGTGGTCACTGATCAGCTGAGTGAGCTCCAAGGCCATTTCCTCTCCTGTTGAACGCAGGAAGCTGAAATTTTAGAGGGCGGGTCAATGGAGATTGCTGAAGGTACCTGAGTGGTCACTGATCAGCTGAGTGAGCTCCAAGGCCATTTTCTCTCCTGTTGAACGCAGGAACCTGAAATTTGAGAGGCAGGGTCAATGGAGATTGCTGAAGGCGCCTGAGTGGTAACTGATCAGCTGAGTGAGCTCCAAGGCCATTTCCTCTCCTGTTGGACGCAGGAACCTGAAATTCGAGAGGGCGGGTCAATGGAGAATGCTGAAGGCGCCTGAGTGGTCACTGATCAGTTGAGTGAGCTCCAAGGCCATTTCCTCTCCTGTTGAACGCAGGAAGCTGAAATTTTAGAGGCAGGGTCAAAGGAGAATGCTGAAGGCGCATGAGTGGTCACTGATCAGCTGAGTGAGCTCCAAGGCCATTTCCTCTCCTGTTGAACGCAGGAAGCTGAAATTTGAGAGGGCGGGTCAATGGAGAATACAGATGGTGGTAGGTGCTATTGATGGAGAACCAGTGATCTATACAGAAGGGTGATCTATACAGAAAATAATAAACCTTTGAGCAATGATTTGCAGCGTTTTTAAATGTATCTACCATCATAGGTGCTTCTAGTTCTGTTCCTGAAGTCGCACCTTCTTTTGCCAGAACGACCGCTTGCTCATTAAGGATCAGTTCAGCATAAGCTTTCACCCAGATGAATATGATCTCCTGGTTGTTAACTTGACATGTTTTCAATAATTGGAGTAGACGGGCGATCAATCCGTTCTTAGCTCTTCGAAAACCAATTGTTTTAAGGACTTGTAAAGAGCTTAAAGAATCAGAACATATTAAGTATGGTCTAGTAATGGTCTCTTGTCTTATAACGAATTCTATAGCTTTAATGATCGCATGTATTTCCGCGTTATAAGATGATGTTGTGGAGGGTAGCTTGAATTTTTCGCTGTATTTGGTACGTGTTAACAATAAATAGCCTGTTTAATTTCCAGATTTTGATCCATCCGTGAAAATAATTAAGGCATTTGTCCACTCATTGCATAATATGAAGTTGTAAAATTTTTCATTTATATCCAAACGTTCTTGGGTTCTATAAGTGAACAATTTCATCCTAACATGTACTACCAATCCTTCATAATTCAATAGAAATGGACTTGGTTTGTCAGTACAATGGAGTCTGGAATAATCTACATCTGTTATAAATAATAAATGGAATAATCTACTGTTATAAATCCTGTTATGACCATGTAAATTCAAGGAGGATATCGTTGATGTGAGGATACCGTTGGAAAGAGCGTTAAATTCCCAAGCTACCTAGTGCAAAACTAAAATATTTTAGCAATAAAACATTTTCAAAAAATCAAGTCAAAAAACAAATTTAGCTAATTTAAAAAATTCAGTTTTTTTCGCGTTCCAACACAAATTTTTGTAACAAGTTCCACGTAAAAAATGAAAATTATTAGACCGTTGAAAAGCTGAGATTTTGGCGCAGTTTTTACCGGTCTTGCATCTTGAAAAAAAAGAGATAATTCTGGATTAAAGAAACACGAGGTTTCTCAAATAAGGTAAAATTTCCTTTTCAGAGTGCTTTTTCATGACTCAAAACTTGACTCAAGAAAAGGTTCATCGGATAGGAAATATAATGCTCTTTCCAACGGTTTCCTCAAATTTGATTTTAAACAGCAAATTAAGAGGGTTATGACCGATTAAGTAAAATAAGGACAAAATGAGGAAAACAATTTCAAAAAAAAAAAAACTTGGAAAAAGGGAATAAAATTTTAAGAGAAATTTTTTGTTGAAACTTATTTACGTAATATATTGCAGTATTCTAGAGAACCTTGCTTCATAGCTACCGATGTGTAGCTATGATTTTGTTTACTGGTATCGCGTTGCATTTCTTGAGGGAAAAACTCTGCAAATTATTACACAATGGTTTACTATTTTTCTATATAGATCACTCGTCTGCAAAGCCACCAACCATCCAAATTGAAGAAAAACATCGATCGCATCTCGGTCAGCTAAACTTTGAACGGAGATTAGGCCTCTTTTGCGATTCACACACGTGTTTCTGATTTATCGTACGTAAAACCTTTAAATTCTTGTAGGGAGCGAACGGTTTGTCCTACAGAGCTCCGCGTGGTCTCAAAAAATTCTATAGGATCTTAAATTGAAGGAAAAACAATACCTTTATATCAAAATTTTGTGAGTTAGGGCGTTTTCAAAATTTCAAAATCCATTTTGGAACCCTTAGAACTGACCTACATCAACCAAAATCTTCAAGGCACAACTAGACCCAAAATGGAGCCTACATACCAAATTTCATCAAAATCGGTCAATGCTAAGTGGCAAAAGTGCCGCGGACGGCGGACGGACGGCCAAATTTTTATTCGATTTTTGGATTCTACGTACCTTGAAACGTAAACCATCAAATTTTGAGGGGGTGTTAAAAATTTTATTTTTCTTGGTTGATTCCAAAGGTTCATTATTGAAAATAATAAACCAAAATAGTGTCGCGGAAAATTCCTTGACCCCCAGCCAAAAGACATATCTATGTCAATTAGTTGTAGAATTGACTTCTGCAGTATGGCAGACCTGTTTGGCTTACACCTTGTATAATATACAAGGTAACATATACAAGGTATAATATACAAGTATAACATATTATGTTATGTCAATTATATTTTATATAAGGATGCCAAACTGCCCAACTTGGTTTATCTTAAGAAATGTCACGCTTACTCGAGAATGACCAAATTATGGCTGAGGTTGGATTTACGTTGTATTTGGGAATCCTATTAATAAGCAATCTGACCTATCTGATACAAATGAACCCGTTTTGTGACATTTTCGGCCATTTTCACTTTTTTTTATTTTCTGGGTTTCCATACTTGGTTGCGTCGATTGCGATTAAAAAGGACCTCGTATCATTGGCGCTTCTCATAGAAAAAACAGGTTGAAATTTCCGATGTCTTTTGAAAGGGGCTATGTGAGCCACATAACCCCTTTCAAAAAAGAACTTACTCACTCGCTATGTGGTCGACGAGGAGTTTCGAGACTCAAATAATAAACTGTCAGGTTGGTTTATAATAATTAATATGAATAATTAATAATAATAAATGTAAAGAGAGGGGGTTAATTTTTGTTTCTTGGTTGATTCCTAAGCTTTGTTATTGAAAATAATTAACCGAAATCACTTCCTTTTGAATCTCCACCTCGCCCTAACTAAGACAACATTCCAAGTGGGTGTGGCACATAGCTTCCTCGTATCCATAACACAACTGTATAGATGACCAGATGCATAGTAGTTACTCTCAAAATATCAATCTCTAAGTACCTTTCACTACCCTCATAGGGAAAATTTCATCAAAATCGGATGAGAAATGTAGAAGTTATGGCTGTGGAAAGGATTTCATGACAGACAGACTGACACGGAACCAAAATTGTTCAGGAAGGTCTGAAACGTGAAATGCGAGAGGAAATTTTGATTTTGGTTGATTGGATTTTCATTTTGAATAAACTGATCATATACATCTTTTATGTTATGATGTTTAATGTAAATATTTTGATCAAAATATGTTTCATTCAATGAATAATATTTAAATTATTTCAGTCCTGAAAAATCGATTTTTTTAAAGGGGTATGTGAGAGCATTTCAAATTGCAATTTGATACACTTCCCCTTGCTGAAAAAATTTGAAAAATTCTGGAGGATTGTGGAGTAATTAGCTGTGTTGGAATATTTCAAAAAATTGGATGTTTTGATCGTTTTGACGACTTGGGACAGTTCTAAAAATTGTATAGAATCTTAAATTGAAGGAAAAACAATAGGAAAACTCGTACCTTAATATCAAGATTTTTTTGAGTTAGGGCGTTTTCAAAATTTCAAAATTCATTTTTGAACCCTTAGAAGTGACCTACATACCAAAATCTTCGGAGCTCAACTGGACCCCAAATGGAGCCTACATACCAAATTTCATCAAAATCGGTCAATGCTAAGTGGCAAAAGTGCCGCGTATGGCGGACGGACGGCCAAATTTTTATTCGATTTTTGGATTCTACGTACCTTGAAACGTAAGCCATCAAATTTTGAGGGGGTGTTAAAAATTTTATTTTTCTTGGTTGATTCCAAAGGTTCATTATTGAAAATAATAAACCAAATTAGTGTCGCGGAAAATTCCTTGACCCCCAGCCAAAAGACATATCTATGTCAATTAGTTGTAGAATTGACTTCTGCAGTATGGCAGACCTGTTTGGCTTACACCTTGTATATGTTAGGTCAATTTTATTGCATATAAGGATGCCAAACTGCCCAACTTGGTTTATCTTAAGAAATGTCACGCTTACTCGAGAATGACCTCATTATAGCTGAGGTTGGATTTACGTTGTATTTGGGAATCCTATTAATAAGCAATCTGACCTATCTGATACAAATGAACCCGTTTTGTGACATTTTCGGCCATTTTCACTTTTTTTTATTTTCTGGGTTTCCATACTTGGTTGCGTCGATTGCGATTAAAAGGAACCTCGTATCATTGACGCTTCCCATAGATAAAACAGGTTGAAATTTCCGATGTCTTTTGAAAGGGGCTATGTGAGTCACATAACCCCTTTCAAAAAAGAACTTACTCACTCGCTATGTGGTCGACGAGGAGTTTCGAGACTCAAATAATAAACTGTCAGGTTGGTTTATAATAATTAATAATAATAAATGTAAAGAGAGGGGGTTAATTTTTGTTTCTTGGTTGATTCCTAAGCTTTGTTATTGAAAATAATTAACCGAAATCACTTTCTTTTGAATCTCCACCTCGCCCTAACTAAGACAACATTCCAAGTGGGTGTGGCACATAGCTTCCTCGTATCCATAACACAACTGTATAGATGACCAGATGCATAGTAGTTACTCTCAAAATATCAATCTCTAAGTACCTTTCACTACCCTCATAGGGAATATTCCATTTCTGAAAATGTCATCAAAATCGGATGAGAAATGTAGAAGTTATGGCTGTGGAAAGGATTTCATGACAGACAGACTGACACGGAACCAAAATTGTTCAAGAAGGTCTGAAACGTGAAACGCGAGTGGAAATTTTGATTTTGATTGATTGGATTTTAATTTTGAATAAACTGATCATATACATCTTTTATGTTATGATGTTTAATGTAAATATTTTGATCAAAATATGTTTCATTCAATGAATAATATTTAAATTATTTCAGTCCTGAAAAATCGATTTTTTTAAAGGGGTATGTGAGAGCACTTCAAATTGCAATTTGATACACTTCCCCTTGCTGAAAAAATTTGAAAAATTCTGGAGGATTGTGGAGTAATTAGCTGTGTTGGAATATTTAAAAAAATTGGATGTTTTGATCGTTTTGACGACTTGGGGCAGTTCTAAAAATTCTATAGAATCTTAAATTGAAGGAAAAACAATACCTTAATATCAAAATTTTTTTGAGTTAGGGCGTTTTCAAAATTTCAAAATTCATTTTTGAACCCTTAGAAGTGACCTACATTAACCAAAATCTTCGGGGCACAACTAGACCCCAAATGGAGCCTTCATACCAAAATCTTCGGAGCACAACTAGACCCCAAATGGAGCCTACATACCAAATTTCATCAAAATCGGTCAATGCTAAGTGGCAAAAGTGCCGCGTACGGCGGACGGACGGCCAAATGTTTATTCGATTTTTGGATTCTACGTACCTTGAAACTTAAACCATCAAATTTTGAGGGGGTGTTAAACATTTTTTTTCTTGGTCGATTCCAAAGGTTCATTATCGAAAATAATAAACGAAAAGAACCACGACAATCGGTTGAGAACTGAGGCCTGGGCAGAGTACACAAGATTTTGTCACACACACACACATAGACATTCACCTATGGTTTTTTCGCGGATTTGGATTCAGAATGGTCTAAAAGGGATTACTGTGTGGTTATTTTTTTTTCTGTTGAGTGTTGTCCTCCTTCACCCCAGATCGATCGCATAAGGACGCCCAAGTCTTACTGTGGGACGTCCTAAAAACGGGTTCAAATACAGATCGAATGTAGATAAAATGGATTGAATTTGTGGCTTACGTGACGGATCTCAGAGAGCCATCGCGTGATCGCCTCCTCCCGTGTCGCCGTCCGCGTTCTCCTTGCCGTCTTTCTGGGCGGTGATGATGTCGCTCAACTTCTTGATGCGCATTTTGGAGTCGTCGCCCACCACGATGGTCTTCTGGCAGATGATGAGGGTGAGGCAGGAGACGATGAACAGGACGGACGGGACGATGGATGCCAACAAGAATTCCTTGTAAGTCGCTTCCAAATTGAACCTCGCGACCACAACGTCCACGTTTTGTTCGGCGTAGAAACACGGGAACCTCCCGCGGGCGTTGTGATCCGTGCCATCTTTGCCGTACTCACGAAGGAATTCCTTGCACTCGTCTCGCAGAGTGTTCACGCAACCTTCCATGTTGATGAGAAGTTTGCTCTCGTTGGCAATCAGCAGGTCGATCTCAGGTGGCGCCACCACTCCCGTGTCGTCGAGGAGTTTGGTGTTCGTCACGCTCAAGTAGCTCAAATAAGTGAAATTAGTCAAATCACTCAACAACGTCTTATCCAACAACGTCCCGTTAATACAATCCACAGCGTCAATCGTCTCCGACGTATTTTCTATATTATAACACGACATCATCAAAATATTGTTTTGACTTTCGTTCCAAATTTCGATATCTGTCCCAGTACTAGTCCCTGTCACAAACGCACGATGACACTGAGATAAGTACACTTTATCACCACTTAACAAAATCGCGTTTTTATTTCTGGTGGGGATATCGAGACACCGCCTGTCGCAGTTGTACGGCGTGCGAATCCGCTCGCAAGTCCCTCGAACACAATTTTGCAACCCGTCCATTTCTATGCAGTTGATTTTACCACGGCGACCGGAACATTTTAGGGGCGGATCCACGTTTTTGAAAATGCACTCGAATGCATCCGTGATGTTTATGCACATGCCGAGGGTGCAGTTGAAAGTTCCCGTCAGGTTTCTGCATTCGTCCGCGATGCAACGGTACTTCTTGGCGTTTTCTTGGTCGATCCCGTAACACGTTTTGTTCGCGGTATTCGTGCAGTTGGCGAGGTGGATCGTCGAGCCGTTTCTGCGGAGGTTGACGTAGATTTGGATGCACGAGCCGCTCGTTTTGCTGAGGCACCATTCGCCGCAAGACCCCCAGTCGCAGGTGTCCGTGGTGACTGCCCTGGTGGTGGTGCACATCACCGGGTCGCTCACCATGCCCGACTGGAAGGCTCTCATATACGGCATGTAAATGGCCACTGACAGGTACACCAGGGCGACGCAGCTCAAAACAGCCGTCATCTGACACATGCAGATCGTCCCGCATATCTTGGTGTTCTGCGGCGGCACCACCAAATCTTCTATCGGGATTTTCTTTTGTTTCGGCATTTCAACGTTGCTAGCAAACAAACATGTCTACGAGTATCGTTTGTACCTAATTTTGCTCCTCGACACCGCCTTTCGCAAAACTTACCGATATCAGCTTCTCAATTCGCTGTAAAAATCCGATGTTTCTTGAATAAGCAGGGCAAATTCGCTTCTTTGGCGCCGTGGTGTCGATGTCATATCATTCAAATTCCACAACCATCAACGAACGACACAGTTTTCGAGTATCACTGACAAATCGCAGAAAAAACATCCCGCATCTCACTGATTACTTATTTATCAGAAATTTTCAATGTTGCCTTTATGAAAAGTGTGAATGGACTGCATCTTGGCTGCTGGATCGATATCCCTAGGGGCTTCTGAGCCTGCGCCGCCCGACCCCCGCGCCACCGCAGGCCTCCGACCCACTTGATAACCTTTCCACACTACAGCAGTCTGGCCTTCATTATGGCCATTTATCTCGATACTCTGATCTGAGCGACTGATTTTTCCATACACGCGACACACCCCGTGTAGTTCTTCACGGTCAGTGTATTGATTGACCCGATTGATTGGTTTTTGGCACTGGTGACCAAATTCAACCACCCTTGAGTGACTCAAACCTTTTGGTTTATTATTTTCAATAATGAACCTTTGGAATCGACCAAGAAAAAAAAATTTAACACCCCCTCAAAATTTGATGGTTTACGTTTCAAGGTACGTAGAATCCAAAAACGCTGCAAATTATTACACAATGGTTTATTATTTTTCTATATAGATCACTCGTCTACAACATCACCAACCATCCAATATGAAAAAAAAAAAAATCAAAAAAATCAAAAAAAAATCACCAACTATCGATCACATTTCGGTCAGCTCTAATTTGAACGGAGATTAGGCCTCTTTTGCGATTCACACTCGTGTTTTGATTTATATATATATATATTTCAATATAAACCCTCAAATTTTTGTAGGGAGCGAACGGTTTGTCCTACAGAGCTCCGCGTGGTCTCAAAAAATTCTAAAAATTCTATAGAATCCAAAATTGAAGGAAAAACAATACCTTTATATCAAAATTTTTTGAGTTAGGGCGTTTTCAAAATTTCAAAATTGATTTTGGAACCCTTAGAAGTGACCTACATCAACCAAAAGCTTCGGGGCACAACTAGACCCCAAATGGAGCCTACATACCAAATTTCATCAAAATCGGTCAATGCTAAGTGGCAAAAGTGCCGCGTACGGCGTACGGCGGACGGACGGCCAAATTTTTATTCGATTTTTGGATTCTACGTACCTTGAAACGTAAACCATCAAATTTTGAGGGGGTGTTACAATTTTTTTTTCTTGGTCGATTCCAAAGGTTCATTATTGAAAATAATAAACCAAAATCGAATAAAAATTTGGCCGTCCGTCCGCCGTACGCGGCACTTTTGCCACTTAGCATTGACCGATTTTGATGAAATTTGGTATGTAGGCTCCATTTGGGGTCTAGTTGTGCCCCGAAGCTGTTGGTTGATGTAGGTCACTCCTAAGGGTTCCAAAATCAATTTTGAAATTTTGAAAACGCCCTAACTCAAAACATTTTGATATAAAGGTATTGTTTTTCCTTCAATTTAAGATTCTATAGAATTTTTAAAATTTTTTGAGACCACCCGGAGCTCTGTAGGACAAACCGTTCGCTCACTACGAGAATTTAAAGTTTGGACGTACGATAAATCAGAAACACGAGTGTGAATCGCAAAGAGGCCTAATCTCCGTTCAAATTAAATCTGAACGAAATGCGATCGATGTTTTTCTTCATGTTGGATGGTTGGTGGCTTTGCAGACGAGTGATCTATATAGAAAAATAAAAAATAATAAACCAGTGTGTAATAATTTGCAGCGTTTTCTTATAGAACTCAAAATCATCTGCTAGGGATGGAAGAAAATAGAAACGTTCGACTCCCATAAAACCCCACCATTAGTTATCATTATTACAATTCTATTCGTTCCTAGATATTTACTTTCCAAACGCTAATAAAAACGGAGTTGAGTAGAATGTTGTCTATTTCCACGAAAATAATGAGTTACAAGTTAAATCGATTTCGACGGTTAGGTCATCATCAGTAACAAACAATAACTGAGGGTACATCACAAAGAGCATAGCTTATATAGGTACAAGTGAAAGGGAGCTTGAATCCCATTGGTCGAGAAAGTGAGTCATACCCAATCAGATAAGTGAAAGGAGAATCCTATTGGCTCAGAGTTATCTCTAGCTCATCAGAGCTCCTATTAGCTCATTCCAAATTACGTTCATATACAGTGCAAGCATTCTTCAAGTGCTGCGACCCGTATTATCAAGGAGGCTCAACTCAAGCTCGTTAAGAGTGAGCTCCACCATTGGTACGGTGTTCGAGATTCTGCCAGGGAGAAGATGTATTATATGTTTCAGGAACTCTCCGTCTCATACGATGCCAAGGAATGGGACCTTATCGATCGGCATGCCATCGACGTTACCTGGCAGAAAGGACTGAAGAAGAAAGCCTGTCTACTTCGCAAGCTTGGCGAACTCCGGAAGAACCAGACGCCAACTCCCCTGGCCTCACCTCCGTCAGGGACCTTCTTCAAGAAAGTGGAGAACCTGTCGAATGTCACCTTTTCATCGGCAGAAGTATCCCTTCTTGAGAAGGGACTGAAGCACAACCCCATCGTCTCGCTCGGGGCACCATCATCAAGGGACCTAGCTTTCTCCATTGAAGCTTCCGATGGACCCTACGTGACGAGGGCGTTGTGCGCTGAGGAAATGAAGAAGGCGCCCAAGATCCCACCGGGACCAGAGGAAAGACTGGCGGCCGACTTGAAGAAGAAGTTCAACAACAAGAATACTGATGATGACCTAACCGTCGAAATCGATTTAACTTGTAACTCATTATTTTCGTGGAAATAGACAACATTCTACTCAACTCCGTTTTTATTAACCCATTTCCGCCGACTGTGCCAGATCTGGCACGACGAAAGGGGTGACTTTTACGATTTCCTGTTCACTTCTGCATGCTGATGAACAATCCTACTCTGTACCTTCCAATTCAGCAGGTCTTCATACAAATCCCCTACGATTTTCATTCGCTTTTGAGTCTTTGTCTAGGCATGAGTGAAGTTTGAATTTAATGAAGATTGTACCGAAGAGAATAACCCGACTTTGCGCTGCTGTAAGCACTCTAATCGTGTATACTAATACTTTTTCTCTCAACTTTCTATGAATTCTTGTTATTTATGGTCATTTGAAGGAATCAAAACAATTTTTTCATTTTCGACTTCTTTTGGTTGGATTTGGCGTCCTCGGAAACTCAGGTGTGCCAGATCTGGCACAGTCGTCATATAGTGTCAAAAATTCGGAACTTTTTTTGAGAGCTGGAGAACGTGGGAGTTTTGGCTGTTACAACGATATCACATTTGCGCATGCCCCCAAAATGCTTTCAATTTGGGGGTCATGATTTTCGTAGGGGACCATCTCCACCTCAATTCGCATAATTCCTGGAAATTTCATCGAAATGAGATGTAAACGTAGAACTTATATCTGTAACAAGGAAATACACGTTTGCACATGCGCTGCGGCGGCTACTATCAGTCCTGGGATAATGATGTTTATAGGGGACCATCTACTTGCCAACCCTCACAATCCCTGAAAATTTCATCGAAATCGGACGAGAATTGTTGAAGTTTTGGCTGTAGCTAGGATTTCATGACCGACACACAGACAGACACGGAACCAAAAATGTTCAAGAAGGTCTGAATCGTAAAACGCGAGTGGAAATTTTGATTTTGGAGAACATCTTTTTTTTCAACCTTGAAAAGTGAAAGCAATGCTTCCGCTACCTTGGTAGACTCGAAAGAAAAAAGAAAAGCGAGGCTCAAACCACAAAATATTCTATCACATTTTATAGTGGGGTTGTGATTTGCAACTGGTTGGATAATGAATAGTGTGGTGGCTGTATCTCCCACGAAATATGGACATGAGCCCTAGAGTATGGCTAAGAGGTTCTCAAAAGCAGAAAAGAAAATAATTTCTGTCCCTCAACCACACCTTACCCATTAGTACAATCGTAATACGGGGGACTGATCGCATAGACCAGGACATCAACAGATATAAAATTGGTATTAGAGGGGAAAAGTGGAAGTGGCCACTTTTACGTTGCTCATAGACGTTGGTCTCAACAATGCTCGTCTAATATCTGGTGATCGTAAAAGGCATAAACTGGATTTTGGATGCGTTACAAAGTACCCCCTAAAGCTCAGAGACAAACTGCTCACGCCAAAATGTAGCCTTGAGCACTATCAGGTACGACCGTTAGGATCACTTGCTTTCGCCGATCGAGAACAAAAGAAGGTGTGCATAAATTTATGAAACCTGCTCATCTCGCCCAAAATCTATTTGTAATAAATGTGATGTAGGGCTTTGAGTCCCAAGTTTCATAAAATATTGCACCAAATATCATGTGAGCCAATCACATTCCATTGACGTACCATTATTCTCTCTCCATTATTCTTGTAAAAATATTGTTTGATAAAAATTTTGTTTCTGAAATTTTCTCAAAAAACTACTCTGAGTGACGACTGTGCCAGATCTGGCACGGGGGGTTACGCCCCCCCCCCCCCCCCATGGGTGCAAAATTTAAAATAATATTTTTCCTAGCTTATTTGAGGTTCAGTGACATTGATTTGAGGTAAATTTATATTATATCTCAAAATTTATAGTTCTCGGCGTAAATGGGTTAAAATGGTTTTCCACAATCTCATCGCGAGTGATTTTATTCGTTCCAAACGCTACCTATCTATACGAGTGTAATCTACATCAAAGACATGCACGGCTGTCAAAAGAAAAATTTTCCTGGTGATCATCTCATTAGATAACACGAATTATGAACATGCAGCTCTTATCAGGTTTTGCAGGTACAAGAAAAAAGGACTGCAAACAACTTACGACCTTGCGAATTTTATTCGAGGTCGATTCATCTGCAGCAATATCGATCTATATACGCGTGGCTACCTTACAAAGGCATTACCTTGGGAACACAGCTGGTTTGCTTCAAAACACCTCTATTAGGTTTTTCTTGGAAGAAAGAGCTGATAAAAAAGGAATGTCTTTATATAAATTTATATATAAAGGCGTGTTTCTTGTTGGGATTTAGTATTTCGGTGGAGTCACGCGCGGTAAGAACGACAATGTACGACGCTTTTCAAACTCGACTGATTGAAAATGGATCAGTTGAAGACTGGTTAATGATTATGAAGAAAAAAACAACAGAAGTGAAGAGGTGACTAGCGATTAGTTGTTACTTCCTAACTCCATAGCAACAACAGCGAAATATGCTGGGTCGGTAATCGATCAGGTTTTATTTATTAACTCTTATTGAGCCTTGAGACTTGACAAGGAGTCGTTGAAACACATTGAAAATCACCGAGGTTTTCCTGAGAGAATTGTCAACTAAAAATAGACTGGGTGACACCTCTGGAGGTTTGGAGGGCTATTTTCATCTAACACGCATCACGCAATGCCCCTATGGGGACAATTTATCAAGAATAATTACTTGTTTCAGTTCTATATTCATATTTCACCTCTAAAAATTCGAAGACGGAGTTGTTTTGTCGTCTAAATGAACTTTTAAAACATAATTTTTCAAGGTAAAAAAAAATTTACTTCAAACTACCAAAACTACAGTTTTTCATTATTTTTCTAGAGTGTGTGATTATAGCTGAATTATTCACTCGTACACGCAATGCGCAATATACTCGTAATACGAAAGTTTCAAAGCCATATACCTACTTAATGTCCAGAGTGAGCAAAATTGAAACTGTAATTATAAATGTAAAAAAACCCTACAGATGTTGAAGTTCTTGTAACCGCAGCTGATGTTTTGTTGGTGGGTATTTCAGTGTATTCGAATGAAAATGAGGATTATTGTGTACAGGTAGCATTGTTGGGGCTGTTTATAGTGTAATCGGAGCAAAATTAATCGTATTGTACCACAGAAGGAGATATTCAGACAACTTGACAAATGATGTAGAATACAGGGGATTAGCACTTTGAATATTTCAGTGGAGATGCGTGGGACGAAGCAGGAATGTGTAGAGGAGATCTTGCACTTGCTGATATTAGATAAGCAAAACCACAGAAAAGCAATGAGAAACCATCAAACTCACTTTCAAGTTCCTGCAGAGACGAAGCGCACGTCATCAGCGCCCATGAGAATCCTGATACGGTCGCTTGATTCTTGGGTGAAGTGTTTACTAGATTTCAGACTACGGAAAAAGTTGACAGGAGCCGCTTGTAACCACCAGGAGAGTTTCGGCGTCAAATTCAACATGGCGGAGACGACGACGCGGGCATCTAGCGAGCAAGTCGAGAAGGTTCTTTGATCGAATCAATAGCGGCGACGATGAGGGGGTGGAGTTGAGGTGCCCTGTATGCGGGCAGACGTTGAACTCAGGCATGCCACACAGCGGTTTACGTTTCAGCCTCAAATTGTCACCAAAACGTACTAAAAGAATGATTAATTTTAAAAACGAGCATTAATTGGTATAGATTTTTAATCTAAATAAACAATAAAATACACATTATTTCTGAGGGTTGATATGAAATTTGTTCCTCCAAGCAGGAAGAGGTTGAGGATCCAGCCCACGGCTAACGCACTCAGCTGTGTCCCACATCGGGATGAATTTAGGATTTCCAGACCGTGAACTCGTGGATCAGAACTCCTATTCTCAACTTCTTGCTTCATAAGCTTTCGATGTAGTTCTGGAGTCTAATATTCAATTTATTATTGTCGTTTGGTACATGTTTCGGCAAATACAACGTTGCCTTCATCAGCCTTAATAAAACGGTTTGGGGATCATCCTTTGTGCTGTTGCTTTTTGACGTGACAACGTCTTATAAATTGGTTTGCCGGGTGACACTTCAAGAAACTGCGTTACGCTCCGCTCACGTTATGCGCTCACAATGAGAGCGAGTGAGAGGGTGAATGAGTTCCAAAGCCATTTTCTCTCCTATTCATCGCAGGAAGCTGAAATTTGAGAGGCAGGGTCAATGGAGAATGCTGAAGGCGCCTGAGTGGTCACTGATCAGCTGAGTGAGCTCCAAGGCCATTTTCTCTCCTGTTGAACGCAGGAAGCTAAAATTTGAGAAGCAGGGTCAATGGAGAATGCTGAAGGCGCCTGAAGGGTGACTGATCAGCTGAGTGAGCTCCAAGGCCATTTTCTCTCCTGTTGAACGCAGGAAGCTGAAATTTGAGAAGCAGGATCAATGGAGAATGCTGAAGGCGCCTGAGTGGTCACTGACCAGCTGAGTGACCTCCGAGGCCATTTTCTCTCCTGTTATTATTATTATAATAAAAAAATTTATTATAATAATAATATTATCCTTCTTCCTACTATACGAATGAATATTAACATTAAAATTATTTTACCACTCAAAGTCGTTGTCACGTAATAAAACTTTCGCCCGTACACCGACTTTACAGGCAAGATTCTATAGAATTTTTTTCTTTTCATTGTTCGTTATGGAGCATACCGTTAATTTGTTAAATGTTTCTGATCCGTAACCCAATGAAGAATGATTTTGCCCATTCTCTCCCTCTCTCTTCATTCCTTCACAGGCACGAACCTTCGAAGAAATGTATCTGAGGTATCTACTAACAGTTGATGAAATTTTTTAGGTTTTCCAACTTAATTTTTCAAATTTTGCACTGTGATTAACTGGGGCGTTGAGCAAATGAACAATTATATTATCATTATTATCATTGGGTTACGGATCAGAAAAATTTAACAAATTAACGGTATGCTCCATAACGAACAATGAAAAGAAAAAAGCAACAGCACAAGGGATGATCCCCAAACCGTTTTATTAAGGCTGATGAAGGCAACGTTGTATTAGCCGAAACATGTACCAAACTACAATAATAAATTGAATATTAGACATCGAAAACATGGTCACTCCATTCACCCATCAACGCTTCATAAGTTGTTTCAACTAGTTCATCACTATCATCAATATCGGTCTATTTGTTCAGCCATCAGTAAATAATTCATTTTTCACGATAAACCGTTTTGATGAGAATTTAATCCGAAAAAGATAACTTTACATAATTTTGGATGGATAACTTTACATCCAATTCGATTCAGAGTTTGGAAACTTCAGAATTCATTGCCAGTATCCTAAAATAACAAGTAGAAATTTGTTTGTTTTTCGCATAAAAATTGAAATATCTCCAAAATTAATGAGCACTATGACTTACACTGGGGCCATATGAGTCCAGAACCCGGTTCAGAAATCTATCAGAATTCATTGCCTAAATCCAAGAATATCAAGTAAAAACGCAGCAAATTATTACACAATGGTTTATTATTTTTTATTTTTCTATATAGATCACTCGTCTGCAAAGCCACCAACCATCCAACATGAAGAAAAACATCGATCGCATTTCGGTCACCTTTAATTTGAACGGAGATTAAGCCTCTTTTGCGATTCACACACGTGTTTCTGATTTATCGTACGTCCAACCCTTAAATTCTCGAAGGGAGCGAACGGTTTGTCCTACAGGGCTCCGCGTGGTCTCAAAAAATTCTATAGAATCTTAAATTGAAGGAAAAACAATACTTTTATATCAAAATTTTTTGAGTTACGGCGTTTTCAAAATTTCAAAATTCATGTTTGGACCCTTAGAAGTGAATTACATCAACCAAAATCTTCGGGGCACAACTAGACCTCAAATGGAGCCTACATGCCAAATTTCATCAAAATCGGTCAATGCTAAGTGGCAAAAGTGCAGCGTACGGCGGACGGACGGCCAATTTTTTTTTTTCGATTTTTGGATTCTACGTACCTTGAAACATAAACCATCAAATTTTGAGGGGGTGTTAAAAAGAAATTTTTTTTGGTCGATTCCAAAGGTTTATTATTGAAAATAATAAACCTAAACTCGTTAGTTTTTGCACAAAAATCGAAGTATTTCCGAAATTAATGATTACATTTGAATCTTTTTTTGCATTCGTTAAATTGGTTGCCATAATTGAATTAATACCAAGCAAAATTCGTGTATTGCCCACACTGAAAAAATCTCTGAAACCGAAGATTGTAACGACCTACATCTGGTCCCATTCGAGTCCAGAACCACGTCCAGAAATCTATCAGAATTCATTGTCAGAATCCAAAAGTACCAAGCACAAATTCGTTATTTTGTTTTTCACAAAAATCGAAGCATTTCCGAAATTAATGATTACAGTGGCTTGAAATTGGCGCTATTCGAATCAACGCTCAAAAATCTATAGGATTTTTTTTTCTCAGAATTGAATTAATACGAAGCCAAATTTGCTAATTGTTCACAAAAATAAAAATCTTCGAAATTGAAGATTGTAGCGACCTTCATCTGGTCCCATTCAAGTCAAGAACCACGTCCAGAAATCAATCCAAATTCATTGCATGAATCCTCATCATGGATGAAAACATGGTATACTCGCGATCATTAGTAAAACTACCACCGGGGATAGTCCACGTCACGAAACATTACAAAAAGGAGTAGTTCGAAAAAATTTGCTCATTAGCTCATGCTGACTGGAACAATTACGTCTCTATTTTTCCTATCACTACTTCAAAACTAGGTTATCAACACTCGAAAAATTCGAAACGAGCGAAGAAGATGCAGTAAAATTAATTTGCTGGAAGAAATTGAGCGATACTAAAACCAATTGAACATTTCGAATCACCGTTCACCGTTCTTGAAATTATTACATTCGATTTCAATTGAAAAATACATACGAAAATATTGACATGCGATAATAGTGGTGATTTTTGTTTTTAAAAAAGGCAAAAGAGCATTGCGAACTAACAACAACGAGAAATCTGCTACTTTCTGTCGACTGCTGAGTGCGACAGAGCTTCGCGCACGGCGTCCAGGTTATATCCCTCCTTCAAGACCGCTCGGCGTTGCAGTGTAGTATTATAGTTCGAACCAACCAACGCTTCAAGGATTCAATCTGTCATGTCTGTCATGGCTTTCTACTTGATGTGAAGGCAAAATTAGTAATATTTTACTCCTAC
Organism: Apolygus lucorum; assembly: GCA_009739505.2. Lineage (NCBI taxonomy): Eukaryota > Metazoa > Arthropoda > Insecta > Hemiptera > Miridae > Apolygus > Apolygus lucorum. The sequence continues at coordinate 12,152,498 of CM019183.2, forward strand.
GAATAGCGTCTTGTATCTCTTCTTTACGTTCTTTAGCCTAAAACTGGTACCAGATTAGATCAGACTTCCCCAGGCAATGGGCCTTAATCCCCCCAGGCCTCGATTTTTTTTTTTAGATTTTTAATCGGAAGTAGACTACATCCTGACAATTTTGGCACCAACCGCGACCTTCTAGCGTGAGTAGATCTGTTTCTTTGATTTTTCAGAGTTTCGACCGTTTATGACGTCACGCGCGCCTCTCGCCTGGGCGGGACCCCTCAGCCCACTGTGATGTCATAAACGGTCGAAACTTTAAAAATTCATAGGAAAAGATTTACACACGCTAGAAGGTCGCGGTTGCTACCAAAATTCTCAGAATGAGGTCTAGTTTAGATTAAAAATAACAATAAACAGTTTTTCCTATCCAGGCGCACACCCTATTGTTACTCAGAAGATAAATTTTGATAAGTAGTCCGAAGAACGTTTACCGAATTGGGAGCGCATTTTAGGTCACTCAAACAGATCAACACGGACATAAATTTTTTGACATTTTCATGTCTTTGCCCTGGCACATAGCACAAAAAACTGTCACGAAATTGCGTAACGAAATTGTGTTACAGTGCCTTTATAATGATATCCGCTTACAACGACCCCGTTGTTAGGTTTGTTCCTTTTCTACACTTTTTAACCCACAAAAATCGTTCACCACTCGTTGGAAAGCTCTCGATTTAACGAACATTTTCATGTTCTCCATAACATATTGACTATACGAATAGCGGAGCTATGGGCATAACTGTTCTCATATTTTGTTTACAAACTAATGATCGTGAGTGTAGAAGATAATTAATCTGGAATCGTCTATTTTATTGAAATTAGGTACCTACCTCTTAATATTAATAATTGTGTCAATTTGTAACATAATATATCTATGTTATTATGTTAATGATTCGTTTCACATTCTGACAACAACGGAGGGTGGGTTATAAAATCCTATAGTGAGGTAAAAAGCAATATCATATATTAGGTAAAGACATGAAAATGTCCCAATGCGTTGCAGACTCGTATGCAAGCGTTTTTTGTTTAGGCACTTTATTCGGTTTTTGGAGTTTTTTTCCATTTTTTGATAATTTGCCTAGCTTATGTTTTGCTAACACTTCTTCTTCACTACGCAGTTGAGAGAAGGTAATATTTTTGCAGCTGGAAAAATAGTCTGCCAAGTGGGTGTGGCACATAGCTTCCTCGTATCCCAGCCCGGGGGCTGTTTGTACAGGTATATGCGTCCCTTCTCATCCATAAGAAAATAAGTCGCGATATTACCGGTAAATATATCGATATTGACCAATATTAGAGATTCTCCATATCGATATATCAAACGTAATCTATAGGCAACGATACATCGATATATGAAATATATCGATAAATCGTCGCATTTTTACATTCTGGTGAGTATTCAGAGGACTGGAATTCTTTTCCATTTGGTTTCTAGATCTTCTGACCTGTAATCTCATAAAGGATGTCGTTTCTCGACTGATCAAACTAGTCATGAAGAAAGATTCACAATTATCCATGTTGAGTGCAGTTAGAGCTGCGAACAGTGCAAATTCAATTAGTACATAAACTGGTATGTACTAAATAACTAAACGAAAAAAAAGAGATTCGATACGATCAAAACCCGATTTTAGGCCATCACGTATAATCAGTGAAGGGACCATTCGAATCAGCATTGAAAGCGGATCTGGTGGACCTGCCCGAGTTCAAAGGGCCAAAAAACGCCGATTTTCATGAAAAGAACCACGTTTCTGATTTATTATTTTCAATATTGAACCTTTGGAATCGAGCAAGAAAACAATTGTACCCCCCCCCCCCCACCTCCGCCTGAAAATTTGATGGTTAACAAGGTGCGTAGAATCCGAAAATCTAATCAAAATTGTTCCGCATACGCGGCACTTTGCCCAGTTCTTATGAACCAAATTTGATGAAATTTGGAATATCAGCACATTTGGGGTCTACTAGAGCCCCGAAGCATTTGGTTAGTGTCAGTCACTTCTAAGAGGTAAAAAGTGGGGGAAATTTTCTAAAATTCTCCATCACCGAAATTAGGTACAAAACTATAATTGTAAAATCACTCTTCTTTCAATACATTTTCTCATACAACATTCCTGGTGCCTATTTCATTATTGCAAGCATTTTCAAAAATGAAATTTTAGAATCGAGCAAGAAAAATATGTTAACGTCCCCTCGACATTTGATGGTTTACATTTCAAGGTACGTTGATAGAATTAAATAAAAGATCCTTCCGTCCGCCGTAGGCGGAACTTTCCTTGGTTTCCATGAACCAATAATGATGAAGTTCGGTTTATCGGCTCCTTTTGGGGTCCAGTTGTGCCCCGAAGCTAATGGTTATCGTCAGTCAAGTCAAAAAGGTAAAGAGTGGGAAAAAACTTTCCAAAACGCCTTAACTCGAAATCTTTCTATATACGTACTTATATTTTTTTCTTTCATTTAAAATAGTCAATATTTTAAAGAATTTTTGGACGTTCACTTTCAAATGAGGATAATTAATCAATTAATTAGTGAATAAAATTTATTCACTGTGCTGGTTGGGGATAATGAGTTAAGTCCACAATGGGCTAAAATGAATTGAAATAAAGATGAGATACTGAATCAGCTTTCAGAAATTGAAAAATATTTGGTAGTTATAGTAGGTAATAAATATCGAATAGGAAAACCACCAAATAGAAACATTTTATGGTAAGTAGGAATAATAACAAAATTCCAAACTTTCAATTGCGAATATATCAAAATTATGATTTTGGACTTGACCCCCTTCCCGCAACCAGCACAGAAATAATCACTACAATTTTATCATCAATTAAGAATAGTGTACTTGTTTTGGGAATAAATGAGACCATCCAGAGCTTTGAAAGATGAACCATGGTTGAATGAGAGCTGGTTATGAACTTAATCGGGATTACATGTGACGGCCTAAGACCGTCCCTCGTGGTCCCCTCACCCCTTCCAACCGTCCATAGTTCCTTTGTTGGCCACCTCAACTCTCCAAGGTACATTGTTTTTCGTTTCTTCGAAAAGAATTTCAAATCACTCAGTTACGTACGTCTCCAAAAACCAAAATCTTGTAACAAAGGCACCCACAACTTGGGATTACGATGTTTCGCTAGTAGGTAGAGACTTTCTGTCAAAATAAAAATTATTATTATTACCTTGCGCTATAATATTGTTGGTAGGTACTATTAATGCCGTGTTCTTTACAGACACCCGTCTGGGTACAGAAAATCAACTGTTGTGTACCTAACAATTTAGCAAAATCGTGCTATCAAATCGTCAGAAATAGATGTTTACGTAAAAACGCATTCCCTGACAACCAACACAATTGGATGACTATTTGGATATTTATGCCCACGACGAGGTATTGCCAACAGACAAACCAAGGACCGAGTGGTTAATCTTTTTTACAATTTTTCTGAATTGAAGAAAGTTGCGTTCAACCTCAGGAACCGAAAATGTAAACAGAACAAACTATGTAATCTACCGTGTGTTTATAAAGAATGTACACCCTAGTGAAGTATCAGAGATAGCTGGAGGTGAGGTGGTCGGGACTCTGGTGACGTCACGTTTCCCCCACCAGGGAGCATGAGCACACCTCCTCTTTACTCACCTTGGTACCTACCTACCACTTGCTGACCGGTGCTCAGAAGTACCTATGATAATGAATCGCGATTTCAGTTATGTACGTACTAAGAGATATTACGTGGAGGTACATAATTATCATGAGCTATTCTTTAGGTAGGTAACGCTCAATCAAACCTCACCCCTATACTTCCGCATTTATCATAGGCTTCGCATCAGATCGTGAGAAATAGATGTTTACGTAAAAATGCATTCCTTGACAACTTCAACAAAATTGGATGACTATGTGGATATTTATGCCCAAGATGTGGAATTGACAGCAGACAAAGAACCGAGTGGTTCAGAAAGCTATAAAACGCAATATGGAAGTGAACATTTCGATTTGAGAGGATCCAAATTATTTATTATTTACCGATAATACGAATACAAAGTTTCATTTAAAAAAAATTTCGATATTGAGGAAGCAAAAGTCAAAATTGAAACGAGGCAATTCACGATCATGTTCTGAGCACTTGCTAGTAAATGGTTAGAAACACGTTAGTGAATCATGTATTCACTTTTTTGTTTGGTAGGTAGATTGCAAAATGTAGTAGGTGCCTACCTACCACTTGCTGACCGGTGGTCAGATACATGATAATGAATCGCGATTTCAGTTATGTACGTACTAAGAGATATCACAGAGGTACATAATTATCATGAGCTTTACTTTAGGTAGGTAACTCTCAATCAAACCTCATCCCTACATTTCCGCAGGTAGGTAGGTACTATTAATTCCGTGTTCTTTACAGGCACCCGTCTGGGTACAGAAAATGAACTGTTGTGTACCTAACAATTTAGCAAAATCGTCTGTCAGATCCTGAGAAATAGACGTTTACGAAAAACCCTGTGTTGTTGCCTGTAAAGTCGGTATACGGGCGAAAGTTTTACGTGACAACGACTTTGAGTGGTAAAATAATTTTAATGTTAATATTCATTCGTATAGTAGGAAGAAGGATAAAATAAAATTCTTTGTCAAGTTGCACAGAGTAGGTATTTCCCGTAGGTAGTAGGTATTTCCCATGGGTGGGGGGGGGGGAGTGAGTGCCAGGGAAGGGGGGCGGGGCGCTCCCGCTTTTGTGAACGCCGGGGAAGGGGAGGACGCGGGGGGGGGGGTGCGGGGTGGTGCGGGGGGTGCGCGGGGGGGGGCGCTTTAGGGAGCGCCGAGCTGCACCCCCTCCGTGAGCGGAGCGTAACGCAGTTTCTTGAAGTGTCTCCCGGTAAACCAATTTATAAGACGTTATCACGTCAAAAACGCATTCCCTGACAACTTCAACACAATGGGGTATTTCGGTCAATTTTTTTTATTTTGTTTTTCAAAAGAGTATGGCTCAGGAATAACGGTAATCGGGTCTGTTTGTCGAGAAAATGTTTTCAAAAAATCAGAGAAGCTAAGGAAAGTTGAAGATTTGAATGGTGTGACGTAGCTAGCCAATCGTGACGTAGCTAGCCAACTGTCTTTGAAAAAAGTATCCATGCACGGAAACCCTTGAAAGACCTCTTGGATACTACAAAATAGTACTCACACATGCGCGCGGCGTAGTCCTTGCCTAGTGTGTGTGCATTTATAGTGGCCCGCCTTTTTCAAACGTGTGATCTCTTCAATTAATTTTTCTACCACATGTTATAGTATCATTGGGCTTAAAGTTGGGGTATATAGGTTTTCAAGGGTGCTGAATCCAAATTTGAGGTCAAAAACCTGAATTTCCGACCCACCGAAATACCCCATTGGATGACTATTTGGATATTTATGCCCACGACGAGGAATTGACGGCAGACAAAGGACCGAGTGGTTCAGAAAAGCTATAAAACGCAATATGGAAGTGAACATTTCGATTTGAGAGGATCCAAATTATCATTTACCGATTGTACATACATGTACAAAGGTTCATTAAAAAATTTTCGATATTGAGGAGGCAAGTCAAAATTGAAAGGAGGCAATTCACGATCATGTTCTGAGTACTTGCTAGTAAATGGTTAGAAACACGTTAGTGAATCATGTATTCACTTTTTTGTTTGATAGGTAGATTGCAAAATGTGTGACAATTTCCGGTGTGACAAAGAAATATCAAGGATGCTTTGTTCCGGTGAATTCATCATCACAACTACCTATGAACAGTAATAATTCAGCAAGAAAATAATGTATAACATAAAATATTGTACGCACCCTTTTTCTAGTTGAAAACCACACCAAGGGTCGTCCCTTGATCTCAAGTTCGTCTTGTTGCAAACCACTATACTGATCACTAGCACACCTCAAGACACTCCAACTCAAAAGAAATGTATTACTCATAATAATCAGGTTATCTACTAAAGATACTAAAAAGTAAATCTAAAACAAGAAAATTCAAACCATCCCTCTACCTCAAGACCACAACAATCTAAAATACCAAGAAGCTAAACAAAGGAGACCAACACAAACCGAAACTCGTAATACCAACGTGATACCTGATAATTCAAATTTTCAAACACAACTTGAACTTGGTCCCGTTTTTCCAAATTTACCTAGGTACCTAGTGCATGGATGGTGTGAACCACCTTTCCCTCAGTGATCACTAACATGGAAGTAGGATCCAACTGAATATTGCCTTCTAGGTTCTAGCTTCCATGCATGGACCTAGTATGGATATCCTAGTATGGATACTAGGTCCATGCTTCCATGAGACTCGAATCCTGGTAGTAACTTATCTCCGGTACTCTGTGCTAGTAGTCTACTCTAAGAGAAGTAGGTAATTTTTGGTTTCTTGGCATTTTTAACTAAATTCCTTTCTGAAAAACCTTTAAAAAAATATATTTTCTCTTCCAAGCTCTTATCAAATAGTGTAGAATTGAATTTACAACGCCATGTTGGCAGCACTGTTGTTTTCCCGCCTTCACCTGTCTACTTGTTGAAATAAAACTCTCTTCTCTCTCTGCCAAGAGTATCTAATGGTGTTTCATGTCTTTTCCCTTCCTCTGCGTCTTAATTATTAATTTAAATAGCTGCTCTGCTAATGAATAGGTCAATGGTTGTTCGTTGAGAACCTCGTCGAGTAGGTACGTTTGGAACCTCGCCATGGGGGAAATTAAATGAAAATGCCTTTCAAATTTTGGGATTTTCACTTAGGTACAGACACTGGGACTAAGGTCACAATAATTTTGCGACCCGGAAATTACAAAAACCAGCTGTTTGCACCTACTTAATTGAAAAAAACCCCCTTTGCGAAATAGGTGTTTCATTTAGTTTCTTCGTATCCCTAACAGTACCTAATGTATAGATGATTCGCATCAGTAATCAAATCTTCAATTACTGTTCATCAAATTTGATGATGTCACATATCGTCCCCGTTCAGCCAGAAGGGCGTATACAGCACATCCCAAATTTTTGGGAAATCGCGATTTTCTTTAGCGACTTTCAATTCTAAACCAACTAGTATGTTTTTGGTAAGAATAAAACCTGTATTCTATGCAGATTCTATTGATATGCTTGCATTTATTCTAACACCAATTCAAAATTAGTTATGCCTCAAAAACAAAATTTGTATGCCATATTCGCCCTTTTGCTGTAACATCGCTCCATTTTATAGTTGTATTCGCCCTTTTGCCTGTGAAGTTATTTATTGTTCTGAACCCCTATTCCCCTGTGCCCTGTCCCCATTTATTTCCATTACCTACTCAAATCTGGAAAGTAAACACAATCATGGACATCCTCAAATTTTAAATTTTACTACCGAACTGTAAGTCAGCAATTCAAAGCTAGGCAGGGCTTAAAAATACCTACCTGCATGGATCATTTTTGAGAAAAAGGTACTTACTTTCATAAATATATAAAATAGGTACACAGTCATTCTGGTGTCATTCGTTAAAAATGCAGCCCACACAGGATTGAAATCCAAAGGGAGGTTTAAAAACAAAAATTTAACTTTTCTCTAATTTTGGTTTATTATTTTCAATAATGAACCTTTGGAATCGACCAAGAAAATAAAAATTTTAACACCCCCTCAAAATTTGATGGTTTACGTTTCAAGGTACGTAGAATCCAAAAATCGAATAAAAATTTGGCCGTCCGTCCGCCGTACGCCGTCCGCCGTACGCGGCACTTTTGCCACTTAGCATTGACCGATTTTGATGAAATTTGGTATGTAGGCACCATTTGGGGTCTAGTTGTGCCCCGAAGATTTTGGTTGATGTAGGTCACTTCTAAGGGTTCCAAAATCAATTTTGAAATTTTGAAAACGCCCTAACTCAAAAAATTTTGATATAAAGGTATTTTTTCCTTCAATTTAAGATTCTATAGAATTTTTTGAGACCACCCGGAGCTCTGTAGGACAAACCGTTCGCTCACTACGAGACTTTAAAGTTTGGACGCACGATAAATCAGAAACACGATTGTGAATCGCAAAAGAGGCCTAATCTCCGTTCAAATTAAAGCTGACCGAAATGCGATCGATGTTTTTCTTCATGTTGGATGGTTGGTGGCTTTGCAGACGAGTGATCTATAAAGAAAAATAATAAACCATTGTGTAATAATTTGCAGCGTTTTTGGTTTATTATTTTCAATAATGAACCTTTGGAATCGACCAAGAAAAAAAAAATTTTACACCCCCTCAAAATTTGATGGTTTACGTTTCAAGGTACGTAGAATCCAAAAATCGAATAAAAATTTGGCCGTCCGTCCGCCGTACGCCGTCCGCCGTACGCGGCACTTTTGCCACTTAGCATTGACCGATTTCGATGAAATTTGGTATGTAGGCTCCATTTGGGGTCTAGTTGTGCCCCGAAGCTTTTGGTTGATGTAGGTCACTCCTAAGGGTTCCAAAATCAATTTTGAAATTTTGAAAACGCCCTAACTCAAAAAATTTTGATATAAAGGTATTGTTTTTCCTTCAATTTAAGATTCTATGGAATTTTTAAAATTTTTTGAGACCACGCGGAGCTCTGTAGGACAAACCGTTTGCTCCCTACGAAAATTTAAGGGTTTATATTGAAATATATATATATATATAAATCAAAACACGAGTGTGAATCGCAAAAGAGGCCTAATCTCCGTTCAAATTTTAGCTGACCAAAATGCGATCGATGGTTGGTGATTTTGTTTTTTTTTTATTCAAAAAAAAAATTAAATTTTTAAATTTTTTTCTTTTTTTCCTTCAAATTGGATGGTTGGTGATTTTGTAGACGAGTGATCTATATAAAAATAATAAACCGTTGTGTAATAATTTGCAGCGTTTTTAAAGAAGTAATCACAATAGAAGAGGTAATCACAATGGAACTGGTAACTCACATGATTAAAATTATTTGCACTTGCCCAATTGAGCACTATGTACTTGAAAACCCCCTACCTAATAAAATCCGTCAATCCAGTTCAATTCTCTTCAATGGTATGTGTTATCAATCATCGTCTTCTTGGTCCGTTTCTGGGAGAGAATCATAACACGACTAGAAATAATTTCTTAATTATGGCCATTTATGGCTTCAGTTACTGAGCTCATCCCCCTCAACGAAACACCCATGCTGTAATCTTCACTTTACCTACTATAGATCTGAGATTGAAGCATATAAACAATTAGTCACAAACCTTGAGTATTAGGGTCTAGCTGTTCTGCAGAGAAAAGCTGTTCTGTAAAACATTGCACAAGACACCCGTCGACAATATCGTAGACCTCAACTGCTTCCTCTTCATCGATTTTAAGCAAAAAAAGAGGAATAAAACACGAAATTCGGAAAAAATTAAAGTTCTACATTCGGCAACTGGCTGCTAGAAGTGATGGCAACTACCGGTAAAAAGGTGACACGATAACACTGACAGCATTAATAACCTTCTCACATTATTCCAATTGTCTTTTCCGATAGTGTTCAGGATGTGAACCACCACTTTTTCGGTGGTCTGGGCTACAAATGAGAGTGGACAGCAACGTTTTTAAGGCTACTTCGAAGGGTTTTATCCTAGATTTCGGTCATATTCGCCCTACTGGCTGTCAACTTGTCATACTCGCCCCAAACGTTTTCTCTTTGACTTCAAATATCTTCTTCCTAATTGGTTGGATCTTCGCGCGCTTTTCAAATTTGAATAGAGGAGAAAAAAAAACAAAAAAAAAAAAAAAAAAACGAAAAAACCCATATCTAAAACTCGAGAAGTGCGTTTTTGCTATATTCGCCCTTCTGGCTGGAAGGGGACGATAATATCGTCACTATAATATTATTATAGTGCACCATCCACTACACAATTCCACACAACACATCACACAATCCCAGAAAATCTGATCCAAATCTAATCAATACGATAGAATGGTACTAAGAATTTCACGTTTGAGCATGCTCACTGTCTACCATTGAACAGACCATTAAGGATTTCATAGGAGACAATTTTGAGTCTTATCATCTACACAATCCCTGAAGATTTCATCAAATTCTGATGGAAAATATTGATCACAAGGATTTGTGATTACACGGAAACGAGACCAAAATTGTTCAGGAAGGTCTTGGAAAAAGTTTCGGAGAACATTTTTTTTAATCCATGAAAAGTTGAAACAATACTTTCTTAATCTATACTAATACTAATAATACTTTCTTAATCTTTACCATCGTAGACTAGGAAACATTAGGTGGGTAGCACTAACAAATAATTTATAAGGATTTTAGTGACAATTAGTAATTATTTCTTAAATCGTTTAGTGAAAAAGCAAAATCGACTTTGAAATGTATACATTAAAAAGAAACACACATGATGCATCACCTAGAGTTTAAACGATTTTCCATATACCCATACTTACCAAATCAAAATGGAATATGCAGGTAGGCACCTAGATATCTAGGAGGGATCTTCAATAAAGCAATACACAATAGTTAGGTAGTAAAACCTCGATTTATTGGAATTAAACGATTGAATAATCACAGCAAAAACTTTTTTCCATAAAATTGCACTTTCTTCTCGAACGACGGACACTTGATGGGTGTGTTCATCTTGTAGAACGGGTTCATTGAGTACTGATAGGAAAAACAAGAAAAAAACATTAACATTGGCTTTTGGTAGGTACCTGATACAATAATTACAGAAAGTTTGAGTTTAATGCGGAGAGGTTTGGATTGAAGAATTATAATAATCAACAATGGTAACTCGAGTAACAGGAATTTGTGCGATTCGTATAAGAGTAATCTACAAAATTGAGTTTTAATAAGAAAAATCTGGACCCTGACTCTTTATTACGACGGTCACTCAATAAGAAAGTAAGGTCTCCAATGCAATGGGGAATTTGCCTATATTTTAGATTCTGAAATTTTAAGTCAAATCCTATAATAAGGCCCTACAATAACGTTTAAAATGACGTCAACATGACGTCACCCTTCCACCTCTCTCTCCTTCCAACTAATCTCTCCGAGTATACAGGGTGTCTACCATTTGGATGGACCAAACTTCAAGGATCGATTCTACAACTCATTTGCAACAAAAAATGTCTCTTAGCAATTTTTTCTTAACCCACTCAAAATTATTTTTTTTCCACTATAAAGTTTTTATTCGTATTTTCGACTTTGCGGCACTAAAATGGTCATAACTCCCTTATTTCTCATGCTACTTCAAATCTGAGTACACCGTTGGACAGAGCGTTAAATTTCCTATCCATTTAGTGGGAAACCTAGTTTCTTAAAGCCATTTGTAAAAGTAAAAAAATTATCAAAGTTAACATTTATAATTTTTTTCGAAAATCGCCATTTTCAGGCTAACGATTCCCCCGTAAAAAATACCGCTATCGTGGTGCACTCAACGGGAAAAACTACCCCAAGATCTCACCTTTCCAACGGTATGTCAGTTTCAAGGTTTAAGAGGAAACTTTCTTTGAAAAAATTGAGTTTTATGCGAAAAACGTGCTTTTTTAGGCGTATTCCGCTAGAGAGCCGACCAAGTATTATTGCCTTCACTTTTCAAGGATTGCAATAAAAAGTCCACCAAATTTCATTTCTACTCGTATTTTACGTTTTGGACCTTCCTGAACAATTTTGGTACCGTGTCTGTACATCTGGCAGTCGGTCTGTCTGTCTGAAAGTCCTTGTAGATGGCAAAAGCAATACGAAGCTACTGTCCTATTTCGATGTAATTTTCGGCGATGTTCTCCATAATAATCAAAGCCAAAGCATTGAATTTCCAATATCAAATTCAAAAATTTTAATTTTTTTAGAAATTACCATTTTTTAGGTTTATTGTTTACCTGGAATAAGTTGTGCTACCGCGGCCCACTCAATGAAAAACCCGTTCATTTTGATTTAAAAAATGGAACTAAAATAAAATTAAAGAACAATTAGCAGAAAAAAATTGTCATTTTAAGTTTGGTAGAAAGTGTTGGTAAGTAGGTACATTGAAGGACACTCATTATCGGAGTGGAAAGTCAATAATTGTAAAAAAAAAAGTATTGTCAATGAAACTCTTCAAGTTATTCTTCTGCTACAAAAAGTCAATTTCATGATATTAATTCTAACTAAACGAAAAACTGATTCTTAACGTAGAAAAGATGTGATCCCGGATAGTTTTGGCCATTGAGTGGCCCCGCGATAGCGCTACTTATTAGGGGCAAACAAAAAAACAATTTTGAGAGGGGGTTAACTTTTTTTTTCTTGCTCGATTCCAAAGGCTTGTTATTGAAAAGAATAAACAAAAAAATGGTAATTTCTATTTTTTTAAAAATTAAAATTATTGAATTTGATTTTGAAAATTTAATGCTTTGACTTTGATTTTTATGGAGAACATCGCCGAAAATTACATCGAAATCGGACAGTAGCTTCGTATTACTTTTGCCATCTGCAAGGACTTTCAGACAGACAGACCGACTGCCAGATGGACAGACACGGTACCAAAATTGTTCAGGTAGGTCCAAAACGTAAAATACGAGTAGAAATGTAATTTGGTGGACTTTTTATTGCAATCCTTGAAAAGTGAAGGCAATAATACTTGGTCGGCTCTCTAGCGGAATACGCCTAAAAAAGCACGTTTTTCGCATAAAACTCAATTTTTTCAAAGAAAGTTTCCTCTTAAACCTTGAAACTGACATACCGTTGGAAAGGTGAGATCTTGGGGTAGTTTTTCCCGTTGAGTGCACCACGATAGCGGTATTTTTTATGGGGGAATCGTTAGCCTGAAAATGGCGATTTTCGAAAAAAATTATAAATGTTGACTTTGATTAATTTTTTTACTTTTACAAATGGCTTTAGGAAACTGGGTTTCCCACTAAATGGATAGGAAATTTAACGCTCTGTCCAACGGTGTACTTAGATTTGAAGTAGCATGAGAAATAAGGGAGTTATGACCATTTTAGTGCCGCAAAGTCGAAAATACGAATAAAAACTTTATAGTGGAAAAAAAATAATTTTGAGTGGGTTAAGAAAAAATTGCTAAGAGACATTTTTTGTTGCAAATGAGTTGTAGAATCGATCCTTGAAGTTTGGTCCATCCAAATGGTAGACACCCTGTATAAGCTCACTCAGGGATGCCCCCTTATGCCTTCTAGTCTAGTCAACCGTCTTACTCATTTCGCTCTCTACCTTCTCCTCTGATAAGGGATCTCCTCGAAGTACTAGGCTCACTAGGTAAATCTCCCGCCTCCCGTCGGTAGGTTTCTTATGAAACGCCAGGGTTGCCGGGCTAGCCTGATCTCCCTGCACTCCGCACGTCGGTCGGGCTGTTAGCCGCTGGTGCGAAAGTGCAGTCGATAGGGTAGGGACTTTTCTCTCTTCGTTGAGTAGGGGTTAAAGAAAACACAAACGCCGCATCGAGAAGGTCATCTCCTTCACTCAACAACACGCAGACATAAAATTACTGTAAAAAAAGAGTGAGTAAAATTGCTTCTTTTGGTCACGTTCACATCTGGGTTTTTTCTCTTCCCCAGTAGCGCGCGCACTCCTGAGGTTCAACGACGTAAGCTACAGTTTCATGTAAGCTTCCAGAGGTAGCGCTATTGTCATATAGGGCACAGAAACTCCCTTCTATGAAGTCCGATTGGTTAGAATACCCGTTATGTTGCAACATAGCTGCCCCTATACAGATTGCCGCTACATTTAAAATGTCCATCTTCCTTAAATTCTCAAAATTTTTTGGATCCTTTTTCGAGCAGCGCACTATGGTTTTCTCCCATATCTGTGAACCCTCTTGCGAAAAAAAAAAAAAAAAAAAAAAATGTGAGGAAAATTTCCCATAGAAGGAAGTTTGTATCAAAAAGATAAGCACACTTGCCATTTGCCTCAGCCTCGCCTCTTTCAAACAAGAGCATGCTAGTGTTTCTAGCTGTTTTATAGTATTTTACCTTTTAGTCATTTTTCAATTCAAATTATTTTCAGTTACAACCTTTTTTTTCTTAGAATTAAGAAGGAAGAGTGTTTGAACAAGTTATAGTATTCCTTTTTTACGAAGCACAAGCGACAAGAGTACACGCGAATGATATTTTTGACATAGAACCAAAGTTCATGTTCATAGTGATAACATGGAAAACCTGGTAATCAAACATGTAGACGTAACAGCTCGTAGATAATTTGGCATCAATCTTTAAAAATTAAACCTTTTTGAACATTTTTTAAGAAAGATTAGCCTTTTTTTATTCCAACGTAGGAACATAAGTTTTGAAGAAAATTAACGCATGAAAACTTCCGAATCTTAAAATTCACAGTGGCTATCCTCCAATTCAGGGGGACCATCGTCCAATTCGTAAGGGACCATCCTCCAATAGGTAGGAAAACTGTTTATTGTTATTTTTAATCTAAGGTAGACCTCATTCTGATAATTTTGGTACCAACCGCGACCTTCTAGCGTCTGTAAATCTTTTCCTATGATTATTCAAAGTTTCGATCGTTTATGACGTCACAGAGGGCTGGGGGGTCCTGCCCAGGCGAGAGGGGCGCGTGACGTCATAAACGGTCGAAACTTTGAAAAATCATAGAAACAGATCTACTCACGCTAGAAGGTCGCGGTTGGTGCCAAAATTCTCAGCATGTAGTCTACTTTCGATTAAAAATCTAAAAAAAATCAAGGCGCATTCCCCATTCACAGTGGCTATCCTCCTTTTCATAGGTGACCACAGGAGATTCACTTGATGGTTCACTATGAATTGGAGGAGGGTGCAGCAGACCAATATCAATTCGTGGGTAATGATTTTTATAGGGGACAATCCGCGCACCAAAAAGGCACTATCCCAGATAATTTCTCTGAAATTGAACAATAACTTCACACTTATAGTTTTGCCCGTTACAAGGATTTCATGACAGACAGACACGGAACCAAAATTGTGCAGGAAGGTCTGAAATGAAAAACACGATGGAAATTTTGATTTTGGAGAAAATTTTTTTTTCAACCTTGAAAAGTGGAAACATAGCTTCCGCTACCTTGGTAGACTCGGAAGCTAAATGTTTAAATGAAAGTAAAAACGTCTGCAATGCGGGTGTGGCACATAGCTTCCACGTATCCATAACCCGATTGTATAGATGAGCCGATGCATAGTAGTTAATCTTAAATCATCGATCACTAAGTACCTTGCTCTACCCATAGGGGACTCTACATGTCAACCCACACAATCTCTGAATATTTCTTCGACATCCGATGGAAAATGTAGAAGTTATGGCTGTGGCAAGGATTTCACGTTTGCTCATGCGCACAAAATATTTTCAAATTGGGGGCCATGATTTTCATAGGGGGCCATCTCCACCCCAACTCGCATAATTCCTGAAAATTTCCTCGAAATCAGATGAGAATTGTAGAAGTTATGGCTGTGGCAAGGATTTCATGCCAGGCAGACAGACAGACACGGAACCAAAATTATTCAGGAAGGTCTGAAACGTAAAACGCGTGTGGAAATTTTGATGTTAGAGAATTTTTTTTCAATCTAAAAAAGTGAAAACATAGCTCCCGCTACCTTGGTACACTCGGTAGCAAAGAGGTTCAATGGGGTATTTCAGTCAATTTTTAAATATTTTTTTTTTTTCAAAAGCGTATGGCTCAGGATTAACGGTAATCGGGTCTGTTCGTCGAGAAAATGTTTTAAAAAAATCAGAGAAGCTGAGGAAAGTTGAAGATTTGAATGGTGTGACGTAGCTAGCCAATTGTGACGTAGCTAGCCAACTGTCTTTGAAAAAAGTATCCATGCACAGAAACCCTTGGAGGACCTCTTGGATACTACAAAATTCTACTCACACACGCGCGCGGCGTAGTGTGGGTGCATTTATGGTGGCCCGCCTTTTTTTCAAAAGTGTGATCTCTTTAATTAATTTTTCTACCTCATGTTATAGTATCATTGGGCATAAAGTTGGAGTATATAGGTTTTCAAGGGTGCTGAATCCAAATTTGAGGTCAAAAACCTGAATTTCCGACCCACCGAAATACCCCATTGAAAGTAAATAAAAGGCTTATTCAAAGGTTTAACTAACAGGTAAAAGATTATTTTAAAAATGGTTTCTTCAAGTACTGTGCTTCAAACTCCTTTACACATTTGAGGAAAGTTATGAGTTTTTAGAGACGATCAGATCGAGAGACAAAGATGTTCAAGTAAAATGCCGTCGCAAAATCTTAGGAGACCGTCTCGAGATGACCTCGACATTTCATGAAAATTTCGGACAATGAGTAGTCCCTGAGACGTGGATTGAGCACAGACAGACACGTAACTAAAGTTTTTCAGAAATGGAAATTCCAATTTTGGAGGACCCGCATTTTCTGATTCACAATCTTCGTTGGCGAGGGAACAATTTTGTTTGTAACCAAGAACCTTATTCTTGTTTGGACCTTCCCGCCCAGAATTGAGCAGTTGGCCCAAAGACAAAGTAGTTCTGGCTTCCGCCGCTAGGGGATCGAGCTAAGAATGAACCAAACTAGATCTTCTCGTACAATCAATGGGTTATTGCATTCAGAACTAATAGGCCAGTATTAGATCTATAAGAATTTATGAACTAATAGAGCAAGGACGATCATAATTGAGAACAAAATAGAACATGAATGCACGGGGCAGATCAAGATGGCTGCGGAGAAGGAACCCCTCCGCAATCCCGATGTCTCCGCCATTACTCCATTGTATTCTGTACAAGTTAACTCTGCGCTCACACATTTTCTCATTGAAATACTATATTAGTTCTGTTTAATACAAACGTTTTAGTTCTCAACCAGTGTGGTTTATTTAGTTCTCATTCCCGAGGTAAACAATTTTTATGTTTTAATTTTAAAAATTCAATAGTTTGATAACTTTGAAACCAATACATCGATTGATTTCAATATCAATAGAAACAGATTTTATTACCCAACAATTTTTCTGTTGAGTAATAATCGAGGATGTAGCTGCCAAAAAGACTGTAGTCTAATACTTCCCTATATGGCATACCACAAGTTGCCATATTCAAAAATACCGTTAGATTCAATTTTAAAGATTACAGATAGCTACGTAATGAAAAACTCACTTTTATAAATAACTCGTAGATATCCATGAAAAAATTCTTGATGCCATCTTCGTTCTTATTATCGTGAACCATAACGAATCTCATGCGACTCGCAGTAACGAATGCTGAGACGAACCATTGATTGAACTTATCCACTGATTTTAGGTACAGGTTGTTGGTTTTCCACAGGTGCTCGTCAACAAGATCGAGAGCAGCGTGAGCGATGAATTGGTTCAAATGCCGATGTTCTTCCTTCTGGAACAAATCGATATTACAGTACCAACACACAATAAGTGTCGTTTTACGAGTAATCGAAAGACTCAGAATAATGGAGGTAAATAGGAATTAAAAGATCATTTTGGTTTATTATATTCAATAATGAACCTTTGGAATCGACCAAGAAAAAAAAATGTTTAACACCCCCTCAAAATTTGATGGTTTACGTTTCAAAGAACGTAGAATCCAAAAATCGAATAAAAATTTGGCCGTCCGTCCGCCGTACGCGGCACTTTTGCCACTTAGCATTGACCGATTTTGATGAAATTTGGTATGTAGGCTCCATTTGGGGTCTAGTTGTGCCCAGAAGCTTTTGGTTGATGTCAGTCACTTCTAAGGATTCCAAAATCAATTTTGAAATTTTGAAAACGCCCTAACTCAAAAAATTTTGATATAAAGGTATTGTTTTTCCTTCAATTTAGGATTCTATAGAATTTTTAGAATTTTTTGAGACCACGCGGAGCCCTGTAGGACAAACCGTTCGCTCCCTACGAAAATGTAAAGGTTTATATTGAAATATATATATATGTGAATCAAAACACGAGTGTGAATCGCAAAAGAGGCCTAATCTCCGTTCTAATTAGAGCTGACCGAAATGCGATCGATGGTTGGTGATTTTGATTTTTTTTTTGAATTTTTTTGAATTTTTTAAAAAATTTTTTATTTTCATTTTTTATTTTTTTCCCTTCATTTTGGAAGGTTGGTGATTTTGTAGACGAGTGATCTATATAGAAAAATAATAAACCATTGTGTAATAATTTGCAGCGTTTTTTAAATTCATTTTCACTTTTTTGTGATTTTTAATTTATTTTAAAGATTAAATTAATATATATTTGTTCTAAATTACCTCTGTTTGGTGTTTTTTTTTTCGATTTTAAATCAATTACCAACTACTTTTCTACAGGGTGGTGCATTTCATAACGACCACAGGCCATGAATCGATTCTACAGCTCATTTCGAGCAAAAAATACCTCTTATAAAGTTAAAATCACGAGAAAAATCTTAAAAATGAAATAACTCGGAAACGAAGCCTCTAAAAAATTACTAAGAGGCGTTATTGCCTGGAAATGAGCTCTAGATTCGATTCCTGGTCAGTGACCCTCACAAATGTAGGTAACACCCTGTAAGTATAAAGTCGGTATTTTTTCAGTGGAAACGTTCAATTTTTTATTTCTAAATTTTTTGTTCATTTTGTAAATCTCATTTTTAAACAGTTCTTTGTATGTTTTTTAGTTTCTAGTGCGTATGTTTTAAGTTTTGAATTAATAAATATTTTATGGGGTATTTTTCACGCTATAATAATGTTTATGTCATAAGTAATTTATGTAATTTAATTTGTACTTTTTTTTTTGATATCCAGTATTCTTGTTTACAGTTGTTAGTGAGTCACAAAAAACAGAGAGTGAATATAATAATTCAAGAAATTATATAATAACTATCACATTTTTAGACAGTTTTGTAAAAACGCTGCAAATTATTACATAAAAGTTTATTATTTTTCTATATAGATCACTCGTCTGCAAGGAACACGACTTTGCCATTGTTACCACTTGACCAGCCATAGATACTTCCTACCTACCACATACTTACGTCACAATCAAGTTTATTTGGAAGAAATAAACGCTTCACTCTCAGTTCGAAGAAACAGGGAGTTGAGGTTGCACTAATTATTAGGAAATTCGATTGCTGGTTGCTAAGGACGCAAAACTGAGTAGAACTTGAAGAAACGAAAAACGATCGCATTTCGGTCAGCTAAAATTTGAACGGATAATTTTTAGGATAATTTTTCTTTATTCCCTTAAAAAAAATACAATTTTGCATCTCCATTAAATAAATACATACACTTCAAAGAACGGAGATTAGACCTCTTTTGCGATTCACACTCGTGTTTCTGATTTATCGTAAGTCCAACCCTTAATTCTCGTAGGGAACGAACGGTTTGTCCTACAGAGCTCCGGGTCGTTTCCAAAAATTCTAAAAAATGCAATACTATTTAAAATTTGTGAAAAAACGATACCTTTATTCCAAGAGTTTTCGAGCTAGGGCACTCTTGAAAATGTCAACCCTTAATTTTCACCCCTTAGAAGAGACTGACATCAACCAAAAGCTTCCTGGCACAACTAGACCCCAAAAGAGCCCACATACCAAATTTCATCAAAATTGGTTCGTGGAAACTAAGGAAAGTGCCGCGTACGGACAGAGAAATTTGTATTCGATTTTTGGATTCTACGTACCTTAAAACGTAAACCAACAAAATTTTTTGTCAAAATTAATTTTGAAGGGGGGTTAAAATTTCTGTTGGTCGATTCCAAAGGTTCATTATTGAAAATAATAAACCAAAAAACGTCGCAGATTTCTTCCAATCGAGCGTGAAGCGTTTTTTCTTCCAGATAAACTTGAGTGAAGGTGTGATGGCAGTATGTAGGTAGTAGGTAATTACGGTTGGTAGGTAAAAAAATAATAGTGACAATCGCAAAGCTGTGATTTTTGCAGAAGAGTGGTCTATACAGAAATACAATGAACCTTTTGAAATAATTTGCAGCGTTTTAGAGTCATAGCCCTCTAAAAAGATCATTTTATGTAATTTAGGAAACCTCGGCAAATTGAACTATGTGAACAAATGTTTTTTCAAGTTGCAAGAACGGTGAATACTGCGCCAAAATCTCAGTTTTCGAACGGTTTAATAATTTTTTTAAGGGGCAGAATTACAATTTGAAGATACCGTTGAAAAGAGCATTAAATTTCATATCGGAAAGATGCTTTACCTTTTATGGATAAAAGATAAGATTTAAGACATGAAAAAGCCCTCTAAAAAGAAAGTTTATCGTAATATACGAAACCTCGGATTTTTACAATCGGAAATTTAAATTTAAATTTAAATTAATTTAAATTAATTAAATTTAAATTAAATTAATTCAATTTAAATTAAATTAAATTAATTAAATTTAAATTAAATTAATTAAATTTAATTTAAATTAATTAAATTAATTTAATTTAAATTTCCAGTTGCGACGTCGACCAGTTTCGACGTTGATAATTATCAACGTCGAAACTGGTCGACGTCGCAACTGGTCAACAATGAGTTGAATCCCTTTCTCTATGAAATGCTGAGGAGAGTATCACGTTGTACTGACTGCGCCACATTGTTGAATCATCAAAAATAAACTTCCCTCGACCTGGGATCGATCTCCTATCGTTCCGACTAAACTATATTTACACTTCTGAGTCTGAGCTCGTTACCACTGAGCTAAGGAAGTGAATGGACAGAAATGCGAAGAGGTAGCTGATCACAACAACTTACGGTGGGATCACAAGCGTCCGACTCTGCATTCTGCCCGCTGGTTGGCCTCTTTCCATCTGTTCTAGGCCAATCAGCGGGCATAACGGAGAGTCGGAAATGCAGAGTCGGACGCTTGCGAACCCACCTTTATCGACGGCGCAACTAGTCAATGTCGCAAATGATAAGTGCGCGTGCGTCGGAAAAACTATTATTGTTATTTTTAATCTAAACTAGACCTCATTCTGAGAATTTTGACACCAGCCTTTCTCTTTTCGGATAAGTAGATCTTTTCCTATGATTTTACAAGTTTCGAATGTTCATGGCGTCACAGTGGGCTGTGCGAGGGGCGCGTGATGTCATAAACATCCGAAACTTTGAAAAATCATAGGAAAAGATCTACTTATCCGAAAAGAGAAAGGCTGGTGTCAAAATCCTCAGGATGAGGTCTACTTTCGATTAAAAATTAAAAAAAAAATCAGGCGCACCCCCCATTGTCGACGTCGCTACTATTCGGTTCATGTACCAAGTTCGACTTTTTGGTACAGGCTATTGAAAAGGACTCCCCTGTTAGAATTCTAGTTGTAAGTTATTCGCCAACAGCAGACAACTATTCCAAAGCTGTGAGAGATATCAAACTACGATACACCAGGGATAAACTCCTCGTTGAAGTGTATGTGAGGGAACTTTTACAACTCGTTATTCAGGAGCTTTGAAGCAAAGGAACTACTATATTACTATCATTTTATGCGCACTTGAGACTTTGGGTGTAACATCCAATAAATATTCTGCAATATTACATCCACTAGTAGAATCATGTCTGCTACAAGACCTTTTGATCATCTAGGAAGATCAGAGCACCAGCACAGCATAGCAAGTTAATAACGTTCCAGATACATCGAAATTTGTTGATTACCTACAAATGCTTCTCAACTTTTTGAGTATAAAAGTAGAGAGTGAAGGTCGACTCTCACTGGCTCGTGATAGTGTCAAGTTTAATTCAGAAAGCCCCACAAAAGTTCATGATTTCAAAACAGAATTAAAAAAAAGGTAACAGGTAATGAAGAAAGTAACCAGGTAATGTAGTTTACCGATATACTGATGCCCAGCGCAGAAACAAAATTTCTCTTGACACTCAGAGGTAAGGCATGTCCATGTCAAAAAGCATAGGATTTGTAGTTAAGTAACTACTATAAATTAATACTAACGCACCTACCTTCACATCCTTGTTTGCTGGATTACATTCAAATTCGAAGAGTGGGTTGTCATTGTGTCCAACAATGACGAAATAGTAAGTACCTCCGGACATGGCACTGAAGTTGAGCAAAAACTGGAAATTCAGACGGCGAGGCACGGCATTGTAGGATGTGTAGAGTTGAGGACTTGAGAATTTTGAAGTGTGAAAGATTAACCCGTACGCAAGGAATGAAGCAACTTCACCCGGACGGGGACTTAATTACTCGCTGCATTCAAAACAGTGAACTAAAGTGAGAGGAAACTTGTTAATGGTAGTAGTTAATTAATCACTATAAAGTAAAATCCAACTCAGGAAACAACACACACAAATAGATGATATAGATAAAAGGAAAAACATTGATTATTGATAAGAATGACGACTATGGAACATGGACCTAGGTCCATGCTATGGAAGGAGTACAACGTGGAGGTTTTTTACTTCCGGTTTTACTTCCGTAAATTGACTCTTCGCAGCATGGAAGTAAAGAGTTTTCCGTTCCATGCTGTGACGACAAATATTCTACAGAACGATATTCGATTATTTTTTGAATGTAGATCCAGGTTTTACTACTACTCTGTTCCTCTTCTGTCAAAACCAAAACATTTCATAAATTTTCTCCAACTTTAGCTTTTTAATGCTATCTTTTCAATCTAAATAATGTAGTAAGTTGTACTTAGTCTATTTTGGTTTATTATTATTTTTTAATAGCAAATAATTATTGTTCGCATCTTTTCTTCCTGAGCTAAGTTTCTATGGTTGCAGCGAACTCAAGAAAGTACCTACTCTTCGATTTTTGTAATTCGTCATTTTCTTCGATTTTAGATTTTCAACTTCTTCGTGACCGATGATGGCTTGAATCAAGAAAGGTGCTGGCAGATTAGTGTCGTCTGGGTACAAATTTAGTGGATATCAACTTGGGAAACAGTTTTCTTGATCTAAAATGAACGACGGAGTAAGGTAAAGAATCCTTGAGTAGCCATTAATTTTTATTTATGATCTTACATACCTTACGGTAGAACATATATATCAACAGTATACATACAGACGGGCGTATATTACAGGTACCTGAGTGTGATGTACTTACTTGTGTTATATACGCTCAAGTTGGACCTATTTGGTTCTCCAAAAACAAAAAATTAAAACTAGAGGTTGGTCCTAAGCGACTAATAACTATAGTAGGTAATATTAATCTGCATTCAAATATACGTGTTCCATATTAATATAAAAACATAAATAAATGCACGGAACACGGACTTTATTTCAAACATCATCTAATACACAGTCGTTTGATAACTCTTATCAGCCCTTTGACGTCATTATACATGTAGGTGTACATCAGTATGTATGTTTTACTTTTTCATAGTATGCTTTAAGAATGTCCTATGTAGGTAGGGGAGAGAGAGCCAATTCGGTCTGATGATAGGTAGCACACCAAAAAAAAAAAAAAAAAAAAATCACCACTGTGAGGACACCCCTTGATCTAGCTACCGATTCCTGTAGGACAACAATATCCATCTATAACTGCCAAAGAGAACTATCCAAAGTAAACCAAAACCTATGTGCTAAAATGAAGCCAGAAATCCAAACAGTTAAATTCAAATTGTCTCGTAGCAATTTGGCGTTGACCAATGACAATGACAACAACTCTAAGCGGTATGTGCGACCTCTGTCGATGCAATACTCAACTAAGTTCAAATACTTTTCGAAGAAAATAAACGATTATTGGGGATGGTTTTGAAATTAAACCCTTAGAATTTGATCAAAATCAGTTCTTTGTAGAAAAGCTGGTATTTTCAAAATTTTCATTTTGAAATGTGTGTTTACTCTTTTTCATTTTCATAATTTTCTGGTAAACGCCCAGAAACTAAATTATTCAGAAAGCTGTTTAATGGAAATGCGAGTGGAATTTTGGAGGCAATGTTTGTTAATCTGTTGCCAAAATACGCTCCCTCTCTACTGTTTGTAGTGAGGATGCAACAAATGAGGAATTTCACCGAATTCTGTTTGCATTTTTCCTCAATAGTTAATGGTGTGGGATAGATGAAAATCGGGCTGATTTCGGAAAATAAGTCTCCTGTTATTTCTGGGAGACAATTAAAATTTTTGATTTCAACACATTTTGGGCTGTTCGGATTGCTGTCTTCTCCGAGTGTTGCCCATTGGGACGACGAAATCGTGTTTATAAGAGAAAAGTTATCAAACAAAAACAGGGGAAACCTAATTTTCCCCATCTTGCTTTTTCTATTTTTTTTTCTTCAGTTTTTCGATTTCGAACTTTACTGTTTCGTGAAATTTTGCATCTGGGGACTATGGATTTCTTGATCTCAGCGCTTCAAGCGGCCATAAATGAACTATTCCAGGATGACGTCATTTTCCCGGTTTTTTTAAACATTCGTATTTTCTACGCTGTTTTGATTATTCGTAAATTAGAAAGTTCGGGCTGAAAGTTTGCCTTAGGGGGTTTTTCGAGGTGCTGAATCCGATTTTGGGGTCAAAAATAGGAAATTCCTGCATGGTAAAATTCCTCATTATGGACAATTTATCACATTACATGATCGGGGACAACCTAGAATCGAGATGAATTTGGATCTTTCAGAATTTTCACACCCATTTTGCTGGCCTTGCTGAACAATGGGGTGTGCGCCTTGATTTTCTTTTAGATTTGTAATCGAAAGTACACTGAGAATTTTGGCGCCAACCGCGACCTTCTAGCGTGAGTAGATCTGTTTCTATGATTTTTCAAGGTTTCGACCGTTTATGACGTCACGCGCCCCTCTCGCCTGGGCGGGACCCCCGAGCCCACTGTGACGTCATAAACGGTCGAAACTTGTAAAATTCATAGGAAAAGATTTACACACGCTAGAAGGTGGCGTTTGGTACCAAAATTCTCAGAATGAGGTCTACCTTAGATTAAAAATAACAATAAACAGTTCTTCCTACCCAGGCGCACACCCTATTTTTTATTCCGCGTCGGTCTGTCTGAGAAAGTGATTGCTTTGTGTTTGGGGGTTCTTGTAATTGAAAAGAATGTATCACGCAAGGTGGTTTTTGGTGAACTATATTTTCGGAATAATGACTTTCCAACAAGTGGTAAATAAAAAATATTGTTAGTATTGTCAAATATTGAAGTAATTCAAACAATTTGGAATTTACTCGGTAGGTAATTTCGTCATTGTGGCCAATTTCCTGTCTCAGGTGTAGTTCAGACATACAATCCAGAAATTCACTGAAGCGATTGTTTGTTAACATCGATGACTTTCGCTTGGTTCCGATTTTGGTTTTCGATTCGATAGTTAATTTTGTTTTGATTTTGGTTCCGAATGGGGGATGCGCCTTGATTTTTTTTAGATTTTTAATCGAAAGTAAACTACATCCTGAGAATTTTGGCACCAACCGCGACCTTCTAGCGTGAGTAGATCTGTTTCTACGATTTTTCAAAGTTTCGACCGTTTATGACGTCACGCGCCCCTCTTGCCTGGGCGGGACACCCCAGCCCACTGTGACGTCATAAACGGTCGAAACTTTAAAAATTCATAGGAAAAGATTTACACACGCTAGAAGGTGGCGTTTGGTACCAAAATTCTCAGAATGAGGTCTACCTTAGATTAAAAATAACAATAAACAGTTTTTCCTACCCAGGCGCACACCCTATTGAAAATGATTGATTTAATGTTTTTGAAAGTGAATCTATGAGCCGTATTTATCTCTAGAATTTATAATCTAATCTAAATAGCCTTCATTCTTCCTAATCATGACCACAAGGAATCATGGTCCGATTTTGATGAAATGTACAGTTTGTGCGGGTTAGCCTCTGTATGGTGCTATAATTTCAACTCCATCAGACCAGATTTGCAGCTCTGTACACTCTAGTTTTTGAGTTCTCTCAAACAACAATTTGTCGCCCGATTTTGCTCAAATTCGGAGGGTCGTTGGAGGATGGTTTCAGGCAGATTGCAATGTTGTTTGTCAATGAGGAATTTCACCATGTCGGAATTTCCTATTATTGACCCCAAAATCGGATTCAGCACCTCGAAAAACCCCCTAAGGCAAACTTTCAGCCCGAACTTCCTAATTTACAAATAAACAAAACAGTGTAGAAAATACGAATGTTTAAAAAAACCGGGAAAATGACGTCATCCTGGAATAGTTTATTTATGGCCGCTTGAAGTGCTGAGATCGAGAAATCTATAGTCCCCAGATGGAAAATTTCACGAAACAGTGAAGTTCGAAATCGAAAAACTGAAGAAAAAAATAGAAAAAGCAAGATGGGGAAAATTAGGTTTCCCCTGTTTTGGTTTGATAACTTTTCTCTTAGAAAACACGATTTCATCGTCCCAATGGGCAACACTGGGTGGAGACGGCGATCCGAACAGTCCAATCAGCGAGTGTTCCCGCTTCACGTCCATTTTCCCGGTTAGTTTTGAAATCAAAAATTTTGATTGTCTCCCAGAAATAACAGGAGACTTATTTTCCGAAATCAGCCCGCTTTTCATCTATCCCACACCATTAACTATTCAGGAAAAATGCAAACAGAATTCGGTGAAATTCCTCATTCTGTACTATCAATATGATCGTGCAAATCATGTTTCACGTTATCGCTTTACTTCGCAACGTCTAATATACCATACGTGTGTCATCAAATTTTAACATTATAGAATATAATATACCATACGTGTGTCATCAAATTTTAACATTATAGAAGCTTTGTGAGTTGCATCACATTTTAGAGGGCCAAGTGTGCACTTAAGGGAAAGATTGAAACAAATCCCAATAGGAAAACTACCAAAATTTTAGATAATAAATGCGTTTCGTCTTTGATCGAGACTGTGACTGACATTGTCTAATTGGTACGAGCAGCAAGTGAGAAGGTATAATAATTATACCTTGCTAGTACCTAATTATTTCTTGGCTTCCATTTTATGGATTCTTTCTTCCCATTTGTTTTTTGCTCTTAATTTCATACCAAGGAGGCCACAACTCCTGCTAGGGGCGCTGGTGGTCAAAGTCGTTTCTCATATGTCCAAGGTCCTATTGCAGTCTGTCAGCTCAAGAATGATCTTTCCAAGGGCCACACTAGTGCTATCTGCGTCAGCAGAATGTATCTATAAACCCAATTTTGTTGGAGTAGAAGAAGAAAACTTGGAAAAATCTTAGGCAGGATGTTGGGATCTGTTATATATCTCATAAAGTACACATAAAGTCTGAACATAAAGTTAACAGAACTTTACACTACAATAACTTTACTGTACATAAAGTACAGAACCAAGGGATAAGGTTCACGTCATAGAGGAATCTATGCTGCTTTGACAGTGGCGCCATCTCTGACGAGGAAACCAGTCTAATAGCGTACAAGGTGAGAAATGAGGGTAGAAGGTACCTCGAAGGCCCTATTATAGTCTGTCAACTCGAGAATTATTTTATTTTTCTTCGATTTATGTTTTTATTAGATTTTCTTACTCAATCGATAGTTGGAGTATCAAGATAGCCATCAGCTATCAATTTTGGCTTAAGGGGGCGATCATGGTTGACCAGAAAAACCTCAAATCGCTAGTGTCGTTTTTCGACGGATTTCCATCGAACCATTCCATCTAGATAGAGAGCCTAACAGTGATTCTCTCTCTCAAATCCTCCGATATCTTGGCCGACTTTAGGTAAGCTACCTGCCTCCTTCAAGACCCTTTCTATTGTTAACGTCTTGAGTCATACGCTTGTAGTCATTGTAGACCTTTCTGTGTAAAAACTTTTCTAGAGACTTTTTGAAGTCAATATTATTTTCGAAGCTCATTCATTCGTTCTTTCATTTTAGAGAAAAAGGTTTGTAGAAATTGAAGATAGTTATCAACTGGAACAAAAAGAGTTGCGAGATTTTTGAATCAATTTTCCATTGAAAGCACATGAGCTTTCTTCTGAATCAAACCCAGAAATTGCGTAGTAATTGATAAAGTTGTGCATATTTGTTTGCGTTGCACACAAGAACTAAGTCGAAAAAATCCCATTGGTGCAAAATGAGAGTATGAGAGCATTTTCAAAGAAATATGTTTAAGAATTTTAAGCCATTTTTGAAGCATTATTACTCTGTTTTTAAGAAATGTTGATAGGAAATCTCAAGTTCATCCTGAATTCTATACTACAGAGCAATGTTCGGAATACCATTTACTGAGGGGGATGAGGAGCCCTATAGAGCGAGTAAAGGCAACACGATTGGGCTCGCGAAAACAACACTATTGGGGAATCTATGAGGGAATGTAAACATTGTATTATAATTCGATGGTGAGCGCCTTGGGATCGTGGACTCTGTATAAATATACACTTCACTATCATATTGCACAATGACATACATAATATGTATGTCATTGTGCAATATAATAGTGAAGTGATATTATTAAGTGAAAAGATATTATCTTTTCCTATTCCCCATTGGACTATTTCGTTTGATTCTGGATTTTTAATCAACTTGCTCTAAAAACACGAAAAAGTTGAATACTTAGTTGAGGAATGTATTGTTTTTTGAAAATAATAAATTGAACTGAATGATCTCCAATTTTTAATTATTTTTCCTCCGCTTATAAACAAAGTCCCAATTATGAGATGCTTCCTAATATTATTAGGGAAAGGAGATCTTTCGATTCCACTCAATTTTTGGACGTATATTTCTATGAACATTCAAGAAAAAATAAAATCACAAATCAATTAAAATCATTGAACCATTGTGCTGAATTCCAAAACCGCCCGTCTCCAATAGTGCTTTAAACTATTCCCGAGTAGTGACCAAATTCCCCAATCGTGCTTCCACCTTACTGAGGTTACCTAAAAAACCGAAAGGCCAGGTAGACACCTTCACATCTAGGTTAGGGTGGGTCAGGAACCTCGAAGTATGAACTATTTCTGCCGCGGGAAGGAGCCGCCTATTACAGAGACATCTCTAAGTTCGGGGTTGAACTACAATCCTAACTTCCTTACTTCTTGGAGCCCTTATTCATATGGCTCAAGTCAAAAGTATTTCCCGAACCATGGATAAACGGATGAACCGAAAATTCTGATATTTTTAGGGAACACTCAGGAGGTTATTTATAACAGATCTCCGTGGAGATATTGGGAGTTTTTAATTTTTTCATATTTATGATACTAATAAAACTATATGATAAAATTTAAAAATCTAAAATCTATGCTCGGTGTTCTATTTCTTGACTAATAAGATGAAGAATTACTAAATGTTGTCCCTATAGGGTTATCTAATACGGAGATATCTGAGAAAAATGGTTAGGATCTCCCCCTTAAATGTGGATAAACTGTTGCAGGTGAAAATCGGTATTGAGGGTTAAGGAACTTTAATGAGCTTTTCAATGGTTTTTAAAAATTGCTGTAGGACCAGTAGTTGAGGAGATGAGCAGTTTAGGTATAAAATCTCCCCCCCCCCCACAAATTTTGCACTTTCTTACCCTTGAGAATTGGACATGGCTTAAGAGAAACTATTTTGCAGCATTTGAGGTGCACAAACAACTAGCGTTTTCACATCTGATTACCAGTCATCCAGTATCGTTGCAGACGATTTACATTCATGATATTTTTCAGACTCGTTGGCATCAACTTCGATTGGCACAACCCTCATAGTGGTTCCAAAATGGCTCGTGCTGTTCGTGCGAAGAACATCGCAGAAGTCAAACGTCTCCTCAAGAAGGGAATCTCTCCAGACATACCAGACAACCGTGGATACACCACACTTCACGAGGCCTCGCGATCCGACGACATGGTGGAAATACTCAGAGTGTTGATCTCGTCGGGAGCCTACATCGAGCATAAAACCGTGGATGGTGAGACTCCGTTGTTCGTGGCCTGCAATCTCTCATCCGAGAAAGTTGTAGAGTTCTTCCTTTCTTGCAATTGTTTGGTTAATAACGCCAATATTGATAGCGTTACCCCTTTGCATATGGCTTGTAGCAAGAGAAATTACAATATAATTAAAATGCTCATCAAAGCGGGAGCTAACTTGAACGCCAAGGACAATGAAATGCTCACACCTTTATTCTACGCCATTCAGTTCGAGAATCCTCCTGCAATCAAGATCTTATTGGAAGCTGGTTGCGATTCAGAAACCAGTGATTATTTCAGCAGGAGCCCTTTACAGTTTTCTTGCATGGTTGGAAATTTGGAAATATTCGACATCTTGATCGAACACCTTGGCCTCTCCAAGAAGTTGGTGAACCAACAGACATCGGACGGTTGGACGCTGCTGATGGAAGCCGTTCAGTTCAAGAACTACAACATCGCTGAAAAGCTCATTAGTTACGGCGCTGATACGTCTTTAGTTGACTCCAGAGGTATGTTAGCTCTGCATTTGGCCGCACATTGCAACCGCACGGACTGTTTGGAACTGATTATCCGTCACACGCCTAAAGATGTCATTGAAAGGTACGCGACTGCCAAAGAAAACTTGACTCACACCAGGAGTTTGCCGTGTTTGCTTATCGACAAAAATATGTTTGATGGCCTGAAATTGTTATTCGAGTATGGAGTGAGCGATGAAGTTCTTTCCTGCCCTGCCAAAATGGGAGACAACTTGGTTTCACCCGTCAGCTTCCTCTTACTCCACGGAAACAACATTGACCAGCACGAAAAAGGCAAGTATTTGGAACTTTTCCTCTCCAAAGAAGCCTTGAAAGACCCCTTGTACGACGACGATAACGTTTCAGTGACAAGATCTGTAGATGCGGCGATTCGCTCGCACAAGATCGACCACAAAAACTGCAACTGCGAACATCTGCTGACCATGCTCCTCAATGAAAACGTGGATCCAGACGTGCCTTTGGATTTCCGCGTCCCCCAGCCTTTCATCAACGCCATGGACAACTGTTTCCTCAGAGGTTTATGTCTACTCATAGCCCACTCCAATTTAGTCGATCCCGAGCATTTGCTCATTTATTTCATCGATCGGCTGTCCTCTCCTAACTACGAGTGGAATAAAAAAGAACAGGACCTCATGAATTTCCTAGTGTGGGCTTCAACTGACTTCAAATACGCTTACCCCCACATCACCGAGGTGGTGACTTCTGCACCAGCCAATCTTTTCCCCAAAATCCTCCCTCTATTCGAAATGGTTAAAACCAAAGCTCTCAAAGTGCAATCTTTGAAACATTTATCCCGTCTTACCATCAGGAAACAAGTGTGTGTCGCGACTTGGAACAATACTAAAGAGTTCAGAAACTCTTTGAAGTCACTTACTCTACCTAGAGCTTTAATTGATTTTTTGTTATACCACGAATTACTCTCTTATACCTACTAACGCTTTTACTACCGAACACCATCTAATTTTTGTATTGTATATATAATATGCCAAGACAAATTTTATTTTTTTATAATAATGTTTAAAATATCTAACTTTCAAAATTGAATTCTTATTGTGTTGTTTGTTAATATTATTGTGTAAATCACTTGAAAAATTATAATTTCATGAAATTTATCATGTAATGTTTATTGATATACCACGGGGACACTGGAAATAGGTATTTTATTTTCCCCTCTCAGACTTTTTCTTAGGGCCGGTCAGCCATGCTTGGATTTCACTTATCCCTTCGTTCGAATAAGAACTGGCTTCGAGGATGGTGATTTCTTGAAACGCTTGCTCTTGCAATTTCTTCATGTGCAGCATGAGTAAAGCTTCGTTTCTCATCTGTCTGTAAGAAGCGTCCATTTTGGATAGAACCAAAAGCACCTGAAAACGAATTTCAATACGATAATTTCTATCATCGGTAGGGATGGCATATCGAATGAAATATATCGATATACTGATCAAATGATATATTATCAATGAGATATCGATACCTACGATGTATCGGAGAAAATATATCGATAAATCGGAAGATCCTACTTGGAAAAACGTTGAAGTTAATATTTAACTCTCTCAAAATTCTGATGGTTCACATTACAAGGTATGTAGGGATGGCAAATCGAGAGAAATATATCGAAAGATCTACTTGAAAAATCTAATTGAAGTAAGTAGGTAGGTGAACTGAAACGTTACTAATATCATTTTGAAGAAATACATCGATATACTCGACATATCGGAAGATCTACTTGGGAAAACGGTTGAAGTAAGTATTCAACCTGCTTTAAAAAGTTACTGGGTAGGAATTATCGAAATTATCATACCTAGTTGGAAAAGGGCGAAAATGTCATGGTTGTCAGAGCACTACGTCAGTAGCAAATTGTTTTTGGGGTTGCAAATTTGGGAATAAACTACCCTCAGGGGTCCTAAAACATAATATTAAAAATCATAGATACCCTCACCGTAGCAATGTTTCATTAATTTATAAATTTTGAGAGAGGAGAAAAAAACTTTATTGAACATTGTAGAAGGAATGAAGGTGGACAAGGACTCCAGTAGTTGTCGAAACGTAATGGATTTGCCAATTTCTTTATTTTTTTGTTGGATTAATTTATAAATTGCTTAAACTCGTATAAGTGTTGTTTCAATCTGGATGCGCCTCCATTACTTTAGGAGCATCTAGGATGGGAAGTTGGTGGGACGGCATCAGCGCTGCCTGGCGATGATTAGATGAAACTTCTGGTTTTGAGTTCCGGAAGGTTCATCTAATCGTCGCCAGGCAGCGCTGATTCCATCCCACCAACTTCCCTTCCTAGATGCTCTTCATTACTTTTGGCTAAAGTCAAATAGGTAATTGAGACTTGAGCGCAACTGTAGTGTAAACCATCATGCTTGAGCTGAAGTCAACAGTCTGAAATCAACCAATCACGTAGGTACCAACAAAATTAGGAATAAATTACTTGATGTGTTTACAGGTACAGGCGTCCCTTCTGATCTATTCATTTTAATATTAATTTTTACATGTTGAAAACAAGTCGCGATATATCAGTGAATGTATCGATATTAACACCTTCAGTGCGGATGACCGGTCGACCTGCATACCTGCCATATGGACGACTTTGGGACCCGCATTGAAGGTTTTAACTGATAATATCGATTCTCTATATCGATATGAATAAATTGATATATCAAACGTAGCATATCGATATATCGTTGCCATCTCTAATCATCGGCTCACTTGAATTTCTGCCTTACCTTAATTGGGTTGGCCCTTCCAGTAGGTATGAGGGTCACACGTAAGTTCTCCAAATGTTTAAAAAATTGAAGATTATTAAAAAAAAAAAACTATTGAGGGTCAACAATTTGTGGATACCCTGGCGGAATTTTTTAAAACTTAACGTGTTAGTTGAAAAACGTTATAAATGTCGTTAGAAACATATTTTTATGTCAGATTAAAAAATATTGTAATTTTCATCGTTTTTGAACATGTCTTGGACGTCGTGATAACCGCCAGTGGCTACAACCAAGGATATACTAACCCTCAATGCGCTTCTCCCGTCCATGCTTTTTACGATTTTCCGTTAAAAAACGGAGACATATTTTCATAGACATGCTTGGGAATGCACTGGTTGTGCTTCCATTTTATTCTGTGTGCCTATTACATGGATATTTGAACGACACAACTGGGTAACACACCTGTTGCCATATTATCCTCAGCTCACAGTACAGAGTTCAAAACAGCGTCGGAAAAAGGGTGTAAACGACACTGGGAAAACTCTGTCCTTATAACTGGTTCGCTAGTTACGAAAATGGCACAAGCCGCCAAGAACCAGCCAACTCCAAACAAAAAACGTCTGCCAAGTGGGTATGGCACATAGCTTCCTCGTATCCATAACCCGATTGTACAGATGATCCGATGCATAGTAGTTAATCTCAAAACATCAATCTCTAAGTACCTTTCACTACCCTCATAGGGGACCATCTACACGCTTATCTGAACAATCCTGAGAAATTTCGTCGAAATTGGATGGTAAATGTAGAAGTTATGGCTATTACAAGGAATTCACATCTGCGCATGCGCAGCCGCTACTTTCAGTCCAGGGGTAATGATTTTCATAGGGGACCAATCTGAACAATACTAGTCAATTTCATCAAATTCGGATGAAAAATGTAAGTGTTACGGTTGTTACAAGGATTTTACGTTTGCGCATGCGCAGAGGCTACTGTAAATAAATTTCAAGACATTGATTTTCATTGGGGACCATCTACAACCTAATCCGCATAATCCCTGAAAATTTCATCGAAATAGGCTGAAAAATGTGGAAGTTGTGGCCGTTACAAGGAATTCACGTTCGCGCATGCACAGCCGCTACTATCAGTCCGGGGATAATGATTTTCATATGGGACCATCTAAGAAAAAGAAATGTAGAAGTTTGGCTGTGGTAAGGATTTCATGACATTCAGACAGACACAGAACCAAAATTGTTGAGAAAGGTCTGAAACGTAAAACTCGAGTGGAAATTCCGATTTTGGAAAACTTTTTTTCAACCTTGAAAAGTTTTTTTTTTTTTGTTTTTAAGCGTTTATTTATTATAACAACTAGTTACAAACTGTATTGTTTACTAGTAACTATCTAGTTATTTATTTCTAATATACCTATCACCGCAAAGTCTGTTATGGCGAATGTTCACTAGCAGGCACCACACTAATTTTACACTACAACGTCAGCTTGCAAGGTCCAGGGGTTTGGTCCTTTTCAGTCGCCGAATTTGTTGTGAATTGTCCAGTAGTTGTATGGCTTCTGGATTTGAGTGTACGAGAAGTCTCTTCTCGTAACGTCTTGCTGTTGTTTTTATGACATCAGTGACGCTCTCCACTCCCAAGTCTCTGTGGAGGTCGTCATTTCTAATGTACCAAGGTGCGTTTACAATACTCCTGAGTACTTTATTTTGAAATTTCTGTATTATTTGCACATTTGTTTTGGCAGTACAGCCCCATAGTTGTTTTGTTTTTGGTTTTGTACAATTTTGTTTGTGTACAGGAATGCTTCAAGTTCGGGGACATGATTAGTGAGTCCATTAGCATTCCAGGTAGCTAGGTATACGAAAAGTTTGGTTTTCCATCGCATATGATTTAATAACGCCGTTTAGATACGCTGCTCTCTAGCTTTTCCATTCGCGCCAGCAAGGCTTTGTTTGTTGAATTCTGGTTTTCCATGAACTCCATTATTCTTCTAAGTGTATCTTCTATTTTCGGAGCCTTATTGGAGGTTTCACCTTCCTGTCGCCCCCCGGTTACGGCGCTAGCATAAGACACCGATGGTCTTCTAGAGGGGATAGCCTTCATGTTACTGGGCTTGATTTTAACATGAGTATCCTTGTTCGGGTTCCTTGTTTGGTTCCTTATTTTCTGTAGCTCCTTTGCAATTTCACAGCCTCTGTAGTTGGCTGGGTGGAGTTTCCCACAATTAACACATTTTGGGGGCGTGTCTGAAGGTACCTCACACTTGCCGGAATCGTGTTTACCTGCACATTTAACGCAGCGTGGCTCTTTTTCACAAAAAGATTTTGTGTGAAGATATCCTTGACATTTTTTGCACTGTGGTATTTGGTGCCCTGTTTTTCTGAGGGGTTCAATACGTACCACCAGATTAAGTATGGTTTTAATTTTGTAAATTTTGTCCAAATCTTCTGAGTTGTCGAATGCCAGCATGAATAAAGGAAGATCAAGCATAGTCGTGGTTTTACCATCCTGATCCTGATTTTTCACTCTCTTTTTCAAGTTGACGGCGTCTAGGACTTTGAATCCTTGCGTTTCAAGATCACCCAGTATTTCCTCCGTCTGACAAGTTGGGTGTAGGCCTCTAGCTACCACTTTAATGGCGTGCGTGTTTTTGTTTTCGTAACTGAACCAGTGCAAGTTTTTTCTTTCAATTTTGATGATACAAGTCGGTAAGTATCGCCATTGGGAACATTTACCTTCCACTGATCACTGTTTAGAGCTGTGACCCTGCATTGTTTCTCAGTGGCCTCTTTAAGTGCGGCTGATAGCACTGAGTACTCCTTGATTCCAGTAACTGTTATCGGAGGAGGAGGATATAAACGTTTTTCCTTCCCCTTGCTAGGATTTGGGGGTTTGCTACCCACCAATAGTGTAGTTTTGTTTGTTTCTGATGGAATTTGATTTGAGCGCTTTCTTTTAATTTTTTTACGGATCCATTCTGTCTCCTTAGCCAGGTCGTCCTCATCCGTCGCGTATTCATCTTTGTCGGTCGAAGGACCTTGATGTTTATTTTTATTTTTACTAGAACCAGCTTGCCTACCCACTCCTGAGTTTGCATTTGGAGAGTTGGAGAAAATTCTCTTCCTCTTTTGTATCTGCTGCCAGTTCGTTTCATTTTCAAGCATATCCTCATCCGTGATGTAATCATTCTCACTATTGTTCACTTGTTCTAGTAAATTAATTCTTGATTTCAAGGTAGTATTTTCCTCTACTAGTTCAATGACTTTAGTTTTCTCTTCTCTTACGACTTCATCGCATTCACGTAAGTAGTCACAAAGATATTTAATCACATTGTACAACTCACCGAGCGTTTTTTTGACGTTCTCGTCAGGAATCTGCCGAGTGGTCAGTTGATGTTGCGAAAGGTCTGCCTCCGTTCGCGAAACAATTTCGGCGATCGTCAGCTTTCTTCCGCCACTTTCCACGGACATAATGCCGATCGAGAAGAACCCGGTCGCACTCGCGTTATTATTTAATTTTTCTCATAGCGATGTTTCCTCGACGGAGCTTCAAACGGAACTGACCTTGAAAAGTGAAAACAAAGCTTCCGCTACCTTGGTAGACTCGGAAGCAAAATCTTCGTCCCATGACACACCGAATAGAGAACCTCCTCCCTCGCGCACCCACATGGCTTTGAAGTCGGTCAAAAATTCGTCTGAACATTGTGTGAAACCTTCCAATCCACTTCCAACGCATTCTGTTGGGAAGTCAGGGAGGTATTGAAGGTATTTTCGCCGCTAACTGGAGATTCAACGCGATTCCCATTCCTGTGCTTGGAAATGAATATGGTTTGACTTACCAGTGGGCCTCGTCACAAATGTCCCCTGTGGCCAAATGACCCCCGCCCTCAGTGTGTCCGGTTAATTGTGACATCTGCATTGAGAGTGTTAAAAAACCACCAGCTTTGATGAGTCTGTAATACAATTCTCCCGCCTGTTCTCTCAACCAGCTTTGCCCTCCTTCCTCGTCATTATCAAAGCATTGGATAAGGTGGGTCACTTAATGCCAAATCCAGACTGTAAGGTGGGTGGGTCACATCATCCCATTCGAACTGTTTCAAAATGTCCGATGTTTTGTGTGTCTCATGAGGTTTGGTCAACATCCCCCTCCTGCGATTCTGTCTGCAGTTTTTTGAGCATCTCACGTTATTCAGTTCCATAGGCCTTAAAATCAACTAAGATATGAACCACGCCCTCAATTGTATGAAGGGCAGCCTGATCAAACAGGGACAAGACCTGGTTCGGGACGAATGCGCCAAAATAGCAAGCCTCGCATGGAACGGTGTTGTCACAGAACCAGTTCTTCGTGAAAGTGCTGATGGCAGCCCCGGTCTGGTGGCAGACATGAAGGTTCATGGTGTGTGGGACCAAGGGGATGTCTACTATTCTTCCTCCAGAGTGAAGGTCGATTAGGGATTCCTGGGGTCTTGCGACTCTATTATGTGTCACGGTGTGTGGAACCGTGAGAGACCTGCGTTTTTTGATACCCGCGTTATAAACGCTGACGCAGTCTCTTACACTTCCATGGACTGGCCAACCATCTCTCGCCATGCTGCCCGAGCCAAGCATGCAAAATACGACAGAATAGCCGAAGATCTGAGAGGGTCTTTCACGCCACTCGTAATTTCATGCGATGGAGCATTGCATAAAGAGTATGACGATTTTCTCAAGAATGCCTCCCTACGCCTTGCCAACTAATGGTCCAAATCCTACGCTCAAGTGATGATGTGGACGCGAGTGAAAACTCAATTCTCCGTCCATCGAGCGGTTTCCATGAGGCTAAGAGGCCCAAGGAAACAAGAAACAAGGGTCCGAGGACTCAGACTGGAGGACGGAGCAGCAATAGGGTGTGCGCCTGGGTAGGAAAAACTGTTTATTGTTCTTTTTAATCTAAGGTAGACCTCATTCTGAGAATTTTGGTACCAACCGCGACCTTCTAGCGTGTGTATATCTTTTCCTATGAATTTTTAAAGTTTCGACCGTTTATGACGTCACAGTGGGCTGGGGGGTCCCGCCCAGGCGAGAGGGGCGCGTGACGTCATAAACAGTCGAAACTTTGAAAAATCATAGAAACAGATCTACTCACGCTAGAAACTCGCGGTTGGTGCCAAAATTCTCAGGATGTAGTCTACTTTCGATTAAAAATCTGAAAAAAATCAAGGCGCACCCCCCATTTGGCTCCCACAAGACTAACTCCTCACACATTTACGCTCGCTTGCTCGAAAAAGAAACCCTTTGGCATTAATCAATTTCAATTTTTGGCAAACTTTTGGCATACCAATTTGAGCTTTTGGCTACTCCTTTTGAACTTTGGCAAATCCATTACGTTTCGACAACTACTGGAGTCCTTGTCCACCTTCATTCCTTCTACAATGTTCAATAAAGTGTTTTTTCTCTCGGTAAAAAAAAATTAAAAAAAACTAAGATCCCACCTTTTTGACCTCAAAAACACTTGCTACTATTTTTCGAGCAGACTGATTGAATTATGGTTTTGGTGAGGTAGTATGGGACCACTCAAGTGACTGATTTGTTGTTTCAGGAGTGAAATGATACCTTCAGATTTCATTGCCCATAACTACAAAATCAAAATATTATTCCCCTTCTGCATCAAAATCGAGAAATTCTAGAGAACCCCCCATTCGATAGATTTAATATTAGAACAAAGTTAGTGTTTTATTATTCACATGTTTTGGCAAATTAGGTCACCTTTGCTGATTGTAAACACGGTTCAGCTAGTAGAGAATACAATAGAACGCCTGCAGCCGATATTTGGCAAAGGTTACTGGCATCGACGACGAAGATAATTCTGTTGATCCCTCGGTAGTAGTGGTGCCAAAGCGGTGCCATCCCTCCTCCGACTTCACAGATAGTCAAGTTACCTCCCTGGGCGCAAAGAAACCAGATATTTACGCCTGATCCCATAATTTGATGGTAGGTGAATTACAATGCTGCAAAATTCTTCTCGAAGGCTATCAACTTTACCTGCGGAAGAACGATTTTCCTCAGAGTCATTCCTGTTGTTGGGCCGGAAGTGGTTGTGTTGTCCACTGCGTTTTGGTCTTGCAGAGTTTTGAGAAGCAACGTCTTGCCTGATCCAGGTGGTCCCAGACACAACACGTCTGCGCTATTAAATGTGAAGTTTTTTGAGAGTAGTTAATCAACTTAGATACTCGCATCATTCTTTACAGCAGCCTTATTTTTGCTAGGGCTCAGACCAACGTGTGTTCTCAGAGGTTTTAAACAATTTTGACTTCACGTGATTTTCAGGAGAATCTACGGTGTACTTCTACTCCACATCTAAATGAATGATTCATCATCTGATAAATATGTGAAATCTAATCACACAAATTTCACAAGCTTCTACAATTTTGAGTTTCTACGTATTTATGCTATACAGGGTGTCACCCTTTCGGGCGCACCACCGGGCAGGGTTCGATTCTACTACCAATTTGCAACAAAAAATGTCTCTTAGCAATTTTTTGGTTTATTATTTCTAATAATAAGCCTATGTGATCGTATCGCAAAAAATTTTTATAACCCCCCCTCAAACTTTGTCACTTTACGTTTCAAGGTGCGTAGAATCCAAATTTGCCAAATTTGCCAAATGTCCGTCCGCCGTCCGCCGTCCGGGCCATAAAAGGCCTTAGAATCGGTCTAAAAAACCCGATCTTTCGCACATAGACTCCATTTGGGGTCTAGTTGGTCCTAACGTCGAACTATTCCGATCGCTTAATTCGTATAGAAGTTATGGGCAAATAACCGGCCAAAAAAGAGGTTTTTGCTTAAATATGCGTGGGGTGACATTTTCCAAGTATTTTTCTTCATGTTGGATGGTTGGTGGCTTTATAGACGATTGTATAGAAAAATAATAAACCATTAAAAACCAATAAACCATAAAAATAATAAACGTACGATAAATCAGAAACACGAGTGTGAATCGCAAAAGAGGTCTAATCTCCGTGGCTTTATAGACGATTATATAGAAAAATAATAAACCATTAAAATAATAATAATAAATAATAAAATAATAAACCATAAAAATAATAATCGTGCGATAAATCAGAAACACGAGTGTGAATCGCAAAAGAGGCCTAATCTCCGTTCAAATTAAAGCTGACCGAAATGCCATCGATGTTTCTCTTCATGTTGGATGGTCGGTGGCTTTATAGACGATTATATAGAAAAATAATAAACCATTGTGTAATAATTTGCAGCGTTTCTTTAGAGGCTTCGTTTTCGAGTTATTTCACTTTGAAGATTTTTTTCGTGTTTTCGACCTTACATCATAAAATGGCTGTAACTCCCTTAATTGATGAAGTAAATTCAAATTTGATTATATCAATGGAAAGAGCGTCAAATTTCCTATCTCTCTGATGGGGATGTAGAAAATTTCAAATGGAACAAACGGGTGTAAAATAAGCCAAAAGTCAAAAATTGGTAAAAATTCGAAAATGTTCACTTTTTTCAAAGTTTGTTTCTCGAAACTTCGTGAACCGAAATTTCCATGCTGTAAGCCTAAAAGTTGCATGTAAATCCCAGCTTTCTAACGGTGTAGTCATTTTTTTAAAAAACACCACTTATTCAGTTACAAAATGACGTTTTTAGAGCAGAAAACGTTCATTTTTGGGTGTAAATCGGCGTTTTTCACCAGAAATGCTTTCCAACTTAATAAATCATTTGACATGAAATTTTACGTACTTTTTGGCGCTGAATCGAATGGTAACACTTTCCGATCTCCTCGACAAACGAATAGTACTTTTCAAGCCCTTTCTGGGTTAAACAGGGTACAACAACTGAGTCCTGAGTTCTGAGTGAAAAGTATTATTTGTTTGTCGAGGAGATCGGAAAATGTTGCCATTCGATTCAGCGTCAAAAAGTACTTAAAATTTCTTGTCAAATAATTTATTAAGGTCGAAAGCATTTCTGGTGAAAAAAGCCGATTTACACCCGAAAATGAACGTTTTCTGCACTAAAAACTTCATTTTCTAACTGAATAAGAGGCGTTAAAAAAAAAAGACTACGCCATGAGAAAGCTGGGATTCACATGCAACTTTTAGGTTTACAGCATGAAAATTTCCGTTCACGACGTATCGAGAAACAAACTTTGAAAAAAAGTGAAGATTTTCAAACTACCAATTTTTACTTTTGGCTTTACCATTCGTTTCATTTGAAATTTTCTAAAACCCTATCAGGCAGATAGGCAATTTACGTATCTACGTATTTATGCTATAGGTAGGTACTGCAAGGTGATCTGATGTATGAGCTTCTTACCTAAGTATGTTAATTCGAGAAGTCGTTACTTACCTGAAAGGTTTATCGAGTTCTTCCGCCATCGAAGATTCCTTTTATGAGGTAAATCACGTTACGCCTATCTGAAATTCCACCTTGTTATGTTATTCACCCTACATACTTTAAACTCATACGAGTATTCCTAATGGAAAATATGACGGGCAGGGCCTAACCGTATTGTCGTCATCAGCTGCAGCCCCTCAGTTACTATGGCTACGAATAAATAGGTACTCGAGACCACCTACGCCTGCTACATAAATGCTCCCATACTTATATCCCACCTACGAGGACCAGGGGCGTCAGGTGAGAATATTCGTCAGGCAAACAGCTGGGCCAGTCATAGAGGAATGCTACAATTTATTACAAAAAGGTTTCATTTTTCTATGCAGATCACTCGCCAGCAAAGAACACCGATTGTCTCTACCTGCCAACCTTGTTTTGGCTTCATAATCGAGTTAATTTAGATGAAATAAACGCTTCACGCTCCATTCGAAGAAATAGAGGGTTCCTTCATTTATAAATTTGATTAGGTACCAACTGGTTCCTAAGGAAATAAAAATCTATTAGGTACCTACTCATTATCCAAGTTTCTCTGCTCTCATGGACTCGAAACAGCTCCTCAATTGTTTGCCTTGGCTGATGCTGTGGTAGTGGGGGTATAGCACTACTAGACCCTGCGCTGACCTCCTCCTACCCACCGATCGTCGTCTCTTATCTAAAACAGTCCCGCTAAATTCATTTTTTTAACTGTTTGCCTTGGATCGCCATGCCTTGAGCTAGTTCGGGTAATATCCGCAATCGATAATAGTTACCGATCCCTACAACTCTCTGGTGTGTTGCAGGCTAGTATGCAAGGCAAAACACGTAAGTACTTATTCCATTCTCCTTTTTCATCTAACTTCCTAACCCAATAAAATA
This sequence comes from Apolygus lucorum, assembly GCA_009739505.2. Taxonomy (NCBI): domain Eukaryota; kingdom Metazoa; phylum Arthropoda; class Insecta; order Hemiptera; family Miridae; genus Apolygus; species Apolygus lucorum. The sequence continues at coordinate 12,194,635 of CM019183.2, forward strand.
GTCCCTAAATTTTATAAAAGTTTTCCAAAGTTACTTGCAAAAATGGAAATATAGGAGAATCTCAACAAAAATTTACTTATTCATTTTGCATATTTTCAATAATAGTCCAGTCAAATTAGCAGTTAGGGTTTGCATTAATTCCGGACAAAGCGAAACTTTTATGGGTGACTTGTGGGTGCCTATGGAACATGTTTTTAGTATATTCTACTAGATTCTCCTTGTGCTAACTTTTTGGTGCCCAAAAAACCACGATTTTTCGGCACTTGATTCAGTTTTTCGCCTATAACTCGTACACGATGCATCCTACGGAAAATGTTACTCAATCCTTTATTAAACAGGATGAATTTCTGCGTCGAATGACTACCTGAAACGTTAAGATCGGTTCAGCCGTTTGGCCGAAATCGATCGTTGAATTTTGCCGCTTTTTCCCAAATTGGTTGAAAAATGGGTTACGCTCAAGTTTCAAGGCCTGTACATCAAAAACGGCGTATCCAACCAAAAAATGTCACATAATCAAAGTTGTAGAGAATCAAATTTTGTGTAAGAAAAGCATCCCCTCTTCCTCCCCCCCTCCCACCCGCCCCTACCAAATGATAGAATAACAAAACAACTTCTGAGTAAACGAAATTATGAGTATTGAAAACGGTGTTGCAATCAAAAAATGTCATATAATCAAAGTGAAACGTCTGTTGTTCGACCTAAGGCACTGAAGTACTTATAATAATAGAAAAGGCAAAAGAAAAAACATCTCCTAGATTCTCCTTTTGCTCACTTTTTGGTGCCCGAAAAACCACGATTTTTCGGCACTTGTTCCAGTTTTTCGCCTATAACTCGTACACGATGCATCCTACGGAAAATTTTACTCAATCCTTTATTAAACAGGATGAATTTCTGCGTCGACTGACCACCTTCATTTTTTAGATCGGTTCAGCCGTTTGGCCGAAATCGATCGTTGAAGTTTTGGCGATCAACCAATTTGGGAAACATCGCCAAACTTCAACGATCGATTTCGGCCAAACGGCTGGACCGATCTAAAAAATGAAGGTGGTCAGTCGACGCAGAAATTCATCCTGTTTAATAAAGGATTGAGTAAAATTTTCCGTAGGATGCATCGTGTACGAGTTATAGGCGAAAAACTGGAACAAGTGCCGAAAAATCGTGGTTTTTCGGGCACCAAAAAGTGAGCAAAAGGAGAATCTAGGAGATGTTTTTTCTTTTGCCTTTTCTATTATTATAAGTACTTCAGTGCCTTAGGTCGAACAACAGACGTTTCACTTTGATTATATGACATTTTTTGATTGCAACACCGTTTTCAATACTCATAATTTCGTTTACTCAGAAGTTGTTTTGTTATTCTATCATTTGGTAGGGGCGGGTGGGAGGGGGGGAGGAAGAGGGGATGCTTTTCTTACACAAAATTTGATTCTCTACAACTTTGATTATGTGACATTTTTTGGTTGGATACGCCGTTTTTGATGTACAGGCCTTGAAACTTGAGCGTAACCCATTTTTCAACCAATTTGGGAAAAAGCGGCAAAATTCAACGATCGATTTCGGCCAAACGGCTGAACCGATCTTAACGTTTCAGGTGGTCATTCGACGCAGAAATTCATCCTGTTTAATAAAGGATTGAGTAACATTTTCCGTAGGATGCATCGTGTACGAGTTATAGGCGAAAAACTGAATCAAGTGCCGAAAAATCGCGGTTTTTTGGGCACCAAAAAGTTAGGACCAGGAGAATGTTTTTTCTTTCGCCTTTTCTAGTATTACAAGTACCTCAGTGCCTTAGTAAGTTGAACAACACACGTTTCACTTTGATTATATGACATTTTTTGATTGCAACACCGTTTTCAATACTCATAATTTCGTTTACTCAGAAGTTGTTTCGTTATTCTATCATTTGGTAGGGGCGGGTGGGAGGGGGGAGGAAGGGGGGATGCTTTTCTTACACAAAATTTGATTCTCTACAACTTTGATTATGTGACATTTTTTGGTTGGATACGCCGTTTTTGATGTACAGGCCTTGAAACTTGAGCGTAACCCATTTTTCAACCAATTTGGGAAAAATCGCCAAACTTCAACGATCGATTTCGGCCAAACGGCTGAACCGATCTTAACGTTTCAGGTGGTCATTCGACGCAGAAATTCATCTTGTTTAATAAAGAAAGGAGTAAAATTTTCCGTAGGATGCATCGTGTACGAGTTATAGGCAAAAAACTGAAACAAGTGCCGAAAAATCGCGGTTTTTCGGGCACCAAAAAGTTAGCACAAGGAGAATCTAGTAGAATATACTAAAAACATGTTCCATAGGCACCCACAAGTCACCCATAAAAGTTTCGCTTTGTCCGGAATTAATGCAAACCCCCCCCCCCCCTTTTTTGGCTAATTTGACTGGACTATAAGGCAAACAGTGTTTGCTATGTTTGCCTGGAGGAGACGCCACTGACGAGGACAAAAGGTATTTCTTCCAGTGTCCACTTTTTTAATGTAACCATCCCTAAATAATTAAGTAACATAAATTTGGATTGGTTGTCTTTCCTGGATAATTTACCTGAATTGTTCAAATTCCAACAACTATTTTCTAAATTTTCCATAGAAAATAAAGTTCATACGTAAACCTACAACAATAAAACATATTACTAAAAAATTATATAATTAAAAGCTAACCCTCCTATTGTTAGAAATATTGAATTTTATAATAATTCAGTTCTATTCAATACCTGTACTTGAAATCTCCAAAATTGGGTTTTGGACAAAACATTTACTAGCTAGATTTTTGTCCCAGGAAATCTGGTTATCGTTGTAATTTTATGATATGTACCTGCCCACCTTCTTGCTACTACTACCTACCGACTAACTTACCTAAATGATCATGAAATATCTTTAAAATTATATTTGGACGAAACATTCACCAGCTTGTCTCCCTTTTCGTCCCAGGAAACCTGATTATCGTTGTAAATTCTTGATATGAACCTACCTATCTACCACCTGGGTTGGTGTCTGGAATTATTGAAAAATATTACTAATTAATCCATTAAGATTATAATTAAGAGAGAATGGGATATTGTATGATTTTGCTTCCGAGTCTACCAAGGTAGCGGAAGCTTTGTTTTCACTTTTCAAGGATGAAAAAAAAAGTTCTCCAAAATCAAAATTCCACTCGGGTTTTACGTTTCAGACCTTCCTGAACAATTTTGGTTCCGTGTCTGTCTGTCCGTCTGTCATGAAATCCTTGTAACGCGCATAACTATACAAAGTTGTAGTCCGATTTCTATGAAATTTTCAGGGATCGTGCTGGTTGGTGTGTAGACGGTCCCCTATGAAAATCATCATCCCCGGACTGATAGAAGCGACTGCGCATGCTCAAACGTGAATTCCTTGTAACGGCCATAACTTCTATATTTCTCATCAGATTCCAATGAAATTTTCAGAGATGTTACAGAATAGTATTTAGAAGGTCCCCTATGAAAATCACCACCTTCGGACTGATAGTAGCCACTGCGCATGCGCAAACGTGAATTTCCTTGTAACGGCCATAACTTCTACATTTTCCATCCGATTTCGATGACATTTTCAGGGATTACGCGGATTAGGTTGTAGATCCCCATTGAAAATCATGGCCTTGAAATTCACAGTAGCCTCTGCGCATGCGCAAACGTAAAATCCTTGTAACAGCCGTGCAATCGTCGCCCTCCCATGTGACGTGAGAATCTCAAATCCTATACAACCTATCACGAGGCCCCAGTGGCTCAGTCGTAGCACTGTAGATTCCCACCCATGTGTCTCAGGTTCGACTCCCAGCCTTGCCAAGGAAATTTTTTGTTCCAATCACTACTCACTTACATTTTACATCCGAATTCGATGAAATTTTCTAGGATTGTCCAGATTATCGTGTAGATGGTCCCCTATGAGGGTAGTGAAAGGTACTTTGAGATCAACTGCACCGGATCATCTGCACAATCGGGTTATGGATGCGAGGAAGCTATGTGCCACACCCACTTGTCAGACGTTTTTAAACCTTTTCTTTCTATCTTTAGAAATATTGAATTTGTAAGAATGAGGAATACCCTTAATTAAATTTTAGTACCCAGGTAATTATGCTTGAAATCTCAAAATTAGGTTCTGAACGAAACATTCACCAGCTTGTCTTCCTTTCCGTCCCAGAAAATCTGATTGTCGTTCTAAATTTGTGGTAAGTAGTTCATGTTCCTATTGCTTCCAAGGTAGGTAGCGGAAGCTTTGTTTTCACCTCTCAAGGTTGGAAAAAAGTTCTCCAGAATCGAAATTTTCACTCGGGTTTTACGTTTTAGACCTTCCTGAACAATTTTGGTTCCGTGTCTGTCTGTCGGTCATGAAATCCTTGTAACGGGCATAACTATACGAAGTTATTGTCCGATTTCGATAACATTTTCAGGGATTGTGCGGGTTGGAATGTAGACGGTACCTACCCTATGAAAATCATCACCCCCTGACTGATAGTAGTCGCTGCGCATACGCAAACGTAAAATCCTTGTAACAGCCATAACTTCTACATTTCTGATCCGATTTCGACGAAATTTCTCAGGATTGTTCAGATAAGCGTGTAGATGGTCCCCTATGAGGGTAGTGGAAGGTACTTAGAGATTGATGTTTTCAGATTAACTGCTATGCATCGGATCACCTATACAATCGGGTTATGAACACGTGGAAGCAATGTGCCACATCCACTTGGCAGAAGTTCTTCATCCTGGGTTGATATCTGGAATTATTGAAAAAATTATAATAAAGAGAGAATTGGATATTGTATTGGTTTTTCTAACCCATTAAAAGTTAGACTTCTTTTTCAATTTGGTAAAACATCGAATTTTTCAATATTGAGCAATACTACCTATCTGTTAATTTCAAGTATACTCACCTAAATAACAAGAAATCTCCTTAAAATTACGTTTTGGACGAAACATTGACCAGCTTGTCCTTATTTCCTTCTCAGGAAATCTAATTTAATCGTTGTAAATTGACGAAAACGTATTTTTTTTATAGCTATTCCGATTTATTTTCTAGCTGGATATCTGTCTAAAATTATGATTCATGAGGAAGACAATATTTTTCGACTTCGTATTAAAAGTGCATAATTCTGGAATTTTTTATTTTGCTCGTAACACTTGTGGAGTTTCAAAATCGATGACTTGTCTTACATAAGATTTGGCAGGTTTTTTAGAGAGTCTCCTATTTCATAAGTACAATGGGAATTTGATTGTTCACAGCTTGCAAAAGAATTTCAGGATAGTAGTGTTGTCTTCTGGCGGGGGTCGGGCGGGCATCAGGGTCAGTGCAATCTCTCCGTCCACTTCATCGGCTGTTTCAATTCGTACTGCAACATTTGAAAAGCGACTTTTGGTTTATTATTTTAAACTATAAATCTTCAGAACCGATCAAGAAACAGATTGTAACCCCCACTCTTAAAATTTGTAAACTAAAAAATTGTTAACTCCCTTAAAATTTGATTGGAAACCCCCATAAAATTCATCGTGGTTTCGTGGCGGTGGTTGATCAATATTGTTTGGATTTGAGGGTGAGGTATTGTTGACCCAAGAAATGTCCATTTGTTCGATTACAGTTACTAATACGCAATATAAAACTAATAACTTATTGTTAAATAGTGTATTGTTAGTTATTATTGTTAAATAGTGTGTAGTTATTATTGTTAAATAATAACTAATGTTAAAAGTGCACTGGTAGTTGAGCAACAAATTAAACGAATTAACATAAGTAAATAAGAAGAATTGAGTGCGAAAAAATCTGCAAATTATTACACAACAGTTATTATTTTTCTATACAGATCACTCGTCTGCAAAGAACTCGGCTTTGCCATTGTCACCACGTACCAACCACAGATACTACCTTTTTTTTAAATTTTTTATTGGCATCAGGCATAGCCTATACAGCCGACATATTACATTAAACAAAAAATAAACTTCAATCTTCACGCATAAAATTAAACATCACTTATAGATTAATATCACATTCACTTAGAAAATGTACCAAGGCCTCGTACACGTCTATCTTTTCCGATGACAGAAGTACTTCCAAATTGAAGGGACTCGTCACATGTTCTGTAACTCTCTGGAAGAGTATGTTTCGCTGACTGGTGAAACGGCTACATGTCATTATCAAATGATGTGCGTCCTCTCTCTCCAGGCACTGCTGACAGAGGTCCGTAGACTCCCTGCCAATCCGCATCAAGTAGGACTTGGTTACGCAGTGACCGGTCCGGACCCTTGAAATATATCTATAAAAAGACTTGGAACGAGATGGCATGTTGGCGGTCCAAGATCTAGTGTTTGGATTTGGAAAAGCCCTTATGTATGATTTACCTGCATGGTAATTTATATGCATTTGGCGCCAATCCTCTCTCAATTGCAATTTGATGGATCTATTTAGGTCCGATGCTGGAAATACGCTGAGTTGACGGAGTGGGAGTAGTGTGGCCTCCTTAGCCAATGAGTCAGCCGTAGTGCTTCCTGGGATGCCGTGATGACCTCTGATCCAGATGAATCTGGATTGTACGCCAGTTGCTCGTAAGAGACCAACCAATCTCAAGATTTCTGCTTCAAGGAAGCTCATTTTCTTGGAAGGGTTCGCAGATTTCACTTTCATGAGTACTGATTGAGAATCGGATATGATAATCAGTGAAGATTCTGCTCCTCCTGTGTCGAGTACATATTTGAGTGCTACCTGGATCGCATATGCTTCGGCTGAATATATTGATGACTCATCCCACATTCGAAACTGTCTCTTCACATTAGCTTGGGGGTCGAAGAATGAGCACCCTACTCCACCCATGTTAACTGAGCCATCAGTGTAGATGCATGTGGCATTAGGGTACTTCCGTTCTAGAAGGTTGGCCAGGAAGAGTTTTGCAGACTCATTTGTGCTGTACGCGGATTGAGGGAGGGATGACACGGCTATCGGTTCTTGAAAGATGTTGTAATCAATCTTGAACTTGTAAGGTTTATCTGACTGACGGATCCATGTGAGATCAGATGATATGGCAGTGAAGGCGTTGCACAGAAGCGGGGTAGGTTTAACAGCCCAATACGGATTTGTCAGAACATCAACAGAGAGGTGTGCTACCGAACTGAGGATGGAATTATTTCTTGCATGAAAAGATGCCACCATTCTTTTGGCCAGCATTTCCCTCCGGAGTCGGTTCACCTGATTCTGCTAGTAGGCGTTGATAGGAGTAGACGTTAATAGACCCAGGCTCAATCTCAAAGCCTTATATTGGATTTCAGATACTACCTACCACGTACCTACAGGGGTCGCCTTTCGGTCAGCTAAAATTTGAACGGAGATTGGGCCTCTTTTCCGATTCACACTCGTGTTTCTGATGTATCGTCCAAAACTCTAGTTCTCATAGGGAGCGAACGTCGCCGGTCGTTTTTAGTACCTATTTTGCCAACTCGAAGGGACAAAAAGTTTAAAACTTAAAACTACTTAAATCGGAAATTTTAAAGGACTTAAGAAATTCATTAGTGCACGGACTTAGGGAATTGAAAAACTGAAATATTACCGCTGGAATCGTCAAGATCGAACGATAATTGCCAGATAAATATGGGAAAACCCGTTAATTTAGTTATGTTGTACCTATAAAATGTAGCTAAACTTGAAATTTTCAAGAATTATAGAAATTCATTAGTGCCTGGCCCTAAGGAATTGAAAAACTGAAATTGTGAAAATTTCAAATTGTGGAAATTGTGAAACCATTGTGTAATCATTTGAAGCATTTTTAATCGATTTTTGGATTTTACGTAGGTACCTTGAAACGTAAACCAACAAATTTTGAGGGTTAAAAATTTTGTTGTTGGTCGATTCCAAAGGTTCATTGTTGGGAATAATAAACTGAAAGGTGTTTTGTAAAGGTGCATATACTATGATTGGGAGTGAAATGAGAAACTATGTACGGACAAAAGCTACAGCATATACTAAAGATGATTTAATAATTACGAAAGTGCTCGGACAAGCTGCAAAAGAGGATCGGCCTACAATTCCTCACTCTCCCACCATACATTGTAAACCCCCCTCAGAATTTGGTGGGTAGAATTTTTCGAAAATCGAATAAAAATTTTGCTTAAGTCCACCGTACGCCACACTTTGCCCAGTTCCCTTGGACCGATGCTGATGTAATTTGGCAAATTGGCTCCATTTAACTCCGTAGTTGTGCCCTGAAGCTTTTGATTATTGTCAGTTACTTCTAAGAGGTGGGAGGAAACATTTTCAAAATGCCCTACTAGAGGGACTTAGATTAGGGAGTATTGTAATAGGTAAATGAGTTTACCTACTGTTGAAATCAGGATCGTCAGTAGTCAAGATCGTAGTAATTTCTGGGCCATAAAGCTCCGATTTCTGGGCTATACAGCTCCAAGGCCCTCGGGTAGTACCCAGTTCTGGCCTGGTAATCAAGATAAATAAATGTTTTTATGAGACATTACTAAACTTTTAAATATACCAATGTTCATTTAATAAATTGGGTTTAATTCAAATAATTATTATATCGAACTATGTTTCGGTAAATTGTTCAACTCACCGCTACTAGGCAATTCTGTCCACGGGAACATGTAAAACATAGTAAATTGTGTTACACAATTGTTTTAGGTAGTTGGTGTATATCATTAATTGGTTATAAAACATTGCTCATAAGAAGTATATTGCACGAACTAAAATCAAGTTTGTGTTATTCAATTTTTATAGATTCTTATAGCTCCTAGGTACACAGTTAGTTTGTTCTGTGAACAAATAAATAACAAGCACAATAAAGAGGTACATACCCTCGGGTCCTGCTGTGGGGCAAGAAAAACAACATAAGTACGAGGCAGTACCAAAGACGATATTAGTAGGTACTTGAATCACCAATGCAAATACTTGAAATTATATCTACGCTAAGCGATAATGATTAGTTTTATAAGACTACTTACTTTGCACATCTTCATCCAGAATGAGCATGAAAAAATAAATGTGAATTGTAATATTTGAGTAAATGAGGTTTCATTTTCTATTATCTAAACAATTCGTTACTTCAAAGCAACAAAATTGAATTATAAATCATCACAGTTAAATTCATAAATCATAACCACAAACTGACTATTTAGGTACTTGGAACCGTCCAAGATTTTGCTCAATAATCGAAAAGGGAGAAAATCTCTCATCCGGTACTTGAGCTCAAATTTTCCCGTTCAATCCTAGTTTTGCCAAATGTGTAGGTAGGTACATTCGATTTCAACAATCGGGACCTTGACCGTTTCAAAATACGTGTAAAAACGTCTCCCTCGTATGCTACGTCGTTGCTTCCTCGTATCCATAACTCGGTTGTACAGGTGATCCAATGCATGGAAGTTAATCTCAAAACATCGATCTTTAATACCTTGCACTCTGAATATTGTTGGAAAATGTGGAAGTTATGGCTGTCAAGAATTTCACGTTTGCGCATTGTATACTTTCAATTTGGGGGCCCTGATCTTCATAGGGGACCAACTCGCATAACTAATTCCTGAAAATGTCATCGAAATCAGATGGGAAATGTAGAAGTTGTTGCTGTGGCTAGGATTTCACGTTTGCGCATGCTCAGCAGCTATTATCAGTCCTGGGTGATGGTTTTCGTAAGGGACCATCTACACTCCAACCGTCACAATCCCCGAAAATACATCGAAATCGGATCAGAAATGTACAAGTTATGGCTGTGGCAAGGATTTCATTACAGACACTCAGACACGGAACCAAAATTGTTCAGGAAGGTCTAAAACGTAGAACGCAAATGGTGAAGGTCGTGGTATGTTTCGAAGAATCAAACATTTGTAATTGAAATACTATTAATGATCTCGAACTATAGAAAACTATAAAATGACACGGAGTAAACGTGCTCAGATTGTGTCAAAAAGGCTGTGCCTTTGCTTTGTCCCGTCGACTTATGGTTGGCAGACTGATTGGATTGATTTGGGCTGTTTTCGTTCGGGTTTGCCTTACAATCAGCTTTGGGATAATGCCCCTTCATCTTACAAATTTTGCACCAGGGACTTTTCTTCGTTTTGAAGTATGATTTGTTGTTGTTATTTGACAACAAAGCCAGTTGGCTATCATTAGACTCAGAATGAGTAATTCCATATTTATTGTCTTGTAATAACTTCGTTTTAATGAGATCTGAAGTTATTGCAGGCTGAGTTCTCTAATGCCATGATCATAGGATCATATTCTGAAGTCAATCCAGAAAGCATAATCACTGCGAGAAATTCTTCATCAAAGGCCTTATTCATGTTTTGAAGTTGTTGTGCCAAGTGAAGTATCTCATTTACATAAGCTTCCATGGTTTTGAAAGATGACAGTTTGATATTGCAAAGCTGTCTCAAAACTCTGAGGCGGCTATTGAGCCCTGAATCCTCAAAAGCGGTTTTTAGATTTTCCCTAGCGTCCTTGGCTGTTTTGTCATTTATGACGTGAGGGAAGGCACATTTGTCAACTCCGAGACAAATCCTAGCAAGAGATTTATTGCCTCTTCTAGCCTTGGTAGGCGCGTCAGTGTTATCACCCTCTGGGTAGCCTATAACTGCATACCACAGATTATCCATGATCAACGCATTTTTCATCTGGAAATTCCATTCTTGGTAGTTTTCCCTTCCTCTCAATTTCTCAAAAGCATAAGAGCTGTTAGATGTTGCGTTAGATTCACTCATGTCGTTGTTGGTTGTCAGATAGAGGTTAACCAAAAAATGAATGCAACGAGAAAGGAACAAACTTACGATGAAAAACGCTGGTTTTCTTCTTCTACGTTTCTGGGCGTCATAACCTGAAGGTCGTTTTATGTTTTAAAGAAGCAAACATTTGTAATTAAAAGGCTTTTAATGATCACGAACTATAGAAAAGTATAAAACTGACATGGAGTAAACGTGCTCAGATAACAGATTAAAGCGAAAGTCACAACACAGAGTAAAGAAAGTACCTATATAGATGTTCCCCAGAACCCCAAAACGCCAATAGTGCCAAGATTACAGCAAGCAAAGACAATGATTAAAATCCAACAAATGGAAATTTTGAGTTTGGAAAACATATTTTGTTCAAAAAAGAAAAGTGAAAACAAAGTTTCCGCTACCTTGGTAGACTCGGAAGCAAAATCCAAACAAAACTTTGCTTATCAATGTCTTCACTATGCACGAGGAACGCTTTTGTTTCCATAGGTATTTAATTAGCATGTCTTTTCAATGTAGGAACCTATTCTTTCCGGTTGAAAGGTTGGCAATGGAAATCTATTTCTTCCGAGTCTACCAAGGTAGCGGAAGCTTTCAGCCGTATTCACAAACCGCACTAAGTGAGGCTTTTTACTAAGTAAAGCTTGAAAGCTCCACTTAGAGCTGTACTTCATAGAAAACGCTATTCACGTACCAAACTTTGGAAGAAGTGTCACTTTAGCCGTACTTTACCGAAGCTGAACTTTCACTCTCCGGGTAAGTTTGGCTCCTACCACACTTTAATGGCCCTCAGTGCAGCTTTTGACGATAAGTACGTCTATTTTGCTTGCTTCGACAGCCGTTTTATGAAGTTTTTCAGTTCGGATTTAAATGGAAAACTTATCAGTTTTCCTTCAATTTCCTTATCAGTTGAACCTAAAGCTGAACTAAGAGCAGCTACACTAGAAACGATTGTGAATAGCGATTTCTCCTCAAGTTTCACTTAGGCCTAAAGTATCGCTTTCGGAAGTGCGACTTCAAGTGTCACTTTGGTGATCTTTGTGAATACGCCTTAGTTTTCACTTTTCAAGGTTGAAAAAAAAAGTTCTCAAAAATCAAAATTTTCACTCGCGTTTGACGTTTCGGACCTTCCAGAACAATTTTGGTTCCGTGTCTGTGTGTGAAATCCTTGCCACAGCCATAGCTTTTACAATTTTCACCCGATTTGAATGAAATATTCAGGGATTGTGCGGGTTGACGTGTAGAGTTCTCCATAGGTACTGCAAGGTACTTAGAGATTGATGAGAAGTTGTTAATGAGAAGTTGTTGCACCTATTCAATCGGGTTATGGATTTGAGGAAGCTATGTGCCTCACTCACTTGGAAGACGTTTTTAAATTATTGTTTGTTCCCTCAACCTTCTTGTTTTCCAGTTTTCGATGTTTGCTGGAGTATTCGTGAAACTTTTGGCATAGGGTAGGTGGGGGCAAAGACCCGCACGGGGCAAAGACACGCAGTGCCTTTTTGGGGGGAATTCATGTAGTTAAAATTTCCGCCAGCAAGCAGCAGTTCCATCATGATAGAAGTCAGTTGCTCTCCAACACTCAAGTGGATTCTGGCGACGTGGGTGGAGAAAATGCGGTAAGTTTGTTTTTCCAGGTTTTCATGTAATACCTATTTGTAATGGTATTTCGCCATATTCTATGTTAATTATTTCAAAGATGGTTTGAGCTATTTCCAAAGTTTAACTTGGAGCAATGAGTCTCTTAGTTTAGCTTCAAATTCATGTTCCCAATCTCTCGTTTTCAATTGTTTACATTGTTGGGGGTATTGCCATTTTGAAAGTATGAAAATGGGGCAAAGCCACGCACTCTAAAAGTGGCAAACCCCCGCAGTCCTGAAAGTGCGGGGACGTGCCCCAATTTCAGTGATAAATTCCTTGTTCAATACGAGATGATGTTCAGTCAAATCACCTGAACGATGGGGTTCAATAGGGCTCAAATTTCTCTATATTTTGAGAATTTGCAGAGTGTCTTGGCAAAGTTTGTGTTTGCTCCTCAGCAAATTTATAATATGGACGAGAGTGGAGTGCAGACAGTGCCGAACAAACTGCCTAAACACGTAGCCCTCACTGGCAAGAGGGATGTCTGCAAAACTAATGCTGCCAAACATGGCCCAACAGTCACAGCAGTGTGTGCAATGAGCGCTGTTGGCCACTAAGTCCCACCTCTCTTCATCTACTCAAGGAAGAGACTTAACCTACTCCTCATCAAAGTGAGCCCCGTTGGTTGCAGTATGGCTGTAAGTAACAAAGGGTAGGTATATGAACACCTCTGATTTCATCGTTTGGCTTCAAAATTTCATGAAGTTCGCCATGCCCTGTGAAACCAATCTACCTACTTCTTTTAATTCTTGACCGTGATCTTAAAATAAGTGTATTCACCTGTTTTTCTACATCCAAAGTTGTAAAAGTCTGTTGTTTTTTCAATATAGGTGATTTGAGAAGTTTACTAATTGATTTATTTTTCCATTTCCTGAAAACCTTGAAGTGGGGTAAAACCACGCACTGCGGGGATTTGCCCCAATTTGTGGGCCAAATCCCCGCAGATTTTTTAAAAACTAAAATTCGAATTCCCAAGTACGTATTGGTTCAATCTGATTGCTATTGTCATGAACGTTTAGCCAACATCCATGCCTACCAATCCCATACCAAAACTCAGCAAAATAAGCTATTCCCTTACTTCAAAAAATGAAAAACCAAAAAATGCGGGTCTTTGCCCCCACCTACCCTAGTACTTTGGCCAAATGATTAACTATTGGGAAGTAGTACTTCTATGCTTCTAGGGGGTCCGGTGTAGACATGGTCGCCGGGGCGAGCGTTATTTGGAGGGGGAATTTGAACCGAATTTTGCGGGTGCCGTGTGTTCAAGTCTCATCTCTGACAGTATGCGTTTTTGTGCGTCCGGGGATCTCATCCCCCCCCCCCTCCAATCCCCAGCTACAGCGGTCAGGCAATGGGAAGCCATGAGCGAAATCATCAGAACAAATTCTGATCTTCCCTTTAGAAGACAGCTGATAACGCCATGAATCCAACCTAAAATGTTGTTTACTTTACTTTTTTACTTCTATGCTTGGCAGAAATTTTCCATGGAATCTTTCAAAAATCAGAAATATAAACCGAACTACGAGAAGGTATGTATGTATTTCCTCAGTTTATCATTAATAGAAATTCCAATGAAGCTTCCAATGTTTTCGACAATGAAAAATCTGATTAAAACCACATGTAAGTAGGTACTCGTCAAATACTTAGTACCATCAAGTTGCCTACCAATCTACAGGGTGTTTCACGAAAAGGTTACACCCCCCTTCATTTCCGTAAAATACAGCGTAAAAAATTCCGACCAACGCACTTCTTCATGATTTTTTGTGAAGATCCCAGGAAAAATACTTTTGCGCAAAAAAGAACACTAACTTTATTTTTTCAAATGGAACCCCCCTTTTTTATAACAGATTCGGATTCTACGTCAAAATTCATGAAAAATTCATACCCGAATCGATTTGTTTTATTGCGCGCAACCTGGCTTTTTGAGCGCTCTAAGTTGCGCAACTCCACAATTGCACAAAAATTAGGTTTTGGAGAACCCTTAGTGTGGCACATGTTTTTTTCGTCATTTTTTAACGCTAAATCACATGGTGTCATCCGTTTTTCAATTTGACTGGAAGTTTTCTAAATGGCGGCCAAAAAGTCAGTTGTTATTAGTGAAAAAATCGCTCTTTTTATATCGTTATGAGTTTTTAGGCAATTTCTTTCAGTTCAAGCATGATCGTCCTGCCAGTTTTTATTTTTAGCTCCACCGTAGACGGCACCAAGCCCGTGGTTCAAAAGGAGGTGAGAAAATAAAAAATAAACATGATTTCGACCACAAAACTGATGTTTTCGTGAAAGAAATGTTAATTTTTCCTCTTGAAATCTTGGTATTCCTCAAAACGGATGACACCACGTGATGCAGAGTCAAAAAATGATGAAAAAACATGTGCCACACTTAGGGTTTTCCAAAACCTAATTTTTGTGCAATTGTGGAGTTGCGCAACTTAGAGCGCTCAAAAAGCCAGGTTGCGCGCAATAAAACAAATCGATTCGGGTATGAATTTTTCATGAATTTTGACGTAGAATCCGAATCCGTAATAAAAAAGGGGGGTTCCATTTGAAAAAATGAAGTTAGTGTCAATTGCTCACGATTGCGCGCAACTTTTTTGAGCAAAAGTATTTTTCCTGAGATCCTCACGAAAAATCATGAAGAATTGCGTTGGTCGGAATTTTTTACGCTGTATTTTGAGGAAATGAAGGGGGGTGTAATCTTTTCGTGAAACACCCTGTATACTTTCTACTTTCTACCTTTCCAGCTTATTGTCTAAATCACCTCTAGTAAATAATCGCCTTATCTTTTCAAGGTACGTGAAGATCACTAACTTACTAGCTGATTTAAATAATTATAATTATTTAATACTATTTGAATACATAAGTGCAGCCTTACCACCTTGATGATGACGATGGAGACATTCCAAAAATCGGCGAATTGGAACAGAAAAAAGAAATATTGATTGAATCATAATATTAAAGTTGGAAAGTGCTTATACCAATGTGAAGTTCGATCAAGGTAGGTACCTAACATTACAGATATCGTGGTGGTTTATGAGGGCACGCGTTTTTAATAAGTTGCTTGTGAATGCGATTTTGCAGTAGGTAGGTTGATAGGTAGGCTTGGTGAGGTATTATGTGACTATTAAAGACTTGGAATTCTTCAATTTTGAAGCTCGGCGACCTGGAACTTGGTCAGGGTCCCTTGTTAAATAGGGACGACGTGATAATAGGGAAAAATAAAATTTAAAGTGATAACAGAAGTACTAACACAACAGAGATCAAAAAAGTTTGGTCAGTTATCACGAGGTTCAGAGTGTGAATGTAGAGTAGGTAAATTGGCAAGTGTACCTACTGCAATTTTTCAAACTTACTAGAAAATATTAATTTATTTCAGCCAGATTTTGATATTAGTTTGGGTCATGAATTTCCTATGGATCCATGAAGAGAAAACGTGCTTATTTAGGTATTCGCAAATAATGAAACAAAGCTTGGAAAATAGAGCTAAGCGTGAAAACGAACAAATTAATGAAGCTGACATCAGAGTCGCACACCATTTGATTTTAACAGGATTGAAAAAAAAAATAAATAAATAAACGTGTATTGATATAAAATGGTTTCATAGGACTTAGGTCCCTCCTTGTGTAACTTAATATGGAAAGTAGATAAAAAAATTTAACAATTGAAAGGATCAAGAATAGATATAAAACCTTTTGGAGAAATGAGGCTTTAATCAACTTCAAAGCAGTAACTATGCGTTTGAAAGAATGAAATTACATTTGGTGGGATCGCAACAAACAAACGCGTGAGATCGATGAACATGTTTTAGAGAAGCTGGAGAAGAAAAGTAGTTCGGAATCATCTCATTCGCCCCTCCTTTTAGTAAAGGACGTAGTCAGCCAGATGAGTAGGCCTTTGACGGGCTCTTAGGGGCCGTGGAGAATCTGATGGTCTCTGCATAATAGTAGTCGGGGTGAGGGTTGATTCCGGTGCCAGAAATTCTTGAATTTTAGGAGTCCCTGCGGTATCAAAAATAATGGGAGAGAATTCGGGGTTCGAGTCTTGAATAGGAATTTCCTCTGATTCAAGAGATTCAGGTTGGGGTACCCCCAAGTTAGGATCTCCTGGAGCTAGGTGCTGGAGGGCTACTGTTGACTCCCTTCCATTGTTGTGGCGGATCACTGCGTACTCAGGGTTCGATTCCAGCAGATCCACCTCTTCAACAAGCGGCTCGTACTTGCTGGTCCGATCAAATCTTTTAAGTAGTATAGGGCCAGGAGTCATCAACCAAGAAGGAAGCGCTTTTCCACTCGTTGCTCGTCTTATTTATTTTTATTTTATTGGCGCTACAGCCCAATGTGGGCTTTGGCCTCCCGTGCTATCTTATTCCAAGCTGGCCTATCAAGAGCTTTCGTACTCCAATTGTCCACACCGATAATTCGGATGTCGTCCGTTACATCATCGATCCAGCTCTTCCTTGGTCTGCCGCGTCTTCGTGTTCCATGCACTTCTTCCTTGAAGACCTTCTTCGGCATCCATCCTTCTTCCATCCGAGATAGATGACCTAGCCAGCGCAGCCTCTGGGACTTTATGAAGCGCACGATGTCTTCATGATTGATCAACTGATCGAGTTCATGGTTCCATCTAATCCTCCATCCCTCGCCGTCATAAACTGGCCCGAATATCTTCCTTAGGACCCTTCTTTCAAATACTCGGAGGGAGTTTTCATCTGCGCTACTCATCACCCAGGTTTCGGCTCCATAGCAGGCAATAGGACGTATCAGCGCTTTATTCAATGAAAGTTTTGTTTTCCTGGTCAAGAGTTTGGACTTGAACATATTCGCCATACTGAAGTATGCTCGTCTATTATGCTGAAAAATCCTTTCGTGCCGGTGTGCAGTTTGTGCTGGTACAGAGAAGCGACCGTGCAGAGCATCAGGGAGAACCTTCTCCCACTAGTTAGTATTAAGACCTCTACTCTTCAGTGCAAGGGTAATGGTCTTCCAAATGGTATCGTTCAATTTTTCTACTTGTCCATTTCCTTCCGGGTTGTGCGGAGAAGAGTGGCTAGTCGCCGTTCCTCTGGAGTGGAGGAAGCTGGTGACTTCGCGAGACATAAAAGACAGTCCTCTATCCGTGTGCACACAGCTCGGCATGCCGAAAATCTCGATGAAGCCTTTGATTACTGTTGATGGGCCTATGTCTTTACAAACAATAGCAAAAGGAAAGCGTGAAAACTCGTCAATGACGGTTAGAAGACAAGGTTTCCCATTATTGGATGGCAGTGGCCCTTTGAAGTCTACACTAACACGTTCAAAAGGTTGGGTAGCTTTGTTGAGTGTGCCGGTGGTCTTTCTAACTTCTGCGCATAATGGACAATTGGAAATGACTTTTCGGACTTCATCTAGAGTAAACGGGTAATTTTGACATCGGATCCAATGGAAAATCTCGTTACTCCAGGATGACAGAGAGATTCTTGTAGCTCGTATAATTTATTGTTGCTATTCATAGCTCCGCAAATTCGTGAAAGCGTGTCGGCTACGATATTATCTTTTCCGGGGCAGTAATTTATGTCAAAGCTGTAACTAGACAATTCAAGTCTCCATCTGAGTATTTTATCATTTTTAATTTTACTTGAATGATTTTTATTAAAAATGAAAGAGAGAGCTTCTTGATCCGTTAGGATTTTAAAATGTCTGCCAATGAGAAAATGCTTCCATTTTCTTAACACTCCACAATTTCACTAGCTTCTTGGTTTCTTTCACTAGCCGTGAGAGTTCTCGAGAAGAAAGCTACAGGTCGGTGTTTTTGTGAGAGTGTCGCTGCTAGAGCTAAATCCGAAGCATCAGTCTCTACTAATAGTGGAATTCCTTCCTCAAGAGTAGCTATGGATGAATCAGCTACTTCTCTCTTGAGATTTGAAAAGTAGTCAATGACGTCTTTAGGCATAGGAAATGTATTGCTTGTGACAAGGCGAATTTTCTCTGAAAACCCCTGAATCCACTTTGAGTAGTAGGCTAGCATTCCTAAAACTCGCTTAAGGGATTTGGAATTGGTAGGTGGAGGAAAATCAAGAAGAGATTTCATTCTTTCGGGGTCTGGTCGAATAGTGTGATTGGAGATCAAATGTCCGAGAATTGAAATAGTATTGATGGAGTACCTACATTAAATGTAGGTTAGATAAATTTTGTAAGATATTTTTGAGTAAAGTGCTGAGCCGCATAATCCTAAAGCGAATTAAAGGAATGGTAGAGTCCCAGCTGAGAAACGAGCAGGCAGGCTTTAGGGAGAACCGTAGCAGCACAGATCCCATCAACTCCCTCAGGATCATCTTAGAGCAATGTGCAGAATGGCAGAGTCCGCTGTACTCAGTCTTCATAGACTTTGAGAAGGCTTCCGACTCCCTGGACAGAACTGTCATGTGGAAAATTCTAGAGCGGTACGGGATCCCCAAAAAGATCATTGAACTCATCAAGAGTATGTATAGCGACTTTAAATGCCAGGTGATCCACGAAGGCCAACTCACGGACCCTATAAAGATTGAGACGGGAGTAAAACAAGGCTGTGTCTTGTCGCCGACTCTCTTTATAATGATTATAGATAGCATAATGAGGGGTTCGCTTGAGGGAAGACGAAGAGGCATTCAATGGGGAATACGCGAGCGGCTGGAAGACCTTGATTTTGCTGACGACGTTTGCCTCCTCTACCAACGATTTACCAATGCACAAAGCAAGCTAAGCGCCCTAAGCCAAATTGCAAGCCGGGTCGGATTGCAGATCAACTTGGGCAAGACCAAGGAGATCAATGCGCGATGCCAGGACCCACTTGTTCTGAGGGGTGTGCAGGTTGAGCGTGTGGAATCCTTTGTCTACCTCGGAAGCACAGTTACGAGGGATGGAGGTGCAACTGAGGACGTGAAGAGTCGAATAAGAAAAGCAAACGGGGCATTTGTCCACTTCTATCCTGTATGGAAGAATAGGAATATTACCCGAAAGACCAAGCTAAGGCTCTTCAATACCAACGTCAAGACAGTACTGCTGTATGGCAGCGAAACCTGGAAGGTCACGGAGTCCATCACTCGTCAGCTGCAAACTTTTGTGAACCGTTGCCTAAGGAGAATCATGGGGATTTGGTGGCCAAATGTAATTTCGAATGCGGATCTTTGGAGAGCCACTGACAAGCTTCCTATCGGTGAAGAGAAAAAATGAGGAAATGGAGTTGGGTAGGCCACACACTGCAAAAGCCCGATGAAGCTTTAGAAAAGATGGCTTTGCAGTGGAATCCTCAGGGAGAGGGGCGACGAAGAGGACGGCCAAGGGAGACCTGGAGGAGGTCTGCCAAAAGAGAATTGCGCCAGGTAGGCAAAAACTGGAGTGAAGTAAGAAAGATCGCTGCCAGCCGAGAGGATTGGAGAAATTTTGTTTCTGCCCTATGCTCCAACAGGAGTTAAAGGACATGAGAAGAAGAAGAAGATAAATTTTATCTTCATTCAAGGGGAGACCGTACTTGTTTGTGGCCCTTTGGAAGGCAGTCAGATTTTGGTCATGTTCTTGTTTAGTTTTACCACAAACGGTGACGTCATCAATGTACGCGAATACGCCAGAGAGATTTTCAGTACGTACGATTTTATCAATGAAACGTTGGAATCCAGAAAATCCATTGGTCAGTCCAAAAGCAATGACTTTAAATTGGTAGAGGGCTCCCCCTGCTTCAAAAGCCGTGAAAGACCTATCTATCTTAGGTATTGGGACCTGATGATAACCACTCTTCAAATCAAGCGTGCTGTAGTAAGAGAACTTGGAAATATCAGTAATCATCTTGCCAATATTAGGAACAGGGTAGGCATCTAGTAAGGTGTACTTGTTAATGGTTTGCGAGTAATCTATTACCATTCGTCTTTTGCAATTCTCGCTCCTCACGACCAAAACTTGTGCTCTCCACGGTGACGTACTCTCTTCGATAACCCCTTCTGACAGCAATGCCTTGACTTCATTGCATATGAAAGCAGAATCTTCAGAGGAGTATCGCCTAGATTTCGTGGCAATCGGTTTGATATCTGGGGAGAGATTAGTGAAAAGCGAGACGGGCTCAACAAGAGCTTGAGCAACGCTACAAATTGTCAAGGGTGGTTTTTGCCCCCCGAATGATAGATGCAATTTAGAATGCTGCTTTAGCACATCATGCCCTATGAGAATATCGGCACATAAATTAGGAAGAATTGATAATTTCAGATTTCTATATTTGTGCTCCATTAAACTTAGATCAGCAAGTACGAAACCTTTGATTTCAGTAGATAGTGTTGTTGATGCCATCGAAACTTTGCTGTGTTGAGAAGGCTCGTTGATCATAAATTTGTGAGAAACTACAAAATCTTCATTGACATAACTGTTCGAGCTACCAGTGTCTATCAAACAATTCGCCTTGCAACCTTTTATCAGTGCTGGCACAACTGCATTGGATAGAAGGCCGGGATTTGCTGCGATGATAGTAGCGGTGGTCGCATCATCGTCAGAACTGTCTTGGGTGATTGCTGAAGTAGTTTTATTAGTTTTTCGCGATTTGCATACTTTCGAATAGTGCCGCTTCTTACTACATGAAGAGCATGTGGCGTCCTCAGCTGGGCAGTCATTTCTGAAATGCCTAGCCGAACTACCTCAGAAATAGCATTTAAAAATACGAGTATTTCTACGAGGAAGAAGATACAACATTGTCGCAAGATTCAGATTTAGAGACCTCAGGAAAAGTAGAAGCGTTAATGTGATCATTACCCAGTAAATAGAATCGGGCGTGCTTGATACTAGACTCAATAGCCTTTGAAGTGGACAACGCATCAGCCGGCTCCAAAGTCTGGCTTTCTAGGAGCCGTTGTCGCATTTCTGAGGACGCCAACCCACTAATGAATGAGTCTCGTATGCAGTCATCACGATTTTTAGCTGCCGAGACAGTTGTAAAATTGCAGTCTTTGCTGAACACTTTTTAGCGCACGGAAAAATTGGTCGACAGATTCCTCAGGTTTCTGCTTGCGTGTGGCTAGAAGAAACCTTGAAAATACCTCACCTTTCGATTTGTCAAATAACCCCTTTAGAGTTGTGATAGCTGAATCGTAGGAAGTGCATTCGGATATATTCATAGAAAGAATAAGAAAGGTGATGAGCTTCATACCTCCGAGCTCCTTGGTACCTTGAGCTTCATAGCGCCTTCAACTACCTCCGATTCTTCAATGAAGTTCTCAAAAGTGCGTATCCAATAACTCCATTCCTTTGCTGCCGTTGATGAGTCGGGGTCGACTTCAAGTCGAGTTGGTTTAAGGATCTTATCCATGTTTGAAGTTGATTAAATTGAAATGATCAAGAATAGATATAAAACCTTTTGTAGAAATAAGGCTTTAATCAACTTCAAAGCAGTAACTATACGAAATAAATAAAGCGGTAGGTATTCAAACTAAAGCACGTAAACTAAAAAGATGGTGTAATACACCATAAATATTACTTACCGCCTTTCCGAGGTTGACCTAAAATGGAAAATAAAATAGTTAGCACATTAAAAAATAATGATTCATCTTGGTATGTTATCTCCTTGTTGATTTTTTTTCCAGATCGAATGTTCCAAGAGTTGCACTTGTGATTCATTTACCTATTCAATTTGTAGGTAGTACATTTTCCAAAAATGTTGTTTTCATCATTCTAACACAATTTGTAGCGTCCGATTTCATTGAATTATCATTTAAATGTTGTTTTTTGTTATTTTGAGAGAAATTTTTTACGTTTTTTAAGCTTTGTTGTGATTTGTTGTTTTTAAGAAGAAATTCACGTTTACCCATGTGCACACGCTATCATTAGTCTGAAAACAAATCTTGGAGGGGACTGTCTGTAACCAGCTCATTTTATGACAGTTTTATCAAAATCGTACAGTATTTTCATATACAGGGTGTAAGCCTAACTGGTCTGCCATACGGTGCCAGTCGATTCTACAACTAATTTGCAACAAAAAATGTCCCTTAGCGATTTTTTTTAAACCCTTCGTTTTTGAGTTATTTTAACTTTAAACTTTTTTTCGTGATTTTGACCTTATGTCATTAAATTGGTCATAACTCCTTTAATTTGCTGTGTAAATTACAATTTGATGATACCGTTGGAAAGAGCATTAAATTTCCTATCGGATAGATGCCTTAACTTCTTTTTGAGTCAAGGTTGGAGACATGAAAACGTCCTCTAAAATGAGAATATTACGTTTTGGGAACCTCGCATTTTTTCAATCTCAAATTGAACTACGAGAACCCATACTTTTTCAAGATGCAAGAACGGTGAAAACTGCGCCAGAATCTCAGCTTTCCAATGATATAATCAAAACTCATTCTACAACCGTATTTAGGGGAGAAATTCGTGTTTGAACGCGGAAAACGTGCATTTTTTCAACGAAGTCGGCGCTCTGGCCTCCTGTTTCCGGAGGCCTCGCGGTCTGCTGCGGCGCCCGCCCACCCACTGCTATCGTCCGACCCCTCAGATCGACTAGGTGGAGCGCCGATTTCGTTGAAAAAAATGCACGTTTTTCCGCGTTCAAACACGAATTTCTCCCCTAAATACGCTTGTAGAATATGTTTTGATTATACCATTGAAAATCTGAGATTCTGGCGCAGTTTTTACTGTTCTTGCATCTTGAAAAAGTATGGGTTCTCGTAGTTCAATTTGAGATGGAAAAAAACGAGGTTCCCAAAACTACGTAATATTCTCATTTTAGAGGATGTTTTCATGTCTCCAACCTTGACTCAAAAAGAAGGTAAGGCATCAATGCGATAGGAAATGTAATGCTCTTTCCAACGGTATCCTCAAATTGTAATTTACACAGCAAATTAAAGGAGTTATAACCAATTTAATGACATAAGGTCAAAATCACGAAAAAAAGTTTAAAGTTAAAATAACTCAAAAACGAAGGGTTTAAAAAAATCGCTAAGGGGCATTTTTTGTTGCAAATTAGTTGTAGAATCGACTGGTACCGTATGGCAGACCAGTTAGGCTTACACCCTGTATAGGTACTAAAAACCCGTTTTTGCCTAGCTCAGACAGTAAGTAACGGAAACAAAATTGTTTAGAAAGCTATAAAACACGAAAAAGGAACAACATTTGATTTCAAAGGGCCCATTTGGTTCTTTATTAGTTGCTTGTATTTAACAATTATCGTGATTATGGAAGCACAAATGTCGAAGAACCTAATTTCGAACCTAAGTTTTAGTGCCTATACGAAGTAAGTAGTTATATTGTGTAGGTACCTACTACTTATCAATTTATTTTTGGCGAAATTAACGGAAAGGGTTGTAGTTGAGAGCTGTTAGAGAATAATGAACGCAACCGAGGGTGAAATTGTCACATTTCAAGCTCTTATGATTCGAAAAGCAAATAAGTACTATACTTACTGAATCAGGTCTTGCCTGAAATTGAAAAAAAAAAAAAATTGGATTAGATCACAAAAACTGGCTGATTTCTCTAGATGGACTTTAATGTGTAGGTAGGAACTTAGTAGAAAGTTGATTCGAATGTGATTCCTTCCATCTACGAGTACGTACGAGTACTTATCAGCGTATGGTGGAGGAATTGAGATAAAATGTTCAAGAGATCATAGAATTCACTTGTGAATATAATAAGGAATGTCAGCCTTCATCGATGACTAAGCCAAGAACTGGATCCCTCGTTCACATTTCGTCCACCAAGTACCATTAATAGTCTATTCTATTTTATTATTTATAGTTTGTTGTTAAAGAAGATATCTCCTTGGCCTTTGTTACTACTGGGAGATGCTACTACCAAGAATCTTGTAGGGTACAACGTCAAAACTTAGGATGCCACCGTTGAATGTCACCTCACAGTTCAAATTTCAGCCATGATGCCTGGAGAGAACAACGAAGAGTTCCCCAACGTTCGCTACGATTGGTTTTATTTTCGCCAAGACTCGAGGGCTACGCTGGGCGAATTGTTAAAAATGCAAGATCGGCTGGAAGGGCGAAGGCCCAGTAATCGTTTTCAGGTAGGTCCTTTTTTTTTGTAACTTCCCTCAAAGACAAATTGTCTTTTTTGACGGAGGGGGCACGCCATAAATAAAAATAAATAAATAAATAAATAAAATAATGGGGAGGACGCCCAGGACTCACCCGACGCCGGCCCTAGGGATGGGGGAAGATGAGGAAGGTGGGGGTGGGAGAGAGGGATGAAGGGAAGTGCCTCTATAAAACGACCACCAGTTCAAATATGAGCCGAGCAGGATACGGGTGTTGATACCACGGAGTACCCCTACTGAGATGCCCAACTCACGCAACTCCGTGGCACTTTCCCACGCCATGATAAGGTTGCAGCCATCACCCTGATGTTGTTGGGTGCCACTCCTTTTAGCTCTGACACCGCTTGCCGTAAATCATTTCTATCATACTTTCTTATCTTAGCCCGCCAAGTCTGCTCCATGTCCAAGCTGTCATTGACAACTTGGACATCCAGGATAAACACAAGAGCTGTCAGGCTTGACGGCTATGATGTTTGGCTTCTTACCCTGGTCACTTGGCATGTGATACAATATCTCCCTCTCAACATACCAGCCGCTAGATGACAAAGCACCTGCTATCTGCTTGGCGACCGCATCATGACGTAAAATGCGGCCCCCATGAGTCCGAGGACATTGCTGCACTACATGATACAGATGTTCATTTCCACTCCGACAGGCGCGGACTACCCCTCGAACACCGTACAGCAGTGGGCAGAGTTGCCATGCGGGCGGCGCGGAAGTGTCGGTAGTCGCGGGCCCCAATACCCTCCGAAGCCCAATCTACCCATTGGGAAGAGACAGGGCTTTCGGAGCACTGTCGGAGTTCTTTACCATCCACTGACTCATGCAGGGCAGCAGCGAACTCAGCAGATGAACTGGGTTTTGGAGCAGATGGTGTTGCTCGGTCGCACCATGCTAACTGCTGCCTGACAAAATCAAGATCAGCAGCCGCACAGGCGACCTCCCAGCTCGACCCTTGAAGGTCTAGCAGGCACTGGCGGCGCAGTGAAGGGATACATGCGGAGAGAGACACAATGCCAAGCCCACCGGATTTGACCGGTGCGTGAACATAGGCACTTGGGACACCAGGTTGGAACCTCAGCCAAGAGCGCACAGCAGAGCGAACTTGTCGATCTAACTCTTGCAGCCTCCCCGCCGTAAGCCTGCCAAAGACTAACCCATAGGTCAGCTTCGGCAGGAAGTACGTACGGAGGAGGCGCAGCTTCTGCTGTGGCTTCAATGGAGCCTTGGTAACGCGAGCTAGCGCTCTACCAAGGTCCACACGGCTGGCACTAATGGTGGCCACCCCCATGAAGTCGACTCCAAGGTACCGCCAAACCTCGAACACGGATCGAGATGGGATGGGGGATTGTCCTATGACAAAACCCCCATCCACAACTTTCACCTTATGTTGGCGACCCGACGGGACCAAGGGGACCGACCCACACTTATCGGGGTTAACCACAAGTCCACACCTGTCTAGCTGCTTAGCAAATGCATAAGTCAGTTGGTTATACCTACCTAGGTAAGGCGAAACTGGGGAAAATGCAATAATATTCTTATACAGTGTGTTTCATGAAAGACGCTGGTGATGATACCACTCAGCACTCCAGCCGAGATGCACCACTCAAGTAACTCCGTGGCACTTTAACAGCTCACCTTTCTCCTTGCATTCGCTGAGATAGGACAATGTTGTCTACTTACTCTTTTCTTTCGGTAAAGACTGAATACTGTGAAAACGGTATTCAGAGACAGAGCTACTTTTATTACTCTAACAAAAAAATCTAGAAGCAATGGAATCTCTTCTTTTGTGTGAAAATTGACAACTTTTGAAATCATAATATCTTGGGAACTGTACCAGACACAAATGAATCTAGGCAACGTTTGGTATTATTTTTCGTTGTAGAGTGATTTATCTTTATTTTTGTACTACAACCAACAGATCTACTCAACGGCTTTCCAAAAAACATTCGACACTTCATTGAACGTTATTGCGTTTTTGAGTCTCTCGGGAGATACGAGTAGATAGCAGGAAAGCAAATAAGTAAAAGTAAAGACAAAAAGACAACAGAAGAGAACTTGAAAAATATTTTGAAAAATCTCAGCTCTATGGAAATGGAACATGAGGAAATACGAAGGTACATAACAGTTTTCAACAATAGCGTACAGATCATGATTCAGCATTCTAATTCAACAACGATCATGATTTCAACTTACAGATTATGATTACTTACCACTGCTAATTGCGTGTAAACGCCTGTAACAAATGGGAACACGTTTTCATTTGGACATGACCAATATGAAATCCAAAGGTTTGTTGAGAAATTACCAACTAGGTATGGAATTATATCTCAAAATGGACTTGAATATTGAGGTGGCCATGTTAACAATACAGGAAACATGAAGGAAATTGCAGAAATCAATACCATATTATGAATCCACGGCAAATGAAGGCACGATATGATCAAACTAACCACACCAGCGTATTTAGGTGAGTTTTCGTGGGAGAAGAACGTTGGAAACCAAGAGGAAACTACAGAAAACGCCAGTTATTTTTTCACATGGTTAATACATATTTTCTCAATCTTCCAAAGGCTTCGAAAACTTCCGGAATTGTTATTTCTAACGTTAGAACTCAAGTTTGATTGAAACCTGCTGAAGGAACTGAGGAAACATCTAATGACAATTTTGCTCTCTTATTCGGTTACCTTTGTTATACGTCTACCTCCTACTTCTACCACATCAAGCTCTCCTTGGGTTTAATTTATCTGAGTGCAAAAGTGATGATTTTGCTCCAATTCAGATGATAGTTCTTTGTGATAAGATTTTGTGTGTATCGACCCACGGCACAATATATTTCCATAATAATTTTTCCGAAAGCTAGGCAATCACGGCGTATATTTTGGTTTATTATTTTCAATAATGAACCTTTGGAATCGACCAAGAAAAAAAAAAATTTTAAAACCCCCTCAAAATTTGATGGTTTACGTTTCAAGATACGTAGAATCCAAAAATCGAATAAAAATTTGGCCGTCCGTCCGCCGTACGCCGTACGCGGCACTTTTGCCACTTAGCATTGACCGATTTTGATTAAATTTGGTATGTAGGCTCCATTCGGGGTCTAGTTGTGTCCCGAAGCTTTTGGTTGATGTAGGTCACTCCTAAGGGTTCCAAAATCAATTTTGAAATTTTGAAAACGCCCTAACTCAAAATATTTCGATATAAAGGTATTGTTTTTCCTTCAATTTAAGATTCTATAGAATTTTTAGAATTTTTTGAGACCACACGGAGCTCTGTAGGACAAACCGTTCGCTCACTACGAGAATTTAAAGTTTGGACGTGCGATAAATCAGAAACACGAGTGTGAATCGCAAAAGAGGCCTAATCTCCGTTCAAATTAGAGCTGACCGAAATGCGATCGATGGTTGGTGATTTTGATTTTTTTATTTTTTTTTATTTATTTTTTTAAAAATTTTTTCTCTTCATATTGGATGGTTGGTGATTTTGTAGACGAGTGATCTATATAAAAATAATAAACCGTTGTGTAATAATTTGCAGCGTTTTTTGAATGACCCCAGTCCCGATAGTTGACAGTTCTTTGTGATGTTCGCGAATGTAGTCGGGGTTGCCGTTCCTTCCTCGTTCTGGGTTAGTGTCATCTCTTACGAACCGGCGCTCAATGTGCCAAAGTTGTAGCTAAATTTGGTATTTTCAAGGATTTTCGAAATTCATTAGTGCATCTACCTAGAGAATTGAAAAACTAAAGAATGCCGCTTGAATCGTCAAAATAGAACAATAATGGGGGTGCGCCTTGATTTTTTTTAGATTTTTAATCGAAAGTAGACTACATCCTGAGAATTTTGGCACCAACCGCGACCTTCTAGCGTGAGTAGATCTGTTTCTACGATTTTTCAAAGTTTCGACCGTTTATGACGTCACGCGCCCCTCTCGCCTGGGCGGGACCCCCCAGCCCACCGTGACGTCATAAACGGTCGGAACTTTAAGAATTCATAGGAAAAGATTTAAACACGCTAGAAGGTCGCGGTTGGTACCAAAATTCTCAGAATGAGGTCTACCTTAGATTAAAAATAACAATAAACAGTTTTTCCTACCTAGGCGCACACCCTATTGCCAGAGAAAAAGGGGAAAACCAGTTTATTCAGTCCTGAGGCCCCTGATTTATACGGGCTCAAGTCAAAATTAATTCCAAAACCAGGTTTGCTCGTGAGTAGACTCTACTATAATTGATCCAATGACGATGACATATTTCGGAAACTGCCTCGGGGCTATCCAAGATAAGGAGACAGACAGACAGTCGACTGCCGTAACCATAAAAGTTCAGAAAGCAATAAAATCAAGCTCATTGAACTCATTTTCTGTGTGAAAATGTTGGATTTTGGAAGACATACATTTTCCAAACTTGCTGCACGAGCGCAAAGCTTTCCTGAATTTTGTAGTGATGATGCAAACATACGATGTAGGGAAAAGATGAACATTTCATTATTCGTTTAACTGGAAGAACTGTGGAGAGGTCCCCGAGGTCCCTCCTCTCCTTTCTGTTGTGACGTCACCCACCCCAACATCCTTTTCTCCTCCCCGAGCATTCTCCTCTCCATTTTGTTGTGACGTCACTCACCCTCAGCATCCTTTTTTTCTCTCAGTTATGACGTCACGCCAAAATCCTCTAAATTCTATTACTGCTAAACCAAACCTGGTGGAAACCTGGTGTCTAGGTTTTCAGGAGTGCTAAATCAGAATTATTAATCAAAATTGCCAAATTCCTACGGAATTTCCCATTTTTACATAATTCAGTGTTACCTACTATATGTCCAAATTATTTTACGTGAGTTATTTCTCCACACAACTTGGCTTTCGAATCTTGTCATTTAGATCTCTTCGTTTCTAATCTATTTCGGAAATATATCCACGACTTCACCTATTCAAAAAATTTTGTACTGCTTTAGCAACAGGTAGGTAAACGTTTAGTTCGCAAGAAGTTGAACCTTTAGGAACTTGAACTTACCCATGAGGGTATTGAAGGTTCAACTAAAATTTAGAGGAAGGAGACGCGAACAATGTAAGGAGCGAAGGCTGTGGCGAAGAGCTGTAATTATCACTTACCGACCGAGTGTTTTTGAGAGACACCCTACGGGGAAGACTTCCTCAGAATTTTAACATTCCAACGGTGTAATAAAAAAAAAGTTAACTGAAGTAAGGAAGTAAGGGAGAAATTTGTGTCCCCCCCCCCCCCCCCTGAAACTAAAACCTGGTTACGGCGTTGACGAAAACGGGCATCAAATACCTGATGAAGTTGTCCCTACCTAATAGCCAGTCCTTACGAATGCCCTGATATATCAATAAAACTTTGGTTTTTGCAAAATTAACGTAAAGTTTTGATTTTTTTCAAAAATACTCTGTATAAACAAAATTATTAAGATTCATGAACGTTATGAAAGTGCTAAGTACTTAATAAGAAGTCTTCTTATTATTTACTACACACTAATAATTAGTGTGTACACGAACAATAATAATTTTAAAGAGCTTCCAGTTGAGGTATTGGATTGCTTTTACGAAAACTGTATCGACAGGATCGATAATTTAAGAGAGATCGCCATACGTACCCATCACACAGAGTGCTAACAAGAATGTAGCAGGTGTCATCGTGAAACTGGATGCTGAGTACGAATTATGAAGTAAAATTCACTAGAATAAACTGGTTATATATATATATATATATGGGGACCAATTAGGTTCAATGACAAACAAAGCGGTACGATCAATTGCTACATGAAAAATCATAATTTACTTTTCAAAGACTACAAAGTGAAGGAGAGACGCGTAGTTCGTACCAATTAGAACAAATAATAAATTCTTTCCGGTTTGCGTAGTTATTGAGTTGTACAAAAATTACTTCCAGGAAAAATTCATCAAAAGATGCGCTCAGCAATGAATGAGGCGACGGAATTGATGTCGGCCGACAAGTATAATAAAAACCCAATTTGAGCAGCACGCGTGAATTTTTAAAATCTGTTTTTTCTGAATCTACGTCATTCATTGAATTATGAATTTCTGTTTGATATTTCAAATTATGGACCCCTAGAATCGAGCAAGAAAAAATTTAACCAAATCAAATAAGCATTTTAGTGAATTTTTAAGGAAAACGAAGCTGTGGGGTACCACTTGTTGTACTTGCATAATTTACCTAAATAAACTAGAAGCCCTAGGTCCTCCAACTACAGCCACAACAAACCAGGGGTCAACCCCCTGAGAATTTCCCGGGCATGGGAAATGGACAATTTCAGTGTGTAAGAAAAATCTCGTGTAATTTTGGATTTTTAATCAACTTGCTCTAAAAACGTGAAAAAGTTGAATAGTTGAGGAACGTATTGTTTATTGGAAATAATAAACTGATCTGAATGATTTTACAATTTGAAATAACCGCTCAGTGACGAGGTGCTGTAAATGGACGCCCATTGGCTGGAATGTGGGGTGAACGTCCAAATAAGCCGAATGCACTAGTCTCGTCCAATCACAGTACATATCCGCCAAATTTTACTTTTTTTTCTCCGCTCATATTCAAAATCTCAATTTTGAGATGCTTCTGAAAATTTAGAGAAAGGAGAATTTTCGATTCCACCACGATTTTTGCTCGTATATTTCAATGAACGTTCGAGAAAAAATAAAATCACAAATCACTGAAATTCCTCATTCCCCAGGTGGGGGACATTATAGTTGTAGGGCCAGGACACAGTCGTTTTTACTCTCTCAACCACAGAGTACAAAACAGTAAATGTTGCAAACTTCCTCAACTTGCCGGGCTGTCATAAGCATAGTGACAAGTACCAAGCGGAATTTACTCAGTTCAATATTCACAACTCCAATATACCTTCTCTTTGACGGGTTGGCGTAAGCAGAGTGTCAGGAGAAGTTTTATCTACCTTAAACGACCTGGGGCACAAATTTCCTGGTACCGCTAGTCAAATTCCTTCATATACCTAAACCTACTTTAACAAACATTTAAAGTAAAAAGTACCTATATCAAGTCAAGCCATAATAGGGAAATATAATATAAAGCAAGGCTAACATTAGTTCTTACAGAAGGTATTGCAATGAACTCCCCCACTGGTAGAAATGGGTAATGTTACAAAAGTATCGATATTTTGTAACGATACTGTATTCTATCCGAATATCGATATTCCAAGTACCGTTTGGATCGAGTATCGATGTTTAAAAAACTCGAGTATCGATACTTAAGGGTCTCAAAATATTAAAATTTTTAATATTTTCAAGAAAAATAGTTTTTCTAACAATGTTTATTCATTTCTCACTATGAAGTGTCCAAGCTGAGTGTATTTACTCAACATACAGTTGATTATTACATTTATTAATAATCAACTGTATGTTGAGTAAATACACTCAGCTTGGACACTTCTTAACTGTGGATATTGAACATTGAACATTTTCTCCATAATATAAATTAATTTTATCTGTAAGTATAAATTATCTGACGAAATCTGGGCTTATTTCTTTGTAGGTTGAGCTTCACCCAGAAGTGATGACCCATCAGCCTTCTTCATTTTTAAGCCATTATGTTGGATTTTCCGCTAGAACCGTATCGATATGCGACATTGAGGAATATCGGATCCGAAGTATCGATATCCAACAATATCGATAGAGTAGTCTCGATACTAAAATATCGAGTATCGGTACTAAAGTATTCTTAAATATCGGGTATCGACACACATCCCTACCCACTGGTCGACTCGAACTCGAAGTGTCTCTCTCGAACTGCTTGAAACGGGAAAAGTCGCCTTGTCTCTTGAGACGAGCGAGATATTTGAAAAGTCCATTCATGCAGCATGAGTTAGTGAGCGAATTTTCAAAGAAATCTTCTCAGCTATAGTTAAGAAAATTGAGATATTAGCTAAATGAGAGGGTAGTAAACCTTATAGCACTAATCGTTGAAATTATGCAATCATCTGCTAGGTTAAAAATGTTTAAAACCCTAAAAAAAAAACGCTGCAAATCATTGCTCAAAGGTTTATTATTTTCTGTATAGATCACCCTTCCGTATAGATCACTGGTTCTCCATCAATAGCACCTACCACCAACTGTATTCTCAAAAAATCAAAAGAAGTTCAAAAGGTTCTCAAGTGATCTGAAGAGTGAAGAAGATCTTCTCGAATGCTGGAGACGCCTGGAAGAGCACTGATCAGCTCAGTGAGCTTCGAAGCCATTTTCAATCCTATTGAACGCAGGAAGCTGAAATTTCAGAGGGAAGGTCAAGGGAGAATACAGATGGTGGTAGGTGCTATTGATGGAGAACCAGTGATCTATGCAGAAGAAAAAAATGTGTTTACCTACCAACCATTGGTAGGGACTACCTACCACACCATACTGCCTTCACACGTTCACAATCAAGTTTATTAGAAAGAACTAAACGCTTCGCACTCGATTCAAAAAATAGAAAGCTTCATATGGAAATTTGATTACTGGTTTCTCAGAAAGCAAAACTGAATACAAATCGAAGAAACGAACATGACCAGAACAGGTTGCATGCGCATAAATAAAATAAAGTAAAGTAAGAAGAAACGAACAGCAATCGCGTTTTGGTTAGCTAAAAATTCAATGGAGATTAGACCTCTTTTGTGATTCACACTCGTGTTTCTGTTTTATCGAAGGAAAACCCTTAAGTACTCTTGGGGAGCGAACTCTTTGTCCTGCAGAGCTCCGGGTGGTCTCAAAAAATTTTAAAAATTCAATACTATTTAAAATTTTTGAAAAAAAACCCGTTTATTTCGAGTTTTCGAGCTAGGGCACTCTTGAAAATTTCAACCCTTAATTTTCACCCCTTAGAAGTGACTGACATCAACCAAAAGCTTCGCGGCACAACTAGACCCCAAATGGAGCCCATATACCAAATTTGAACCAAATCGGTCCAGTGTTGCTAAGAAAAGTGCCGCGTACGGCGGACGGACGGAAATTTTTTATTCGATTTTCGGATTCTACGTACCTTGAAACGTAAAACATCAAATTTTGAGGGGGGGTTGAAATTTTTGCTTCCGAGTCTACCAAGGTAGCGGAAGCTTTGTTTTCACTTTTCAAGGTCGAAAAAAAAAGTTCTCCAAAATCAAAATTTTCACTCGCGTTTTGCGTTTTAGACCTTTCTGAACAATTTTGGTTCAGTGTCTGTGTGTCTGTGTGTCTGTCTGTCTGTCTGTCTGTCTGTCTGTCTGTGTGTCTGTCATGAATTCCTTGTAACGCGCATAACTATACGAAGTTATTGTCCGATTTCAATGAAATTTTCAGGGATTGTGCGGGTTGGTGTGTAGACGGTCCCCTATGAAAATCATCATCCCCGGACTGATAGAAGCGACTGCGCATGCGCAAACGTGAATTCCTTGTAGCGGCCATAACTTCTACATTTTCCATCCGATTTCAATGAAATTTTCAGGGATTGTGCGGGTTGGTGTGTAGACGGTCCCCTATGAAAATCATCACCTTCGGACTGATAGTAGCTACTGCGCATGCGCAAACGTGAATTTCCTTGTAACGGCCATAACTTCCACTTCTTCTACCCGATTTCGATGAAATTTTCAGGGATTATGCGGATTAGGTTGTAGACGGTCCCCTATGAAAATCATCACCTTCGGACCGATAGTAGCCACTGCGCATGCGCAAACGTGAATTTCCTTGTAACGTCCATAATTTCTACATTTTCTATCCGATTTCAATGAAATTTTCAGGGATGTTACAGAATAGTATTTAGATGGTCCCCTATGAAAATCACCACCTTCGGAATGATAGTAGCCACTGCGCATGCGCAAACGTGAATTCCTTGTAACGGCCATAACTTCTACATTTTCCATCCGATTTCAATGAAATTTTCAGGGATGTTACAAATTAACTTGTTTTGATGTTTTGAGATTAATTAGGTACTATGCATCGGATCATCTATACAATCGGGTTATGGATACGAGGAAGCTATGTGCCACACCCACTTGGCAGACGTTTTTTTTCTTGCTCGATTCCAAAGGTTTATTATTGGAAAAAATAAGCCAAAATGCTTCAAATTGTTTCACAAAGGTTTATTATTTTGCTGTATAGATCACTCGTCTGCAAACAACACTGCTTTGCCATTGTTATTACCTACCAATCATAGGAAATACCTATCTACTACATACCTACTTCACAATCAAGTCTATTTAGAAGGAATAAACCTTTCACACTTTATGGGTTTATTGGTATTCGAGACTTGAATACTTTGCGATGGGAGATGACATGTACCAAGCTGGTTTTAACCGACATTTTCTCTATTTGTGTACGAATCTCCTCAGCAGATCTACACATACTGATGGTTTTTCCCAGGGTTAAATTTTCAGCTTCAAAGAGTTGATGGCGGGTGTCACCTCGATAAAGACCGCATACCACACGGTCACGAACTAAAACATCTTTAATTCTTCCACAATCACACTTATTAGCTTGATTTTGTACTCTGATCAAAGAGACATTGAATTGTTCCCCATTTTCTTGTGATATTTTGTTAAAGAGGAAGCGTTCGTAAATTAGGTTGGTTTTTTTAAAACAAAATATTGATCGAATTTCTCCTTGATTGTATCCAAGTCGGAGATTTCGTCGTTGCTCTCATCTATTCCGAAAGAATCGTAAACGGAGAACGCATCCTCACCAAAGGAAGTAATAAAGATTGCAATCTGTTTTTCTGCGCTTTTCTTATGTAAATTTGTTGCGACCGCGGACCACCAAAGAGTTTCAGACATGTTACAATCACTATTAATTACTAGAGATCTTGGAGGTTTGAAGCTTACCGCACTGTCTTTCTGGCTGTCTTGTCTCTCGCTCTTGCCCGGCGAGGCCTGCTTCTGTTTTCCACTTGATTTCGGCACCATCTAACTATGTACTTTGGAGTAGTAACACTAAATCAATATACTTATCGGTATTGCACGTTTTCCTATTTTAACGAATAATACCCAAACTACCAGAAGACTTCTACCTACCTACTTGGACCTTCGAGGGATGGAGCATGGAGAGGGAAGGCTACCGTAAGGTCCCCCCCCCCCACCTTCTTTCTTTGGGAGCTTGATGGTTTGTCACTGAGACGATCAGTATCGCCTCAGACCGGATATAAGAAACTATTCCATAAAATATAATATCTTCGTTCATTTCTACATTTTTCTTTTTCTTCGCCCTCGACTCCTGATTGGAAATTATACAAATCCTAAATCAGAAGTTGGGATTCTATCTGCGCTCACGTGAAGAATATTATTTTACCAAACTTTTTATATCAGTTCAGTGCGTGTAGTGATTACCAAGGGTTCTTCACTCTCACGAAACGCGATG
The DNA here is from genome assembly GCA_009739505.2 of Apolygus lucorum. NCBI lineage: Eukaryota > Metazoa > Arthropoda > Insecta > Hemiptera > Miridae > Apolygus > Apolygus lucorum. The sequence goes on from CM019183.2 coordinate 12,230,352, forward strand.
TCAGATGAGGAGGATAATCAAAACATTGAAGAAGAAGTTCCACCGAATCCACCAATTCCGCAGCAAATCCAAATGGAGCAATTGATTGGAATGCAAGCCCAAATGTTCGGGTTCTGGTCTTCACAAGAAATGGAAATCAAATTTCCAAAACAACCAGGGACATCACCAACAGTTCTCTGACCAACAACGTTCAACGCCACATCCAGATCAACAAACAAGAAAGAAATGGTGTAACCGCTGCAAAATGAATAATCACGATTGGGCCGTGTGCGGATTCAACCCGAATAATCCCAAGAGATGGACATCCGACAAGACCAACCAGAAGACGAAGACGGATGCCAAACCCCAGGAGAAACGAGTTAACATGTGCAATGTTAATCCCGAAGGTCAGCTCCAACACCAAGGTAAAAACGATCCTTTTATTTTTGATTCTGGCAGCGAAGCTTCATGAATGTCCGCTAAATTATTACCATATTTCTCGGGACAACAATATAAAACTCCAGTAAACTTAACTGGTATAGGACAAGGGAAAATAGTTGAAAATTCTCAAATCTCTACCACCATAACTATAAATAATATCGACCTTTACACCTCATGACATATTATTGGGTCGTGATATACTAGAATCTGGAATAAGAGTAAATATTTTACCTGATCGTTATGAAATAAGTAAAGTTGAAAATAAGGTAGGCTCCCAAAAATCCAAAACAAAATACTTGGAACGTAAACGTAACGAAATTTCTTCTCAAAATTCGATACTTATGAAAGGAGAAATAGAGAATATTGCAAATAATGATATATGGCCTATCCCTTGTCAATACCCGGAGATAGATTTACAAGTAGAATCAATTTCATCAATTGAAAGCGAATCACAACGTCGCGTTATTCAAGGTTCAACTTCAGGCGATTCTAGGCTAGAACAATTTCATCCTGAAAGTGAGAGTATTGACACAGAATTATCAATGCCTCAAGATATGAATAGATTAAAATCTATTTTACATAAATATTCCGATGATTTTGCTAGGGGTTTACCTAGACGTCCAGTAAATATGGCACAGTTCACGATAAAATTGAAGGACCCAAATAAAATAGTTCACAGATAATCAGAGAAAGGTTGTTGCTTATTTTAGCCGTCGAACCACCCCAGCGGAAGCTAAGTATCACAGCTACGAGCTCGAAACGCTGGCGGCCGTGAAATGCTTCAAGACATGGGAATCTTACCTTCTCTATCATGATTTTACCCTGGTAACCGATTGTAAATCATTTCAGGCTTCCTATGTTAAGCAGAGTCTAATAACCCGTGTTCACCGATGGTGGGCATACCTACAAATGTTTGTATTTACTATTCAATATCGACCTGGATCAAAAATGCAGACTGTCGATTTCCTTTCAAGATATCCGGTAGGTTTATCATCAGAAGTAAACATTTTTGAAACACAGGTAACTGATTTTCCCCTTTTACACACGTCAGACAACTATGACGTCATAAAGTCAAATCTTCCCCAAATTACAGACGTAGAATATAACAAAATTATTGAAAAAAGAGCAGATCTAGTTGAACTTACTGGGGATTGGTTACTAGTAGCACAACAACAGGATACAGAAATCAAATTTATACTGCAACAACTCGAAGATAATAGATTAACTCCTGACCTAGCCAACACCTACGAAGTACATGAAGGAGTTTTATTTCGTAAATTTCAGCACAAAAAGAAAACCAGGAAAGCTCCTATCGTACCGAGAGCTTATCGCCGGGTTGTCACTAATTCAATTCATGAAGCCATTCTACAGTTGGGTCTACCAAAAACTATGGATGCAATTTTAGACAAATTCTGGTTTTCCCATATGAATAAATATGTCAAAAGTTCATCGAAAATTGAATTACTTGTAAAATTGCAAAAACTCCTTCAGGTAAACAACAAATGAATCTTTATCCTATACCCAAATGTGATGTACCGTTCCACACTGTTCACATTGACATAACAGGAAGATTGAGTGGCCCGAATGGTCCTTCAGATTACTACATTGTTCAAATTTGTGCTTTTACCAAATATGTTTTACTACATCATACAAAAACACTCACGGCAAAATCTGCCGTAAATGCATTATCTGAGTTCGTTCAGTTATTTGGTCCCCCAACTCGGCTCGTATTCGACCAAGGAACTAGCTTTACGGCCTCCGTATTTCTTGACTATTGTGCAAAAAATAATATCAAAACACACGCCATAGCAACAGGGGCTAGGAGGGCAAACGCACAGGTCGAACGTATCATGTCATCAATAACCAATCTAATCACAGTTTCTCAGTGCATCAAAAAACAAACTATTCGATCTCTTGCACCTCAAATTCAACTAATATTGAATTCCACAACCAATCGAATAACTTCTTTATCTCCAATCGAACTACTCACGGGACGAAAACCTCACATTCCCGGATCAATTTCAGTCGATGAGAAACTTTTTCCTCAAACACGTTCAAATTTACCAGAAATTCGTGCTGAGGCTAAACAAAATATTGACAAATCAGCTGAGTACGAACTCAGTCGTTTCAGGGGTAAAAAGGCACCAGTAATTCCCTTACAAATTGGCGATCTATGTGTTCGTCAAATAGAACCTCGAACATCTCAGAAAACAAGTCCTAAGTATCAGGGAATGTATCGGATAGTTCAAATTTTACCCCATGATCGGTACATACTTGAAAACCTCACAACCAAAAGACAAGTAAAATATTCACATGAACGAATTCGCAAAATCAATTCAGATCTTGAATTACTACCAGAATTACTTAATGAAAATGAATCAGACTCTTCCTCAAACGAGGATTAATCACTGCCACTTTCAATTCTATTCTATGAAAATCATCCCAAACAAACCTTGACCAACTAATACCAATGATTCAAGTTAATGATTAATTAAAGCTTTCAACCAACTTTCAATTTCAAACTTATTGCACGTTACGCATATATTTGACATTTTGGCTAAGTTCAATATTGGTTATAAACAATATGGAACCTTTGTTGTGTCGGATCTTCGTGTATGCAATCCTTGGTCTTGGGATATGTTCGCATTGACCTTGGTCTCTGGGATGCGCTGCACTTATTATCCGTTGACAATGGCCACCCCCTGATGTTCATTTCCATGGGATGAACACCTATAGGACCGCTGTTCCAGTCTGAGACCACTGGCATCCTCTGGTATTTCACTGCCTGAGGGACTTATAAAATTATGTCAGTGCCATGAGGTAACCGTTGAAATCCTCGCGGTATTTCACTGCCAAAAGGAAAAATATTTCAACGCCCTCGTGGGACTTATTAATCAGACTCTGAAGCGGGGACAACATCATTTGAACTATGCCTCGGTATGGCACTCGGCTGTATCTTTGGAAGGTTCCTATGTGAAGTCGGAGATAATTGACATTACACTGTCAATATTTATAGACATTTCACTGTCTAATCTGACGTCAAAAACAAACAAAAAAATCATTGTCATCTCACTGTCAATGGAAAGACATCTCACTGTCAAATTTGACGTCAGAAAAATACTTTGTCATCTCACTGACAACACGTTCTGTCATCTCACTGTCAGAACGTAATTAATTACCAATTATCGCTGGTTACTGGCCATAACCAACAATTCTATCAAAATTATGGAGTATCATCTCACTGTTCTCCATAAGTGTGAAGTATCATCTCACTGTTACTTTCACAACAATTCTATCAAATCATGGAGTATCATCTCACTGTTCTCCATAAGTGTGAAGTATCATCTCACTGTTACTTTCACAACAATTCTATCAAATCATGGAGTATCATCTCACTGTTCTCCATAAATGTGAAGTATCATCTCACTGTTACTTTCACAACAATTCTATCAAATCATGGAGTATCATCTCACTGTTCTCCATAAATGTGAAGTATCATCTCACTGTTACTTTCACAACAATTCTATCAAAATTATGGAGTATCATCTCACTGTTCTCCATAAGTGTGAAGTATCATCTCACTGTTACTTTCACAAAAATGTCCCAGTCAAATATTTGAGCGTATACATGCATATTAACTATAATTTGGAAATATCATCTCACTGTTATTTCTCTTTTTGCAAAACTACTACGAATAATCAATAAATCCATATCGATCCAAAATCGAAATACTAAAATTGGAAGTATCATCTTACTGTTATTTCCCTTTTTACAAAACCATTACGAATAATCAACTTATTCGGAAACGTCCTAATTAACACCTTATTCAAAAATCCATATCAACGAACTTCAAGAATTCACTAAACGAAATATATCATTTTTGGAATCAATCTCAACCTTAGAAAGAGGTTTGGCAGCAACACGTTACAACCACATCTCACATTCCTGTTTTATGACCCAGGCGAGGGTACCTGGAAAAGTACCCCTCTCAACTCAAGAGGACCCGGATTAACTTTTCCAAAACCTATTAACAAAGGAAAGTTCCCGTCGGAACCCCTTTACACATGAACACAAGCATTTTCATATCTTATCCTGCACAACTTCAAACAACCTTTCATGTGTACCGATTTTTAAGGTCAAGATGGCGAAGTGGTCTTTATCCTAAAACTGCGCCGTAAGCAGTGTTTGTTTTCTTTTTCCCCCAAGGACCTTGCCAACTGACCAGATGGTCCGACGAAGCTGTCAAGTAACAACAACCCATAATACCGTTATTACACCTAAAATATATCCAACAAATACCTCATACCTCTAACCAAATAAAACCAATTCTTCAGCTATTTTCAAACTTTCTATATAACACAAGAAACTTACAGCTATCGTCCGATCATCCCATCAACATTCTATTACCATGATGTTTTTCTAATATTTGCATTGAAATTTACAGATACGAGCTACGAACAAACCAATCAATCACCATCAATGTAAATAATTATTATCATCAAATCACAACCAATGTGAATACCAACACAATCATTGTAAATATCTATATCCTCGATGCATTCATTTTTATAACTCAATCAGTCATTAAGTTCAGTTATAAAAAGTTGACAAACCAAGGTTGAGGTTTTTCCCCCAAATTCGAAATCACATGACGAAATCGGACTTGGGGTTTTCCTCACAATAAAATTAGGTAAGGAACAAGCTCCCTAGGTAGGACTAGAATAGCTCATTCTTAGGACGACTACCTACAATGTAATTTCAATTTACAGGGTATAACTAACCCTAATGCATTTTCTCCCATTTTTTTTCACGTGGGACCGTGAAAGGTCAGTATGGCCGTATCGGTATTGCACGTTTTCCTATTTTAACGAATAATACCCAAACTACCAGAAGACTTCTACCTACCTACTTGGACCTTCGAGGGATGGAGCATGGAGAGGGAAGGCTACCGTAAGGTCCCCCCCCCCCACCTTCTTTCTTTGGGAGCTTGATGGTTTGTCACTGAGACGATCAGTATCGCCTCAGACCGGATATAAGAAACTATTCCATAAAATATAATATCTTCGTTCATTTCTACATTTTTCTTTTTCTTCGCCCTCGACTCCTGATTGGAAATTATACAAATCCTAAATACTACTATGTTTGATGAACATTATTTCATATTGAAATTACAATTGTAAATAATAGTAGGCAGAATTAATGAACAGTATGAACGGAATAGTGTAGCGCTCAGATGATAGGTAACCTGTCAATCTCCCGCCTGCGTTGGCAGTTTCTCAAGCGTCTCACAATATCCATCGCCATTTCGAATAAAAATGTTGCCGTCCGTCCGCCGTATGCAGCACTTTCCTTAGTTCCCATGAACCAATTTTGATTAAATTTGGTACATGAGCTCTATTTGGGGTCTAGTTGTGCCCCGAAACTTTTGGTTGATGTCAGTCACTTCTAAGGGGTGAAAATTAAGGGTCGAAATTTTCAATAGTGCCCTAGCTCAAAAACTCTCGAAATAAAAAAACAGTTTTTTTTCACAAAATTTAAATAGTATTAAATTTTTAGAATTTTTTGAGACCACCCGGAGCTCTCTAGGACAAACCGTTCGCTCCCTACGAGAACTTAAAGGTTGGAGTTAGATGAATCAGAAACACGAGCGTAAATCGCAAAATAAGCCTAATTTCCGTTCAAATTTTAGCTGACCAAAATACGATCGTTGCTCGTTTTTTCGAGTTGTACTCAGTTTTGAGTCCTTAGCAATCAGCAATCGACTCCTAATAATTAGGGAGCCATCATAGTGGCCTAAATGACTAAGTCATTTAGCGTGTAACTCTTGGTCGGAGTGGTTGTGTGAGTTCTTGTTAATTTAGCTAATTGTTTACTTCATAAATGGTATCAACGTAGTAATGTGATCTGAATTTTGGATTTTTGCTGGCGGCTATCGGAAGTTTCACGGTAAGCTTAGAACGATCAAAAATAAGTTGAAAAAAAATGAATGTAATGATTTGGAAGATAATTACATTCATCAGTTGTACTCAGTTCTGCGTCCTAACAACCAGTAATCGAATTTCCTAATAATTAGTGTATAATAATAGTAATTCCTAATAATCCCTGTTTCTTCGAACTTAGTGTGAAACGTTTATTTCTTCCAAATAAACTTGATTGTGATGTAGGTATGTGGAAGGTAGGAAGTAACTATGGCTGGTCGATGGCAAAGCCGTGTTCTTTGCAGACGAGTGATCTATATAGAAAAAATTATAAACCTTTGTGTAATAATTTGCAGCGTTTTTTCATCAATTTAAAATAATTTTGAATTTTTAGATTCGAATAAGACTACCCGGAGCTCTGTAGAACCAACCGTTCGCCCCCTACGAGAATGGGTTGGACTTACGATAAATCAGAAACACGAGAGTGAATCGCTAGAGAGGCCTAATCTCCGTTGAAATTTAGGTGACAAAATACGACCGTTGTTCGTTTCTTCGAGTTTTCTTCAGTTTTGCGTACCTAACAACCTGTAATCAAATTTCCTATTGAAGGCACCGACAACCCTTCATTTTTTCGAATCGAGAGTGAAGCGTTTATTTCTTCCGAATAAACTCGATTGTGAAGTAGATAATATAGTAGATAGGTAGTACCTATGGTTGGTAGGTAGTGACAATGCCGAAGCCGTGATATAGAAATAATAAACCTTTGTGTAATAATTTGCAGTGTTTTTTTTTATAAGGCTCAGGAAAAGTGTGTTCTCGGAGGCTTTAAACAAATTTGACTTCACATCTGTGCCTACTTCTATTCCACATCACTAAAATCACACAAATTTCACAAGCTTCTATAATTTTGAGTTTCTACGTAATTATGCTATAGGTAGGTACTACAAGGTGATCTGATTTATGAGCTTCTTACCAAAGTAGGTATGTTAATTCGAGAAGCGTTACTTACCTGAAAGGTTTATCGAGTTCTTCCGCCATCGAAGATTTCTTTTATGAGGTAAATCACGTTTACGCCTATCTGAAATTCCACCTCTTCATGTTATTCACCCTACATACTTTAAACTCATACGAGTATTCCTAATGACACTCATATTTTCCTAATGGAAAATATGACGGGCAGGGCCTAACCGTATTGTCGTCATCAGCTGCAGCCCCTCAGTTACTATGGCTACGAATAAATAGGCACTCGAGGCCACCAACGCCTGCTACATAAATGCTCCCATACTTGTATCCCACGTACGAGGACAAAAGGTATTTCTTCCAGTGCCCACTTTTCTAATGTAACCATCCCTGGTAAATAACAACGTAGGTAACTTTTAAGTTTGGATTAGTTGCCTTTCCTTGATAATTTATCTCAATTGTTCAAATTTTACCATCTATTTTTAAATTTTCCATAGAAAATCAAGTTCATAATATGAACATAAACATATTATGTTAAATAACCTAAATTCAACTAACTACGGGATCCCTCAAGGAACTGTATTGGGGCCGCTATATTTTATCATGTACATGAATGAAATAGGATTTTGCAACATACCAGGAGAAATAATTCTATTTGCGGATGACTCGATTATTTATTGTTCATCGGATAATTGGAACACCACTTTTAATGATGCAAATCTTAGTCTGCAACAAATTAACACGTGGTTTATCAATAACAAATTAACCATAAATTTCAGTAAAACTCTATGGCTGCCTTTTCACTTATCTTCAATGACCGAACCACTACATAATATGGAGGTTCTTTTACATTGTGCTGAATGTGACGCAATTAGTTGTACGATCTGCCCTGAAATCAGGAGAACTTCGGAGGTGAAATACTTCGGAGTTGTCTTCGATAGTCGTGTGAAGTGGGGAAAACAAATAGATTTAGTTACTACGAGACTTAGAAAATTGATCTATGTTTTTGCCAGACTTAATAAAATACTACCTTTGACCCTGTTAAAAATGTTATACTTTGCCCTTGTACAATCTGTGCTTTTATACGGTATATCTGCATGGAGTGGCTCGTATCCCACTAATCTTCTACCCATTGTCACCACACAAAAGCAATTAATACGAATCATCGCTAAGAAGGTTTTTTTTTAGAACATACAGAACCCTTATTTAAAGATTTAAACATTTAAAAATTTTCACTGCTAGTCGAGATGAATTGCATTAAACAAATCTTAAAAGAGAGTAGTTTTTCCACGCCGGCACATTTGATTTCTACCAGATTCCATTCTAACAAATTTATGACGGTCGCTTACTTTCGTACTACTTTTGGGTACAACTCATACCTGGCAAGGGGTGTAAGGGGGTTTAATGCTCTTCCGGACTCCACGAGATCTGAGCTTCTTGTTGGGCCCTCAAAAATAGGCAACTAACTGAAGAACCATTTCATTAAATTATAGGTACTTAGCGCAACTTGTGTTTGAATTCATCCTAACCTGTTTTATTCTGCTTTAAGTTCCTTATCTTTGGTAGGTATATGCGTGTATTTGAATAAAATAAATACTAGCTAATAATTAATAATTGGTTTATAATAATGTCTGTACTCAAATAACAATACTGAAGTGTGTTTTCTAAGTGAAGTGTTATGATTAATATTATCCCTTTTGACTAAGAGGTGAGACTCATCTCCCTGCCACGGGCTATGCCCACATAGGGGATTAGTTTCTGCAATCTAGAAGTGTTTTATTGTTTTAATTTTAGTTTTAGTATTTTTTCATTTTAATTTAATTTTTTATTACTTTTGCCAGTATTATATTTCATTGTACTTGTTATGAAAGAAATAAAGAAATTAATTAATTAATTATGTATACCTACAACAATAAAACATATTACTGGAAAATTATATAATTAAGAGCTAACTTTTTCTTCAATTGTTAGAAATATTGAATTTTACAATATTTAACTTCTATTCAATCTATCTTTTAATTTTCAATACCTGTACTTGAAATCTCCAAAATTGGGTTTTGGACAAAACATTTGCTAGCTGGATTTTTGTCCCAAGAAATCTGGTTATCGTTGTAAGTTTATGATATGTACCTGCCCACCTTCTAGCTGCTACTACCTACCGACTAACTTACCTAAATGACCATGAAATATCTTAAAAATTAGGTTTTGGACGAAACATTCACCAGCTTATCTTCCTTTCCGTTCCAGAAAATCTGATTATCGTTGTAAATTTGTGGTATGAACCTACCTACTTCCTGGGTTGCTATCTGGAATTATTGAAAAATATTACTAAAAAATTATAATTAAGAGAGAAATTCATATTGCATTGATAGTTTAAACGTTTTCCTTCAATTTTTAGAAATATTACATTTTAAAAAATGAGGAATACTACCACCTATCTTTAATTTTCAGTAGGTTCCTATGCTTGAAATATCTAAAATTAGGTAGGTTTTGGACGAAACATTCACCAGCTTGTCTTCCTTTCCGTTCCAGAAAATCTGATTTTCGTTGTAAATTTGTGGTGAGTAGTTTATGTTTCTATCTTCTACCTGGATTGCTATCTGGAATTATTGAAAAAAAAAAAACACTAAAAATTATAATCAAGAGAGAATTGAAAATTGTATTGGTTTTTCTAACCCATTAAAAGTTAGACTTCTTTTTCAATTTGGTAAAACGTCGAATTTTTCAATGTTGAGCAGTACTACCTATCTGTTCCTCTCAAGTATACTCACCTAAATAACAAGAAATTTCCTTAAAGTTAGGTTTTGGACGAAACATTTACCTGCTTGTCCTTATTTCCTTCTCAGGAAATCTAGTTAAATCGTTGTAAATTGATAACAACACAACTTTTAGCTATTCCGAGATACCTTCTAGCTGGATATCAACCTAAAATTATGATTCCTGAGGAAGACAATATTTTTCGACTTCATAGTAAAAGAAAATAATTCTGGCATTTTTTATTTTGCTCGTAACACTTGTGGAGTTTCAAAATCAATGACTTGTCTTACATCTAAAATTATAGTAGGTGGTACAGGTAAGTTATTGATTAGGTAGGTACCTAACTGATACACGTTCGACAACAGGTAGGTTGGTTTATAGGGAAAAGTTAACGATTCATCGAAAACCAGACGAACGTTGTTTGAGCCCGTGCGGCAGGTTTTCTAGAGTTTCCTATTTCATAAGTACGCTACAATGGGAATTTGATTGTTCATAGCTTGCAAAAGAATTTCAGGATAGGAATAGTTGTCTTCTGGCAGGGGTCGGGCGGGCATCTGGGTCAGTACAATCTCTCCGTCCACTTCATCGGCTGTTTCAATTCGTACTGCAACATTCGAAAATGACTTTTGGTTAATTATCTTAAATAATGAACCTTTGGAATGGACCAAGAAAAAAAAATTGTAAACGTAAAAATTTGATGATTTACGTTTCAAGGTAGAATTCGAAAATCGAATAAAAATTGTCAACGCAACACTTCGCCCAGTTCCCAAGGACCGATTCTGATGAAATTTGGCATATCGGCTCCATTTGTACTCCATAGTTGTTCCCCGAAGCGTTTGGTTATTGTCAGTCACTTCTAAGGGGTAATAAGTGGGAGAAAACATTTCCAAAACGCCCTGCTAGTGAGGGAGTAATGTAATAAGTAAATGAGTTTACCTACCACCTTGTTGAAATCTGGATCACGCGTTCGAAGGTAGTAGTAATCTCTGGTTTCTCGGCTATTTCTCTCCATGATCCTCGGATAGTTCGGGAAATACATCATTTTCTTCCCAACTGTGAACTGGTAATGAAGACAAATGTTTTTACTAGACATTACCAAACCTTTAAATAAATCGTGTTTAATTCAAATTATTATATTGAACTACGTTTAGGTAAACTGTTCAACTCACCCCCGCGCAATTCTGTCCATGAAAGCATGTGAAACAGAGTAAATTGTATTACACTTAGATCAAGTAGGTGCTATTTAATTTCTGTAGATTTTTAGGCTTATTTTGTTTGTTCTGAGAAAAAATAAATAACACGTAGGTACAAAAAAGATGATTAGGTACATACCCTCATGTCCAACTGTGGAGCAAGAAAAACAATAATAATAATAATCTTTATTGCCGAAGCACACATTACAACAATGGTAGAGCAATAGTCAAACAAAACAATAGAGTCAACAATAAAAAAATAACAGTTATTTTGTCCTGGATTGAAAAAACTCTTTTACGGAGTAATACTCCCTCTGGGAGAGAAAGTCTCTAAGTGTGCGCTTGAGGGAATTAAGAGGTAGATCCAGGGGGATTTGCTGGTGATAAAGGACGAAGTGATTCATAATTTTGGTGGTCCTATATTCTAGGCTGCTCTTAAAGAACTCCGTATTGTGATGTGGGCGCAATTCCTGTCGATAGCGGGTATCATAATCGTGGAGAGTACGTTTAGTACGTGTAGAGTACGTGTAAACGTACTTGAGACAGTACCAAAGACATTATTAGTAGGTACTTAAGTCACCAATGCAATTACATCTTATCTAGGCTAAGTGATAATGATAATTTTTATAAGTCTACTTACTTTGCACATCTTCATCCATAATGAGCATGAAAAAACAAATGTGACGTGTAACATTATTTGTGTAACTGAGGTTTCGTATTCTATTATCTAAACAATTCGTTACTTCAAAGCAAAACAGTCCTGGAGGTTGGTTGAATTCATAAATCATAACCATAGGTATTTAGAACCGTCCAAGATTTGCTCAAGAATCGAGGATTCCGAAAGTAAAAATATCTCATCCGGCATTTGAGCAGAAATTTTCCCGTTCAATCCAGGGTACATTAGATTTCAACAATCGTGACCGTAACCCATTTCAAAAGACATGTAAAAAAATCCAATAAAAACTTTTGCTTATCAATGTCTTCACTATGTACAAGGAATGCTTTTGTTTCCGTATTTAATTAGCATGTCTTCTCAATGTAGAACCTATTCTATCCGGTTGGAAGGTTGGCATTGGAAAATTATCTTTCATTATTGTTTGTTCCCTCAACCTTCTCGTTTTCCTGTTTTCAATTTTTGCTAGGTTATTTGTTAAACTTTTTCGGATTTTAATTTAATTTTAATTAACAATAGGGAAGTGATACTTTTATGCTTGGCAGAAATTTTCCATGAAATCGTTCAAATTTCAGGTAGTACAAACCGTATACATGTATTTCCTCCTTTTATTGTTACAAGCAATTCCAATGAAGCTTCCAACAGTCACTTCCAATGTCTTCGACAATGACAAATCTGATTAAAACCACATGTAAGTAGGTACTCGTCAAATACCTAGTACTATCAAGTTAACTACCTATCTGGGTACTTTTCCGTTATACCCCCCCCCCCCCCAGTCTGTTTCGCGACTTTTTCACGCCCGCCCGATGTTTCTAGACATCGTTAATGATTCCTTTTCACATTTTAATAACTAGATGTACGCTCAGTTTGAGGGAGTAAAGAGACATCGGTGTATTCTTGGAAAAACAAGTGGGTAAAGTCATTGACCACGGGCGCTTCGCGCTTGCTTGGGTCCAATACCTTCCCGATGAATCGGTTGGTTTATAAACATCTCTTCACAAAGGACAAAGACAATGCCAAACAGCTAATTCATTACTCGATACCTATTTGTGCGAATTTATGTGGAGGCAATCAAACCACAACCACGTCAATTTGTTTCAACAAATCCTCACCGACATTGGCAACTTCTAAAGACTCGGCAATTCTTTTTTTTTTCCTTCTTTTTTAAAATATTATAATTTCTTCCCACAGCTTGAAATTGTGACGAATTCGACTAAATATGTATTATAAGTAAGACTGAATTACTAGAAACACCGGGCGGGCCTGTTGAAGACAGACTGGGGGGGATATAACGGAAAAGTACCCCTATCTGTACTTTATATAAAATCGCCTTATATTATCAAGGTACGAGAAGATCATACCTACTAGCTCATTTAAATAGGTCTAATTGTTCAATACTATTTGATTACATAAGGACAGCCTTACCAGCTTGATGGTGACGATTGAGGACATTCCGAAAATCGGCGAATTGGAACAGAAAAAAGAATTATTGATTATATCATAAAATTAAAAGTTGGAAAGTGCTTATACTAATGTGAAGTTCGATCAAGGTAGGTACCTAACATTACAGATATCGTGGTAGGTAGGTACTAAGTGGGCACGCGTTTTTAATAAGTTGCATGTGAATGCGATTTTGCAGTAGATAGGTTGATAAGTAGGCTTGGTGAGCTATTATGGGGTTTATCATTCCTATCCAAGGCCTACCGAGTTAGTGTCTTGGAATTCTCCAATTTTGAAGCTCGGCGGCCTGGAACTTGGCCTAGATCCCATGTTAAATATTAATGATCTAAGAACAGAGTTTGGTGATGTAAGTACAATTAATCAATCGCCCCCTACGGTGATAATAGAGGAAATATAAAATTTTAAAGTGATAACAGAAGTACTGCACACAAAGCACTAACACAACAGAGATCCAAAATTAAGTTTGGTCAATTATCATGAGGTTCAAAACGTGAATGTATAGTACTTAGGTAAATTGGCAAGTGTACCTACTGCATTTTTGCGAACTTACTTGCAATTAATTTATTTCAGCCAGATTTTGATATTAGTTTGGGTCATGAATTTCCTATGGATCCATGAAGAGAAAACGTGCTTATTTAGATATTCGCAAATAAAGAAAAAAAAGCTTGGAGAATAGAGCTAAGCGTGAAAACGGACAAATTAATGAAGCTGATTAATTTCAACAATTCAATTGATTTTTACTTACTGCAGATCCGAGGTTTGACTGAAATGGAAAATAAAATAGTTAGCACATTAAAAAATAATAATTCACTTTGGTAAGTTATCTCCTTGTTTTTTTCCTACTCGAATGTTCCAATGGTTGCAACTGTAATTTATTTACGTGGTATTCAATTTGTAGTAGCTATCTATTACTTGCTTTTTTCAACAAATTTACGACTTTTTCCGAAAAATGTTGTTTTTATCATTCAAACACAAAATATTTAAAGTCTGATTTCATTGAATCATTATTTTGATTTTATTGAGAGAAAGGTGAAAATTTCGATCCAATTGAGAATTTGGTTCGTTTTAAGGATTTGATAATAAATTACTTTTCATTTCTTCTCAAGATCGTACGAGTAAAAGTTTCATATTTCTTCTACTGGTGCCTAATAGGTTAGGAAACAACCAATTTTGACTGGGAGCGATCACTAAATTTAGTATAAATGTTTGGTTGTGGAATACTATTGAATTTCACTTGGTTCATGAATAGGTAGGAGTGATGAGGCAATGATTGAAGCTTGAACCGTCATAATAATTGACCACCTCAACATTGGAAATTACCTGCCGACGATGAATGTTGGTATCTAGACTGCTTCCAATTTTACTCGGTGGATAACGTAAAATGAATCCTAATGTGTCAGATTGATGATATTATCACCAATAATGATTATACAGCGCACACATTACTTCCATGCTCAGATCCCTACCTACCTACCTATCATTTCGTGATTGGTAGGTGTACTGTTTCATAAATCTCAACTATTTGAGTAACTACCGACATAAAACGTATAATCCCCTACTCATACAAGTTTTAACAATAACAGGCATTATAGCTTCATGACAAAAAATAAAATGGACATGAGTAGAATCTGTTGATTCGCGAGTGAAATTGATCATTTTATATGAAACACAACTTCACGACTTGTTGGTTTCATATATCTAGAATCAACAACACGATTGCGAATTTCCTGCTGATATAATCGACCTGAAATTCATCAGAAGTTATTCTGGAACTCTTCACTATCAACCAAACTGAAACAAAATCCGGCGATTATATAAAAAGGAATCGATATTTTAAGAAAATCAAGTTTGTTATGTTATGTTCCTACTTCTGGTGCAAAGTCCATCAAATTTATAGGGAAGCATCAAGGAACTGACAAACGTTTGGACAATGTTTTTCCTATATCGTTCAAAGGAATTTGACGTTTTACTAATTTTTCTTTAAATGTAGTGAACCCTCTTGACCCATCCAAATTCCATACAATTTCGGCGCTTTTTAAAGCTTTGTTGTAATTTGTTGTTTTTTAAGAAGAAATTCACGTTCTCGTATGCGCACATGCTAGTCTGAAAACAATAAATCTTGTAGTGGACTGTCTGCCTATAACCAGCTCATTTCCTGAAAGTTTTGTCGAAATCGTACTATATTGCTTCCGAGTCTCCCATGCGGAAGACTTTGTTTATACTTTTCAAGGTTGAAAAAAAAGTTCTCCAAAATCGAAATTTCCACTCACGTTTTACGTTTCAGACCTTCCTGAACAATTTTGGTTCCGTGTCTGTCTGTCTGTGTGTCTGTCATGAAATTCTTGTAACCGACATAACTATACGAAGTTATTGTCCGATTTCGATGAAATTTTCAGGGATTGTGCAGGTTGGCGTGTAGACGGTTCCCTATGAAAATCATCACCCCCCCCCCCCCCGACTGATAGTAGCCTCTGCGCATGCGAAAACGTAAAATCCTTGTAACAGCCATGACACATTTTTCATCCGAATTTGATGAAATTGATGTTTTGAGATTAACTATTGACTATGCATCGGATCATCTATACAATCGGGTTATGCTTACGAGGAAGCTATGTGCCACACCCACTTGGCAGACTTTTTTAAATGTATGTTGGTACAATAAAAAAGATTTTTACTTAGAAAAATCTTTTTTAAGTAAGTCACGGCACCAAAATAGTTTTAAAAGCTGTATAACGCAAAAAAGAGGGCAAAATTTGATTTTAAAGGACCCAATTTTGTTTTTTTATCGGTTGCTTGTGTACAAAACTTTGATAGTGAGTGTTGTGTTCTTCGTGTTGTCGAGTGAGGGCGATGGTCCTCTCGATGCGCTGATTTGTTCCTAGCCTGAATCCTACTCCTTCATCATCCTGAAGCACTCCATCTGCGGCGCCTCGCGGCCGACAGTAAGGACGAGTGCGTCAAAAATCTATCAGACAACCTCGGCGTCTGATAACAGACTCACCGGCGGGAGGCGGAATATTTACCTAGTGAGGCCTACTGTTCTGAAGAGGTCCCTAAGGGGAGCTAGATGTTCGGCGCCTTTATGGGGCAAACCGTTCCCTCTGAAGAACTGGGGCTGTAGGTAAGACAAGAAATGATAAGTCGAAAGACCCCTCAGTGTGGCTTATATACTCAAGTTAGTATGGCGAGGGGAGAGTGAAAAACGTCTGCCAAGTGGGTGTGGCACATAGCTTCCTCGTATCCATAACCCAATTATATAGATGATCCGATGCATAGTAGTTAATCTCAAAACATCAAAACAAGTTAATCTGTAACATCCCTGAAAATTTCATTGAAATCGGATGGAAAATGTAGAAGTTATGGCCGTTACAAGGAATTCACGTTTGCGCATGCGCAGTGGCTACTATCAGTCCGAAGGTAGTGATTTTCATAGGGGACCATCTAAATACTAATCTGTAATATCCCTGAGAATTTCATTGAAATCGGATGGAAAATGTAGAAGTTATGGCCGTTACAAGGAAATCACGTTTGCGCATGCGCAGTCGCTTCTATCAGTCTGGGGATGATGATTTTCATAGGGGACCGTCTATACACCAACCCGCACAATCCCTGAAAATTTCATTGAAATCGGACAATAACTTCGTATAGTTATGCGCGTTACAAGGAAATCATGACAGACAGACAGACAGACACACAGACACTGAACCAAAATTGTTCAGAAAGGTCTAAAACGCAAAATGCGAGTGAAAATTTTTATTTTGGAGAACTTTTTTTTTCGTCCTTGAAAAGTGAAAAAAAAGCTTCCGCTACCTTGGTAGACTCGGAAGCAAAAAGGTGACGTCAAGTGTCCTTTTCCTTCCTCACCTCACCCATGTTGGTGATGACATTACAGTGAGGAAGCAATATTGCTTGCCTATGGTTTACCCATGATTTGAAAATAAAAAATTTGCAGAACTTGATTTCGAGAAATTTTTTATTTAATATACGAAGAAAGTAGTAATATTTGTACCTACAAAGTATCAATTTATTCTTGGTGAAAGTAACGGAAAGCGTTGAAGGAGAACTGGTACCTAGTGGAGTCTAGAGAATAATGAACGGAATCGAGGGTGAAATTGTCACATTTCAAGCTCTTATGGTTGGAAAAGCAAGTACTGTACTTACTACTGTTCCAAGGTTTGACTGAAAATTGAAAAAACAAAATTGCATTAGATCATACAAAACGTACGATTTTGCTTCAATGACTGATTCCCCGAGATGGACTTTGATGAGTAGGTAGGAACTTAGTAGAAAGTTGATTCGAATGTACTTTCTTCCATCTACGAGTACGTACGAGTACTTATCAGCGTATGATGGAGGAATTGATATAAAATGTTCAAGAGATCATAGAATTGACTAGTGAATATAATACGGAATGTCAGCCTTTATCGACGACTAAGCAAAGAACTGAATACCTCGTTCACATTTTGTCCACCAAGTACCATTAATAGTCTATTCTATTTTATTATTCATATTGTTGTTGAAAAAAATCACCTTGGTCAATGTCACTTCTAGGAGACGCTACTACCAAGAATCGTGTAGGCTACAAAGTCAAAAGTTAGGATGCCATCGTTGAATGTCATCTCACAGTTCAAATTTCAGCCATGATGCCTGGAGAGGACAACGAAGAGTTCCCCAACGTTCGCTACGATTGGTCTTATTTTCGCCAAGACTCGAGGGCTACGCTGGGCGAATTGTTAGAAATGCAGGATCGGCTGGAAGGGCGAAGGCCCAGTAATCGTTTTCAGGTAGGTACTCAAGTCAGTTGGCTATACCTACCTAGGTAAGGCGAAACTGGGGAAAATGCGATAATATTCTCATATAATTTTCATCAGTATGGCTTGAAGGGACCTTTTGCAAAACAATTTAAACATCTACAGCCTATCTACCCAGAAATATTTACCTAATTTTTATCAGACTTCAGTGAAAAGGAATGTCTTTATAAACGTTGTTTTATGGAACTCTCTTTATTTTTCTGATCCTTATCAATTGTAATTGATTTTCTTTACGTAGATAGATCGATGATGTAACGGTTTTACCATTACCAATTTACGTTAATTTCGCCTATATATTTTTTCAATGAAAACGCAGAACCAACAGTCAGGCAAAGTAGGGCTCAAGTCATTCAAGCCCTTGGCCTGTGCGTAAGATCCGTCTCTAAGTAAAACCTATCCCTGTTAGGAAAAACGTAGGTACGTCAGATTCTTCTCAACGAAAAGCTTTCAATCCTCCTTCAACCCTGTACGTCAGATTCGTCTCGACAAAAAAACAAAAATAATTAAAAATGCACAATTCCATAAATCGACCCTACTAGTCGTAACCCTTATAAAAATTTGGTGGTTTACGTTTCAATGTACCTTAGAATCTTAAACTCGATTCCATCCCTAACCATCCCTAACCATCCCTAACCCTAACTCGATTCTAATAGGTACCTACATTCTTGGGCAATGACCTATATAGTATATAAATGGTACCTTATTATGAAATAAGCACATTATGAAATGTGATTCACGTGGGTTTCACAAATTTAACAGCTGGTATTTAGACAAATTTTCAAGAAGATCCATTAATGGACTCCTAATTGATTGTATAAAGGTAATTTGATGTAGTGATATAAATACGTAAATAAATTATAAAGATATAAACAATAACGTTCAAATATAACAAAATAAGTAGATCACTCGTGGACTGGTGAAAATCGAATGACAATTTGTCTGTCCGTCCGCCGTGCTATTTCCGCACTTTGCCCAGCTCCCATGGAAATGTAATGTGTTGCCTACATTTAGGGAAAACATTTTTCTATAGTTCGAAAATTTGCGATCTACAGGTGTTGTTTTTTTCATTAATTTAAAATGTCCGCGATTTTCAAGAATTTCATGACACTTCCCAGAGCTCTGTGGGACCAACCATTCGCCTAATGAGGATAATTGATTAGGCAGGTACCTAATTGGTTCATGACGTGGTCAACCGGGCGTTTTACTATCTAAAGGAAGCCTTTCGTACGAGACTGCTGACCATAAATACCTAAACAGACACCTAAGAACCTTGATTCTTTAAATTAATATTGATTTTGTTTTTTCTTCATTGCAATATTACAACAAATATTTATATTTATATACTGACCAGCAGTTGTGTGCTACACTCTGCAGTGCTATGAAAATTTATTATTATCTTTGTGGTTTTGAGGGATTGATTTGTAGGGCTGTTTCGCGTGGATGGATTGAATTACTTCACGAGTGTTACCCAGCAATTCCTCACTCCCCAATCGTTTGCAATTACTCTTTGCATGAAAATCACTCAAATAACCTTGATGTATTATTCAAAATCACAAGAAACTATGCAAAGAACCACGCTATTATCGCATTTTTGGTGTATTTCAAATCAGATGTATTGCATCTGAAATTTAAGTTGATGTCGTTACCTCACTTTCCCCTAACTAGTTTTAAAAATTCTTCGTTTTTTAAAATGAAGTAAACAATCTTTTAGTGAATTATATTGATGATAACGTCTTAGGTCGGCTGTACGGTTCGAGTCTTGAAAAAGGCACCTCCTCAAGTCAACGCCTCGAGTTCAAGAATGAACGGAAGTTCTAGTTCAAATAGCAACAATGGGGAACGAAGTGGACCTATACTCTCAATCGACACGAATCACGCGACTTGAGGAGGAAAAATGAACAAAACCGTAATATATTCGCACCCCCACTATTTTGCAGGCAATAAAACAATGTTATGACGCCTTAGCGGCTCGAGAAACAAGAAAACAGTGCTTGCTATTGCGAATTTAATTTTTTTCAAAGCTCCCCTCAAAGGGGAATGCGGGACGCCATACGAATAAATAAATAAAACTTTCCAAGGAGGAAGGACTTTCCCAGGACTTACCCGACGTCGGCCATAGGGGTAAGGGAACATGAGGAAAGTGGGGTGGGAGAGAGGGGAGAAAGGAAGGACCCAGAATGACCACCAGTTAAGGTATGAGCCGAGCAAGATACGTGTGGTGAAACCACTGAGGACGCCTGCCGAGATGCCCAACTCGAGTAGGTAACTCCGTGGCACTTTAACAGCTTACATACCTTCCTCCTTGCAATGGCTGAGCTAGAAAAATCTCGTCCTTAAGCTCTACTTCTTATTCTTTTCTTTCGGTAAAACCTGAATACTGAAAAGATAGTTGAGCTAGTTATACTGTAATGAGCGGCAGTAGAGCTATCTTCTTTTCCAGCTATTTTGTGCCAGGTAGTTGAGGTGTTTTCATTTCCAAACTTCATTTGGAAAATACTCCTTTCATACTCTCAGACGGTGTTTCGGTAAACACTGAATACTGAAAGGTAGTGAAGCAATTTTTATTACTCGTAAAGACAAATCTAGAAGCAAAGGAAAAATTTTTGTGTGAAAATTGTCAACATTTTAAGTCATATCTTGGGAACTGTACCAGACGCAAAAAATTAACTTACGGACTAGGCATCCATTATTCTTTAAAGGTATATCGTCCATAGACCTGGTAAACCATGTAAGTCGAGTTTATCAAATTTTACAGGGGACACTAAAAACTGAATCATTAAGTTTTCATTCCATATACAATAAGTTTTTTCGTTCCATTCCATAAAATTGGTGGTAACAGTAGTATTTCGAAGAGCCTGAGACTAATTTCATCAAAATTTACTTCAGCGAACGAAAAAATGGACTTACATGCTTTTACCCAGCCTTTGACACCCGACTTACATGGTTTTCAAGTTGATTTTTATGAAAATATACCCAGCTTGGGTTATTTTATTATTAGGAATATTATTCAATTGTTTTCTCCAGGTTTCAAGGTTACACAAAATACCCAAATCGATGCAAAAGGAAAATATTTAAATGAAAATTCATAGGCGTTGACTAATACGCAGTCCAACTTTAAGGCTCCTTGAGTCAAAACGACAGTCTTCAGTCTTAATATTACTAGAGTTGAGCAATAAATTATTCAATATACTACCAATTCCTCAATTACCATTTCTTAAATTACAACCATTACTTATAGGAACACTTTACCTATCACAACCGTAACTAGGTAGGTATGCATTGAATGTGAATTGTTAGGCAACTAGGTACTTTTGTTTCATTAAAACAAGGGATGAGTTAGGTATGGGTTAGGGGTTAGGGATATGTTGAGGATGAGCTAGGGATGAGTTAGGGACGGATTAGAGATGAACTGGATATGGGTTAGGGATAAGTTGGAGATAAGCTAGGGACGGGTTAGGGGTGGGCTGGGTATAAGTTAGGGGTTGGGATAGGTCAGGGCTGGGTTGGGTTAGAAATGAACTAGGGATGGGTTAGGAATGGGATGTGTTAGGAATAGGTTGGAGATGGACTAGGGATGGATTGAGGATGGGTTAGGTATGAGTTAGGTTAGGGATGGGATAGGGGTTAAGGATAGGTTGGAGATGGGCTAGGGACGGGTTAGGGGTTGGGATAGGTCAAGGCTGGGTTAGGGATGAGCTGGGGATGGGTTATAGATGGACTAGGGGTGGATTGAGGATGGGTTAGGGATTGGTCAGAGCTGGATTTCCTTAATGGTTATCTCATTATTATCTCTTGTATCATTAATTTTACAGAGTTTCCTGTAAAACACAGCAGACCAATAGCAAACTACTAATCTCTTGTTGTTCTTTCTAACATCAGCATTACAGCTAGGTCAAACAGCCAACAAAATCAATCAATTCATCTAAAATATCCTCCTAAATAATGTAAAAATAATTTAGAAACAATGCGGAAAAACACGTAGGTAGGTCGTGATCTTAAGGTTGGCCACAGTATGGAAAATCACGTGTCTGCAGAACACAAGGAGTGGAATTTATTGCTGAAATTGAGACTTATAAAAACCTTTTTAACAAAAAAATGGACCGACCTCAAAAATGATGTCCGTGAACACCAAAAAGGAAAAAATAATAAACATAGCGAAAACACACTGATGTATTAGGTTGTTGGATATAAATATCTTGTCAACAGATGGAATGTTGGAATACCAAATATTATTTGTAATGTGATTCACACTCATTGTCACACTCATATCCTCCATCATACGATAGCAGTGACGTACTACCCAATAGTTTTGGAACACTTATCTCTACTCGTATTCATGTTTTGTAATACTCACCAGATCATGTGAGTATTACTTAATAACCACAGTGTATCCAGATAGGTAGGTAGGTACGCATTGAAGTCGCCGCCGTGCCCACCTGTAGACTAATCACCTTCCTTACTTGATGATCTGGTTAGCATTACAAGAGTAAGTACCTACCATTGAGTTACAATGTGCTCCCCAAACTATCAGGTACCTAGTACGTCTCTGCTGCCATAAGGGTATGATAGTAAGTGTGAACCTCCCTAGGAATGGTTGTGACGAGTAATTTGAGACTCTATTATTACATGAGACTGTTTATTTTATTGGTGGATATATTATATTGTAGCAACATACCTTCGGAATCGTTGTTACCTAATTAACGTTCAAAACCGTCCACAATTTTAGACAAAAAGATATATACGTTCATACTCGGTGTGGAAGCATGTCTGTGGTATGGGAGGTATGTACCTATATTTCCGAAAACGAATAAAATGTTGGTAAGTAGAACATCTAGGAGACGTTTGTGTCTACAGGTGGGCACGGCGGCGACTTCAATGCGTACCTACCTACCTATCTGGATACACTGTGGTTATTAAGTAATACTCACATGATCTGGTGAGTATTACAAAACATGAATACGAGTAGAGATAAGTGTTCCAAAACTATTGGGTAGTACGTCACTGCTATCGTATGATGGAGGATATGAGTGTGACAATGAGTGTGAATCACATTACAAATAATATTTGGTATTCCAACATTCCATCTGTTGACAAGATATTTATATCCAACAACCTAATACATCAGTGTGTTTTCGCTATGTTTATTATTTTTTCCTTTTTGGTGTTCACGGACATCATTTTTGAGGTCGGTCCATTTTTTTGTTAAAAAGGTTTTTATTTTATTATTTTTCCATTTTATATTATTTTTTATTTTTCACTTTTTAGTGGTCCTCAATTTGAATCAGAAATTAATTTACCCGCAGTTTTTCGATCAGTTTTCGCAATGTAGATCAACTTCAATACTGTGCATCATTTCAGTAAGGTGAACTAGAAGCCATAGGGTGGACGACATTTTGTAATCCGGATCAATTTCCATACGTGTAGATGAGTTTCCGTTTATAGATCAGTTTCAGGAGGTATTGGGGTCACTTTCCTTCTTAGCCATCTACTCTCATATCCCTTAACTGTTCGACTTCCCTCATATATCGTAGGTACTTGGTAGTTCTGACAACACAATTCAACAACTCAACCATGACATGATTGACGAGGGAGCTAAGTGCCACATCCACTTCATAGAAAACCCTTTATCACCTAACTGCACTATATACCTCATATTTGGTACGGCACTATTCAGTTCTGACGATCTCCTATACCATTACCTACCCTACTATTTATGAATGACGAAGAAGCGATGTGCTACACCCACTTGGTAGAATACCCTCTCATCACCTAACTGTACTATACACCTCATATTTGGTATGGTACTATGCAGTTATGGCAATCTCCTATATTATTGCCTACCCAACTATATTATGGATGACGAGGAAGCTATGTGCTACACCCACTTGGTAGAATACCCTCTTATCACCTAACTGTACTATACACCTCATATTTGGTATGGTACTATGCAGTTATGGCAATCTCCTATATTATTGCCTACCCAACTATATTATGGATGACGAGGAAGCTATGTGCTATGTGCTACATCACTTTCTCCGAACTCCATTCATGAATTTCGTAAACTTTTACATGAAAAAAAAAAAGAAAAAACTGACTATCTTTGATGGAAACTTACCACCAGCGTGAGCTGCTCACTTTTATGAAGGCATACACAGGACTTACATGGTTTTCCGGCGAAAAAAGAGGTAACCGACTTACACGTTTTTTTAATGCTTTCTGGATAAAAAACTATTCTTCAGATTGGAAAACGGCTTCACTAAATGGATCAAGAGACCCTAATTTACCCGAAAAGCTCAAAACCTTATTTTCGAAAAAATACCGACTTACATGGTTTACCAGGTATAGGGACGATATATCTTTTGGTATTTTTCGTTCAAGTGTGATTTTCTTTTATTTTTGTACTACAACCTACAGATCTCATCGGTTTTCCAAAAAAATATTCGACATTTTATGAAGAATGTTATCGAGTTGTCGACTCTCTTGAGTGTTACGAGTAGATAGCAGGATCGCGAATAAGTAAAAGTAAAGGCAAAGACAGAAGAAGGGAACTTAAAAAACGATTTCGTAAAATCTCATCTGTACGATGAAAATAATGGGAAGTCAAAATGTCATCAGGAAGTGTAGGCGAAAAACGTGACGAGGAAAAAGTTTCGCTGTAATTTTATGACTGACACATGGAAGTAATGTGAGGCATATATCTTACCTTGTACGGACTATTCATTCTATTGGCTAAAAGAGTCATGGAAGAATGGAACATAAGAAAATACAAAGTTACATAACAGTTTTCGACAATAGCGTGCAGATCATGATTCAGCATTCTAATTCAACAACGATCATGATTTCAACATACAGATTATGATTACTTACCGCTCTTTTGTGAAGGAGGTGCGTGTGGAAATAGTCCTGTGTGTAAGCGTCTGTAACAAATGGGAACACGTTTTCATTTGGACGTCCGTGATATGAATATCCATTATAAAATCAAAGTTTTTTTTGAGAAATTACTTTTGAGGCTTTATGGTACTTTGATGGTTTATTAATGAATGGACGAACTATTTGTCGAATTATCAAAATGCACTTGAATATTAAGGTGGCCATGTTAACAATAGGTACCTACAGGAAACACGAAGGAAATTGCAGAAATCAATATCATGTGTGCATCCACGGGAAATAAAGGCTCGATATGATCATACTAAACACACCAGAGTACAGCGTATTTAGGTGACTTTTCGTGAGAGTTTGAATGACGCAAGAAACCAAGAGGAAACTTCAAGAAACGCCAGTTATATTTTTACACGGTTAATACTTATTTTCTCAATCTTTCAAAGGCTTCGAAAACTTCCGAAAATATTATTTCCGATGTTAGAACTCAAGTTCGAGTTAAACCTACTGATGGAACTGAGGAAACATTCAATGAAAATGTTGTTCTCTTATTCAGTTACCTCCGTAATACTTGATGATTTTGCTCAAATTCAGATGGTAGTTCTTCGTGGCACCAGTAAACGAATATAAACAAATGAAAACGTCTGTCAAGTGGGTGTGGCACATAGCTTCCTCGTATCCATAACCCGATTGTATAGATAAACAACCTCTGAATATGGTAGGAAAATGTAGACATAACGGTTGTTACAAGGATTCCACGTTTGCGCATGCGCACGAAATACTTTCAATTTGGGGGCCATGATATTCATAGGGGACCATTTCCACTCCAACCCACACAATCCCTAAAAATTTCATCGAACTCGGATGAGAATAGTAGAAGTTATGGCTCTGGCAAGGATTTCACGTTTGCGCATGCGCAGCGGCTTCTATCAGTCCGGGGGTGATGATTTTCGTAGGGGACCATCTACATACCTACCCGCACAGTCCCTGAAAATCATCGAAATCGGATGAGAGTTGTAGAAGTTATGGCTGTGGCATGGATTTTATGACAGAAACGGAACCAAAATTGTTCAGAAACGTCTGAAACATAAAACGCGAATGGGAATTTTGATTTTGGAGAAAATTTGTTTTCAACCTTGAAAAGTGAAAACAAAGCTTCCGCTATATTGGTAGACTCGGAAGCAATACGCCCACCCAGTTGGGCAGTATAGGTTCCTCACATAGAATAACATGGACCTGTAGGATTAGTTATCTAAATCAAGGAGTTACCCATCTAATATGAATGAGAATTTATCAATCATAGTAATAGTTCTCTTTGTGGTCTCGTAACAGTGATTGTTTTATGGGGTTGGGTCGTTAGCCCTACGCCCAATATCACGACTCAAAAATAATAAAGCATCGGGAAGTGATAGAATTTCTGCTAAAATGGTCAAGTTAGGTGGCGAGGAACTTGTAGTTCGAATGTATATGTTGATCGTTGAGATTTGGAGTAGAAGGGAACTTCCCCAAGAATGGAATGAAGGTGTAATTTGTGTTATTCACAAAAAAGGAGACCCTCTTGAGTGTAGAAATCACAGAGGAATTACCCTGCTCAACATGGCATATAAAGTTCTGTCTAATGTCCTGTTTGAACGACTCCTACCCCACGCCCAGCGTATAGTTGGGAGTTACCAGAGAGGTTTTATGCAGGGAAAATCCACTGTTGATCAGATTTTCTCCTTAAGACAGGTGCTTGAAAAGAGTATCGAATTTAAAATTACTATCCACCACCTATTCATTGACTTTAAGTCAGCATATGATACCATCATCAGAGAACGACTGTATGCTGCCATGAGAGAGTTCGGGATACCTGAACAACTATGCAAGATGGTACAGCTGACAATGAGTCACACAGTCTGTCAGGTACGGGTCCAAGGGAGTTCGTCTGAAAAGTTTGAAACTAAAGTTGGATTAAGGCAAGGTGATGCCCTAGCTTGCTTGCTGTTTAACATAGCCCTGGAAAAGGTAGTGCGCGATGCCCAGATAGATACCAGTGGGACCATTTTCCATAGACCCGTACAGCTTTTGGCATATGCAGACGATATAAATTTAATGACCAGAACTGTTAGGGATTTGGAAAGTGCTTTCAGCTCATTTATGTTGGCAGCAGCAAATATGGGGCTCACCGTCAACCAAGGAAAAACAAAGTATATGGTTTCCAATAGAAACTTGAATGAAATTCGGACACCAAACATTCTCATTGGACCGTACCAATTTGGAAGGGTGGAAACTTTCACTTACCTTGGCTCTACTGTACATGAATGCAATGATTGCCCAACCGAAATCAATACTAGAATTCTTTCTGCCAACCGGTGCTACTTTGGACAGTTGCCACTCCTCAAGTCTCGAGCCCTCTCCAGAAAAACTAAAATAACGGTGTACAAAGTACTGCTTCGCCCTGTACTAACCTATGGGTCAGAAACACGGGTGATGACAAAGCAGTCTGAGAGTGTGCTCAGGGTTTTTGAGAGGAAGATCCTTCGGAGAATCCTGGGCCCACTGTTTGACCATGGACAATGGAGACGCCGAAAAAATGAAGAACTGTACCAGCTGTACGAAGATTACGATGTAGTAAAGTTCGTGAAGCTGGGACGGTTGAGATGGGCTGGACATGTTCTCCGAATGGATGAAGTCGACCCAAGCAAACAGCTGCTGCTCTCCAGACCAAATGGTACAAGAAGGAGAGGAAGACCGAGGCAGAGATGGAGTGACAACTTAGAGGAGGACACAGCACGACTTGGGTGCTATGAATGGATGACAACGGCACAGGATCGGACAAGCTGGAGAGGTGTCTTAGTGGAGGCCAAGGCTCACCCTGGGCTATAGTGCCAATTAGTTAGTTAGTTAGTAATAGTTCTCTACAATCACTAACGTCAGCTCGATCGAGATGTTATATTTGATTGTAATGGTTTTCGTTCTTCGTCTTGTATACCGTGGCTCCAACTACCTTAGTCTAAGTTTCAGCAATTTTGGGGTCAAAATCAGGTTATTATTATTGGACCAATGGCACCGGGGATACCCAAGACAAGGAAATTATGACACACAGACATTCAGCTACCGTAAACAAAATTGTTCAGACCGTGATATTATCAATAAGCAGTCACGTTGGGACATCCCCCCAACTACCTTCTAAATTTCAGCAATTTTGGGTTCAAAGTCAGGTTATTATTATTGGACCAGTGGCTTCGGGGCTACCCAAGACAAGGAAATTATGACCGACAGACAGTCAGCTGCCGTAACCAAAATTGTTCAGACCGTGATATTATCAATAAGCAGTCACATTGGGACATCCCCCATCTACCTTCTAAATTTCAGCAATTCCGTGTTCAAAATCAAGTATTTTTATTGGAACAACGGTATGACAGTTTCTGGAAACTAAAAGGATCAACAATGTGCCAGCCTTTCTCGATAACAAGGTTACCGTATGCCAATGGAGCGAAATATGTTGGAATGACGCTGGATGCCAAACTAAGGTGGAAGTCCCACGTCAAGAAGAAAAAAGCTGAGCTTTTGATTAAATTCAGAAAAAAGGGTCAAAATTGTCTGTCCACAATAAGCTTATACTGTACAAGCAAATACTAAAGCCTGACTGGACTTACGGTGCACAACTGTGAGGGTGCTCAGCCCAGAGCAATCGAGACTAGGGACGGCACGATACCACCAATATATCGGAGTATCGATACTTTTGATGCAAAACTACAAACCAATATACCTATTGGTATCGATACTTTTGCCTAAAATATCGAAGGTATCGATACTTTCTCGACGATATTATCGAAAATTTTGCCAAAGTAAATTGGTGAAACAATACCAAATTAGTAAATAGAAAATAATACCATAATATATTATATTGTCTACCACAGAATAACACTCAAAATATGCTCAGGATAGTATCAATTGAAACGATATATCGCCACGATAGCCTCAAAATAGTGTCAATATCCAATGTGAGTTTAGAAGGAATTTAAACCCGTTTTCCCAAACTTACAAGAAGAGGAAGGCATGCCAAATATTAATCGGGATGGCGACATCAGTAACGTGCGAACGGCTTTTTTCGAATAATAAATAGTATTAACTGTATTGTAACTTTTTTTTTTTTTTTATTTTTTTTTTTTTTTATTTTTTTTTATTTTTTTTAAGTAATCAGAAGCACTGTATTCAAAATTTGGGTAAATGTGTATTAAATTCGCGGTAAATTTCTCCGCTTCACGGAAAAACATTTTTTTTTTTTTTTTGAAGAGAGAAACCTAATTTATTTTTGTAACTGATTTATTACTTAAACCTTTCGATTTCTAGTGGAAGAAAAACATCATTTCATTGAACAGAGATTTCTTGCAAATAAGTCAAAAAAAAAAATAAGGGAAAAAAAAAAAAAAAAAAAAAAAAAAAAAAAAAATCCTTATGCGATCGATCTGGGGTGAAGTTGGACAACACTCAACAGAAAAAAAATAACCACACAGTAATCCGTTTTAGACCATTCTGAATCCAAATCCGCGAAAAAAACCATAGGTGTATGTCTGTGTGTGTGTAACAAAATCTTGTGTCGTCTGCCCAGACCTTAGTACTCAACCGATTTTCCTGGTTCTTTTTTTGTTCGACAACGGAAAACTATCTAGTTGTGCACTACGCCGCCAGAACTTTGAATTTTGCTTTTTGAGGGGGGGAAAGGGGGGTTAAAGTTGAAAAAAAGGTGCGTTTGCGGGCATAATCTTGTAAAATCTGCCCAAGGCTCTATTTGCAACCGATTTGCGTGTTTTTTTTGTTTGACTCAAATAACTTCCGAGTTGTACATGATTTCACCAGAGTACCAAAATTCGCAAGGGGAGGGGATGAGTGGGGGGATAATATTCACAAAATATCCGATTTTTCAATATTTCGGTTCCTCTACTGCTTATTTATTGTTCCCATGCTATGAAATTGAGGAAAAATTCTCATTATACCTCCAGATTTTCATGAATTATTCTCTGTACCACCATGGAACTAATAGTGGTGCCACCATGGTGCCAGAACACCATAAACCGCATATTTCGTGGTTTTTTTTCGTGTTTCACCTTATTCAAGGTGAACCTCGGCGGACTGCTTACTAAAACTAATAGATGAAAGTTAAATGTTACGACATATTTCCGCTTTGGTGCCAGACTGGCACCATTGGTTTGGTGGAAGGGGGGGGGGGGTGAACTCGAATTCGCATGTTGGGTATTGTAGATCATGGATTTTAAAATGCTCTTCAGATTCGAGGCTCCCATGCTGCTAGAAATGTTATGGCGGTAAATGGTGAGGGGGGGGGGGATCACTATTGCTTGCCTAAAGTGATAAATAAATTACATCGAGTGAAACAGTTTTATCGCTTAGCAACTGGTTAAACTGATCTAATGCTTATCCAATGGGACGTCCCCTGGAATGCATGCATTACTAAACAATATGTTTATCTCTCCACACAACTTGGCTTTCGAATGTCTTTGTCTAGATGAGTTTCTAATCTATTTCGGAAATATATTCCACGACTTCATCCACGAACTCAAAAACTTTAGTGCTGCTTTAGCAACAGGTAGGTAAACGTTAAGTTCGCTTTAAAGAAGTTGAGCCATTAGGAACTTGCCCATGTGGGTGTTGAAGGTTCAACTAAAATTGAGAGGAAGGAGACGCGAACAATGTAAGGAGCGAAGGCTGTGGCGAAGCGCTGTAATTATCACTTACCGTCATGAGAAACGCTAAACCCAATCGCAAATCAACCAGAATACCGGAGAAAGCATGGAAGGGCTTTAAACCGGCGATAAACTTAAGAGATATAGCGCCTTCTGCTGTACGGAGTGGAAACTCGAAATAAAATTTATCACGTATGTGGTCAATAAAATCAAATTAGTCTTTCTAGCGGCGAACTTCAGGTTTAAATGATCAAATGGCGTAAAATGAAATACGATAATAAAATTGTGGAAGATATTGTTAAATTTATTAGGTGGGTTTAGGTGATGAAACTTCCTCCTATGCGATATAATGGTGGAACGGTAGCAGTCAAAACAATAGTAGTTGCTGTTGCAACTTTAGTTCGTTGTTATGCTCAAATTTTGAGTTGAGGGGGAAAACAAGGCATTCCTCCTTTCGTGTTTTACAGCCAACCGCTTTCAATAGCACATCATCAATAGCTATTTTCAATCACCTACCTACATTGATGTTCATACATCTACATTGAGAGCCGTTTCCATCTGTTATTTTACTTACAAGTCTGCCGAGGTATTGGAAGCAGTGTTTTCACTGTTCAAGGTTACAAAAACTCCTAAAAATCAAAATTGCTACACGCGTTTTGAGTTTTAGACGAATTCCTGACAAATTTTGGTTTCGTGACTGTCTGTCTGTTTGTCTGTGTGACCGCTAATCCTTGTAACGGTCAAAACTATACGAAGTCACGGTCCAACTTTGATGCAATTTTTCTGGAACTGTGCGAAACGGTGTGAAGATGGTCCCATATGAAACTCAATGAAAATAACTCTGGATTGTTAGCTGCGACTGCGATGCACAAACATGACGAACTCATAACAACAGTAATTTTCACAATTTCTATCCATTGAACCAAATTTTCAGAGATTGTGTGATTGGAGTACTGAACGGTCCCTTATCTATTTCATCGAAATCGGGTCTTTGGTAGTCGCTGCGCCTGCGCCAAAGTGAAATCCTTAATAAGCGAAACTTCTTAAATCATCTTTACAATTAGATTAATTTTTTAATTAAATTACTTTTTACTTTTAATTACAAGGGATTTGTATTAGGAATTAAGGTTAAGACTCTTGATTGTTCCCTATAAACGTCATCTTCATGAGATCGTCAGACTCGGAGGGTAAGGGTGGACATTCCTTGATCGAGGATAGAGAACAGGTCCGTAGCCAAGGAGGGATTGGGGGCAACACAACTGATCCGATCAATTTTGCCCAAATGAAAATGTATACCTACCAATATGATAAACCTGTCTCAAATTTGTGAGGCAAAATAGGTGATTGCTTCCGAATCTACCAAGGTAGCGGAAGCTTTGTTTTCACTTTTCAAGGACGAAAAAAAAGTTCTCCAAAATCAAAATTTTCACTCGCGTTTTGCGTTTTAGACCTTTCTGAACAATTTTGGTTCAGTGTCTGTCTGTCTGTCTGTCTATGTGTCTGTGTGTCTGTCATAAATTCCTTGTAACGCGCATTACTATAAGAAGTTATTGTCCGATCTCTATGAAATTTTCAGGGATTGTGCGGGTTGGTGTGTAGACGGTCCCCTATGAAAATCATCATCTCCGGACCGATAGAAGTGACTGCGCATGCGCAAACGTGAATTCCTTGTAGCGGCCATAACTTCTACATTTTCCATCCGATTTCAATGAAATTTCCAGGGATGTTACAGATTAGTGTTTAGATGGTCCCCTATGAAAATCATCACCCCCGTACTGATAGTAGCCGATGCGCATGCGCGAACATGAATTTCCTTGTAACAGCCATAACTTCCACATTTTCAACCCGATTTAGATGTAATTTTCAGGGATTACGCGGATTAGGTTGTCAATGGTCCCCAATGAAAATCAAGGCCTTAAAATTTACAGTAGCCTCTGCGTATGCAAACGTAAAATCCTCGCAACAGCCGTACTTTTGAGGCTCTCGCGTGTGATGTGAGAATCTCAAATCCTATCAATTAACCCCTTTATAGATCAATGAGCAGTGCTCTGGACTCCCACCCAGGAGTCTCAGGTTCGACTCCCAGTCAAGCTAAGAAATTTTTTGATCAAATCACTACTCACTTACATTTTTCAGAATTTGATGAAATTTCCTAGGATTGTCCAGATTAGCGTGTAGATGGTCCCCTATGAGGGTAGTGAAAGGTACTTAGAGAATGATATTTTGAGAGTAACTACTGTGCATCGGATCATCTATACAACCGGGTTATGGATACGAGGATGCTATGTGCCACACCCACTTGGCAGAGTCTTTTTCCACTATTCACAGAAAATTCACGGAGGATTTTGAAGAAATTTTCATGAAATAGCATTTATTATGGGGTTTTCCGGGTGAAGGTAGCAGTGTGAAGCCTCACATTACAAATTCTCTCTTCCGAGTCTACTAAAGTAGCGGAAGCATTACTTTCACTGTTCAGGTTTACAAAAATCCTCAAAAATCAAAATTTCCACTCGCGTTTTACGTTTTAGGCCTTCCTCAACAATTTTGGTTACGTGTCTGTCTGTGTGTTATGGAATCCTAATAACGGGCGAAACTGTTCGAAGTAGTAGTTCGATTTCGATGAAATTTTCAGGGATGTGCGGGTTGGGGTGTAGATGGTCCCCTATGAAAATCATCGCTCCCGGATCGATGGAAGCCGCTGCTTATGTCCAAACGTATAACCTTCTAAATGCCATAACTTCTTTTCCACCCGATTTTGATGCATTTTTCAGCGATTGCATGGGTTGCCGTGCGGATGGTCCCCTATGAGGGTTTTGCAAGGTACGTTCTTGGAGATTAGTGTTTTGAGATTACCTAGCTACTATTTATCGGATTAAAATTAACTAACATTTTTAGTGATTACACGAATTGAAGTGCAGATGGTCAACTATTAGGATAGTTGAAACTAGGAATATTAGGATATTAGGAAATCTTTGCGTTATGTTTGAGCTTAGCTCCAATACAGCGGATTATCTATATAATCGGCTTATTGATACTGGAAGCTATGTGCCACACCCACTTGGCAGACGTTTTTGTCTGTTCTCAAATTGACTTATCATCAACAACTCCTAAAAATAGGTAATAGAATAATTTTAGGTAATAGGTACCTAATAGGTAATAGGTAATAAATTCATGTTATCATCCTATAATTATTAGAAATGAAATTCTGTTTAAAACGCAATTAGTACAATTTTGGTTTATTATTTTCAATAATGAACCTTTGGAATCGACAAAGAAAAAATTTTTTTAACGCCTCCTCAAAATTTGATGGTTTGCGTTTCAAGGTACGTAGAATACGAAAATCGAATAAAAATTTGGCCGTCCGTCCGCCGTACGCGGCACTTTCCCCACTTAGCATTGACCGATTTTGATGAAATTTGGTATGTAGGCTCCATTTGGGGTCTAGTTGTGCCCCGAAGATTTTGGTTGATGTAGATCACTTCTAAGGGTTCCAAAATCAATTTTGAAATTTTGAAAACGCCTTAACTCAAAAACGCGAATTTAAGGGTTGGGCGTACGATAAATCAGAAACACGAGTGTGAATCGCAAAAGAGGCCTAATCCCCCATTCAAATTTTAGCTGACCGAAATGCGATCGATGTTTTTCTTCATGTTGGATGGTTGGTGGCTTTGCAGACGAGTGATCTATATAGAAAAATAAAAAATAATAAACCATTGTGTAATAATTTGCAGCGTTTTTCTACTATTCACCGAGGATTTTGAAGAAATTTTTGTTTTCCGGGTGAAGGCAGCAGTGTGAAGCCTCCCATTACAAATTCTCTCTTCCGAGTCTACTAAAGTAGCGGAAGCATTACTTTCACTGTTCAGGGTTACAAAAATCCTCAAAAATCAAAATTTCCACTAGCGTTTTACGTTTTAAGCCTTCCTGAACCACGTGTCTGTATGTCTGTGTGTCATGAAATCCTAATAACGGGCGAAACTGTTCGGAGTTATTGTCCGATTTCGATGAAATTTTCAGGGATGTGCGGGTTGGCTTGTAGATGGTCCCCTATGAAAATCATCGCTCCCGGATCGATGGAAGCCGCTGCTTATGTCCAAACGTATAACCTTCTAAATGCCATAACTTCTTTTCCACCCGATTTTGATGCAATTTTCAGCGATTGCATGGGTTGCCGTGCGGATGGTCCCCTATGAGGGTTTTGCAAGGTACATTCGTGGAGATTAATGTTTTGAGATTACCTAGCTACTATGTATCGGATTGAAATTAACTAACATTTTTTGTGATTAGGTACACGAATTGAGGTGCAGATTGTCAACTATTGGGATAGTTGAAACTAGGAATATTAGGATATTAGGAAATCTTTGCATTAGGTATGTTTGAGCTTAGTTCCAATACATCGGATTATCTATACAATCGGTTTATTGATAGTGGAAGCTATGTGCCACACCTACTTGGCAGACGTTTTTGTCTGTTCTCAAATTGACTTATCACCACCAACTCCCAAAAATAGGTAATAGAATAACTTGTAATAATTTCATGTTATCATGCTATAATTATCTATATACATAAAACCCCAACCGTACGTACGTATGTGGCCCGAACGTGGGGGACCCGGGTCGATTCCAGGCCGTGACATAATTTTTTTTTCTTTTAATAAATTACGTGTTTATCCACGATTTGTTTTGCCTGCTTTTAGCAGGCTTTTCAGCTAGTAAATTCTGTTTAAAACGCAATTAATACAATCTTTATTCATTATTTCAATTTATTATGAACCGTTCATAAATCAGACAATTGTCTTGATCATTGGCGGCCAGTTTCCAATATATGTTGGACACAGTACGTGACTTCAATCCAACTCAATCCACCTCAACGTTTACAAAATGAGTTGAGCACGTTTCAAATAACTAACACGTTTATGTATTCAACCGAGTCCCTTGAAGGGACTGAACAAACTGGCGCTCGAGTCTTAAAATATTACGAAGTTGGCTGAGGCGCTTTTCTCCATAAACTACACTCAGAGATGAAGATAAACTACATTCGTGTGAACACAATTCATTTTCTTTATAATTTTGATATTGGTTGGAAACTCATTCAGTATCTGCACTCAGTAAATGCGCTAAAACGGCTAAAAATATTTCTTTGAAAATATGCTCATTTACTCGTGTTTCATGTTTTTGGTAACCTTGTAGTCCAAAGTCCTCTCACCTCCAATCAAAAAGGAGGATGGAACTTGGGCCAGAAGTAATATAGAGAAAGCAGACCTTTTTGCTGAACATCTCTTCGAAACTTTTCAATCATTACCAAATCAAATACCAAACGAAAATACAACTCGGACGGAAAAAATTGACGAACTCGAAATACTTCCAGTGACACTGAAGGAACTTGAAGATGAAATAAAAAGCAACATTAATGCAAAAAAAAAAAAAAAAAAGTTCGTGTAGTGAAAGAGCTCCCCGATAAAGCAGTGATGAAATTGCTTCACATTATCAATCAACACGTACCTTCCCAATGGAAAGTTGCTGAAGTCATCATGATCTCCAAACCAGGAAAGTCACCAAACGAGGAGACGGGGTATCGACCAATATCCCTCCTCCCTGTTATGTCAAAACTATTTGAAAAATTGCTTCTTAAACGTCTCGAACCATTGATAGAAGATAGAATTTTAATTCCAAATCACCAATTCGGATTCAGAAAAAAACATTCAACTATCGATCAAGTCCATCGAATCACTAACATAATAAGTAGAAAAGGCCCTCGAAGGTAAGAAAATATGTGCTTGTATCTTCTTGGATGTGGCACAGGCCTTTGACAAGGTTTGGCACAAGGGATTGGAGTACAAACTGCACAGAGATCTCCCCAAACAGTACTACTTACTGCTAAAATCCTACCTTGAAAACAGACATTTCAGGGTGAAGCAAGATGACCAATACTCGGGCTTGAAGCCAATAAAAGCTGGGGTCCCGCAAGGGAGTGTCTTAGGGCCAGTCCTTTATCTACTGTACACAAGGGACTTACCCCCAACGAGAAGGTACAGCTGTTGCCACATTTGCAGATGATATGGCTATCCTCTCCGTCGATGATGATATCGAAGCTGCAACTAGTAATCTACAGAAGTCAATCACTGAGGTCTCTAAGTGGGCCAAGATGTGGAGAATAAAGTTGAACGAATCAAAATCAGTTCACATCAACTTCACTAACCGAAAAATTCCAGTCATGGATGTTGAGATCAATTCAAATAAAATACCCCATACCGATGCAGTTAAATATTTGGGTATGACCCTCGACAAAAAAAAACATATAGAAAAGAAAACATATTGTTTAGTAATGCATGCATTCCAGGGGACATTGGGACATTGGATAAGGGGACATTGGATAAGTATTAGATCAGTTTAACCAGTTGTTAAGTGATAAAACTGTTTCACTCGATGTTATTTATTTATTACTTTAGGCAAGAAATACTGACCCCCCCCCCACCATTATCCACCTTAACATTTCTAGCGGCATGGGAGCCTCGAATCTGAAGAGCATTTTAAAATCCATGATCTACGACACCCAACATGCGAATTCGAGTTCACTCCCCCCCCTCCCACCATCGCCACCAATGGTGCCAGTCTGGCACCAAAGCAGAAATACGTCGTAACATTGAACTTTCATCTATTAGTTTTTGTAGGAGGTCCGTCGAGGTTCACATCCGTATTCAAGGTGAAACACAAAAAAAAAAAAAAAACCACGAAATATGCGGTTTATGGTGTCCTGGCACCATGGTGGCACCACTATTAGTTCCATGGTGGTACAGAGAATAATTCATGAGAATCCGGAGGTATAATGAGAATTTTTCCTCAATTTCAAAGCTTGGGTACAATTGGTAAGCAGTAAAGGAACCGAAATATTGAAAAATCGGATATTTTGTGAATATTATCCCCCCACTCACCCCCTCCCCTTGCGAATTTTGGTACTCTGGTAAAATCCTGTACAACTGAGTCAAACAAAAAAAGAAACACGCAAATCGGTTGGAAATTGAGGCCTGGGCAGAGTTTACAAGATTATGCCCAAAAACGCACGTTTTTCGAGCATTAACCCCCCCCCTTTCCCCCCCTTAAAAGCAAAATTCGAAATTCCGGCGACGTAGTGCACAACTAGATAGTTTTCCGCAACGAACAAAAAAACGCTGCAAATCATTGCTCAAAGGTTTATTATTTTCTGTATAGATCACTGGTTCTCCATCAATAGCACCTACCACCATCTGTATTCTCCCTTGACCTTCCCTCACAAATTTCAGCTTCCTGCGTTCAATAGGATTGAAAATGACTTCAGAGCTCACTCAGCTGATCAGTGATCTGAAGAGTGAAGAAGACCTCCTCGAATGCTGGAGACGCCTGGAAGAGCACTTCCATTCAATAGGATTGAAAATGGCTTCGGAGCTCACTCAGCTGATCAGTGATCTGAGGAGTGAAGAAGATCTCCTCGAATGCTGGAGACGCCTGGAAGAGCACTTCCATTCAATAGGAGTAAAAATGGCTTTGGAGCTCACTCAGCTGATCAGTGATCTGAGGAGTGAAGAAGATTTCCTCGAATGCTGGAGACGCCTGGAAGAGCACTTCCATTCAATAGGAGTAAAAATGGCTTCGGAGCTCACTCAGCTGATCAGTGATCTGAGGAGTGAAGAAGATCTCCTCGAATGCTGGAGACGCCTGGAAGAGCACTTCCATTCAATAGGAGTAAAAATGGCTTCGGAGCTCACTCAGCTGATCAGTGATCTGAGGAGTGAAGAAGATCTCCTCGAATGCTGGAGACGCCTGGAAGAACACTTCCATTCAATAGGAGTAAAAATGGCTTTGGAGCTCACTCAGCTGATCAGTGATCTGAGGAGTGAAGAAGATTTCCTCGAATGCTGGAGACGCCTGGAAGAGCACTTCCATTCAATAGGAGTAAAAATGGCTTCGGAGCTCACTCAGCTGATCAGTGATCTGAGGAGTGAAGAAGATATCCTCGAATGCTGGAGACACTTGGAAGAGCACTTCCATTATATAGGAGTAAAAATGGCTTCGGAGCTCACTCAGCTGATCATGATCTGAAGAGTGAAGAAGCCTTAGAGCAATGATTTGCAGCGTTTTTTACCCACCAACATTTTTTTCACCCACCAACTTTTTTTTACCTACCAGCTAGGTACTACCTACCACACCATACTGGCTTCATACCTTCACAATCAAGTTTATTAGAAAGAACTACTTAAACGCTTCACACTCGATTGGAAAAATAGAAAGCTTCATATGGAAATTTGATTACTGATTACGCAGAAGGCAAAACTGTATACAAATCGAAGAAATGAACAGCGATCGCATTTTAGTCCGAAAAATTTGAATGGAAATTAGACCTCTTTTGCGATTCACACTCATGATTCTGTTTTATCAAAGGAAAACCTTCAAGTACTCGTAGGGACCGAACAGTTTGTCCTACAGAGCTCCGGGTGGTCTCAAAAATTTTTAAAAATTCAGTACTATTCAAAATTGGTGAAAAAACGATACCTTTATTTTGAGAGTTTTCGAGCTAGGGCACTCTTGAAAATTTCAACCCTTAATTTTCACCTCTTAGAAGTGACCTACATCAACCAAAACCTTCGCGGCACAACTAGACCCCAAATGGAGCTCATATACCAAATTTCAACCAAATCGGTCCAGTGTTGCTAAGAAAAGTGCCGCGTACGGCGGACGGCGGACGGCGTACGGCGGACGGCGTACGGCGTACGGCGGACGGACGGAAATTTTTTTATTCGATTTTCGTATTTTACGTACCTTGAAACGTAAAACATCAAATTTTGAGGGGGGGTTAAAAATTTTTTTTTCTTGCTCGATTCCAAAGGCTTATTATTGAAAATAATAAACCAAAAGAACCAGGAAAATCGGTTGAGAACTAAGGCCTGTGCAGAGTACACAAGATTTTGTTACACACACACACACACACATACACACACACACACAGACATACACCTATGGTTTTTTTCGCGGATTTGGATTCAGAATGGTCTAAAACGGATTACTGTGTGGTTATTTTTTTTTTTGACGTGATAACGTCTTATAAATTGGTTTACCGGGAGACACCTCAAGAAACTGCGTTACGCTCCGCTCAGGGAGGGGGTGCAGCTCGGCGCTCCCTAAAGGCGGGCGGCCCCTCCCCTTCCCCCTGCCCTCACAAAAGCGGGAGCGCCCCGCCCCCCTTCCCTGGCACTCACTCCCCCCCCCCACCCATGGGAAATACCTACTACCTACGGGAAATACCTACTCTGTGCAACTTGACAAAGAATTTTATTTTATCCTTCTTCCTACTATACGAATGAATATTAACATTAAAATTATTTTACCACTCAAAGTCGTTGTCACGTAAAACTTTCGCCCGTATACCGACTTTACAGGCAACAACACAGGGTTTTTTTTTCTGTTGAGTGTTGTCCAACTTCACCCCAGATCGATCGCATAAGGACGCCCAAGTCTTACTGTGGGACGTCCTAAAAAGAGGAAATTAAAATCAAATTCAGAAAGATGTATTGGTTGATGGGAAGGAATTCTCGTCTCTCTCTCCACAATAAACTGCTTATTTATAAGCAGATCCTTCGCCCTATCTGGACCTATGGAATTCAGTTATGGGGCTGTGCCAAAAAATCAAACATTAACAAGATCCAAACCTCCCAAAATAAAATACTGAGAAGTATAGTGCGTGCACCTTGGTACATGAGGAACGATGATATTCATCGAGACTTGAGGATGGAAACAGTCCACGAAATTATTGCAAGGTACTCAAGGAGGCACGAACAACGCCTCCACAATCATGAGAACCTGGAAATGCTCTACGTTTTGGACAACGAAGATGAACTCCAGCGACTCAAGCGAAAAAAACCACTGGACGTAGTTAGTGCTGTTAAAGTGCAGTTATAGCTCAGTGTTGAAGATACTGTTATGAGAAGGGACTGCGTTTTTACTGTAAACGGGCTCTCAAGGAGTGAAATAATGATATGTAATATTGCTAGATGAATTGTATTTAATATTCAGTTGCAATAATAAATCACGTTAAAAAAAAAATTGACTCGTGTTATACGAATGGGGCTTATTTAAAGATTCTAACATGATAATGCTCTCAGATAGGGTGAACAGCATTGTTTGAACTGAAAGAGAAAGTGAAACCTAATGGGTTGATTTGTGTCGAACACAAACAAAGGAACGGATTAGTTGGGGGATCGTTGGATGGTCCTTCCTGGAAACCGAGCTTTTAGCTGTTGTTGTTGC
This sequence comes from Apolygus lucorum, assembly GCA_009739505.2. Classification (NCBI taxonomy): domain Eukaryota; kingdom Metazoa; phylum Arthropoda; class Insecta; order Hemiptera; family Miridae; genus Apolygus; species Apolygus lucorum. Next base: position 12,271,385 of record CM019183.2, read on the forward strand.
CATTGAAACGCGCCCAGCGCATGCGCAGTGCCGCCCAGCTCTCACCCAAACAAACACAATCAGTCAGTAGGCATTATTCTTCTAAGATCGGGGTGAAGGTGATAGGTTCTAGTTTGTGGTTCCAGAATTCTTCCAGAATCCGTGAATTCTCATGTGCGATGTTCCTTTTGATTAGGTCCGTCGATTTACTATACGGGTAGTGCAAGGCCTTTTCGAAACAGCGGTCGGAATGGAAGTGAAGTGATAAGTGACCATCTCCGTCATTCCTGGAATCACCGGATCTATGGCAGTCGTACTTCTCAACAGGTATCTAGTTTTTTAAGCCCAATATATTGTAGGGTAACCACACTTCCAGATCTCTCCAGACATGTACAGATTCTAAGGACAAAAAGTCGAATTTTCAATGGTGTAGGCGGAAATTTCGGGGTTGCGTGACTTGGAGGTCAAATCTCTTTCAGACGTCTTCGTCTCGTACTTCCTCCTGTTAATCATTGATAAAAAATTTAATTGTTGACAGGCCAATTTTTTTATTCTTACAAATGGCTTTATCTCCCAACTGAATAATCAGTTCCAAGAGGTGTTCTCGCCCCTTAAAAGATTCCAGTCTATCGTAACTGATTTTCTTGAAGTTGCAAGAGCTCATCAAACAGCTCGCGCATTCCGTCGTAGGGCCTTCTTGTCCTCCCCTATTAAGGGTGTCCGAGAAACATAACGGCCAAACTTCATGGGGGGTCGATTCTACAAGGTATTTCCAACAAAAAACGCTGCAAATTATTACACAATGGTTTATTATTTTTCTATAGATCACTCGTCTGCAAAGCCACCAACCATCCAACTTGAAGAAAAACATCGATCGTATTTCGGTCAGCTAAAATTTGAACGGAGATTAGGCCTCTATTGCGATTCACACTCGTGTTTCTGATTTATCGTGCGTAAAACACTTAAATTCTCGTAGCGAGCAAACGGTTTGTCCTACAGAGCTCCACGTGGTCTCAAAAAATTCTAAAAATTCTATAGAATCCTAAATTGAAGGAAAAACAATACCTTTAAATCAAAATTTTTTGAGTTAGGGCGTTTTCAAAATTTCAAAATTGATTTTGGAACCCTTGGAAGTGACCTACATCAACCAAAATCGTCGGGGCACAACTAGACCCCAAATGGAGCCTACATACCAAATTTCATCAAAATCGGTCAATTCTAAGTGGCAAAAGTGCCGCGTACGGCGGACAGACCGCCAAATTTTTATTCGATTTTTGGATTCTACGTACCTACCTTGAAACGTAAACCATCAAATTTTGAGGGGGTGTTAAAATTTTTTTTTCTTGGTCGATTCCAAAGGTTCATTATTGAAAATAATAAACCAAAATGTCTCCTTACAATTTTCTTTTACCCCTTGTTTATTCTAGTTTTTTAAATTTAAATATTTTTTTCGTATGTTGACTAAATTTATTATAGCTCCCTTATTTTACGAGGAATTTCAAAGATATTACATCGTTAAAAAGAGTATTAAATTTCCCGTCAGATGAGCTACAACACATTTTTGTAACCTTGCATCTAGTTAGATTTTTTCTTTCAGTCCAAACTTGTTAGGGGAAAAATCTGTGTTTGAACGCGAAAAAACGTGGATTTTGGTTTATTATTTTCAATAATAAGCCTTTGGACTTGATCGAGAAAAACATTTTAACCCCCCCCCCCCCTCAAAATTTGATGTTTTACGTTTCAAGGTACGTAGAATCCGAAAATCCAATAAAATATTTTCCGTCCGTCCGCCGTACTCCGTACGCGGCACTTTTCTTAGCAACACTGGACCGATTTGGTTCAAATTTGGTATATGGGCTCCATTTGGGGTCTAGTTGTGCCGCGAAGCTATTGGTTGATGTAGGTCACTTCTGAGGGGTGAAAATTGAGGGTTGAAATTTTCAATAGTGCCCTAGCTCGAAAACTCTCGAAATAAACGTATCGTTTTTTACCAATTTTAAATAGTATTGAATTTTTAAAATTTTTTGAGACTGCAGGACAAGCCGTTCGCTCCCTACGAGAACAAAAGGGTTTTCCTTCGATAAAACAGAATCACGAGTGTGAATCGCTAAAGAGGTCTAATCTCCGTTCAAATTTTATCTGACTAAAATGCGATTGCTGTTAATTACCTTGATTTGTATACAGTTTTGCTTTCTGAGCAACCAGTAATCAAATTTCCATATGAAGCTGTCTATTTTCGAATCGAGTGTGAAGCGTTTAGTTCTTTCTAATAAACTTGATTGTGAAGGTGTGAAGGCAGTATGGTGTGGTAGGTAGTACCTACTAATGGTTGGTTGGTAAAAAAAAAGTTGGTAGGTAAAAAAAAAACGCTGCAAATCATTGCCCATAGGTTCATTATTTTCTGTATAGATCCCTCCTACCAACTGTAGGTAACTACTAACTACTAGGGCATTTTTGAAAATTTAAACCTTCGTTTCCATTTGGTTGGTGGTTGGGGTTGAAATTTTCAAAAATGCCCTAGTAGTTAGTAGTTACCTACGGTTGGTAGGGAGGAATCTATACAGAAGGGTGATCTATACAGAAAATAATGAATATTTGGGCAATGATTTGCAGCGTTTTTTCAACGACATCGCCTTTTGACGAGAGGATTCGGGGGGGTCTTCTCCGCCGCCGCTCATCTTGCCCTCCATCCAAACCCTAATCCTCCCGTCAAAACGTCGATTTCGTTGAACAAAATTCACATTTTTTCGCGTTCAAACACAGATTTTTCCAATAAATTCGACTGTTAAATATTTTTTAACTATACCGTTGGAAACCTGAGATTTTGAGGATGTTTTTGCTGAAAATCACATCGAATTTCCTTTACAGTAGAGGTGTGTAAGACAAGGTCATTTGGCGGATTCGAATCCCAAAGGGTCAGTCATTACAGAGACCAGGTCTTTTGAATCCGTTCACCCGTTCACTCACAAGACAAACAACCAACCGGTCAGAAGTCACAAAAACGAGCAAGTCTGTAAATCGAACGAGTCAAAACGTTGGGATCCAGGTCGTGACTCGAAAAAACGCTGAGTCGAAAAACCGAAAGAGTCGGAATAGGTTACAATGAGTAGGCGATTTGAATGAATCGAATGAGCTAAAAGACAAAAACAAATGAAAGATCGATTCGAATCGTATGAATCAGTCTTTGAGTGTGTTTTGTCTTTTTAGTCCTCAGTTCATTCTTCAGTGAAGAATCTTCACTTGGATGATGGAAGGTTTTGCTTAGAAAACCACTTCCATCTACTTCTTTCTGTTGATACTTCCTTGTCATTTTCACGCATTAATGATCCATGTACAAACATGCATGTATATGAATATACTAGTACATTATACATCCATATTGCGGGCAATTAATTTATTTTGTTGGCCTTCTGCCCTTGTTCTCGTAATTTAACCGGAAAAATCGATTGGTGGGTTGATGAACGAATGACCGTGTTCATTTTGATCACTCGCTCAGTTCTGACTAGGTCATTTTGAAGATAAGGTCTTTCCAATACGTTCACTCCTGACCGACACACCTCTACTTTACAGGAAATGGGTGAAATCCTCTTGAGAATTACGTAAAAAAAAACAAAGTTTTAAGTTTGGCCAAGAAAAAATCTAAATAGATGCGAGTTTTAAAATATCGTTTAAAATATCGTCGTGCGAGTTTAAAGCTCATCTGATGGGGAAATTAATGCTCTTTTCAACGGTGTAATCATATTTGAATTTCCACGTAAAATAAGGAAGCTATAATCATTTTACTGAGACAAGGTTTCTGTACACAAAAAATTCTTTAAATTGAAAAAACAAGGGGTTGAAAGAAAATTCCTATGAGAAATTTTTTGTTGGAAATACCTTGTAGAATCGACCCCTAAAGTTTGGCAGTATCTTTCTTGGACACCCTGTGTATTGTGTATCTGAACGTGGCAAAGTTTGTTGGTGAAATAGATGAGTCGGTCTTGCGAATCTGTGCAAATAGTCGCACTCGTATTATTCTTAGCAACTAAATAAACCGACGTGGTATTGTCTGCAAAAATACGCAGCTTCCCGTTTAGTTTGAGGTTGTTTTATGGTTTATGTTCTATGAAGAGGAGAGGAGATAAGGTACCTACTCCCCTGGGGCACTCCTAGTAGGATATCTTGCTTATTCTTTACTTTTTGCATGGTGAACCGCACGGACTGAGATTTATCTAGTAAAAACTCTTGAACCACTTTGAAGGGAGCTTCCTCAAGGCGTGCTCCGTATGGCAGGAGTGTTCAGGTACTTTCAGACGGATCTCAAATGCTTAGTCCTGGAGCCGAGGCCGAAAATCGCTCTTCATTTAGGGATACGATTTGACGACAAATTATGAAAATCTTGTCCATTCTGAGACAAAAAATTCAAGTCTGCCATTCCGAAACGGTTGCTTTCAAAAATTGCTGCCATGTGAAATGTTCAAAAATCGTGAAAAATCATCATATCTCCGGGGTGGATGAAAACTCCGTGAATGAGAGATTAGGTCCAATCGTGGATGTTTTCATCAGTCTGCTGTGGATGTTTTCAGTACTCTTCAACGGCTGTTAACCCTCGGCAGACTCAATTTAAAAAATTGTACACTTTTGGTGCAAAAGAAACTTAATAAGTTTTTTGACTTTTTTGACAAATTCAAAAATTGTCAATTTATTGATGAAAATTTGTTGATTTTGGGATACTCCAAATTTTTGCTCAATTCTGTACTTCTTTATTACAACTCAAGCAGCGTGGTCTGCCTTCAGTAACCCATTGCTTATATACGGCAGACTAAAATTGAAAAAATTCAAATTTGAGGGTTAACATTTATGTATTTTGGGAAAGTTGCCATTTTGGAATGTGGTACTATACAGGGTGTTTCACGAAAAGGTTACACCCCCCTTCATTTCCTCAAAATACAACTTAAAAAATTCCAACCAACGCAAATCTTCATGATTTTTTGTGAGGATCTCAGGAAAAATACTTTTGCGCAAAAAAGTTGCGCGCAATCGTGCGCAATTGACACTAACTTCATTTTTTCAAATGAAACCCCCCCTTTTTTATTACAGATTCGGATTCTACGTCAAATTTCATCAAAAATTCATACCGATATTGATTTGTTTTATTGCGCGCAACCTGGCTTTTTGAACGCTCTAAGTTGCGCTACTCCACAATTGCGCAAAAATTAGGTTTTGGAGAACCCTAAGTGTGGCACATGTTTTTTCATAATTTTTTAACGCTGAATCACAGGGTGTCATCCGTTTTGAGATAAAACCAAGATTTAAGAGGAAAAATGAACATTTCTTTTACGAAAACATCAGTTTTGTGGTCGAAATCATGATTATTTTTTATTTTCTCACCTCCTTTTGAACCTCGGACTTGGGGCCGTCTACGGTGGAGTTAAAAATAAAAACTGGCAGCACGATCATGCTTGAACTGAATAAAATTGTCTAAAAACTCATAACGATGTAAAAAGAGCGATTTTTTCACTAATAACAACCGAATTTTTGGCCGCCATTTAGAAAAATTCCAGTCAAATTGAAAAACGGATGACACCATGTGATTTAGCGTAAAAAAAATTATGAAAAAACATGTGCCACACTTATGGTTCTCCAAAACCTAATTTTTGTGCAATTGTGGAGTTGCGCAACTTAGAGCGTTCAAAAAGCCAGGTTGCGCGCAATGAAAAAATCGATTCGGGTATGAATTTTTCATGAAATTTGACGTAGAATCCGAATCTGTAATAAAAAATGGGGGTTCCATTTGAAAAAATGAAGTTAGTGTCAATTGCGCACGATTGCGCGCAACTTTTTTGCGCAAAAGTATTTTTCCCGAGATCCTCACAAAAAATCATGAAAAATTGTGTTGGTCGGAATTTTTTACGCTGTATTTTGCGAAAACGAAGGGGGTGTAACCTTTTCGTGAAACACCCTGTATATCGGTATTTCGTTGCTTTCTAGCGGCAGACTGAACTGAAACGTGAAAAAACTGGATTTACCTACTTGGAAATTCTTGCGGTAACGATTCATCTTCTTCAAGACTATTCAAATTTTCGATCTAATACTAAATGCTGTGCATGCAAACTGCCGAGGGTTAACAGCCGTTGAAGAGTGGCAGACTGATGAAAACATCCACGATTCAACCTAATCTCTCATTCACGGAGTTTTCATCCATCCCGGAGATATGATGATTTTTCGCGATTTTTGAACATTTCATATGGCCGCCATTTTCGAAAGCAACCGTTTGGAATGGCAGACTTGAATTTTCTGTCTCAGAATGGATAAGTTTTTCATAATTTGCCGTCAAATCGTATCCCTAAATGAAGAGCGATTTTCGGCCTCGGCTCCAGGACTATTAGGATATGTCCATATGTCTATTCCATATGTGTCTATTAGGATATTAGAGGATATGTCCAGTTACATAGAGGCCGGTTTCGTTCTGCTCCCAAGGAAGTGGGAAATTGTCGTATCTTTCTGAACAATTTCGGTGGTGAAATTTAGAGGTGGGAGGATGGGATGTTGCAGTGGTGCATACGACCTCCACTAACAGCCCATTAGTATTATACTGGACGATAAATATGTTTTCTTTCTCATGGGAGAGAACCAGCATTGAAGTACCGTGATCAGGAACAGTACTGGTTTTCTGAGAAGATGGAATTTTCAAGATATTCATGAACTAGTCAATCGACAATAAATTATTGTAGTACCAATTCTCCGTAGAATGGGCAGTATTTTATGGGCTGGTCGGAAAAAAAAGGTTTGTCTTAAAAGGTCTGAAATCGACTTTTGCATTTTATTACCAGATCAATATATAATTACGATGTAGGTACTTTATCCCTTCGTTTAGCGATATATTAAAAATCGTTAAATACAAGTTTAAGCTCTTGTGTGATACCTAAATATATATTAATCAATTCCATCAAACAATCGTTTTACTTGAGAGGGGCGGCCATTTTTTCATGATCTCCTTTCATAAATCGTCTATTATTGAATTCCAAGTGAATCAACTCAACAATGTCCGTTTTTAGTTCACTTCTTTTGATTCGTTTTGAATTCCCTGAATTTCCATTATGTTTACGAAACAATTGACGAAAATACCTGCGCATTGTGTTTCGTTTTCTTCGGCGTCAATAAACTCCTTTTTGGCTTTGTGCGAGTTTTAAAAGTGCCTTTAGGTTTTATTATAATTACTCTTGTTTCACTTCAATTTATCTGTTATTCTCCAAAATCTCCCAATGCAACAATCAAACACACTTATGTGTTGAGATAATTTAAAACATTCTCAAGTTTGCAAAATTATACTGCCGTGTGAAGGAAGAACGACTCAACTCAAAATTTTCGAAATCCCAGAAATCAGCTTCGAAGTTTTTCTGGAAAACTCGCCATAAATTCACTCCAGATCACTCCCGTGACCCCATTTTTTTCAGACCTCATAATATGAGAACAACATATTATGTTGTTCAACTCAATCGGCTGGTACAATTATTCCTCTTTACACACGTACCTTCAATCGATTCGTGTCATTTGAGTCAAATATCGACAACCATACGAGACGCCTCAACCCGATCTTGAAGCCAACAATGTGGAGGAAAAACAACGTTTTCCGCGAGTTGAGTCTTTTTTTTCTCCACAAATAAATAGCAAGTCTAGCTAGTTAGGGCGTTTTAATCGAGGAGTTGAGATGTTTTTGCTTAAAATTAGGCAATTTTCAAATTACAGCCCCAACGATTTCAACCCCTTCCGGGGTGAATTTCGAAATTTTGACTCGTTCATCGGAAAGGGGGGGGGGGGGGATTAGAGGGGATACGTGAAACCCCCATTTTCGACCATTTTCGAGTTGAGTCGTTCTTCCTTCACACGGCAGTATAGAAATGACGTCAAGAGTGTGACCAGTAGAACTTTCAGAAAGAATAAGATAAGTGAGATTCGTGAGGGGGACTAAAAATACAGCAAAACGTTGGTTAACTGCTAAAGTGTTTCTACGAGGATAATCGTGTTGTTTGTTGGTTGTCACTTGGAGGTTTGAGACAACGAAAGTTAGGTAGGTGGTTCACAAGTTACGAAAACTTAGTTAGCGTATGAGAAACTCGAAGATTTCAGAATTTTCGCGCGCACGAAAAATATCTTCAACCAATTGTCGCGCACCGATCGAGTTATGCTTCCAGTTCTTGAAGTTATAACTAGTTATTTCATTTTGAACACGACGTTTTTAATGGTTATAACCGTTAGGTTCTATATAATAAATGTAGTAAAATGATTACCATTGCTTATCACGATAATGAGAATAACTCAGGGAATTAAGAGCTTTTGTGCGCAAAACGTTTAAAAGCTTTTAAGCTTTCATATAGTTTTCTTACGCATCTCAAAGTTGACTGTTCCCACAAATAACTGTTTCCACAAATAACTGTTCCCAATATTATCTGCAGAAATATTGGGACCCACAAAAAAATCTTTCAATCGAGTGTGACACATAGCTTCCTCGCATCTATAACCCGATTGTATAGATGATCCGATGTATTGTAACTAATCTCAAAATCAATCTCCAAGTATCTTGCACTACCCTCACAGGGACACAATCTTTGACAATTTAATCGAATGGAGGAAAATGTCTCATTATCACAGGCTATTATTAATTGAGGGTGATGGTTTTCATGTGGGACAATCTACACGCCAACCTGCACAATCCATGAAAATTTCATCTTCTTCTTCTTCTTTTTTCTTGAATTAGTTGTCACAGCCGCTGCTATGTGGGACATATATTTTAAAAAATTTTCAAAATATATGTCCCACATAGCAGCAAAATGAATGAAATTTAAATTTAATTTCAATCATGAATGAAATAAATGAAATTTAATTTCATCGAAATAGGTTGGAAAATGTAGAAGTTGTGGCTGTTACAAAGAAATTCACGTTTGCGCAGCGGCTACAACCAATCCGGGGCCTTGATTTTCTCGAGTTTTCTCCAAACCGGAAAACCCCTGTTTTTCGTCACTTAGGTACCTGTTTCTCGGCAACCAATAGAGCTGGCCACTTGATTTTTTTTTTAATTGTCGAGAGGTATTTATTAGAGTCACTGAACAAGTTTGGACGAAAAGTTACCAACAAAAGCATGGCTAGAATTAAAAAATCATGAACATAAAAAATATGAAAAAACTGTTTTGCTATATTGTCTCTATGTAAAAAAATATTTCCGCAATAGAGTTAAAATTTGTTCAGTGGTTATACGAAGAGTAGATAAAGAATTAAAAGAAAAGTTTGAAGATATCATGAATATATCCAGAGAAACAGGTACATGAAAAAGTGTTAGATTAGTACCGACTCATGAACCCCCTTAAATCCCACCAAAGCACCACAGAGGATAATAAACATAGAAGGGTTTGGTTGACACAACATAGAAACCATGACTTTTGTTTTCGCTAGATACCTTTGTTACGTGGAGTGTTTTTTGAAAATTATTTTTATGGATATCAATTCTTTTTGTGATGATTTACTGGGGAAATAAATTACCCTCCTAACTTAACATCATCGAAATCACTTCCAGTGGTTTCCAAGAGGTTGCGTACCAAAATTCAGCGCCCCCTAATGAGCAGGAGGTTAATCAAATCAATTAATTGAAAAAAAGATTAAAAAAAAAAATGTGTTGCCACTACTATTTATGTGGTAGTAAAACTCCCATGTTGAACGTTGCCAAGTATGTAGCTACTGAATGAAACGAACACTACAGGTCTGAAATGAACTGTTTCTGGAAGTTGACACTTCTTACATGGCTGACGTATCAGTGTAAGTGAGAATCCCTGTTTTTTACAACAACCAACCGTACAACTTTCACGTCCTTTAGAGCAACTTTGTTCCTTCGAGCCGGGTGAATCCGGGTGGATTTCAGCAATCAATGTTCCAATCCCTAGAGAATGTGATGTTGCGGGTTGAATTCGTTTTTTACTGCAGGTAGGTAGCTGAGAGAAGCTCAAACTTATATCTGGCGGGAGAGTTTCCTGAATGTTTTATTATTATAAATTAAATTGTCATTCCACCAACATGAATTTTCGCGCTCAATCGAATGGTGACACTAACTTATTGTCATGACTGATACGATTGATTCTATTTAATCGAGGAAAAGAATTTAGTGCCCACCTTACGTAGTGTCACTTTGATAGTGTATGATAACGTTGTGTAATTCTTGCCGAGACTCAATGTTTGCTTACTTTTCGATCGTAAGATATTCTCCCTTCTGAAGATTGGTGAATGGACATTTTGGAGCTTTTATGATTCATCGCGTTGGAAGAGTTTTCTTTCAAACGGGATTATATCCATTTTTATCACTTTTTTTTGTTTGGATTCTGAATCTTTGGGATAAGACCTGACGGAAGAAATAATTACAGACGTGGCCCAACTTCGAACACTGGTAAACCATGCCAGACCTCCAGTGGTACCTACCAATACTGGACCAAGCCTCTGGAGCTGAAGACATTGAATGTGACTCCATGAATCTGAACTGCGACAAACCCCACATTTAAATTCCTACCATACCTGAAAATTCTTTTAAAAATTCGGTATTTTTCTTTCAATTTTATCTTAAAAAAGAACTATTTTTCAATGTTTTGATTTAAAAAAAAAAATTGTGTTGAATAAAGAAATAAAATAAAATGAGATATTTTCCAAATAAAAATTTATATCCAAATTGAAAAGAGTCTCCCTCAAAACGCATGCCAAAATTTCGAAATTTGTCCTCACAATCGACTGTTTCATGAACAAACTATTTGGAAAATTTGGGAACCCTAGACAATTTCCTTTGTCAAGAAATTTGTTTTTCTTAATTTCCCAGAAAACATAAGAAAGCTGAAAGAAAACTCTTCAAAGCATACACTCCAGGAAGCGAATAAAGACGGCGTCAATCGTTCAATGGCGAGGCAGGTTCGGATGATGAGGTTTTGGTAAGCAATCCAGTAGCCAAAATTGTCAAGAATTTTCGGTTCAGTTCCAACGATGAAATCACAGAAAGATGGACAAATTACTACCTAAAACGCTTCGGGATAAAGTTAGGCCTGAAGGAGTGGTAACCACGCTTATTGCTTTAGGTCCCAGCTTCCTTAAATCATGGTGCAACACTTCTTACCCCAAAACGTCGTAGAAATTCCACATAAGGACTTGTGTTGTTGAAGTTTTTCATAAAATCTATTTGTATTTTTGATGAACGCTAATATAAACATCTTCTATTCTTTTACCTGCGCGAATAATTGAACTATTTTGAATCTGGGAAGTTATGAAAAAATGCTGCAAATGATTACACAACGTTCACTATTTTTCTGTATCTTTTTATAACTTGCCTACAACGAACAAAGCTTTGCTGTTGTCACTATATGCCAACCATTATGAAATCCGAGAGTTGTGGGTGCCTTCATATTCATAATAAAATGTTGTTCATTTGCTAAGGGAGCACATCTGAGTGACAAGAAAGATGGAATAGAGATGGGTATCGGTACAAAAGTATCGATATTTTGTATCGGATGTGAGAATCGATACTCCATGTATCGTCTGGCATTAGCATCGATATTTAAAAATATCGAGTATCGATACTTTGGGGTCATAAAATGTCAATATTACCTAATATTCTAAAGGAAAATATTTTTTTTATCTTTATTTATTCATTTCTTACTATCAAGAGTCCAAGCCCTATTTACACATTTACATTTATTTGTAAATGTGTCTTTTAGCTGGGGGTCGTGATCAAAAAATATAATAGGTAACTAAGTTGTTTACAGTTTAGTACTATCGTATTCACGAGTAAACTAGGTATTTCATTACGTTACCAATCACGCTACTCTTGTCCAAAAAATGAGGAAGTAACTTTTGACATTTTCATGTCTTTCATATGGCACATAAAAAAAAATCGTCACGAAATTTGATGCAACGAAATTTGTTGCAACGAAATTTGTTGCGACGAAATTTGTCCCAAGTCGCCACAATGATGATTATGACCATCAGAAGTGAAGTTGTTAGGTACTTTACAGGTAGGTACATGAAAATGTTTCAATGTGTTGCAGACTCGTATGCAAGCGTATAGTTCTTTCAAATAACACCTTATTTGTATTAGTCTGTTCGTTTTCTTAGCAATTAACGAAACAACAACAAAACTATTCGAAGTTATGGTTCAAGTGATTTCACTTCATAGGTACAGTACCTATGAAGTGAAATCACTTGAACCATAACTTCGAATAGTTTTGTTGTTGTTTCGTTAATTGCTAAGAAAACGAACAGACTAATACAAATAAGGTGTTATTTGAAAGAACTATACGCTTGCATACGAGTCTGCATATTATAGTAACTATAATATAGGTGATATTATCACCCACTGTTTCTTAGCTTACAATAGTAACACAAGTACAAGTACAATACAATACAAGTACAATACATACAAATTTCAAGCCTAGACATCGGTCTAGCAAACAAAGCAAGAAAGTTCTGGTTGTGAAAATAGAAATTTTTGGAGCGATAAACGTTGAAAATTCCGAAATATTAAAATTTGAAAGTCATAACTGGGAAATTTAGAAGTAGGTACGTTCTCACCCGCGAATTCATTGTTTTTCATACAATTATTTTATTTCAAAATGAGAGTCAATACTTAGTTGGTTCAAGGGAGTTCAAGGGTCAGGTACTAAAAGGGTTCACCTACCCATGTGATGTTATTGTCTCAAGACGTTTCCTAGAAATCCCAATATGGGATCAGGCTAGTTTTTAATGCGAAAAACCTCCTCTCCCCCCAACCCACCACCACCACCAGAGCATGTAGGTACCTGCATGAGCGAATATTCTGAGAAAAGTCTAAATAACTGGTGATTTTACAGCCCTGTCAATGTCTGAGATGCTCAAAGTACAACAAGCAGTGTTGTGGAAACCCTGGGATTCTGGGTAGAACTCCAAGGAACTACACGGGTAGGTCTTATGCTCCAGGTACCAAGAAGCTATCTTTTCCTAGGTTCGCCTAGAGGAGCAACCACTTGTGTGTGAACTTGAATACTCTCGGCTCTCTGGACTGAATAAGTAACCAAAGTCCATTCATACAGCATGAGATAATGAGCGAATTTTCATTGAAATCTAGTATGGTTTTTTTCACAGTCAACACTGGAGATTAGAACGCTCCAAAACGGATTTCAATTACTTTTTTTCTCAAAAACTCCATTCTAAAAATTTTGTGGCAATTGCAATAGCTTCATTTTTCTTGAAAATTCGCCAACAAGTGAGCTTATGTCATAGAATGAATTAGGCATCTTTTGATGTAAAAACATTTGGAAATTTGGAGAAAATACCCACTGAAAATTTTATTGAACGTTTTCTCCATAATAATATAATTTTATCGGAGTTAAGACCCAACAGCCTCCCTACCTTCTTCTTATTTTTATTTTTTAGCCATTATGTTGAATTATCCGCGAGAACTGTATCGATATTCGATATTTAGAAATATCGGATCCAAAGTATCAATATCCCAAAATATCAGATAGTACAGTATCGATACTAAAATATCGAGTATCTGTACAGAAGTATCGATATTTTAAAATATCGGGTATCGATACCCTAAGATGGAACTCCGATCGGAGAGAGAGAACATCCACTTTATTAAAATTTGACGAGCTGCCCTTAGATCGAGTTGCCTTACGACACAGCATGATAACACTCATAACAATTAAGATTATAGTAAAATATTTCAAAACAACAATAATAATATTTGAATCAAATTCAAAGTAGTCAATAATTAGAACAACAACAAAAGACAAGTAATTACAAAAATAGATAATTTAATCATGCGTAAACAAGAGTCGGTTAACAATTTGGAGTGTGTCTCTTAGACCGGGAGCCGAGGCCAAAAACGGTGACTTACGAGTTGAAAGCTACAAACCAATTTTCATTAAAATGTCCTCCAAGGTGAGTAAAAAAATGGATTGCTGCCACTCCAAAGCCCCGTCTTTCGAAAATGGCGGCCATTTGAAATTGTCAAATTTAGAGAATTTATGACTAACGTAGTTGATGGCTGGAAATCAATTCATTTGCAAGAACTAATTATCGAAAGGTGGAAAATACATCTCTGCCACCCTAGTTCCCCGCCCCCGTACAGGCAGAGTCGGTCAAATTTTGTCAGAATTTATGACCATTTTTTGACTTATTAGTTGACTTATTAGTTGAATAAATTGGATATACTCACATTAATAATACTAGTTCCTCATAATTGGGTATCCTTGTAAAAAAATATTCCTAGTTCACGTAACCTCTGCGTAAAAATTTGATGGAATATGACTTCTGCTGGTGCAATGACGCAAAATAAGAAAGGCTGATGATCTAAAAATGACTCATACATGTTCATTTGATAGATGTTACCGTAAAATTTCAATCCTCAACTCATAAGTCAATTTCCCGGTGCTTGGAGTTTGGAGATTTGCACCCAAATTCCTGTACATATTGAGTTCTGCTCTACAAATAACGCGTTTCCAAGATGGCAGATTGTATTTTATTGTCTTCTAGCAGCATGTAGGAGATAATTTAGCAAATTCCAGCCATCAACTAATAAGTCCATTTTTGAACCAAAATTTTACCAATTTGGACCACCTCTGCTGAATGAACGACGCGGAATCAGAATGGCAGAGTAAGGAATTTTGAAAGAACTAATAATTAGCTACTCACAAAACGAATTCCAGCCATCAACTCATTAGTCAATTTTGCGGTGCTGAATTTCACCCTGCAGATTTTACACTCATATTCCTGTACATATTGGCTTCTGCTCCACAAACGACGCGTTTCCAAGATGGCAGGTTGTATTTTATTGCCTTACAGTAGCATGTAGGAGATAATTATGCAATTTCCAGTCATCAACTAATAAGTCCATTTTTGGACCAAAATGTGACCAATTTGGACTAGACCAAAATTTGGACCATCTCTCCTGAATGAACGACGCGGAATCAGAATGGCAGAGTAAGGAATTTCGAAAGAACTAATAATTAGCTACTCGCAAAATAAATTTCAGCCATCAACTCGATAAGTCAATTTTGGGACCAAATTTGGTCAAATTTTGGACCATCGCTGCTGAACGAACGACGCGGAATCAAAACGGCAGAGATGGTTTTTATTAACCAGATAGGTATGCATAGAGAACTAGTAAACAAAAATTCACACGTCAACTAATAAGTCAAAATTTGAGTCAAAATTTGACAATTTTGAATCGATTCTGCTGAGCGGAAGACGGGGGGTGGGGAGGGCAGAGATAGTTTTTTGTTTCTTTCTCGTGGATACCAACCTACTACAACAATTTCAGCCGTCAACTAATAAGTCAAAAAATGGTCAAAATTCTGACAAAATTTGACCGACTCTGCCTGTACAGGGGCGGGGAACTAGGGTGGCAGAAATGTATTTTCCACCCTTCGATAATTAGGTAGTTCTTGCAAATGAATTGATATCCAGCCATCAACCTTCTCTAAATTTGACAATTTCAAATGGCCACCATTTTCGAAAGACGGAGCTTTGGAGTGGCAGCAATCCATTTTTTTACTCACCTTGGAGGACATTTTAATAAAAATTGGTTTGTAGCTTCCAACTCGTAAGTCATCGTTTTTGGCCTCGGCTCCCGGTCTATCTGAGGATTGTCAAGCATAGCTCGGAGAGATCGGCCTTTCTTAAATTGAAATCCGTGAAAAATTTACATAAAAGATGGCATGGTATTTCTGTCAGTGAACATTCATTTGCGATTCACCCTCGTGTTTCTGCTTCATCATTCGTCTCAACTTCAAGTCCTTATAGGGAGTGAATTGTTGGACCTATAGATAGTCTCATTCTAGTCCAAAAATTCAATTCTATTTTGAAATTATTTTCCAACCAACCTAAAATTTGAGTAAAATCGGGTGGCTACATTTTTCGGAAAATCAAGTTATGTTCGCGCGTGAGACAATATTCTTGTGCAAAGGTGATGAAATTTATAGGGGACAATCTCGGGGATGTAATACATCATGTTATCCTTTAGCCGGATTAAAACCTCGAAGGAATCCTCCGCTCAAGACCACCGACAGAAGGAAAAGTTGGGAAGATTACTTCCGCCTTGATCGGTTTGAATCACATTGTGACCAAGCCGGTTCACCTCGTTGGATCGCACATCGTGATATACTTAGACAACCGACTCGTACGACGTGTATTATAGAAAATATACCTATATTTTCAGGGAGGTACTTATCGATCGAATCACTTCCATTTCCGTTATGTGAAGAGAAAGAAAGAGAAAATATTTAAAAATAACCGTGTTAATTTCTTATGAGGAATTAAAATAACATACCTACTAATATTCTGAAACGTACAGAGACTTAGTCAAGTAGCTAGGTTTTGTAACAACGACATGGCGAAAATACGACTTCGTGCAATAAATCATTCTCAAAGAAAAACGCTGCAAATCATTGCTCAAAGGTTTATTATTTTCTGTATATATCACCCTTCTGTTTTGATCACTGGTTCTCCATCAATAGCACCTACCACCATCTGTATTCTCCCTTGACCTTCCCTCTCAAATTTCATCTTCCTGCGTTCAATGGGATTGAAAATGGCTTCGGAACTCTCTCAGCTGAACAGTGATCTGAGGAGTGAAGAAGATCTCCTCGAATGCTGGAGACGCCTGGAAGAGCACTTCCATTCAATAGGATTGAAAATGGTCTCGGAGCTCACTCAGCTGATCAGTGATCTGAAGAGTGAAGAAGCCTTTGAGCAATGATTTGCAGCGTTTTTTACCCACCAACATTTTTTTATCTGCCAGCTAGGTACTACCTACCACACCATACTGGCTTCACACCTTCACAATCAAGTTTATTAGAAAGAACTAAACGTTTCACACTCGATTGGAAAAATAGAAAACTTCATATGGAAATTTGATTACTGGTTACGCAGAAGGCAAAACTGTATACAAATCGAAGAAATGAACAGCGATCGCATTTTAGTCCGATAAAATTTGAATGGAGATTAGAGCTCTTTTGCGATTCACACTCATGATTCTGTTTTATCGAAGGAAAACCTTCAAGTACTCGTAGGGACCGAACGGTTTGTCCTACAGAGCTCCGGGTGGTCTCAAAATTTTTAAAAATTCAATACTATTTAAAATTTGTGAAAAAACGATACCTTTATTTCGAGAGTTTTCGAGCTAGGGCACTCTTGAAAATTTCAACCCTTAATTTTCACCCTTTAGAAGTGACCTACATCAACCAAAAGCTTCGCGGCACAACTAGACCCCAAATGGAGCCCATATACCAAATTTGAACCAAATCGGTCCTGTGTTGATAAGAAAAGTGCTGCGTACGGCATACGGTGGACGGACGGAAATTTTTTTATTCGATTTTCGTATTCTACGTACCTTGAAACGTAAAACATCAAATTTTGAGGGGGGGTTAAAATTTTTTTTTCTTGCTCGATTCCAAAGGCTTATTATTGAAAATAATAAACCAAAATATGTACCCGTCCTCTGTACCATCGTGACCTTTCATAATAGGCAAAACGACGAATCAATATAAGTACTTACGACCGAACTGAAGCCCTTGCAGGGCTTTGCATTGTACTCTTACTGATCTTGTTAAAAGTTCTTCCTAAACGGTTTCAATAACGAAAATGCTTCCTATACAGTCAAAAGAAAAGTAGAAACAGGGAAAATATCGAGGAAGTGAAGGATAATTAAGCATTTCCATGCCCTGCCCTTCACGCAGAGGTTAAGAATGTTGTGGACTCGACATCAACATGTACTGCACGAGCTCAAACGTTTTCAACGTTACAAAAGTTCATTCTTTAGTATGTTTTATTCCGGCCTTATTATCATGTCCTAAGCCTCGGCTTCCGTCGACGTAAGTTGTACCTATTGAGGAAATCTAGTAACAACAAGTTTTTTGTTAACCAAATTTTTAAAGAACTGCAATTGAAAACAGAAACACATTTATCAACGCAAATCTGTTTAAACCAAGAAAAGTTGCGAAAAAATCTAAGGAACTTGTTTTCAAAAACAATGACCTCTGAACAAGTACGCACGTTTGTAAGAGTTGACAGAGTGAAAAACGCTACGAATTATTACACTAAGGTTACCTAATAATTTTTCTGTATAGATCACTCGCCAGGAATGAACATAGCTTTGCCATCGCCACTACCCATCGACCATATTTTCAGAATCGAGTTCATGTTGAAGAAATAAACGCTTCACACTCAATTAGGAGAAATATGGAGTTGAGGTAGCCTTAACTTAGAAAACTGAAATACTGGTTGCTAATGTGGCAAAACTGAGTACAACTCGAAGAAACGAACAACGAACGGATTTTGGTTAGCTAAAATTTGAACGGAGATCAGGCCTCTTTTTCGATTCACACTCGTTCTTCTTGTTTATAATAATTCCAACCCTTAAGCTCTCAGGGGAAGCGAACGGTTGGTCCTACTGAGCTCTGGGTGGTCTCAATTTAATACTACTTTGAATTGACGATAAAACAATAGCTTCATAACGATTTTTTTGAGCTAGGGCGTTTTGAAAATTTTATCCCTTATTTTTGAACCCTTAGAAGTGACTTACATCAACCAAAAAATTCGGGGCACAACTAGACCCCAAATGAAGCCCATAATATATAGCCCATTGTTATATTATAACAAATTTCATCATAGTCGGTCGATGGGAAGTAAGGAAATTTTCTTGGTCGATTCCTAAGGTGAATTATTGAAAATAATGAACCAAAAGCCAGTAGAATCAGGGTACGAAGGTAGTTTATAACATAATAGATAATATATAATTTATATAATTATAATTTAATATAATTTAGAATAAGAAGTCTATTCTATTACTCTTATAATTAGTTTGTCTAAAATAAGAAGATGAGCATCAGCACATGTTTTTTAAAACTTGACAGTCTGTAGAATAAAAAAATTAAAAACAATTATTTGAAAACTTTTTTTTTTCAAAAAACTGTCTCATAGTTGATAATATTCGTTGGTATTAATAAATACATTGGAGCTCCTTACTGCCGTGCTAAGCCAGAAAGTCGAATCTTGACTTCACCCAACTATCAGGAAAACAACCTAATACGCTTCGTGGCGAAATAACTCTTTCGCGGGAAAGAAGGAAAGTTAAGGAAATTAATAGGTGGAAATTCAAAACTATCTTAAATTGATGGAAAAACAATAACCCTTACATCAAAATTTTTTGAGCTTGGGCGTTTTCAAAATTTCAAACTTTATTTTTCAACCCTAAGAATTAACCTATATCAATCAAAAGCACAAGTAGACCCCGAATGGAGCCTACATACCAAATTTCATCTAAATCGGTCCAAGGGAACTAAGGAAAGTCACGCGAACGGCGTATGGCGGCGGACGGACGGCCAAATTTTTATTCGATTCTTGGATTCTACCTACCTTGAAACGTAAACCAACAAATTCTGAGGGGGGGGGGGGGGGGGTTAAAATATTTTTTCTTGGTCGATTCCGAAGGTTCATTATTGAAAATAATAAACCAAAATTTGGCCGTCCATCCGGCGAACATAGGTCACTTCTAACAGTTGAAATTTTGAAAACGCCCTAACTCAAAAAATTTTGATTTAAAGCTATTGTATTGAATAGTTTTGAATTTTTAAAAATGTTTGAGACCACGCGGAGCCCTGTAGGACAAACCGTTCGCTCCCTACGAGAATTTAAAGGTTTTACGTACGATAAATCAGAAACACGAGTGTGAATCGCAATAGAGGCCTAATCTCCGTTCAAATTTTAGCTGACCGAAATGCGATCAATGTTTTTCTTTGTGTTGGTTGGTGGTAACAATGACAAAGCCGTGTTCTTTGCAGACGAGTGATCTATATAGAAAAATAATAAACCTTTGTGAAATAATTTGCTGCGTTTTTAATTTAATTAGGTAACCCTAAACTTATCTAATTTATCATTATTAAATTTTTAGGCTAACGAAGGCGACGATGTTTCGTCGTAACGTGTAGGTGCCGACAAATATAAATTGAAAAATAGACTCCAACTCTTTATCAATCTATGGAGCTTATACCCCATATTAACGTTTTATTGTGGTTTACTATATTGTCAATTGTCCAGGGTGTCGTTTTGTTTGTTCTGCCTGTTCTAACTAAGTCCTTGAAACTTTTACCTCCTTAGTACTTTTATTTCACGATCTCCTCTACAAAATACTGGAAATATCTAGTTTACGATTCAAGATCATTCAACGCGATGAAGCCACATCTCAATTGTTTTCCAATTTTGTTAGTTAACAACTATTCTCGTTTTCAGACTAGTAAGTAGTATACAAATTGGGGCTTCTGGCCCGATCCTCAAAAAAGGTGCCCCTTGCCAGGGGGTGTTCTAGCCCAACTCGCGATCGGAAAAACAATTTTGGTAACAACTGGCTAACATGATTATTTCACGAGAATCAATGTCTGTTCTGAAACTAACAAAAAAAAAAAAAAGGTGCCCCTTGCCAGGGGGTGTTCTAGCCCAACTCGCGATCGGAAAAACTATTTTTGGTAACAACAGACTTACATATTATTTTCCTTGATTATGTTATTGAAGAGATCATAATCTAAGGTAGTGTGAGATACGAGAACTACATATAGATTTGTTCCTGCTGAGGGTGCAAAATCCGCGGTAATTATAATATTAGATTTCGAATTCGAAATATTTTCCGTTTGTTTACTTGTGTCAATCACGTAAACGCATTTTCCGGTTACAAAATTATGCGGGTTGTAAAGCACATCATTATTATTTTGATAGACATTTTTAAAATCCTTATACATTTCGTAGACAAGAGCGTAGTTACCTGCCGCGATATCCAAGTTTTCCATTTCTTCAGGGTAAACGTTCTCATTGATCTTCACCTTAATATTTTTAACATTGGCTGAATCAAACAGCGAAGCATCCTGCAACTGTG
The DNA here is from genome assembly GCA_009739505.2 of Apolygus lucorum. Taxonomy (NCBI): domain Eukaryota; kingdom Metazoa; phylum Arthropoda; class Insecta; order Hemiptera; family Miridae; genus Apolygus; species Apolygus lucorum. The sequence goes on from CM019183.2 coordinate 12,292,275, forward strand.
AGCCAGTTTCAGATTGGAAAGCTACCATCACAAACGTAGGATTTCGGATGTTTCTAAAGATATTGGTTACATCAAATGTAAACGTATTTCCGTTGATTTCAGGTTTTTGTATGCACTGCCAGCTCCTGAAATGGAACTGTATATTTTGCAGGTCGGACAATTCTTTCACCAACTCTATTTTAGCCATAGGTTTGAATTCAATCATAGGGACCCGAATCATAAACTCTGTGATAAGCACCTGTCCTTCTTCTGGTAGGGTGGCATCGTCGTAACTCCCATCAGCTTTTTTTGTTTTCCATCTGTAAATGGTGTTAGCGTCACCATCTCTGATAAAGGTAATTACGAATCCTCCTTTATAAAGCGGTATTTTAACATCCTCGAAAAATCCCAACCCTAAATGTGAAAGATTCCCGCATACGTAGAATGTATTTCTATCTGCGTTGCACTGTGATACAAAGCCATTGTTTGCAAGCGCCCTACTTTCTGAGCCACTGTACGAGACAGTGCTCTTCACGGTACTAGTAACACCAGGGTATTCAACTTCGTCAATTAAATAATTGTGTTTTTTCACCTCGATTCTAGAGAACAAATACGGAACAAAGTTATCAACCAATTTCACATTTGATTTTGCAGCGTAAACAGTTCCATCTCGCTTCTTCAACGTCCCAGAAATGAAATATTGAAACTTTGACATAGAAAATCCATCTCCATAATCGATATTGAACTCTGTTCTTTTGTTGGGAGAGTTAAAGTTTTGAGTGCTATTAGGATAGTAATGTTTGTACTCTGAGCGGACGATGTCCTTCATGTATTTCGAAAATACGTTCGCCATCTTTCTCCTTCTTATATAATAGTCTGAAAAAAAATTAAAGCAAACTTTCCCAGAAGTATTTATCTTGTTTCAGTTTTTCTAATATCGAGTTAAGAGACATATGTTTATTCACTAGCAAGTACAAAACTATTAGACACAAGTACCCGCATATTGGAGGGTCGCTGTAATCTTGAATCCTGTCTCTATTGTAGAACAAACGCTTTCCACCCAAGTAAGAAATTAATTCCCTCGGAGGGTTGGCGTTTCCGTACGAATCAAAATAATATTTGTCCATCTTGTTTTTGTAGTAAGCAGTCCAGTGTGAACCGTCTGTTTTCGAATCACCAAGATTCAGAATTCCACATTCAATTATGTTTGGAGTTTTAGGTAAAGCATCTCTCATAAATACCCCTCTAAAATTTTTTATTCCAAGTTTATCCAAAGCATAATAAGTAATATCAAAATTGCTCAACGCTTCAAAACTTTTTTTTTTTTTTCACCCGACCACCCGTTTTCTGGTTTTCCAACGCTTTATTATGTCTTATCGTTTCCTCCAACCGTTTCTGCCGATCTTTATAATCAATTACTGAATTAGCAACAGCAGCACCACCTCCCACCAATGCACTCAGTGCGCCTATCCCAGCAAATATGAGGGGAAGAAACCCACCTCTATAATTTTCTTTCAACTGGTCATATGACAATTTCAATCGATATCCTTTCTTTTTCACCCGAGATTTAGCTATTTCATTATGCTGTTTGTGTGTTATAAAAATTTTGTCTTTACCATTGTTTTGTAACAATTGATCTTTACTTAATTGTATGGTTGCTCCATTCCCCTGCTTGTATGCAGCTCGGATTTTGGTCCGCTGACCGGTCGTTAATGGCAAAGCCGACGAGATATTCATGGTGTTTGTTAATCCTCTTAGTATTACGAATAAAATCTTGCGCGGTGAAGTTGTGAAAACCTTATTATTAAAACTTTAGTTGAGGTTCAATTCCCATCCCAAACGTTTGTTTCACGTTCATCGCTGCACCTGTTGCTAACGCCCAAAATCTCTCGTTCAGGTCAGCGTCTTTGGATTTCAATCTACTCCAGGCCTTATCTTCCAAAACTTTGTCTGCGGTATGTCTGTCTGAGGTTTTAGGGTGATCTCTATAAAAAATATCATGTTCCTTTGCAGCTTCATCAAGTTTGTTCACTCCCACATCTCCTCTTTCTAAACGTTTCTCCAAATTCGTTCCGGGTCCTAGGAAATTATAACCTCGTGCATGCATTTCAAAAGGAACTTTTTTCAGTATTGAATTGAATAAACCAGACCCTACCTTGTCACCTTTTAAAAGCTTTGATGGCATGTTGGAAACGAACCGAATCAAATATTCTGTACCCTTCGGAGTGTCTATAATCTCTTCAAGCCTATCGTTGAAAAACTGTAGGATAGCTACTTTTTCGTTATGAAAGTTATTGTTTCCTGCCTGCTCCTGACTGTATATGTAATGAATTCTTGCCACTAGCTCATTCAAATTATCAATATACTTATACTCAATATCTTTATTATTATATTCTACGATTCCAGATCCTACTTGTTCAGTCCTTCTGTCATCATTATATTTTTTCCATATATTCTTAACTAGTTTTGACCATTTATCTCCTCTACTAGATTTCGGTTTTTTGGATTCATGGTTATTTCCCTGGAACATAGAATCCGTATCAGTGAGAATTTTTTCATAATTTTCTAAATCCCGAGACGTGTATAAATTTTCGTTTGGTGCTTTATCATAGGTTATCAACCTCCAAAGTCCAGGAGTTCCTTCGTACCGTTCAAACCCTAATATAATATCATTTTTATCAAAATCAACAGCTGTATTACCAATCATGAACGTTTGTTTTGGTGCCTCATAGTAAAGTCCAAATGTTTTATCGTTCGCTCTTGGTAGAAACTTGTAGGCGATTTTTCCTAACTGTATATCTTTGGGTGAATTCTTTGAAGGTGTACCGTATAGGTTACTGTCTTCAGCTTCAGGATCTGGTTCATTTGATTTCGTGGGTGTACTCTGAAGAGCATTTGGGGAAAATTTCAAAGTCTCCATACTTCCATCAGAAGAACTATAAGGATCCGTTCCCTCTTCAGAACTTTGTTCCTCATAGCTTTCTTCACTTTGAGGGAGATAAGTTATCGTTTTTTGAAAAGGTACTAACTGATTTTCAACCTTTTTTTGTAGATTTTCAATTGCTTCTGTAATAGGTTTATAATCATTAGCTTCTCCTTTTTCAATTAGATTTTGAATAGCAGATGTTATAGGTTTATATTCCTCGCGTCTAAACCTATTACGATCTTGTATTTTCGTCTGTGCCCGTCTGAATTTTGCTACTAGCTCTTTTTCAATACGGGACAGCTCACGAGCTTTTTTGGCTTCAGCATTTAATTTTTGCATATCCATCTTAACGTTCTTATTTACTATTGAGGGAATCTATACTCGTTCGTGAATCACTAGCTGAACGCTAATCGGTCAGGTAACGCTCAAACAACGATCGATTAAAAAAAAAAAAAAAGTTAAACGAACGTTGAACGAACGATAAAAAAAACCGTTGAACGAACGTCGTTCAGGGATCGTTCAGACATCGATTAAAAAAAAAAAGTTAAACGAACGTTGAACGAACGATAAAAAAACCGTTGAACGAACGTCGTTCAGGGATCGTTCAGACATCGATAAAAAAAACGACAAACAAACGATAAACGTCGTTCAAGGATCGTTCAGACATCGATAAAAAAACGTTAAAAAACTATAAACAAACGTTAAAAAAACGTTAAAAAACGACAAACAAACGATAAACGTCGTTCAGGGATCGTTCAGACATCGATAAAAAAACGTTAAAAAACGACAAACAAACGTTAAACGTCGTTCAAGGATCGTTAAACGAACGATAAACGTCGTTCAGGGATCGTTCAGACATCGATAAAAAAAACGACAAACAAACGATAAACGTCGTTCAAGGATCGTTCAGACATCGATAAAAAACGTTAAAAAACTATAAACAAACGTTAAAAAAACGTTAAAAAACGACAAACAAACGATAAACGTCGTTCAGGGATCGTTCAGACATCGATAAAAAAACGTTAAAAAACGACAAACAAACGTTAAACGTCGTTCAAGGATCGTTAAACGAACGATAAACGTCGTTCAGGGATCGTTCAGACATCGATAAAAAAAAACGACAAACAAACGATAAACGTCGTTCAAGGATCGTTCAGACATCGATAAATGTCGTTCAAGGATCGTTCGTTCAGACATCAGTCAAGAATCGATGAGTTATTATTTTACACAATAGTTCTCTTCTTGAGTGGAGATAGGATTTCGTTCAACTGGCACTGATACTTTCCACAATCTCTTTTCTTGGTTAAATCAATAGTTATAAACCCATGTTTCTTTTCCCAGCAGTGCTTACAAAGATCAGAAAATTCCTGAATTGACATATCACCAGCAACGAAGTCATCATATATGTTTTTCAAATAATGTTTATTCTGTGAAAATACAAAAACAAGATTGACATTATTACGGATTACCTGTCTATCAACCAAGTTGTAGCATTGTGCTAAATAAATGCAGGATATACGCTTGTGACGTCCTCTTGTGAAATAATTCTTTATTTCCTTTTGTTTCTCTAGAAGACAGTCATCAAAAACGACTAACGAATCAGGCTTACAGTCATCAACAGAAATCATATCTTCACAATTATCAGAAGAGAAACAAATTTCCTGTCCGAGTTTAGTTTCAGCAGCATGATAACGATCCAATAGTTTCTGATAGAGAGGTTGGTTGAGGGACTTACTAAATATATACAAATAAGAAAAATCAATCCAATTTTTGTATATGAAATTCATAAGTAATGTTGTTTTACCGCAATTGCTCGAACCAACAATTATCGCTCTCATGACATCTGGAAATTTTTGTCTGTTCTCCTGCAACACAGAGTCGTAGGGAGTAACAATATATTTGTTTTTTCTCTTTGGTGAATTGCTCATTATAGCGAGGTGTTCCATCTTATCTTAAATAGTTATAACGCTGTTTTTAGAAGCTCTTTTCGGTAAAATGATCCTACAATCTCTTCACCGTCCAGTGCTTTTAATTTGAAAGTTATAGGTTCTGTGTAAACGATTTTATCCACAACAAAAATTTCTTTCGTCCAACTACTTCCGTACTTACTGCTAAACGTTTTCTTATCTTTGGTTATTCTTACACGATCACCCACTTCAATGTCTGACCGAATCTTTGTGGAATTTTTAGAGCCCACCAACTCTAATATGGTATTTTCATTATCCTTACAAACATCTGCAGGCTTCATCCGAATAGTTCTGTGATAGCTATGATTATACTCAGCAATTAAATCTTGCAATATACCGATCCATCTGAAATTTTGATTAATGTAAAAACGAATTTTCATCTTACCATTCAGCGTTCTATTGAAACGTTCTATAATGCTAGATTTCTCCAAATTCTCCGTGTGGTATAGTTTAATCGAGTTTTTATCTAAAATTGCTTTGAAATGTCTGTTTTTGAATTCCAGTCCTTTATCGGTGTGAAGGAGATTGGGAGATGAATGCCCAATGCTCTTTGCTCTGACTATGATATTTTGAAATGCAGCAGCAACCGTCGGGCCATCCTTCCTTTTCAGAGGTTCACTCCATACATACTTTGAAAATGTATCTATAACATTAAGCAAATACTTATACCCATCGTTATCATGACTATAACTAGTCATCACGATCAAATCTGCTGCCCATAAATCATCGATCCCTAAGGTCACTATTTTACGCTTTTGAAATTTTTTTATGACTGGTCTATGCACCTCAACTGCTTCAATTTGTCTATCATTCGTGCTCATACAATTCTGCTCAATTTTCCATCCTCGCTTCAAAAATTTACTCTTCTGAGTATTACATACTTTACATTTTGCTATATTCTTCCAGGAGCCATTTGCTGCTTGAACTGTTGAAGTATTTACATTATCAGTTTTTTTCCTACATTTGAAACAAAAAATTTGTGGCGTAACATTACATTCGCTCATTTTCGATTAATTTCAGGTATACATTCAAATCAGTTCCCAAAAAATCGATTTCGGTGTCAGATTCGTTCTTAAGTACCAATTCTATTCTCTGAATTGACTTCACGCTCTTATTGATATGGAGGTAGTTAATTTGAGCAGGTTGTTCTGCAATAAGGGAACCAAATTTAACCTGCTCAGTTTTAGGATAGAACATATGTAGGATATCTGCTTCCTGATGGGAATGTGGATCAGTCTGATGGTTAGTTACAGCAGGTTTGATCAAGTTGCAATGAATTTCAATAACTTTGAAAGGTTCTAACCTCGGGTATGATTTTGCTTCATAGTGAGTATTTGATTTAAAATAAAACGAAACATTCGTTTTTGTTTGTGAGAACCCTAGCAAATAACCTAATTTTTTACGATATTCAGACGATGGAGGGAACAAGTCAACATCAACAGGCATCTTCATTTCAACTCTAGCAGTTGTTTCGTTTACACGAAGATAATACATATCTTTATTACTAACAAGCACTGCAAGATTCGTATAATTCGATTTAATAAAACCTATGAGCATATTTTCAATTTTTTCTATCGAGTAATTCCCACTACCTATATACAATGTTTGCTGATCATCATCACTTCCTGTAAACACCACTTGTATAGGTTCAGAAATATTTGCAGCACAATTTCTACCATAAAATCCCAAAAGACCTAGGGAATAATCTTTATGCTCATCTAAATGAATAGGATGCTCTAACCGTAAGCTCAGCTTTGAGCCTGTACCAGAAATCTTGAAGAGTGTCATTCTTGTTTTATGTTCTGTCTTCTTATAAGCAGGTATTTACAACAAAAAAATCTACCAACACAGACGCGAGTTTGCGTTCTGAGAAGAACGAGTAACACGCTTGGCAGAATCACAAGACATCATGAAGTTTTTCTCCTTCATATTATTCTGAGCTTCTGAATAATTATATAATGCGGACCCCCACACAGTCTAAGGCTTCTTCAAATATTACTTCCCCGTAATTATTTCTTCTGAAACCTAGGTGAACGAGTTGGTTCAGTTCGTGAAGGGTTTCGTTATCAACCTTGGATAGTCTAGATGGTAAATAACATCGGAATCCTTCACTGAATACCATAAGCCGCTCACCAAATTTTGTATTGATCTTTTTCAACTTGGTAACGCTGTAGAATTTGTCAACTTCTAGTTCAGAAAATTTTTTCTGTTCTCTAAAGTCTCCTATATCTACCTTCCCGAGCATGTTGATTCTGTACAGAGGTAAAGACATTTTTCCTTGATGGGATTGTTTCTCAGATATCACAAGCTGTTCTCCTCTTATTAGGTGTATTCCTAGCAGAATGCTAGATGAGGAACTAAGAGGGTAGGTATATACTATACATTTTATAATTTCTATACATATACATACCTATATAAATAATATACCTAATAGATTTATAATATAATTCATTTTAGGACTTTGTAATGACCCCAAGGTAAAGTACTAATTTTATTTTCCTCGGTAAATCGTTTGGTGTCATTCGAATTGAGAGCTAATTTATTCTGAGAGATTGAATATAGCGTATGTTTATAACTTCTGATCAAATTTTGTTTACGATGCTGTTCTTTTCCATCAAAGAGACACGATTTTAGATCATCCATATTTATAGTTTGTTTCACAATATTCTTTTTTATCCCTTTACATTTTACATGATTAGAATGCTCATCATCTTTTTTAACATAAGAATAACTGTACAATTTGGATCGCAAACCACAAAATTCGGAGAGAGGAGCACCGTTCAGCTCATCTTTAAATTTCCCAATCACCTTTTTGTTGCTTGAACTATAACAGGGATGTGTTTTACCATAATCACTCGTGTCAAATTCATCCAAGTTCTCCTTAATTATTTGATAGGGATCTATCGTTGTTTCTACGAAATACGAATCTGTGTCCATATAACAAAGGTTTAAATTAGGATCGTAGCGTTTTAGTTTATTGTAGAAGAAATCATACATCAGATGTTTTGATAAATCGAGAACCGAAAATCCTAAATATAAGGGTTGATTAAATTTTATTTTATTTCGAGTCATGTGACACGCTACGAAATCTTCATCGAATGTTGTAAATCTAGAAAACGTTGGTTTTTTCGCTAATTTGGATGCTCCTTTTTCGTTGCATAGCCTAATATCTTGACGTTTACGTAAATTCATCATCGTACGACCAAAGACAGAATTATTCATAAGTTTATAAAAATCTTTTTCGAAATCGTTCGAGCAGTTAGCCCGTTTAGAAGTGTTAAAATCTATGTAGGATTTCATAAACGGTTTTTGTTCGAATTTTATAACGCGGTGAATGGTTGTAATCTCTAAACCCTGATTCAAATACAATTTCAAATTATCAATATGTACAACGTATCGCTTTTTATCATAGAGAGTCGTACACAACTTCTGGTTGAAGTGTTCTGGAGCCAATGGGAGATCTCTGTGAGCATCATGAAGCCTTTGAGGATAATGTAAATCAACTTCGAATATATAACCTTGTTGTTGGCTTTCTTGGTATCCTGCAATTATATGTTTCCAAGATTCAATATCATGAAGCGTTGACGGGATCCACTCGAATTTTCTGTATGGGAGTGAACGAGATAGAGCCCAACCGTACAAGTTGTTTGCATCTATGTAACTTAGATAATTATCCGGTTTTGTATCATCGTAATCTTTGAGGTATCGGTTATTGGCTTTCACGTACCTTGTGGTGCATTGAGAAATACCTCCTCTAATACCTTTTTCAATCATTAAATACATATCGTAGTCTGTAATCAGATCGAGTTTTATTTTCGTTGATTTCAACATCGCATCCCAAGCCAGTGACGGAGCTGTGGTGTAGTGTGCAGGATCCAGTTGATAATTATTCAAACAAACGTACCGAAAGTTCTCGAATACGTCTGCTAGCAACAAAACGTCTTGAGTATTATATAAATCCGAATAAGTTCCTAAAGTTTTGACTTTAAGTTTATTCCATACGTGGAGGTAGTGATTAAAATCTTCGGAGCTTATATTTGATTCATTTAATGAATCGTAGAAATTTTCAGGAGCAAGGGTCTTATCGTGATTAAGTTTTTCAAGGCTGTTCAAGAACTCGTAAGGGAATATACCTTTTCCCCGTAGTATACTAAACAGTTCATTTTCATCATTTTTCTCCCTATGAAAATATTTCCCACAAATAGAATTATCCCTAATAAATTCATTAAGATGTGTGAATTCTTCCGGTTTCAAATTCTGCGCTAGTTTCTCGAGAGAGCTTGGCATGAATCTGAAAGTATCAATGAAACACAATTTCAAGTATCCCTTCCTCAACTTAACCATGTTTTTTGAGAAGGTTATATATTTCTCTTCTGTATTAGCTAGTACAGTAGTTTTATTCGTTTCGTCACCATATTTGAATAATTCTTTTATGAACAGATGTGAGTCGTAACCAGATAAATTGTGGCAGAAAACCGGTATATGTGTGACTAACTGCCTACGCCGGTTGCATTCTGGGTGTGATGCTCCGATATATCTTCCCTGTAGATGGCAATGATCTCTGTCTTTTTGCGTTCCGAGTTCTATTGGTTTATCACAAATATGACATACATTTGATAACTGAAAACTCCTTTCCTCTTCATCAGTTAACATCAATGGTTTTGAATTTTCATATCTGTTTGCAATAGATTTCAGTATTTTATGAAGTTTTTGAATGAGCTTGAGGGGTAAGTTTTCGAGTTCTGTTTGGTTTTTTGCTCTGTAACAAGAAGGTTTGTGAATTTTACCATCCACCCTGGATACTAAATATGTTGTGAATCCGTAAGGAATATGCTTTTTAGTCTTCAGTGTATATGATTCTTTTTGATCAATTTTAGTATTATTTTTCTGATCATACAACAAACATTCAAAATCAAGATAAATAACGTATGGGTGTTCGAATTTGTTGATAAAGTTTTGAAATTCTAAGGTGCTCCCCTCTGTAGGCATAACCGGTTTCACGGGTTGATGTTCACCACAGTATTCTGAGTGATCAGAGAGTTGACCTTGATGTCGGAAAGATGTCAAACATCTTCGACACAAGAATATTTTTTCCTTATGCTTGCTTATTTGAGAACGAACCAAACGAGACAGATTTTTAATGTAAACATAATGCCCCTTGTTCTCATTAGCCAAGTACAGCAAGTCTACATCTTTTTCAGCACCTCTCTGTTTTGATATCAATATCGGTTTGATTTCATTTCCTGAGACTTCATACACATTAATTGCCATTGTAGGGTAGCCCGGGTAATTATTCTGGCTCTTCTTCTCAAACTTTGAAATATTATCAAAGGTCAAAGGATACTGAAACCCCCTAAATATTTCATCATTTATTTGATGCTTATAATGGCTCACATTCTGAGGGTTTTTATTTCTCTGGTCATTAACAGCACAACAAACTGAATAAACAAAACATAAATTATCTGAAGTATTCTGAACGTTTATACAAGCTTTTTTATCTGAAATCCATTTGGGTAATTTTATGTAAGAACTTGCACTCAGTGGGTTATATTTAATTAAACTCAGGATAAACCTCTTAGGTCTATGCAATGACCAGCCAGAACCAGCCGAGGGTTGGTATTGTGATTCACGATTTTTCAAATCCTCAAACTTGTTTGATAAACATTCATTCATATCATTATTTGTCGAAATAATATCCGTTTTTGTGTGGAAATACATGTCTGTGTATTGTATTTCCCCATCGATTTTTTCTCGAAAATATGTGCATTCTAAGCTTACCTGTAGTTTAATAGAAGGATTTAAAATAAAGTATTCCAATAGCTTATCTATTATTTTACCCTCTAAGGACTCCAAGAACACAGATATATCACCCGAACCTCTTATGTAATTCCATATTATTTTTTTAAAATTTGAGTTTTTTGTTATTTCTTCTTCAGTTGAGAACTCCTCGTTGATATTATTATTTTTATGAATCAATGCTTGCTGTTCCAATAGGGCGGATTTTTGGTGTTTTTTAGACTTAACATGGCGGGTCCAGTTGGTTTTTGTTATAGAAACATCACAAGAAGAACAATATTTTTTATCTAAGCTCTGAGGTACGGAAGTTTTTGAAATTGATGAGTTCTGGGAGCCTACATGTTTTGCAGATTTGATATGCCGAGCCCAATTTGATTTTGTCACCAGAATATAACAAGTAGAACAATGTTTTTTAGAGTTCACACTCATTAGAGAGGGACCATCAATGTGAGAATTAGGGGGTATGTCAGTGGAGTTTTGACTAACCTTATATTGATTAGTAATAGGGTCTTTAACTAATTTGATTACGATTCTATCATTATCTGATAGGATTTCTTTTGGCGGAGAGTGAGGTGTGGAAAGTTCCTCTTGAGAATCTGCATCAAATATCGATTTAGAAATACGTTTCAGAGATTCCTCTCTCGATTCATGGGAATTAATTTTTTCCTCAGGATTTGATTTAATAGTGGTACTGCCAGATAAATTTTTCATACAACCCCTAAATTGCTCAAAGGTTTTAGGTGGATTGTTAGAGATACATGGATTTTCGCCCAACAAACCAACAATTCGATTATTGTCTGGGTGAACTTTTCTTATAGGGGGTGTGAATAATAATAATGAGTTTAATTCCTCAATAACTTCTGCTACAGCTTTCGGGTCAAACTCTCTAGATAAGGCTTCGTCAACAACATCAACAGGAGATGATGGTAATGGACTTAAAACGGAGGGCATTTCGTAATATTCCCGAACCGAGGGAGGAACCACCGACATGGCGGACTGATCACACTGCTGAGGTCGCGTCGGTTTTCGTTTAATATATTCAGAAATATCGGAATCTATCGGGATTACCTTACTGTAGTCGGTCATCCTATCCGGTTCCGTGGGTACAAAAGCAGGAAGTTTTTCTTCACGTCGAGTAGGTATTGTAGCTTCTGCTCGAGGATCATAATTAACATGTTTGTTCAAAGGAAATTTAGTCAACTGAATGGGGATGTTGGTTTTATGAGACTTACTCCTCAAATGACGTGCAAACTGACTCCTAGAACGGAACACATCACAGATTTCACAAAATTTGTAGTCCGAAGATCCTGTAGCGTTCTGAGAAGAACGATTAAGACGTTTGGAAGGTTGATTATGTTGAGGACTCATCGTGAAAAGCTCAGCTCAGTCTTTCTTAATATCCACCAAACTCGACGGTCTACAGCTCGAGATATCAGCTTCCTTAATGGTCCCCAAACTCGACGGTCCACAGCTCGAGATATCAGCTTCCTTAATGGTCCTCAAACTCGACGGTCACTGAATGATGAATCTAGGTCACTACCATGACGTCACTTTACTAGGATTTGATTGGTTGAGCGGAATCAGGTATTAATCAACGATTTCTATTGGCTGCTAGCAGATCAGGTGAGTCAATTGGATGACGTCATGTCACACCCGCACTGTCCCACAGACGAACCGAAACTGAAGCACGAGGCTCGGGAGGAAGCAGCCAAGGTCAATGGAACAGAGTGATAAACTCTTCGAGACGTGCCTCCGCAGCAAGGGGCACCTTTTTTTTTTTTTTTTTTTTTTTTTTTAGTTTCAGAACAGACATTGATTCTCGTGAAATAATCATGTTAGCCAGTTGTTACCAAAATTGTTTTTCCGATCGCGAGTTGGGCTAGAACACCCCCTGGCAAGGGGCACCTTTTTTGAGGATCGGGCCAGAAGCCCCAATTTGTATACTACTCTAGTAGTAACAACGCTACGGAAAACCCAAACTATCGAAATTCTCAACACCATCGCGAGGTGTTGTGCGTTTGAAGAATTCCAGCTCACTCAGCTAACGAGACCGATGCGAGTAGGTGTACCTATTGGTAGAGAAGTTGTGTGTTAACATGGAAGCGAATCAATTGATTGCCGTAAATCTTCTAAAACCTGCAACGTCTCCCCTCCAACCTCCATTGTAAGGCCCTGATTGAAACTGACTCCTGATTAGTTAGACTGCGCGACACAGCCTCTTTGACTCGTGCATGTTTCATTCGACAATTAAAAGCCGAAACCAGCCGTCTATAAATTCGACTTTATGAGCTACCTCGTAGATTCTCGAAGGCCAAAGAGCGAAATATTCTACACGCTCGCTTGAAAGGTCGGCCGATCGATTTCAGTAGGTATTTTGCATCATAATTAACTAAAAACGTAATTAATAAATGTTACGTAATATAGAAAATAATAACAACTCGGAACTCCGCCTATTATAGAAGATTGTATTTTCTATACTTTGTATACAACGAAGTTAATATTGACAACGTCATTCTTTGATCTGCTTCAGCTTTGATATTTTTCGTTATGACGACTCCATTATAAACTTGACAACTTTCTTCCATAATTACACCGGTTTTGGCATTATATCATGCATAAATTTAGGGCTTTCCAACGAATGGTGAACGATTTTTCTACGAACACGAATGACGAAGGTAAAGTTCCGTACCAACGACTTGGTTGTAAGTGGAAATCATTTGTAACAATTTGAGACAAATATTTGGAACACCGAAGTGGGACGAATTTCACTACAGGGGTCCGGGCTAAGAATGACGTGGTATATGGGCTCCATTTGGGGTCTAGTTGTGCCCTTAAGATTTTTTTTGAAGTAAGTCACTTCTAAGGGTTGAAAAATAAGGGCTGAAATTTTAAAAACACCCTTAATCAAAAAATTTTGACGTAAAGGTATTGCTTTTCCATCAATTTAAGATAGCATTGAATTTTTAAATTTTTTTGAGACCACGCGGAGTCTTGTTGGACAAACCGTTTGCTCCCTACGAGAACTTAAGGGGTTGGACTTACGATAAACCAGAAACACGAGTGTGAGTTGCAAAAAACGCTGCAAATTATTACACAATGGTTTATTATTGCTTCCGAGTCTACCAAGGTAGCGGAAGCTTTGTTTTCTCTTTTCGGGACGAAAAAAAAAAGTTCTCCAAAATCAAAATTTCCACTCGCGTTTTGCGTTTAAGACCTTCCTGAACAATTTTGGTTCCGTGTCTGTCTGTCTGTCTGTGTATCTGTGTGTCTGTCATGAATTCCTTGTAACGCGCATAACTATACGAAGTTATTGTCCGATTTCTATGAAATTTTCAGGGATTGTGCGGATTGGTATGTAGACGGTCCCCTATGAAAATCATCATCCCCGGACTGATAGAAGCGACTGCGCATGCGCAAACGTGAATTCCTTGTAACGGCCATAACTTCCACATTTTCCATCCGATTTCAATGAAATTTTCAGGGATGTTACAGACTAGTATTTAGATGGTCCCCTATGAAAATCATCACCTTAGGACTGATAGTAGCCACTGCGCATGCGCAAACGTGAATTCCTTGTAACGGCCATAACTTCCACATTTTCTATCCGATTCCGATGAAATTTTCAGGGATTATGTGGATTACGTTGTAGATAGTCCCCTATGAAAATCATCATCCCCGGACTGATAGAAGCGACTGCGCATGCGCAAACGTGAATTCCTTGTAACAGCCGTAACTTCAACTGTCCCCCAGGGGTCGCGGGTTCGAATCCCAGCCGAGGCTGATATTTTTTTGATCCAATTACACACATCTACTCACTCAATTTTTCATCCGAATTTGATGAAATTTTCTAGGATTGTCCAGATTAGCGTGTAGATGGTCCCCTATGAGGGTAGTGGAAGGTACTTAGAGATTGGTGTTTTGAGATTAACAACTGTGCATCTGATCATCTATATAATCGGGTTATGGATACGAGGAAGCTATGTGCCACACCCACTTGGCAGACTTTTTTTATTTTTCTATATAGATCACTCGTCTGCAAAGCCACCAACCATCTAACATGAAGAAAAACATCGATCGCATTTCGGTCAGCTATAATTTGAACGAAGATTAGGCCTCTTTTGCGATTCGAACTCGTGTTTCTGATTTATGGTAGGTACGTCCAAACTTTAAATTCTCGTAGTGAGCGAACGGTTTGTCCTACAGAGCTCCGGGTAGTCTCAAAAAATTCTAAAAATTCTATAGAATCTTAAATTGAAGGAAAAACAATACCTTTGTATCAAATTTTTTTGAGTTAGAGCGTTTTCAAAATTTCAAAATTGATTTTGGAACCGTTAGAAGTGACCTACATCAACCAAAATCTTCGGGGCACAACTAGACCCCAAATGGAGCCTACATACAAAATTTCATCAAAATCGGTCAATGCTAAGTGGCAAAAGTGCTGCGTACGGCGTACGGCGGACGGACGGCCAAATTTTTATTCGATTTTTGGATTCTACGTATCTTGAAACGTAAACCATCAAATTTTGAGGGGGTGTAAAAAAATTTTTTTTTCTTGGTCGATTCCAAAGGTTCATTATTGAAAATAATAAACCAAAAGGCCTAATCTCCGTTAAAATGTTAGCTGACCGAAATTCGATCGATGTTTTTCTTCATGTTGGTTGGTGGTAACATTGACAAAGCCGTGTTCTTTGCAGACGAGTTATCTATATAGAAAAATAATAAACCTTTGTGTAATAATTTGCAGCTTTTTAGTCAAAAACGTCTGCCAAGTGGGTGTGGCACATAGCTTCCTCGTACCCATAACCCGATTATATAGATGATCCGATGCATAGTAGTTACCTTTCACTACCCTCAAAGGGGACAATCTACACGCTAATCTGGACAATCCTACAAAATTTCATCAAATTCGGATGAAAAATGTAAATGTTATGGCTGTTCCAAGGATTTTACGTATGCCCATGCGCAGTGGCTACTATCAGTCCGAAGGTGATGATTTTCATAGGGGACCATCTAAATACTAATCTGTAACATCCCTGAAAATTTCATTGGAATCGGATGGAAAATGTAGAAGTTATGGCCGTTACAAGGAATTCACGTTTGCGCATGCGCAGCAGCTACTATCAGTCCGGGGGTGATGATTTTCATAGGGGACCATCTAAATACTAATCTGTAACATCCCTGAAAATTTCATTGAAATCGGATGGAAAATGTAGAAGTTATGGCCGTTACAAGGAATTCACGTTTGCGCATGCGCAGCAGCTACTATCAGTCCGAAGGTGATGATTTTCATAGGGGACCATCTAAATACTAATCTGTAACATCCCTGAAAATTTCATTGAAATCGGATGGAAAATGTAGAAGTTATGGCCGTTACAAGGAATTCACGTTTGCGCATGCGCAGCAGCTACTATCAGTCCGGGGGTGATGATTTTCATAGGGGACCATCTAAATACTAATCTGTAACATCCCTGAAAATTCCATCGAAATCGAATGGAGAATGTAGAAGTTATGGCCGTTACAAGGAATTTATGTTTGCGCATGCGCAGTCGCTTCTATCAGTCCGAGGGTGATGATTTTCATGGGGGACCGTCTACACACCAAATCGCACAATCCCTGAAAATTTCATCGAAATCGGACAATAACTTCGTATAGTTATGCGCGTTACAAGGAATTCATGACAGACAGACAGACACACAGACAGACACACAGACACGGAACCAAAATTGTTCAGAAAGGTCTAAAACGCAAAACGCGAGTGAAAATTTTGATTTTGGAGAACTTTTTTTTTTCGTCCTTGATGAGTGAAAACAAAGCTTCCGCTACCTTGGTAGACTCGGAAGCAAAACTCCAAATTTCTACGTTAATCTGTTATAAATAACCTCCTGAGTGTTCCCTAAAAATCCTAGAATTTTCTGTTCATCCGTTCATCCATGGTTTTGGTGAAACATGTTGAGGGACCAACTCATGCAGACATTTATTAGCCCTAAAAGAACTTCGAACTTTTCAAGCACATCCAACATACCCCCCGCGGAAATTCTACGTACTGTCTGCGAGATGAGAACAAAGTTATGATTGATTCAAGACCTTTATATGATAACATTTTGCCAATTTCGTCAGAAATCTTTCCATAGTAAGTTATTTGTATCCACTTTTGGTTTATTATTTTCAATTATGAAATTTACCAAGAAAAAAATGTTAGCCCCCCCCCCTCCCCCCATCCGGTCAAAATTTTTTGGTTTAGATTTCAATGTATATAGAATCAGAAATTCGAATAAAAATTTTGCCGTCTGTCCACCGTCCGCGGCACAATCCTTATATACCATGGACCGATTTTGATGACATTTGGAATGTGTGCTCCATTTTGGGTCTAGTTGTGCCCCGATGCTTTTGCAATCACTTCTAAGGTTGAAAAATAAGGGGAAATTTTCAAAACGCGCTAGCTCAAAAACTTTCGAGACAAGAGGTATTGTTTTTCCATCAATTTAAAGTAGAACCGAATTTTTAGAATCGAATGAGACCGCCCGGAGCTCTGTTGAACCAACCGTTCTCTCCGCATGAGAACTTAAGGGTTGTACTTAGAATAAATCAGAAATAATTGTGTGAATCGCAAGAGAGGCCTGATCTCCGTTGAAATTTTAGCTGACCAAAATGCGATCGCTGTTCGTTTCTTCGACTTGTACTCAGTTGTGCGTCCTCAGCAAGCAGTAATCAAGGTCCTTAAAGAAGGCACCCACAATTGCCTATTTTTTCGAATTGAGTGTGATGCGTTTATTTCTTCAAAATAAACTCGATTGTGCGAAAATAATAATGATTGGTAGGAAGTGGCAATGCCAAATCTGTGTTTATTGCAGTGATCTATACAGAAAAATAATAAACCTTTGTGTAATAATTTGCTGCGTTTTCCTTAGAACCTGTGGTGTACCTTCAGTTCTGGTTTTTTATGATGATGACCTAACCGTCGAAATCGATTCAACTTTGTAATTCAATACTTTCGTGGAAATAGACTACGTTCTTCCTAACTCCGTTTTTATTGAAATGAGTGAGGTAATTCGTAGGAACATTACTACAATTTACTTGTTATACTCGCTACTATTAAACATCGTATCGAGAAAGACAACGAATTTTAGCTATTAATAGACGATTCCCGAAACGTACCAATGCAAAACGGCGAGCTGCCCCAAGAGATCCTATCCTCTCGAGGATGATTCCGAGGTGCCCTGAATGATAATGACGGAATAATTGGTTATCTCGACGGGAGATACTTAACACCAATTAGCGGAATAATTCCGAATTTAATTCAGGCATAATGAAGCAGATCATAATGATGGCAGCTCCCAAGTAGGTGCAGACAAGAAGCGATTGAACCAATGATGGTAGGAACTCTGTGGGAAACACTGTAGGATTTGTTTTAATAACGTATTTTGTTGGTAAGTAATTAGATATCTAAGGGGTGGCGGGAGGGGGTGGCATAAATTATCTGTAAGTAATTGATCAATGACCCTTGTAGTTATCATTTCTTGGTTTGATCTTATCATGGTAAAGTTTTAATTTTCCAAACCCATTTGGAGAATGAAAAGAAGTTATGCTATCGGTAGGAAACCGATTTTACTTTGAATACAAAATAGGGATGCCCTTTCTAAACAATTTTGGTACCGTTTTTGTCCTACTGCCCAATAAAAAACCCTTTTCATTCAGAATTAAGGTCAATTTTGAATTCATTTCCAGGATATGTGCGGATTAGTTCCTTGGACAGTCCATAATAGTAGTAATTCACTCAAATTTGGGTGGTTTTTGGGGGGTTAGGTTTTTATAATTTCATAGGATCTGTAGTAGGGCCCATAATAGTAGTACTAATTCACTCAAATTTGGGAGGTTTTTGGGGTTAGGTTTTTATAATTTCATAGGATCTGTAGTAGGGCCCCTAGCCTTCGGGAAAAGGCAGGAAAGCTTCGAAATCTATAACACAGGAGCAGGGGCGTCGCGTGATAATATTCGTCAGGCAAACAGCTAGGCTGCAAATTATTACACAAAGGTTCATTTTTTTCTGTATTGATCATGTCCCAGCAAAAAACTCAGCTTTGCTATTGTCACCACCAACCAACCATGTTTTACCTTCACAATCAAGTTTATTTGGAAGAATTAAACGCTTCACTTTCCACTGGAAGAAATAAAGAATTCCTTCGTTTAGAAATTTGATTACTAGTTGCTAAGGAAGCAAAACCGAGTACATCCCAAAGAAACGATCGGTGAACGCATTTTGGTTAACTAAAATTTGAAAGGCGATCACGCCTCTTTTGCGATTCACACTCGTTTTTCTGGTTTATCGTAGGTCCAACCCTTAAGTTCTCGTAGGGAGCGAAAGTAGGGTAAAAATGGGCATTCTGGGCCAGTTACTAGGCATCTCGGCAGTAGTGCTCCGTGGTGTCATGTAACCTCCGTGTCAACTTGACCCCCTTCCCCAACCACCCGCCGTATCGGTGCTCTGTGGTGTCATGTAACCTCCGTGGCAACTCCGACCCCTTTGTCCTCCATCTCCCAATCCATAAGGGACCATCCCCAATTCATAGGGGACCACCCTCCAAATATACATCAGCTGTGGTGTCATGTAACCTCCGTGGCAACTCCACCCCCTCCCCCCAACAACTTACCAATTCATAGGGGGTCATCCTATCAATTCAAAAGGGACCATCCCCAATTCATAAGGGACCATCCCCAATTCATAGGGGACCACCCTCGAATTATGCATCAACTGTGGTGTCATGTAACCTCCGTGGCAACTCCACCCCCTCTACCCCCCACCTCTTACCAATTCATAGGGGACCATCCCCAATTCATAAGGGACCATCCCCAATTCATAGGGGACCACCCTCGATTTATGCATCAGCTGTGGTGTCATGTAACCTCCGTGCCAACTCCACCCCCCTTCCCCCACCTCCTACCAATTCATAGGGGACCATCCCCAATTCATAGGGGACCACCCTCCAATTATACATCAGCTGTGGTGTCATGTAACCTCTGTAGCAACTCCACCCCCCCCCCCCACATCTTACCTATTCATAGGGGGTCATCCTAGCAATTCAAAAGGGACCATCCCCAATTCATAAGGGACCATCCCCAATTCATAGGGGACCACCCTTGAATTATGCATCAGCTGTGGTGTCATGTAACCTCCGTGGCAACTCCACCCCCTCCACCCCCACCTCTTACCAATTCATAGGGGACCATCCCCAATTCATAAGGGACCATCCCCAATTCATAGGGGACCACCCTCGAATTATGCATCAGCTGTGGTGTCATGTAACCTCCGTGGCAACTCCACCCCCCCCCCACCGCTTACCAATTCATAGGGGACCATCTCCATATCATAGGGGACCATCCCCAATTCATAGGGGACTACCCTCCAATTCTGTATCAGCTGTGGTGTCATGTAACCTCCGTGGCAACTCCACCCCCTCCACCCCCACCTCTTACCAATTCATAGGGGACCATCCCCAATTCATAAGGGACCATCCCCAATTCATAGGGGACCACCCTCGAATTATGCATCAGCTGTGGTGTCATGTAACCTCCGTGGCAACTCCACCCCCCCCCACCGCATACCAATTCATAGGGGACCATCTCCATATCATAGGGGACCATCCCCAATTCATAGGGGACTACCCTCCAATTCTGTATCAGCTGTGGTGTCATGTAACCTCCGTGGCAACTCCACCCCCCCCCTTCCCCCCACCTCCTACCAATTCATATGGAGTCATCCAACCAATTCAAAAGGGACCATCCCCAATTCATAGGGGACCACCCTCCAATTCTGCATCACCTGTGGTGTCATGTAACCTCCATGGCAACGCCACCCCACTTCCCCCACCTCCTACCAATTCATAGGGTGTCATCCCCAATTCATAGGGGACCACCCTCCAATTCACATTAGACATCAGTGCTTTGTGGTGTCATGTAACCTCCGTGGCAACTCCACCCCCTCCCTCACTCCGTGGCACCTCCACCCCCTCCCTCACTCTGTGGCAACTCAACTCCCTCACCCACTGCCCCACAATTCATAGGGGACCACCCTCCAATTCGCATTAGACATCAGTGCTCTGTGGTGTCATGTAACCTCCGTGGCAACTCTACCTACCTCATCCACTGCCCCCACAATTCACAGGGGACCACTCAACTTGAAGGATAATTTTACTAGATGAAAATACTGCCCATCTCCTTGGCAAACTATCTTCCTCTATTACAATACTGCCCACCCCCTTGGCAAACTATCTTCCTCCACTACAATACTGCCCACCACTGGGCTGAAAGCTGAATGTGGGAGCCCGAGAAGCGTTCTGATTGGTGGAGCTCCAGGACGTAGTTATAGCGGAAAGAACCAGATCGCGTTCACGGCCAGTTCACGATCGTTTGTTCCCAACCTCATCACAACAAGTCACCTTGTTTATCACATATTTTTCTCATTGGTGCGTAACCGGCCGCATCCAAGTAATTAATTTGAAAACATTTAGTTATATTCGCGATATGTACGAAAAAATCGGGCGATATTCAATAATACACTGGGTTTCAAACGTTTCTAAGGGTGGCAGTTGTCGATTCAACATTCGAACTACTGGCGATAGGGACAACAACAATTGCATGAGGAACTCTGAAAATATCTTTCGCCTCGATTGGTTTTTCCAAGTAATTTTTGCAAATTGAAATGATGATGAAACGAAAAGTTATCAATTTCTGGTCATTCGAAAGGATTTGAAAAGAAGCGGTATGAAGAGTGTGGCCTCTCCTCCCCGCCTCTTCCGTAGTAGTTCCTCAATCCTAGCTGAAAGTAGATAGCGCCACTGAGGCAGCCTCAAAAATACTTGCACACCATTTTAACGTTGGCTTTCTTCTCTGTTAACTTGTCTCCATTACTCTGTGCTGCCCACCCCCTTGACAAACTATCTTCCTCCATTACAATACTGCCCACCCCCTTGGCAAACTATCTTCCTCTATTACAATACTGCCCACCCCCTTGGCAGACTATCCTCCTCTATTACCATACTGCCCACCCACTTGGCAGACCTGTCTTCATTCATAACAATGACTCAATAGAAAAGACCTATACTACCAGAGGTAGGAACAATCAGTCGGGAAGGGGAATCATTAATGGGTAGTGTGATGTGCCATCTAACGGATATTCCCTCAACTAAACGGTTCATAAGACATCCACTAGATAGCAGAGTTACAGTGCTCCCTGTGGTCATTGGCCCCACCTCTTTCAGAATGGTTGCAACCATCCCCTCCACTTTTTACCCTTTGAAACTGTGTATAAAAGTTAGTGCTATATTCAAGTTATTAGGTATTATTATGGCTACTACATCTAAATTTGTAGGACAGTGTTCTCTAAACTTACATAATTAATGGGCAATATGTGGCTAAACAGTGGATTGAGAGTTATCAATGAATTGAGTTTTATCACACATGAGACAATCCAAAATGTGCAAAGATTTTAGGATTTTTTTTCTTTTTAATTTTTTTTTTCTTTATCGTTCTCATACCTAATATTAGTTGGAAAAAAAAGGAAGAAATTAATAAGAATTGTCAGGAAAATTACAAAAGATGGCAGGAAAATGATAGATGGTGGCAGGAAATGGCAGGGAAATGGCAGGAATTGGCAGGAAAGTGGTAGGAAAATGACAGGAAAGTGGCAGGCAAATGGCAGGAAGTGGCAGGAAAATGGCAGGAAGTGGTAGGAAAGTGGCAGGAAGTAGCAGGAAAATGGCAGGAAGTGGCAGGAAAATGGCAGGAAGTGGCAGGAAAGTGGCAGGAAGTGGCAGGAAAATGGAAGGAAGTGGCAGGAAAATGGCAGGAAGTGGCAGGAAGTGGCAGGAAAATGGCAGGAAGTGGCAGGAAAATGGCAGGAAGTGGCAGGAAAATGGAAGGAAGTGGCAGGAAAATGGCAGGAAGTGGCAGGAAAATGGCAGGAAGTGGCAGGAATATGGCAGGAAAGTGGCAGGAAGTGGCAGGAAAGTGGCAGGAAGTGGCAGGAAGTGGCAGGAATATGGCAGGAAGTGGCAGGAATATGGCAGGAAGTGGCAGGAAAGTGGCAGGAAGTGGCAGGAATATGGCAGGAAAGTGGCAGGAAGTGGCAGGAAAATGGCAGGAAGTGGCAGGAAAATTGCAGGAATATGGCAGGAAAGTGGCAGGAAGTGGCAGGAAAATGGCAGGAAGTGGCAGGAATATGGCAGGAAAGTGGCAGGAAGTGGCAGGAAAATGGCAGGAAGTGGCAGGAAAATGGCAGGAAGTGGCAGGAAAAAGGCAGGAAGTGGCAGGAAAATGGCAGGAAGTGGCAGGAAAATGGCAGGAAGTGGCAGGAAAAAGGCAGGAAGTGGAAGGAAAATGGCAGGAAGTGGCAGGAAAATGGCAGGAAGTGGCGGGAAAGTGGCAGGAAGTGGCAGGAAGTGGCAGGAAAATGGCAGGAAGTGGCAGGAAAAAGGCAGGAAGTGGCAGGAAAATGGCAGGAAGTGGCAGGAAGTGGCAGGAAAGTGGCAGGAAGTGGCAGGAAAGTGGCAGGAAGTGGCAGGAAAATGGCAGGAAGTGGCAGGAAGTGGCAGGAAAGTGGCAGGAAGTGGCAGGAAAATGGCAGGAAGTGGCAGGAAAATGGCAGGAAGTGGCAGGAAAGTGGCAGGAAAATGGCAGGAAGTGGCAGGAAGTGGCAGGAAGTGGCAGGAAAGTGGCAGGAAAATGGCAGGAAAAAGGCAGGAAGTGGCAGGATAATTGCAGGAAGTGGCAAGAAAGTGGCAGGAAAGTGGCAGGAAGTGGCAGGAACATTGGGAAGTTCCCAATGTTCCTGCCACTTCCTGCCACTTTCCTGCCACTTCCTGCAATTTTCCTGCCACTTCCTGCCTTTTTCCTGCTATTTTCCTGCCATTTTCCTGCCATTTTCCTGCCACTTCCTGCCACTTCCTGCCTTTTTCCTGCCACTTCCTGCCATTTTCCTGCCACTTCCTGCCTTTTTCCTGCCATTTTCCTGCCATTTTCCTGCCACTTTCCTGCCACTTCCTGCCACTTCCTGCCATTTTCCTGCCACTTCCTGCCATTTTCCTGCCACTTTCCTGCCACTTCCTGCCACTTTCTGCCACTTCCTGCCATTTTCCAGCCACTTTCCTGCCACTTCCTGCCATTTTCCTGCCACTTCCTGCCATTTTCCTGCCACTTCCGCCACTTTCCTGCCACTTCCTGCCACTTCCTGCCATTTTCCTGCCACTTCCTGCCACTTTCCTGCCACTTCCTGCCACTTTCCTGCCACTTCCTGCCACTTCCTGCCATTTTCCTGCCACTTCCTGCCTTTTTCCTGCCACTTCCTGCCATTTTCCTGCCACTTCCTGCCACTTTCCTGCCACTTCCTGCCACTTTCCCGCCACTTCCTGCCATTTTCCTGCCACTTCCTGCCATTTTCCTGCCACTTCCCGCCTTTTTCCTGCCACTTCCTGCCATTTTCCTGCCACTTCCTGCCATTTTCCTGCCACTTCCTGCCTTTTTCCTGCCACTTCCTGCCATTTTCCTGCCACTTCCTGCCATTTTCCTGCCACTTCCTGCCACTTTCCTGCCATATTACTGCCATTTTCCTGCCACTTCCTGCCATTTTCCTGCCACTTCCTGCCACTTTCCTGCCATATTCCTGCCATTTTCCTGCCACTTCCTGCCATTTTCCTGCCACTTCCTACCACTTTCCTGCCATATTCCTGCCACTTCCTGCCACTTTCCTGCCACTTCCTGCCATATTCCTGCCACTTCCTGCCATATTCCTGCCACTTCCTGCCACTTCCTGCCACTTTCCTGCCACTTCCTGCCACTTTCCTGCCATATTCCTGCCACTTCCTGCCATTTTCCTGCCACTTCCTGCCATTTTCCTGCCACTTCCTTCCATTTTCCTGCCACTTCCTGCCATTTTCCTGCCACTTCCTGCCATTTTCCTGCCACTTCCTGCCATTTTCCTGCCACTTCCTGCCACTTTCCTACCACTTCCTGCCATTTTCCTGCCACTTCCTGCCATTTGCCTGCCACTTTCCTGTCATTTTCCTACCACTTTCCTGCCAATTCCTGCCACTTCCCTGCCATTTCCTGCCACCATCTATCATTTTCCTGCCATCTTTTGTAATTTTTCTGACAATTCTTATTAATTTCTTCCTTTTTTTTCCAACTAATATTAAGTATGAGAACGATAAAGAAAAAAAAAAATTAAAAAGAAAAAAAATCCTAAAATCTTTGCACATTTTGGATTGTCTCATGTGTGATAAAACTCAATTCATTGATAACTCTCAATCCACCATGGAAGAATAGGAGGAAGGCTCAGTCAAGGTAAAAAAACGTGACGAAAAATCACCCACGCTGTCAGCGCAACCTCTAGGTGGCGAACGAAAACACAGTCGCCCCAATAGTACACTGCTCAGTTGCTAGAGCGCAGCATAATCACCTCTTTACCACCCTGCTAGATTTCGCGGTCTGCACTTCAGTACTATTTGGTAGGGTTCGATCTGGGACGCTCTGATGAGACAGTTTATTTATTGGTGGGTATGTGCTGTTGGGAGGGGAAGCGTTACGACCTCTCGTGACGGTCAATAGTACTCTGTAACTCTGTTCGCCACCTAAAGAGAACACTACTGTCGTGGTGAAAAAGGAATGTGCACGTTTGGGCCCATTGAAGTGAGCCTTCCTCCTATTCTTCCATGATCCACTGTTTAGCCACATATTGCCCATTAATTATGTAAGTTTAGAGAACACTGTCCTACAAATTTAGATGTAGTAGCCATAATAATACCTAATAACTTGAATATAGCACTAACAGTTATACACAGTTTCAAAGGGTAAAAAGTGGAGGGGATGGTTGCAACCATTCTGAAAGAGGTGGGGCCAATGACCACAGGGAGCACTGTAACTCTGCTATCTAGTGGATGTCTTATGAACCGTTTAGTTGAGGGAATATCCGTTAGATGGCACATCACACTACCCATTAATGATTCCCCTTCCCGACTGATTGTTCCTACCTCTGGTAGTATAGGTCTTTTCTATTGAGTCATTGTTATTAGAGATGGGCAAAACGGTTCACCAAGAAGAACGGCTCTGAGCGCTCCGCTCACTCAAAAGATCCGGATCTTTTCGACGGATCAGTGGCTCTTTTGAGCTCGTATTTATTGTAGAGATGAAAATACGATGGAAAACGCTACAAATTGTTACACAACGGTTTATTTTAGTTCTGCCCGGAAATTGTTATTCGATTATTGGATTCTACACTACCTTGAATCCTAAACTATGAAATTTTGAGGGCGAGAGGGAGTAATTTTTCTGTTGCTCGATTCCATTGGTTCATTATTGAAAATAATAACCCAAAAAGCGCTGTTGTTTAATAAAGATGCTCAATAAATCCTTCAAAAAATCAACGAAAAACAATAAATGAACACGATTAAAGCAATGAATAAAAATACAGTTTTTTGGTAAAATATTTATTTTATATGAAATCTGCATTTTTTTATGCCTCTAATGACAAAACCACAATAAAAAAAACAACAAAACAAATTTCTTAGTAGGTAGGTATAACATTTTCATAATATAACATTTTGATGTTATATCATGTTATTCAAAAAAGAAAATTAAGGTAACCAAGATGAAAGAGAATAAACGAACCAATAAGTACGTAAGCTTCAATATTGATAATAATGGTAAGATAAAGATGTGCTTTTGCTTGCCTTTTGAACTTGTATCAGAAAGCTCCTCACGAAAAATCATGATGTAAAAATCAAACAGGGAGAAAAAACAACGGAAAGAATCAGAAAGTGGGTCACAGAAAACACTGGAAAAATACGGTAAAGTTTACGACCAAAAATACAATAATGCATAAGTAGTGGTACGATACAAATCCGCAAAATTGTATTATTTGATCGACTTATATAGTATTTTCCCTCGGAATTATCGTACGGGTTGGCAACAGTGAGCTGAGGAAAAGGAGGTCCTAATTTTCCCGAACATTGCCGATCTCAAAAGAACCGAAGAATGAAGAGCCACCGTTCTCAAAAGGACCGAAGAGCCGCCGTTCATTTATTTTACTGGATCTCAAGAGATCCAAAGATCGATGAACCGCGATTCATTTGTCATTTTTACTGATCCGCAGTTCACTCGCTCTTTTGAAGAACCGATCTTCACCGAACACTACCAGCACTGAGCTCAAAAGATCCGAAGAGCAGCGGTTCATTTTTTCTGACCCGTGGTTCACTAGCTCTTCTGAAAGAGCCGGCTCAAAGAGCCGGATCTTTAATGAGCGACCCATCTCTAATTGTTATGAATGAAGACAGGTCTGCCAAGTGGGTGGGCAGTATGGTAATAGAGGAGGATAGTCTGCCAAGGGGGTGGGCAGTATTGTAATAGAGGAAGATAGTTTGCCAAGGGGGTGGGCAGTATTGTAATGGAGGAAGATAGTTTGTCAAGGGGGTGGGCAGTATTGTAGTGGAGGAAGATAGTTTGCCAAGGGGGTGGGCAGTATTGTAATAGAGGAAGATAGTTTGCCAAGGAGATGGGCAGTATTTTCATCTAGTAAAATTATCCTTCAAGTTGAGTGGTCCCCTGTGAATTGTGGGGGCAGTGGATGAGGTAGGTAGAGTTGCCACGGAGGTTACATGACACCACAGAGCACTGATGTCTAATGCGAATTGGAGGGTGGTCCCCTATGAATTGTGGGGCAGTGGGTGAGGGAGTTGAGTTGCCACAGAGTGAGGGAGGGGGTGGAGGTGCCACGGAGTGAGGGAGGGGGTGGAGTTGCCACGGAGGTTACATGACACCACAAAGCACTGATGTCTAATGTGAATTGGAGGGTGGTCCCCTATGAATTGGGGATGACACCCTATGAATTGGTAGGAGGTGGGGGAAGTGGGGTGGCGTTGCCATGGAGGTTACATGACACCACAGGTGATGCAGAATTGGAGGGTGGTCCCCTATGAATTGGGGATGGTCCCTTTTGAATTGGTTGGATGACTCCATATGAATTGGTAGGAGGTGGGGGGAAGGGGGGGGGGTGGAGTTGCCACGGAGGTTACATGACACCACAGCTGATACAGAATTGGAGGGTAGTCCCCTATGAATTGGGGATGGTCCCCTATGATATGGAGATGGTCCCCTATGAATTGGTATGCGGTGGGGGGGGGGTGGAGTTGCCACGGAGGTTACATGACACCACAGCTGATGCATAATTCGAGGGTGGTCCCCTATGAATTGGGGATGGTCCCTTATGAATTGGGGATGGTCCCCTATGAATTGGTAAGAGGTGGGGGTGGAGGGGGTGGAGTTGCCACGGAGGTTACATGACACCACAGCTGATACAGAATTGGAGGGTAGTCCCCTATGAATTGGGGATGGTCCCCTATGATATGGAGATGGTCCCCTATGAATTGGTAAGCGGTGGGGGGGGGGGGGGTGGAGTTGCCACGGAGGTTACATGACACCACAGCTGATGCATAATTCGAGGGTGGTCCCCTATGAATTGGGGATGGTCCCTTATGAATTGGGGATGGTCCCCTATGAATTGGTAAGAGGTGGGGGTGGAGGGGGTGGAGTTGCCACGGAGGTTACATGACACCACAGCTGATGCATAATTCAAGGGTGGTCCCCTATGAATTGGGGATGGTCCCTTATGAATTGGGGATGGTCCCTTTTGAATTGCTAGGATGACCCCCTATGAATAGGTAAGATGTGGGGGGGGGGGGGGTGGAGTTGCTACAGAGGTTACATGACACCACAGCTGATGTATAATTGGAGGGTGGTCCCCTATGAATTGGGGATGGTCCCCTATGAATTGGTAGGAGGTGGGGGAAGGGGGGTGGAGTTGGCACGGAGGTTACATGACACCACAGCTGATGCATAAATCGAGGGTGGTCCCCTATGAATTGGGGATGGTCCCTTATGAATTGGGGATGGTCCCCTATGAATTGGTAAGAGGTGGGGGGTAGAGGGGGTGGAGTTGCCACGGAGGTTACATGACACCACAGTTGATGCATAATTCGAGGGTGGTCCCCTATGAATTGGGGATGGTCCCTTATGAATTGGGGATGGTCCCTTTTGAATTGATAGGATGACCCCCTATGAATTGGTAAGTTGTTGGGGGGAGGGGGTGGAGTTGCCACGGAGGTTACATGACACCACAGCTGATGTATATTTGGAGGGTGGTCCCCTATGAATTGGGGATGGTCCCTTATGGATTGGGAGATGGAGGACAAAGGGGTCGGAGTTGCCACGGAGGTTACATGACACCACAGAGCACCGATACGGCGGGTGGTTGGGGAAGGGGGTCAAGTTGACACGGAGGTTACATGACACCACGGAGCACTACTGCCGAGATGCCTAGTAACTGGCCCAGAATGCCCATTTTTACCCTACTAGCGAACAGTTTGTCCTATCTTTTCTGATAAAACCATACCTTTATATCGAGAGTTTTTGAGAGAGGGTGCCTTTGGAAGTTTCAGCCCTTCCGTTTCACCGCTTAGAAGTGACTTACATCAACCAAAAGCACAACTAGACCCCAAATGGAGCCCACATACCAAATTTCATCAATTTTAATCGATTTTTTTTATACATTCGATTTTCAAAATCTACACGTACTTACCTACCACAAACGTAAACGAGGGTGGTCAAACCTTTTTTCTTGAAAACAATTAACCAAAAAGGGAGACTCTGAATTTAGACCTAATAAGATGTGAAACCTTCATTCTACAATGTTTTGCAATTATTTCCTAGTGTCTATCAACAAGAAAAACGATTAGGTACAGTGAAATACAGTAAAATTGGGAACGGGACACCAACGTTAAACAGCTGCTATTTGTGGCGGCGAAAAAACGAACTGCCTTCCTTCCTTGAGATAATGTGGGTGAATGGATATGTTATGTCTTCATGCGTGGGCTAATTAGTATCCATGACTCATCTTCCAAGTTTCTCTGCATTCAAGGTCACGAAACAGTTTTCTGACTGTTTGCCATGGTGGTAGTGGGGGTACGGTATTATTTGATACCGCGCCGACCCCCCGCCACCCCGCCGATCGTCGCCTCTCACTCTAAACAGTCCCGAAAAATTCATTTGTTTGAACTGCTTGCCTTGCATCCAGCGATGCAAGGAGGACCAGCCCCCGCGCTAGTTCGCTTATCATCCGCAATCATCTACATTACCGACCTCTCCAAGTCTCTGGTGTGTTGCGGGTTAGTATCCAAGGCAAAATACGTACCTACTTTCTTATTCCATTCTCCTATTTAATCTAACTTCCTTGATAATAATGAAATAGTCCCTAAATATTATAAAAGTTTAAAAATCAGCTAAATATTACTTACAAAAAATGGAAATATAGGAGAATCTCAACAAAAATTAATTAATTTATTTTGCATATTTGTAGTAAGGCAAACAGTGTTTGCTATGTTTGCCTGGAGGAGGCGCCACTGCACAGGAGGTACCTACGAGTACCAACAAGTTCATCGTTGCCCGATGGTAGTGGGTGCTTTCAATCGAATTCAAATTTTAATTAATTATTTTCGATAATAAGCCTTTGGAATCGAGCTAGAAAAAGAAGTTTAACCCCCCCTCCAAATTTGATGTTTTACGTTTCAAGGTACCTAGAATCCGAAAATCGAATACAAAAATTTCCGTCCGTCCGCCGTACGCCGCGGCGTACGCGGCACTTTTCTTAGCAACACTGGACCGATTTGGTTCAAATTTGGTATATGGGTTCCATTTGGGGTCTAGTTGTGCCGCGAAGCTTTTGGTTGATGTCGGTCACTTCTAAGGGGTGAAAATTAAGGGTTGAAATTTTGAAGAGTGCCCTAGCTTGAAAACTCTCGAAATAAACGCATAGTTGTTTTACCAATTTTAGATAGTATTGAATTTTTAAAAAATTTTGAGACCACCCGGAGCTTCTTACGAGTACTTAAGGGGTTTCCTTCGATAAAACAGAATCACGAGTGTGAATCACAAAAGAGGTCTAATCTCCGTTGAATTTTTAGCTAACCAAAACGCCGTCAAAATATGATGCTACAACTCGACAGTGCATATCGCCTTAATCTGATGCAAAAAAACGCTGCAAATCATTGCCCAAAGGTTTATTATTATCTTTATAGATCACCCTTCTGTATAGATCCCTCCCTACCAACCGTAGGTACCTACTAGGGCATTTTTTAAAATTTCAAACCTTCATTTCCATTTGGTTGGTGGTTGGGGTTGAAATTTTCAAAAATTCCCTAATAGGTAGTAGGTACCTACGGTTGGTAGGGAGGGATCTATACAGAAAATAATAAACCTTTGGGCAATGATTTGCAGCATTTTGTCTTGGTTGCTGAAGAAGGACAAGTGAGTGATACGAAACTCGAAAGTCTCCAAGTGGGCGTGGCACATAGCTTCCTCGTATCCTTAACCCAATTGTAAAGATACGATTATATGTGTGCTCATGACATTAATCTCTAAGAACCTTGCTATCCTAACAGGGGACCGTCTACGCGTCAACAACGACAATCTCTGATGATTTCACCGAATTCTGGGAGAAATAATATTTCTTTTCTATATTATAGAAAATACGAATTTTACAAGGAAATTCAAGATTGCGCATGCGAACTGGCTACTATCAGTCCGGGGTAGATTATTTTCACAGGGGACAAATCCGTACAATCTCTGAAAACTTCATTGAAATCGGATGGATAATCTGGAAGTTACAAAGATTTTACGTTTGCGCATGCGCAGAGGCTAATTTCGGACCCATGGTTTTCAAAGGGGATCATCTTCACACCAATTTGAACAATGCCTGAAAAATGCATCACTACCGGTTGAAAAATGTAGAAGTTATGGTTGTTTCAAATATTCAAAATAATTCAAAATCTGAGGTCGACAGCAAGCATACAGCTACATTAACTCCTCTTACTGAGATTAAAATGATCGCTAGGTTCGCGGAGAGCCACTAAAATTAATTTCTGATGTATTTATCAATTAACCCTCCTATAAGGAACTAACGGTAAGTCTTAAAGCTCGTCTCATTTTAAACTGATGAAAAAACAATGTAATTGTATTGAAAGGAATTTCTACGCTGCATATTACCAACTAATTCTTAATGTCCATGTGGTTCTATTGCTAGGAAGCTGTACAGCCCATCCACTTGGCAGACGTTTTCTTCACCCAACTAAGTATATTATTTAAATTTGAGGAGAAATTATTCTTTCCGAATCCAGTGATTAGTCTGGATAGTCTGGAGTCTGCTATTTGTAAAGTATACTTATCTAACCCATTTTTGGCCACTGATGCGTTTTTGCATTCATATTTATGAATTTTTTAAATATTGAAAATAGTGGTAAATCTTTGCAGGAGAATTTTTTCTCGATCATGCCGTTCCTAAACTTTTCAGAAAAAGTTTTCTTTGATGTTCAGGAGCTCAATGCAATTTTGGAAATTTTTTAAAGAAGAGGCCTCTTGGGCGAAGGCATGAGTTTGGTGGCTCTAATTCTATTCTGGACGAGTGAGCTTTCTGGGCCATAAATAGACTTTTACATTCTACCAAAACAATGAACTGGATAAATCATATCGGTTTGGAAAAATGAGGCTTCTCAAATCTCATTAAAATAAATAAATAAATGAATAAAATTAAAAAGTAAAATTCATAAAATATCGAGTAAGTAAAAGTAAACAACCATTTCAGGTTAGATTTTCGTCCGACTGCCATTCCTGGAAAATATTGAGTATTTTTGCTCTCGATTGGGGAGCAAATGATGCTTTATTTCGGCTGTCATTCTGTAAAACAGTTCATCCTCCTCTCCTCATTATTCAGTTATTTCTACCCTCGGCTTGAAATGGGCTAATCACATTCGTAAAACAAAAAATGTTGTACTAGGATATTTATTTTTATTTATTTATTTATTTTGTATAACACACGGGCATATTCATGCCCAGTAACATAGTATATATAAATTCTCAAACAGTTTAACTCATAATATAAACAAATACCAATACCTAATAATTCAACATCTATGGTATGAACAAACTCTCATATAAAAAATAAATACTGAAATCAACAAGTTAACATAGGCCTAATACTATTACTCCCTGCGTAAATTTTAAACTGGATTTTAAACTGATATGCTTTTAAACTGGATATGCTATGGAAAAAAGGATCATAATTATTGTCATCGTTACTTGCTGAATTTATTGCTCTTTGGGCTCTATGGATCGGATTATTTATTAGGTAGTTGGTTGGTGTGAAGGGGATATAAAATGGGGCGTTATTTCGAGTAGCACAGGTAGGGGCGTGAAAGTGTGTGTTCTGCAGGAGCTGAGGGCAGTCTATTGTATCGCGGATGAGTTTTATGAGAAAAATAGCTTCATTGTGCGGCGGCGAGTCTCCAATGATTGTAGTCCACATACGTGCAACATGATGTCGCTGTCAAATTCGGGCCAAGGAGTTCCCATTTTGAATGAAATATACCTCAAAAACCTACGCTGGACTCGCTCAAGCCGATCAGCCGAGTTTTCATAATAAGGAGACCAAACAATAGAGCCATATTCCAATATAGGGCGAACAAGGGCATTATAAAGCGTCACTAGGGACGGCACGATACTCCAAAGTATCACTACTCATTTTGATACGATATTTCTCAGGAAGTATCGATACCCGATATATTTTCGATACCGATATTATAAAATATCGATACTTCGATAATATCGGCTCTAAGTATCGATACCACCGATATTTCAAATTAACCCACCGATGATTTTTCAATCCAAATAAAATCCTATTAATTGAGAGAAGGCATTTTTTTAAACAATAATTTAAAATGTAATACAAGTCAATGGCAATTGAAATGTAATAAAAGCCAATAATTTAAAATGTAATAAAAATGAATACTAATTATTCCATTTTATTCCAATTCCAATTCTTATTTGCAAGAAATCTCTGTTCAATGAAATGATGTTTTCCTTCCACTAGAAATAGAAAGGATCGAGTACTAAATCAGTTACAATACAAATAATACTATTTATTATTCGACAAAAGCCGTTCGCAAGTGACTGATGTCACTATCACGATTAATATTTTGCATGCCTCCCTCTTCCAGGGGAGGGGTCCAAGGGGGTCCATAGGGGTCCAAGGAAATTTATTGTTGTGGTTCGATTCCTACTTATCCGGCCGACAGCAATGTGTAAAAGGACCAAGAAATTCATTCTCAGCCTGGAGAGATATTAAATTAGGTAGTCCCCAAGGGTCCGTTCTTTCAGCACTTATGTTTATAGTATACGTTAGAACACTGCCAACAATCTTTTCCGAAGGAACACGACACATGATGTATGCTGACGATTTGCAGTTTTATCGGACCTGCGGTGTTGCTGAAATCAATCAAACTGTCGACCTCATCAACCAAGATTTAAATAAGCTTGCCAAGTGGTGTTCTGATCATGGCATGAAAGTCAATGAATCCAAATCCAAAGTGATGATACTCGGATACACCAAAATTCTAACAAAGGTCAATCTCTCACACACTCCAAAAGCCGTGTATTGTTCCACTGAATTGGAGTTCGTCCAAGAAATGAAAAACCTCGGAATAGTGGTACAAAACACACTAGCCTGGGACACTCAAGTGACAAATATGTGTAATTCGGTCTTCAAGAGCCTCTACCAACTAAGACGAGTCGCAGTGGATTTCCCTGTTCAAGTACGAAAGCAATTAGCACAGTCACTGATTCTTCCCATATTCGATTACGCCCCTGTAGCCAGCTGTGACATGAAGAGTGAAGATATGGATCGCTTACAAAAAGCACAAAATGCAGTGGTGAGATTCGTGTTGCGAGTAACACTTGATGAGCATGTGACGCCACATTTTAAATCGCTGGGATGGCTTAAAATATCTGACCGGAAAAAGCTACAAATCGCCACCATGATGTTTAAAGTTGTTGGGGCAACACTGTCCTGATTATGATGGCAGTGCCTAGTTCTCCCTCCCCTAATCTCTCTTCTCTCGTAGAATTTTTCTGCTTCACCTCGTTTTTTTTATACCCGCCATTGTTCACGGTGCCTTTAAGATTTCTTTTCAATTTCGATTCAAAATATCATTTCAATATCAAATCAAGTTTCTTGTAAAACATATCGCTCAATCCGCGAGTATCGTTGCCGACCTCGGATTTCATATGAACAACCACTTCTACCTTCCTACTCTCTAACGTTGCTGTTCGCCATCTGGACTCCTGCTGGTTGCTGATGAATTTTAACGCCGCACTGGGGCCCCAGGTACCAATCTACAAGAACTTACGAGGTAACAAATTTGCAGATTCCCTTTATTCGTCGATTACCCATTTCCATCCCCATTCGTTCACTCCTTCATTTACCTAACAAGAAAAGCCCTATGTAAATCGGTCATCCTCTAAACCCTACAAAACTTGTCATGGTCCTTCGATCCACAATTCTAGGTAAATTTTCGAAATAAAAAACGTATAAAATCGAACGAAAATTCGCTTCATTGTTCTTGAAAAAAAATTGCATTATTCTTCATTGGCATAACCTTGTTCCCGATTCTTAACTTTCGAGTCCAGAGTTCTCCCTTGCTCGAACCTTCTTCAAACCAAAACAAAACAAAGCGATCTCATCTCATCTTATCATTCTTATCTACGCTTGTTTTGAAGTTCTCTCCCGCCCGTGCGATCCGTTTCATTTTTGTATCGTTTTCGTTGTCGGCTTCTCAGTATTTCGTAGTAAAGTTACCTCTGCCTCTTATTTACCACTTCTTTGAATGATAATGACTAACGAAGAAAGAAAGTTTTCTCTCTCCGCTCAGAGGCGTAGGTACACCAATTCTATGAGGGTTAGCTACGAAGCTGCAAAGAAATGTGCTGTCTTGGTGTCTTCTAGTGACGATATAGAATCAGGAATTGGAACTGCTGTATCACAAAACGAGATCGACAGTTTTGTAGCTCGTATGTCGCGCTCCGACTTGCTGATTAATTCTTTTGAATCCATTCAAACCTCAATAGAAGAGTTGAATGCTAAGTTAGACGAGACAGATCGACTAAGTACACTCCAAGAAATGTCTGAATTCGAAGAAATGTTTTTCTACTGTCAAGCAATTTTGAACAAAATTGAAACAAATCGAACTCCAAGTAAGTCTGTAGATCCTAATTTTCGTTCAGCTGATCTATCCTTTCGCTCAGTTAAGGCTAAGGTAAAATTACCAGACATAAAATTACCGCCGTTCTATGGTGATCTGCAAACTTGGTCATCCTTCTATAGTTTGTTCAAGTCATTAATCCACGACAATTCGGAGCTGTCACCCTCTGAAAAATTTCATTATCTTTTGGGTTGTCTTACACCTGAGAATGGCAAACATTCTGATGCTTTAGAATTGACAAAATCATTACGTATTTCGGATGAAAATTATTTCATTGCTTGGGATACTTTGGTGGGCACTTACCAAAATGTACGACTCCTTGCTGGTCATCACATAGAAGCGTTACTTTCATTTCGCCCGTTCGCTGAGCCTACTCACTCTGCCCTCTCTAAATTTCTTCAAGTTTTTCGAACTAATGTTGCTGCAATTGGTGCATTGGACATTTCCAAAATTGAAGATGTTCTACTACTACACATTGCTTCCAGGAATCTTGATCCCGCCACGCGTACTGCCTTCGAAAATCATTATTCTGAAAAGGAGATTCCCAGTTTTGCTGATTTAATGGAGTTTGTTGAGCTTCAGTGTAAAATTCAATCTCTCAACGTACCATCTCAAAAATCAAATTTTAAGATTGGTGCATCAAAGACAATTTTGTCAAATCCAGGTAAGAAACCATCTTCTTTCCATGTTTCTACCGAACTTACTTCTTCATCTGAGCAATCTAAAACGTGCCCTGCGTGTTCTGACATTCAGGATCACAGATTGCATACTTGCAAGAAATATTTGAGTTTATCAGTTTCAAAACGCCAATTGATGGTCAAGCAACATAACCGCTGTCGTAATTGCCTAGGAAAACACGCCCTTAAAAGTTGCAACTCCAATTTCCGCTGCAGGGAGTGCAACGCTAAACATCACTCAACCTTACATTATGATCACAAGTCTGAAGAAAAGTCTGGTTCTAACCATTTACCTAATGATAGCGAAAATTCTGCATCATTGACTGCTGCCATTTCAGTACCCACAAT
The DNA here is from genome assembly GCA_009739505.2 of Apolygus lucorum. Taxonomy (NCBI): domain Eukaryota; kingdom Metazoa; phylum Arthropoda; class Insecta; order Hemiptera; family Miridae; genus Apolygus; species Apolygus lucorum. The sequence continues at coordinate 12,329,098 of CM019183.2, forward strand.
CTCTCAATCATGTGGTACCTACCAGGCCAACAGTAGGACTACAGGCCATACTATTCTTCTGAGTACTGCTATCGCTCGCATTACTGACCGTAATGGAGTTCCTCAACCTGTACGGATCCTCGTAGATCAAGGATCACAAATTAATATAATTACATCTGCTTGCGCCAAACGACTTGGTTTGAAGGTGCGGAAAAGCTCACACTGTGTCCGAGCAGTAGGAGGAGTTACTCGCAATAGCGATGGGTTTGTCAACTGCACTCTACAGCCTAGTGACACAAGCGATCCCGTTTTCAATACTGACGCTTTCATAATTTCTCACATTGCGGATACTCAACCACAATTTCAGTTAGACCCTTTACTGCGTCAAGTATTTTCGGGTTTGAAGCTAGCTGATCCAAGCTTTGACCAACCTGGTGAAGTAGAATTCTTACTAGGTGCTGAATTGTTTAGTCTCATCGTCAATAACACTCACAATTTCATCCCAGGAGAACCTGCCGCGCTTTCAACATGCTTTGGATGGTTGTTGGTGGGAAAGGCACCTGTAATTAGCTCTACAACTGCTTCCTTTACAACTACTATGCTGACCACATCTTGCTGCGAATCTCTCGATACATCTCTCAAACGCTTTTGGGAAGTAGAGGAAATTTCGACCCCTACTCCTAACAATCCTGAAGATGATGCTTGCGAAGCTCTCTTCAGGTCAACTCACGCTCGCTTACCTTCAGGTAGGTATATTGTCAAACTTCCCTTCAAGGACAAGCCTACCTCCTTGCCTAATTGTCGCAACTTAGCGCTCAAGCGATTTTCTGCCCTTGAAGCACGATTACTTAGACAACCTTTATTGAAGGAGCAGTACACATCTTTCATGAACGAGTATATTTCTCTTCAGCATATGTCTCCCTCTTCGATTGTTGCAGACTACGTTATTCCCCATCATGTTGTCCTCAAACAGGACAGTTCTACCACCAAACTTCGTACAGTTTTTGATGGATCCTTTCGCCCAGACGCAGACAAACCATCCTTAAATTGTATCATGATGTCTGGTCCAAAACTCCAGCATGACATTACTGATATTTTGTGTGATTTTCGTATTTTCCCCATAGTTCTCTGCGCTGATGTAAAAATGATGTACCGCCAGATTCTTGTTCATGAGGATGATAGACTTTTCCAACACATTTTCTATCGTGAATCCCGATTTTCAGAGGTTCAAGAGTATGAATTGGCAACAGTGACTTACGGCCTGAAGCCATCAGCATTCTTGGCTCAGCGTACGCTTCTTCAGCTGGTTGAGGACGAAGGGAGTAAGTATCCTCTTGCTTCTAACTCTATAAAGCATCACCTCTTTGTGGACGATTTTGTGACAGGCGCTTACGATGACGTCACTGCAATTGCTCTTAAAAATGAGCTAATTGAACTCCTCTCGCTAGGAGGCTTCGAACTTCGAAAATGGTCTAGTAATCACCCTCCAATACTTTCTGATATTCCAATTGAACATCAAAATCAACCATTGAATTTTCGTGCTCCTGATGATTTTTCCTTGAAGGTTCTGGGCATCATTTATAGTCCACAGACTGATTCCTTCTCATACTCAGTACAGCTGAATCCTATTCGTATCACAAAAAGGGGAATTTTATCAGAGATCTCGAAAATATTTGACCCTTTGGGGTGGTTAACTCCTGTCACATTTTATGCCAAGTGCTTAATGCAAACTATTTGGCAGCGTGGCTTAAAGTGGGATGACATTCTTCCAGGTGACTTGATAGAATCTTGGGAACTCTTCACCAAAGATCTTCCAGCACTTCAAGAACTTCGGATTGCACGCTATATCCCCTCTCAAGAATCTACTTCTACAAACATTGTCGGATTCTGCGATGGATCCTCTCGGGGATACGCTGCTGTCATCTACATCACCACCACCAAGGATGGTATCGTATCGTCTCATTTACTCAAGGCCAAATCTAAGGTGGCTCCCTTGAAACCCCTCAGCATCCCCAGATTGGAATTGTCTGGAGCTCTCTTACTTTCCAATCTGTTGCATTCTGTAAATTCTACTTTGATGCGCATAGAACATTATACAATTTACTTGTTTTGTGATTCCACAATAGTTTTGTCATGGATCAAAACGCCACCTCATCTTTTAAAGACCTTTGTCTCAAATAGGGTCGTGTCCATTTTAGAAAACACATCCCCTGATCAGTGGCATCACGTCAGCACTGAACAAAATTCTGCAGATCCAGCATCACGTGGCCTAATCGCTAGTGATCTTATAAAATCGGATATGTGGTGGAACGGTCCTGCTTTCATTCGTCGATCACTTCAACATCTGAACGCCGTTTCCATCTGTGAATCTGTTGAGTATCTAACCGAGATTAAGAAGAATACCTCCGTCTTGCTGACAACAATCGACCTTTCCTTTTTAGTTTCTAATATTGAAAGGATCTCTTCATTTTCGAAATTGTGTCGAGTGTTCGCATTTATTCACCGATACGTCAAAAACCGTTTCAGGCACAAAGAAGAATGGGAATTGGGACCTCTTTCTTCTTCTAATCTAAAGCAAGCTACAAATTCTGTTATATTTATCACCCAAAGGCATCATTACGCTAAGGATATTTTAGCAATTCAAAAGGGAAATTCGCCTGTTTCGCTTGAAATCCGACCATTGAACCCCTTCTTCGATTCGGAAGGCCTCATGAGAGTTGGTGGAAGGATTGATCGAGCATCTTTGCCCTTCAGTTTGAAACACCCGGTCATCATACCTCACAAATCTCACTTAGCTGCTTTGATTTGTGACCATTTCCACAAGTACACGCTACATGGAGGTCCTCGTCTCATGACTTCTTTGATCACACGAAGGTACTGGATTCCTTCCATTCGCCGCCTCATACGAATCCGAATATACAAATGTCTAAAATGCTATTTGCCAAAAGCCAAACCTATTGAGCCTCAGATGTCAGAACTCCCACATGAACGCCTTCGCAGCTTAAGACCATTCTCATCCGTGTCAATTGATTTTGCAGGCCCTTTCTTTGTGACACTCAGTAGAAGGCGCAACGCTACTAAGTTGAAGACATACTTGGCTGTTTTTGTGTGTCAAGAAGTGAAGGCAGTCCATCTGGAGCTGGTTCCCGAACTTAGCACGTCTGCATTTCTTCGAGCTCTGGACCGCTTCATTGGTCGACGTGGTATCTGCAGCAAGATCTACAGCGATAGGGGCACCAACTTTCAGGGAGCTGCTCGACATCTGGAGGAGGTCTACGCCTGGCTTCAAGAAAATCAGACCTCCATCTCCGATTATCTCTTGGGTAGAGAGATCAAATGGTATTTCCACCCACCTAAGGCTCCACATTTCAATGGCTTAGCCGAGGCTTGTGTCAAGCAAGCTAAACACCATCTGCTCAAATCTGCTGCTGGACATTCGCTGACTTATGAAGAGTTGGAAACTTTGATCATCCGCGTCGAAGCCATACTTAACAGTCGACCATTAGGAACCATAACCACTGACCATCGGGATGTTGACTACTTGACACCTGGTCATTTCATTATAGGAGCTCCACTCCTAGCAGCTCCTGAAGAAGATTTCACCTCACAACCAATAGATTACAATAAAAGACATCGTCTCATCTCAACTGCTTCTTCAAGGCATCTGGAGAAGATGGGCAGCTGAGTATATTCCCACTTTGATTCCCCGCAACAAATGGAGAGAGGAGCAGCGAAATATCACTGTTGACTCTGTTGTATTTCTCAAGGATGAGAATTCTTCACCGCTACAATGGCCCATTGGAAGGGTCACGGAAGTTTACCATGGCCAGGATGGAGCTGTCCGTGTAGCGCGTGTTCAGCTTGCTGATGGGTCATACGTGCGTCCAGTGCACAAAATGATCCCACTGCCAAGCCTATAATTTCTTCTTATTCATTCTCAACTTAGAAGTGAGTTTTCCTTTCATTGATTTTATCCTTTCTTCTTTTTTTTGGGAGAGGTAACCCAATCTATATAAATCTGAGAAGTCCGATTTCGTTTTCGTTGCGAAACATGGCTGTTTCACCGGGGGGAGTTTGTTGGGGCAACACTGTCCTGATTATGATGGCAGTGCCTAGTTCTCCCTCCCCTAATCTCTCTTCTCTCGTAGAATTTTTCTGCTTCACCTCGTTTTTTTTATACCCGCCATTGTTCACGGTGCCTTTAAGATTTCTTTTCAATTTCGATTCAAAATATCATTTCAATATCAAATCAAGTTTCTTGTAAAACATATCGCTCAATCCGCGAGTATCGTTGCCGACCTCGGATTTCATATGAACAACCACTTCTACCTTCCTACTCTCTAACGTTGCTGTTCGCCATCTGGACTCCTGCTGGTTGCTGATGAATTTTAACGCCGCACTGGGGCCCCAGGTACCAATCTACAAGAACTTACGAGGTAACAAATTTGCAGATTCCCTTTATTCGTCGATTACCCATTTCCATCCCCATTCGTTCACTCCTTCATTTACCTAACAAGAAAAGCCCTATGTAAATCGGTCATCCTCTAAACCCTACAAAACTTGTCAAAAGTAATAAAATTCAAAAGACCCGAGTATCTCCACGAGCAATTTGTTTTAATGTCCAGTGTTCACTCTAGAGACACGAGAAATAAGGATAACCTTATGCAGATCCCTATTCATAGGACAGCAATCCTGAATCGTTCCTTCATTATACAAGGTACAAAAATTTTTAATGAGCAGATGGATGTAAAAAAAAACAACGGAAACCTTTAGAAAAGAGATGAAAAAATTGTTATTAGATAAACATTAAATAATTATAGGAGAGTGGGGGGCACATTTGACATAGGGGCACATTTGACAATGGCTGTTTGTCACACAAGATTTGAGTTTTACCGCGATTTCGTGTTTTTGTATTGTGAAGAAGAAGAAGAAGAACCATTCCAGGTGAAAACCGTGCAGGTTACAAATCATCTAGTCGGCTCATGGCGGTTTGAGTGTTTGGACCCCCCAAAAGTAAGTTTTTTTTTCATTTTGTTTTTCGTTGATTACCGAGTGGATTCAGTTTTTTTTTCAAATGTAGCTCATCCAGTTTTTTCAGTCGTATATGTCTCCATGCAAGTGTTTTCCTTGGATTCTTCAAAACAATTCATCGTTCGAGGTTGGCTTGGGTTTACTGTAATGGCTACCCTCGGGGTAGTTTTGACAGTTTTGCTAGGGGAACATTTGACATATATTTTGTCATATATTTTTATATACCTATGAAGTTTGTCAATGCTATGTTGATGTAGGATTTTGAATACCTACTCGACCTGACGTTTTTCAATAAACATCTTTGTTTTGATCATTATTTTTTGTTACTTCAATTCCTACATCCATAAAACTTGGTGTTCCTTTGAGAAAGAAGAGTGGGTACTCATCTTATTGAAATTGTGTTGGTAGTGTTGATTGTTACAGGCTGCAGGGTCTATAGTTGTTCTGTCTGACTCAACATTATTGCCAGATAATGATTTGCCGGACGTTCCATGGTTTTTTGGTAAGATTAGTTTAGAATTATGGTACTTTCTGTGAACTGTCAAAAGTGCCCCTTTCTCATGTCAATTGTGCCCCACCGGTGGGGCACAATTGTCACTTCCTAAGCATTTTGAAAATTTACAAAAAAAAATACTTGGCAAGCAGATTGAAAAAGGAACGAGATGTATGTGGGTAGCAAAAATACCGTAGTTAACGATAGAAGAAAGAAATTCAAGACTTCTCGTTCTTTCAACCTTGTAGGATGGAAAATGCGAAAAAGTGTCAAATGTGCCCCCCACTCCCCTAAGCAGTAGTATATAGTAATAATGATAATAGTAATAATGATGTATTAAAAATCAAAATCTTATTTATTTTAGTACAGAAGTGCATATTTTCTTTTTAAATTACGATTGTAAGAGGATTTGTTTTGTATATTTGTAGCCAGGGAAGGTGGAAGATAGGGCCTTATGGCCCTAACCTTCCCTGGTGGTTAAATAAACCAATCAATCAATCAATCTTCTTGTAAGTTCAGGAAAGGTTTGAATTCCTTCCAACCTCACATTGGATATTGATACTATTTTGAGGCTATCGTGGCGATATATCGTTCCAATTGATACTATTCTGAGCCTATTTTGAGTGTTATTCAGTGGCAGTCAATATATACCTAGTTTTATTTTCTAGTTGCTTATTTGGTATTTTTTCACCAATTTACTTTGGAAAAACTTCCGATAATATCGTCAAGAAAGTATCGATACCTCCGATATTTTAGGCAAAAGTATCGATACCAATATATCGGTTCGAGTTTTGCATCAAAAGTATCGATACAAATATCGGTATCGATACCAAAAAAGTATCGATGCTCCGATATATCGGTGGTATCGTGCCGTCCCTCAAGAGTCACTAGCGCCCCAATATCCCTGAAATCGGAGGTGTGGCGCTTCAGAAAACCCAAGGCCAATCAATTTAGTGTCCAGGTATAGATATCCAGGTGTAGTACAATTTACTTGGTCAAGCGCGACCGACGACCCTACGGAGATTACAAGCGTTGTGAACTATGCCAATGTAGTTAGTTCGGAACTCTGATTAGTCTGAATCCTCTCAAGCCTCGTTTGCAGAAACAACCTTTTACACAGGTAAGCGTGGGAGACCTTTTCACCTCGGGAAAACTTTTCGAATAAGTTGACATGAATTTTCTGCCTATTTGGTTCCTTCACTGTCGTTCTTATAAATTCCTTATTGTCGGAATCTTCGAAAAGAAAACAAGTTTAATCTTCCGTCAAATGAATTTACTTCTACAAAATGTGAAGTCAAACTAATTAAAATAACTTAATTTCTCTACGTAATGCTAGAGAAGTAGAATAGAAAAACGTTCGACAACGTGAGTGGTACTTGGATTTCAGTCATATCAGTATCTAATAAAGTAATTTATTTAAATCGTGCGAATACTCTATCGGTTGTTGGTTAGGTTTTTAATTTTCCTTTGACCAGAACAGACTTCATAGGGGACATTTATATAACAACCTGAATGACGCTAAAAAAATGAACCGATTGGATCCTCTGGATTCCAACTTACTTATATACTCCTGCTCAAAATTAGAGCACCACCATCCATTTCTTCGTTTGCCCCCTTCTTTTTTCCTTTATCAAGTTTTTATCTATTTGCGAACACAGAAGGAAAATGGTAACCAAAAAAGCACAAATTCGAGAAAAAATATGTTTTTTATGAATTATAGAAAAATGTACTTCTTGTGGTAAAATTATAAAAATTGAAAATGAGAAAAAAAGGTTTGAATCATGCCAGTTTAGCTTTTCAATACTTGGTATTACCTCCTCTAGCTAGGATGTGGGCTTGGAGCTATCGACCGATGCCTCTAATCAAGTTTTGGATACCTTCCTGGGGATATTCTCCCATTCCTCTTTCGCTACTGTTTCCAGCTGCTGAAGATTGTCTGATGGTGGATCTCTGGCTCGAATTCTTCTTTTCAGCATGTCCCAAACATGCTCTATCGGATTCATGTTTAGGCTCCTTGGTGGCCAGTCCAGGATACAAAATTTATTAGGGAAGAAGGAAAGAGATAAACGTAAAAATGGATGGTGGTGCTCTAATTTCGAGCAGGAGTGTATAAAGTGACTAAATCCATTGAAGCAGTTTTCCTTTCAAGTTTCTATCAGAGTATGACGGCAGGAGAAAAAATTCTGCACTCAGTTTACCTACATAAAAAATTCCTAGAATTCTGCTTCCAAAACCACCAAAGTTGCGCTGCAACACTGTTTTCATTTCTAAGAGGGTAAACAATTTTAAAAATCCAAAATTCAAATTTCTATTTTTGACGTTTTATTTCTTTACTATGGCACATAAATAAAAAATCGTCACGCGGGGAGCGTCACGCGGAAATTTCTGATGATTTTCACGTACAACCAATCGTTCCTAGGGAAAACTAACTTCCTCATTTTCCACCCCACAAAAATCGTTCACCACTCACTGGAAAGCTCTCAATTTATTAAACATAAGACATAAAATATCTCTCGTGGTTGCGTACTTGTACGAAAGCTGTATCCACCGTTTGTGTTTCCAATGCCAATGTTAGTCAGAAACATTAATAATGATCAGTTTTATGTTACTTTGAATTTTAGGCCTTTTGTATGTCTGTGTTTTCAAATCCTTGTAACAATCAGTCATTCTACAGTTTTCATCCGAATTTGATGACATTTTCAGTGAGGTCTCCAGAACAGGTTGAGCTGTAGATAGTCCTCAAATCAATCTTATACCATTCTTGAAGGGAATATTGCGTACCATAGAATTGACAGTCATTGAAGTATTTATCTAATAATATAAAACGCCAACCGTACATATGCATGGAGGGGGTGCAGCTCGGCGCTCCCAAAAAGCGGGAGCGCCCCGCCCCCCTTCCCAGGCGCTCACTCCCCCCCCACCCATCGGGGAGAAAATACCTACGGGAAATACCTACTCCGTGCAACTTGACAAAGACATTCTATCCATCCCTTCCAAATGCAATTTTTAGAGGTTTCTGTTGATGCGCCATTCGCCTTATTCGCCTATTACAATTTGCTTCATTGGACGTGACAGTAAGAAAGCTTCAGAAGGAAGGCTTACGTTTAAAAAATCAGGTTAGTTCATTATTTTCTGTTCATTATGCTCATTCATATTGCTTCCGAGTCTACCAAGGTAGCGGAAGCTTTGTTTTCACTTTTCAAGGATGAAAAAAAAAAGTTCTCCAAAATCAAAATTTTCACTCGCGTTTTGCGTTTTAGACCTTTCTGAACAATTTTGGTTCCGTGTCTGTGTGTCTGTCTGTCTGTGTGTCTGTCCGTCTGTCATGATTTCCTTGTAACGCGCATAACTATACGAAGTTATTGTCCGATTTCGATGAAATTTTCAGGGATTGTGCGGGTTGGTGTGTAGACGGTCCCCTATGAAAATCATCATCCCCGGACTGATAGAAGCGACTGCGCATGCGCAAACGTGAATTCCTTGTAACGGCCTTAACTTATACATTTTCCATCCGATTTCAATGAAATTTTCAGGGATGTTACAGACTTGTATTTAGATGGTCCCCTATGAAAATCATCACCTTCGGACTGATAGTAGCCACTGCGCATGCGCAAACGTGAATTTCCTTGTAACAAGTTCGCTCTGCTGTGCGCTCTTGGCTGAGGTTCCCACCTGGTGTCCCAAGTGCCTATGTTCACGCACCGGTCAAATCCGGTGGGCTTGGCATTGTGTCTCTCTCGGCATGTATCCCTTCATTGCGCCGCCAGCGCCTGCTAGCCCTTCAAGGGTCGAGCTGGGAGGTCGCCCGTGCGGCTGCTGATCTTGATTTTGTCAGGCAGCAGTTAGCATGGTGCGACCGAGCAACACCATCTGCTCCAAAACCCAGTTCGTCTGCTGAGTTCGCTGCTGCGCTGCATGAGTCAGTAGATGGTAAAGAACTCCGACAGTGCTCCGAAAGCCCTGTCTCTTCCCAATGGGTAGATTGGGCTTCGGAGGGCATTGGGGCCCGCGACTACCGACACTTCCACGCCGTCCGCATTGCAACTCTGCCAACTGCGGTACGGTGTTCGAGGGGTAGTCGTGGGACAACTCTACCCCTTTGCCGCGCCTGTCGGAGTGGAAATGAACATCTGTATCATGTAGTGCAGCAATGTCCTCGGACTCATGGGGGCCGCATTTTACGTCATGATGCGGTCGCCAAGCAGATAGCAGGTGCTTTGTCATCTAGCGGCTGGGATGTTGAGAGGGAGAGATTGTATCACATGCCAAGTGACCAGGGTAAGAAGCCTGACATCGTTGCCTTCAAGCCCGACCAGTCTTGCATTATCCTGGATGTCCAAGTTGTCAATGGCAGGTTGGACATGGAGCAGACTTGGCGGGCTAAGATAAGAAAGTATGACAGAAATGATTTACGGCAAGCGGTGTCTGAGCTAAAAGGAGTGGCACCCAACAACATCAGGGTGATGGCTGCGACCTTGTCGTGGCGCGGGGTGTGGTGCGGGAAAAGTGCCACGGAGTTGCGTGAGTTGGGCATCTCAGTAGGCGTACTCCGTGGTATCACCACCCGTGTCCTGCTCGGCTCATATTTGAACTGGTGGTCGTTTTATAGAGGCACTTCCCTTCATCCCTCTCCCCCACCCCCACCTTCCTCATCTTCCCTCATCCCTAGGGCCGGCGTCGGGTGAGTCCTGGGCGTCCTCCCCATTATTTTTTTTTATTTATTTATTTATTTATTTTTATTTATGGCGTGCCCCCTCCGTCAAAAAAGACATTTTGTCTTTGAGGGGAGTTACTTTAAAAAAAAAAAAAAAAAAAAAAAAAACGGCCATAACTTCCACATTTTCCACCCGATTTCGATGACATTTCTCAGGGATTATGTGGATTACGTTGTAGATAGTCCCCTATGAAAATCATCATCCCCGGACTGAAGGTGTAAATTCCTAGACGCGACTCACGACTGCGACTGCGACTCGCGATTGGCCGCGTCCCACTCCTTCAATGCATTCTTATGGAACAACATTCCTAGGCGCGTTTCCCGACCGCACGGCTCAATGCGGCTGACGGCTGATGAGCGCGTCTGCGACTCGACTGGTAGGGTGAGCAGTCCAGCCGCACGCCGTCTGCGACTGAAGTATGCAAACCCGCTCGTCTCGCAAACCAAAAAAAAAAAAAAAAAAACGCTGCAAATCATTGCTCAAAGGTTTATTATTTTCTGCAGAGATCACCCTTCTGTATAGATCACTGGTTCTCCATCAATAGCACCTACCACCATCTGTATTCTCCCTTGACCTTCCCTCTCAAATTTCAGCTTCCTGCGTTCAATAGGATTGAAAATGGCTTCGGAGCTCACTCAGCTGATCAGTGATCTGAAGAGTGAAGAAGATCTCCTCGAATGCTGGAGACGCCTGGAAGAGCACTTCCATTCAATAGGATTGAAAATGGCTTCGGAGCTCACTCAGCTGATCAGTGATCTGCAGAGTGAAGAAGCCTTTGAGCAATGATTTGCAGCGTTTTTTACCCACCAACATTTTTTAACCTACCAACTTTTGTTTACCTACCAGCAAGGTACTACCTACCACACCATACTGGCTTCACACCTTCACCATCAAGTTTATTAGAAAGAACTAAACGCTTCACACTCGATTGGAAAAATATGGAAAATTTGATTACTGGATACTTACATATGGAAATTTGATTACTGGTTACGCAGAAGGCAAAACTGTATACAAATCGAAGAAATGAACAGCGATCGCATTTTAGTCCGATAAAATTTGAATGGAGATTAGACCTCTTTTGCGATTCACACTCATGATTCTGTTTTATCGAAGGAAAACCTTCAAGTACTCGTAGGGACCGAACGGTTTGTCCTACAGAGCTCCGGGTGGTCTCAAAAATTTTTAAAAATTCTATAGGTACTATTTAGAATTGGTGAAAAAACGATACCTTTATTTCGAGAGTTTTCGAGCTAGGGCACTCTTGAAAATTTCAACCCTTACTTTTCACCCCTTAGAAGTGACCTACATCAACCAAAAGCTTCGCGGCACAACTAGACCCCAAATGGAGCCCATATACCAAATTTGAACCAAATCGGTCCAGTGTTGCTAAGAAAAGTGCCGCGGACTTGGGACGGCGGACGGTCATTGCAAATTTGGATTCTACGCACCTTGAAACGTAAAGTAACAAAGTTTGAGGGGGGGTTACAAAAATTCTTTGCGATACGATCACATAGGCTTATTATTAGAAATAATAAATCAAAAAAAGGAAGCGGTTGGGGTCGTCCTTCAAATGGCCGTGTAAGTTATAAAAGCCTTCATCTCTCCTCGTTCGAAACATGTCAGCGTGGGATTCCCGGGCAATCGTCAAGAATAATTCATCTTCCTCCTCTTCTTCCAACAGGAGAGCGAGCACTACCTTCTTCATGGAGAACTTGAGCCAGACTTACACAGTGGCCAGCCGTACCTAGGAATGTTACAGGTTTGCGGCGTGCGACTGCGTCTGTCGACCAAAAATCGTGAGCCGCAGTCGCAGTCGTGAGTCGCGTCTAGGAATTTACACCTTCATAGAAGCGACTGCGCATGCGCAAACGTGAATTACTTGTAGCCGCCGTAACTTCAACTGTCCCCCAGGGGTCGCGGGTTCGAATCCCAGCCGAGGCTAAGTATTTTTTTGATCCAATCACATACAATGTATGTGCTAGTATGTAGATGTCATCTACTCGCTTACATTTTTCATCCGAATTTGATGAAATTTTCTAGGATTGTTCAGATTAGCGTGTAGATGGTCCCCTATGAGGGTAGTGGAAGGTACTTAGAGATTGGTGTTTTGAGATTAACAACTATGCATCTGATCATCTATATTATCGGGTTATGGATACGAGGAAGCTATGTGCCACACCCACTTCGCAGACTTTTTTTTTATGTTACGGTTGACGACGCCACTATTATTAAAAGAACTAAATTGATCATTTGGGATGAGTCCACTATGGCGTCAAACAATGCGTTGGCATGCGACAATAAACTTTTACAAGATATCATGGTCAATGACAAACCTTTCGGTGGTAAAACCATTCTTTTGGGTGGAGACTTCCGACAAACTTTGCCTGTTGTTCCTCATGGATGCAGGTCTGCCATTGTTGAATCAAGCATCAAATTCAACCAACTTTGGCCCACATTCAAAATTCTTCCACTAAGTACTAATGTCCGTTCCATTGACCCGGATTTCACATCCTGGTTAATGGACCTAGGCAATGGAAAATTAACCAATCAACGTGGCTTTGATGACGATATTTTTGAAATTCCATCCGATATGGTGTGCACAGGGTCGATTGTTAACGAAATCTTTGGTGAACAGCTTCTAGCAAGTGAAATTGACCAGTTTGCAAACAGGGCTATTCTCTGCCCAAAAAATGCCGATGTCGACAATATCAACAGTGATGTTCTGCATTTACTGGAAGGACCATGCAAAACTTACTTGATTTCTGACTCCACTGCAGACAATCAGAACAACTATCCCATCGAATTTTTACATGAATTGGCCCCTTTAGGAATGCCACTTCATCAATTATGTTTGAAAGTCGGTGCCATAATTAATTTACTTCGCAATTTGAATACAAAGCGGGGGCTTTGTAATGGGACAAGATTGGCCGTGAAGGACATGAAAGCCAATTTAATCATTGCTCAAGTTTTGTCCGGAACGGCAAAAGGTCGCATAGTTTTCATTCCACGAGTAGACCTTGCCCCTACAACCACGGATTTGCCTTTTGTACTGCAAAGAAGACAATTCCCAGTCAAATTGGCCTTCGCAATGACCATGAACAAAGCTCAAGGACAGGCGTTGGACTCATGGGCTTCTATATGTAGCATTCTCCCGTGCACGGAGATCAACAGATGTGAAGGTATTTGTTGTAAATGGCCCCAAACAGGGGAAATTACTTAGCAATCAAACAACTTGCTTCACCAAAAATGTTGTGTACAACGAAATTTTTGATATTTAATTCCTGTTGACCTCATGAATGATAAAAATAAAAAATAAAAATTAATAATAAAATAGGACCATGAATCTCTCAATTATTTCATTAGGTACTTACAAATATATCAAAAGTTATTTCTCACATATCTACGGTTTTTGTTTTTTGCCTGAATTTGGCAGGCTTTTCAGCAAGTTATGAATAAAAAGCCAACCAGAGAGCCCGACCAAGTATTGGCATCCATAGCTACCCTAGGAGGAACAGAGAGGAAGACCCTAACCACACTGAGGAAAGGACCAATCTTCAGGCCCTCGTTATAGAACGCCGAAAATAGGCACGATTTTGGAATTCTACTTAATGATTACAAGTAGAACTATCTCTATTTCAAACGTAAGTACAAACTAAGAATTTGCTAAAATTAGATTGAAATGAGACGCCATTAAGTGTCTGTCCCGATGAACCACTGAAACTGGACTGCTCCCCTCAAAAATGCTCCAAATTATTACACAAAGGTTTATTATTTCTATATAGACCACTCTTCTGCAAACTGTCACTTTTTTCACCAACTATAAACCACCTACCTACTTCACGATCAAGTTTATTTGGAAGAAAAAACGCTTCTCACTCAATTCAAAGAAATAAAGAGTTGTGGGGCCGTCATTAGGAAATTTGATTATTGGTTGCTAAGGACGCAAAACTGAGTACAACTCGAAGAAACGATCAACGATCGCATTTTGGTCAGCTGAATAATATAAACGGAGATTAGGCCTATTTTGCGATTCACACTCGTGTTTCTGATTTATCATAAGTCCAAACTTTAAATTCTCATAGAGACCAAACGGTTGGTCCTACAGAACTCTGGGTGGTCTCATTCGATTCTACAAATTTAATACTATTTTAAATAGATGAAAAAACAATACCTTTGTAATCAAATATTTTTGAGGTAGGGTGTTTTGAAAATGACAACCCTTATTTTTCAACCCTTAGAAGTGACTGACATCAACCATAACTTCCACATTTTCCATCCGATTTTGATGAAATTTTCAGGGATGTTACAGATCAGTATTTAGATGGTCCCCTATGACTGATAGTAGCCAGTGCGCATGCGCAAACGTAAAATTCTTGTAACAGCCATAACACTTACATTTTTCATCCGAATTTGATGACATTTTTTAGGATTGTCCAGATTAGCGTGTAGATGGTCCCCTATGAGGGTAGTGAAAGGTACTTAAAGATTGGTGTTTTGAGATTAACTACTATGCACCGGATCATCTATATAATCGGGTTATGGATACGAGGAAGCTATGTGCCACAACCACTTGGCAGACTTTTTTTGGGTCGATTCCAAAGGTTCATTATTGCAAATAATTAACCAAAAGGAGACGCCTCGTGACAATCCCTACAAAAATTGAGGAGATGAATTACATGAATAAATTAACGCAATACATCAAAGCGATCCAGAGAAGGAGTGGGTAGAGTCAATTCATCTTGGTTAAAATTCTCACAAAGTCTTAGAGTCAGAACAGGGAGAATCTAGAGCCCAATCTACACAATCCCTGCAATTTGAAAGAACTGTTTTTCAAGTTGAAACCATCCTTTTCGCTTCTGCTGTAAACTCGGAAGCAATTGTGACGTAGAGACTCACCCGCACAACTAAAATAGTGTTGGACTGCAACTGTCAGTTTATTTTTTCGAAACCTTCATTTTGACGGTCGAACGTTTTAATGAAGATGCTTCCTACGTCGACAAAGCCCTTGTACAAAAGAGGCAACGAGCTTTTCACATTCAAGGCTCTGCAATCATCTCAAAGTGCCAAGTTCCTCTAAAAAGTGCAAAATAGAAGCATAAAGCCTCTTTGCCATTAAACACGATTCTTGAATGATCCTTTAGCGCTCAGAGCTTACTGTAGAAATGTAACTTGTCCTATTGAGTTTGTTTGATACTGAATAAGCAGGTTGACACGTTGATAAAAAATTTGTTTTATCAAAAATATAGCTAGTCTGATCGATAGCACTGTCAAAAATGGCTTGTTTTCGTATCTTTGATACTTGGATACAGAAATAAATAACATATTTCAATTAATTACCAAAATAACCTAACCACGATTAACCCTAATTGGACCATGGTGTCACTAGTGTCACCGAAAACATCTCAGGGACTCCACTGGTATCCCAGTGTCATCAGGGTAACCGAAATTAAATTGCAATTTTCTATTTAATGGACAGCAGAATTTTTTGTGGGCTATAGGAAGTCTCAAAATGAAATTATGACAAAAATTGAATTATTTAAATTGAATTAAATTGAATTTGAATTAAATTGAATTATTTAAATTATTTAAATTGAAATTTAAATCTAGTTGATCTGGTGGTAGTTGTGGAATTCCAAAGATTTTTTCGGTGACACTAGTGACACCATGGTCCAATTAGGGTTAAAGTAATTCATTGCTGTGCTGAATTAAATCATCTCTTACTATATAAATACAATTATTGTCGACTGTCATAATCACGCTTGAACCACTGTACCAATTCAATGCGGTTTTCCGAAAGGCAATAGTTTTTGGGTAGGTTATAACTTATAAGCTACAGTAAATGTTCTAAAATGTCCTCCTTCAACGTTGCTGCGTTGATTAGGTAAGCAATATAGGGAAGGTTCGTGTTATTTCACTACTTTTCACAGCCAATTCAAAGACGGCATTATTCGTCGAATTTTAGCGTGATGATTTCAGTGGTATCAAGTAGAAGTCTGCGAGTTTAGCCGTTCATTGAAAAAAAAGTTGTATTAACTTCATATCAATAATAATTTCAAATAACTTTGGTTTCCCGTTGTCAAGTTTATCAGGAATACATACGCGTCCCACGGATGGAAATCATTGATTCGGTAGCCAATAACTTCGTTGAAATGTTGTTAAAACGCTGCAAATCATTGCTCAAAGGTTTATTATTTTCTGTATAGATCACCCTTCTGTATAGATCACTGGTTCTCCATCAATAGCACCTACCACCATCTGTATTCTCCCTTGACCCTCCCTCTCAAATTTCAGCTTCCTGCGTTCAATAGGATTGAAAATGGCTTCGGAGCTCACTCAACTGATCTGTGATGTGAAGATCTCCTCGAATGCTGGAGACGCCTGGAAGAGCACTTCCATTCAATAGGATTGAAAATGGCTTTGGAGCTCACTCAGCTGATCAGTGATCTGAAGAGTGAAGATGGATGATATTCTCGAATGCTGGAGACGCCTGGAAGAGCACTGATCAGCTGAGTGAGCTCCAAAGCCATTTTCAATCCTATTGAACGCAGGAAAAATTTGAGAGGGAGGGTCAAGGGAGAATACAGATGGTGGTAGGTGCTATCGATGGAGAACCAGTGATCTACACAGAAGGGTGATCTATACAGAAAATAATAAACCTTTAGGCAATGATTTGCAGCGTTTTTTACCTACCAACATTTTTTTTACCTACCACTTACCACACCATACTAGCTTCACACCTTCACAATTAAGTTTATTGGAAAGAACTAAACGCTTCACACTCGATTCGAAAAATAGAAAGCTTCATATGGAAATTTGATTACTGGTTACGCAGAAGGCAAAACTGTATACAAATCGAAGAAATGAACAGCGATCGCATTTTAGTCCGATAAAATTTGAATGGAGATTAGACCTCTTTTGCGATTCACACTCATGATTCTGTTTTATCGAAGGAAAACCTTAAAGTACTCGTAGGGACCGAACGGTTTGTCCTACAGAGCCCCGGGTGGTCTCAAAAATGTTTAAAAATTCAATACTATTTAAAATTGGTGAAAAAACGATACCTTTATTTCGAGAGTTTTCGAGCTAGGGCACTCTTGAAAATTTCAACCCTTAATTTTCACCCCTTAGAAGTGACCTACATCAACCAAAAGCTTCGCGGCACAACTAGACCCCAAATGGAGCCCATATACCAAATTTGAACCAAATCGGTCCAGTGTTGCTAAGAAAAGTGCCGCGTACGGCGGACGGACGGAAATTTTTTTATTCGATTTTCGTATTCTACGTACCTTGAAACGTAAAACATCAAATTTTGAGGGGGGGTTAAATTTTTTTTTCTTGCTCGATTCCATAGGCTTATTATTGAAAATAATTAACCAAAATTATGATTCAACTGCTCAACTTAGGTTCAACTCCATCATGAAGATATTTTCTGTTTTGAAATGTGATAACGAGTGATGCGCAGTTGTCGACGTGCACATTCCCATGCAGTGGTTCATTATTTTTCCAGCTATACCTTCTTGATGAACTACAACCAAAATCAAATACTCAAACATCTACAATCAAAATACTGAGCTGATTCCTTATGCGTCTAATTGATATGTTGGGAATATAAAAAAGGAAGGACAAGAATTCGTATATTGAAAAATAATCGTTTATTACTACACAATGGTTCATTATTTTACCATTTATACCTTTTTGATGGGGCATAGTACAGATAGTATGCCAACTTGATTACCAATGTCTTATTTTTAACAATTTCGTTCTCCTCTAGTAAACACCAACCAGAATGCCAACTTTCTTCTCTGTGGATAATTCTCATGTTGAAAATATAAAGTAAGAATGGTTTGTAATGAAAAATAATGAAACATTTCTGCGAAAAGAACCAGAACTCGTATTTACTGATGGGTCAACCCCTACGTATCAATCATAATCACAATTCCATGCTGCGAATACCTTCATGATGGTGTTGATAATGCGGTTGAAAAGTTTGGTAGGTACCTACTTCAGTTTTTTTTTTTAAACTTTTAGTTTTAACATGACATTTTAATAGTTTGATGATTCAAACCGACGATTTGGTAAAACGATTAATTTTAATCGTGGTTAGGAGTTTGGTGCAACTGGCACATACCTACGTGAGATATTTGTACGCTTTTGTTTGAGAAACACGACAGAGAAGCTACGCTTAGAACATAGTCACACGAATTACTTCGCTCTCAGTAAACGGAGGATTCTGCAGAATCTGCAAACATTCAAACAATGTAGCTTAAACCCCTGTGATCTTCTAATGAGGTAATCATAAGATGCCTAAAATTACTTCAAGAAAAACCTTAATCTCTTAGGGGTTTCTTTGCTGCTAACAATAGTATTATCGGAATAGTACTACACCTAACTTATCATCACCGACTTGAACCAAAAAATGGAGGTGGATTCAACGGTTCAGGTTCTCAGTTTTTTAAACTTCTCTCTGATCGACCTGTTCCAAATTCCAAATCCGTTTTCTTAATTCAACCCAAGAAAAAACCTGCCGACCCGAGATTTTTGTCGACAAGTTATATTATAGTTCTCAAAAAGGAGTAACGATCGTACTCGGATCAATTTTCAAAACGTTAGTTGCCTATATTACTTCCGAGTCTACCAAGGTAGCGGAAGCTTTGTTTTCACTTTTCAAGGACGAAAAAATAAAGTTCTCCAAAATCAAAATTTTCACTCGCATTTTACGTTTTAGACCTTTTTGAACAATTTTTGTTCAGTGTCTGTCTGTCTGTCTGTATGTCTGTCATGAATTCCTTGTAACGCGCATAACTATACGAAGTTATTGTCCGATTTCAATGAAATTTTCAGGGATTGTGCGGGTTGGTGTGTAAACGGTCCCCTATGAAAATCATCATCCTCGAACTGATAGAAGCGACTGCGCATGCGCAAACGTGAATTTCCTTGTAACGACCATAACTTCCACTTTTTCTACCCGATTTCGATGAAATTTTCAGGGATTTTGCGGATTAGGTTGTATATGGTCCCCAATGAAGATCACCACCTTCGGACTGATAGTAGTCACTGCACATGCGCAAACGTAAATTTCTTGGTAACGTCCATAATTTCTACATTTTCTATCCGATTTCAATGAAATTTTCAGGGATGTTACAGATTAGTATTTAGATGGTCCCCTATTAAAATCACCACCTTCGGACTGATAGTAGCCACTGCGCATGGGCAAACGTGAATTCCTTCTAACGGCCATAACTTCTACATTTTCCATCCGATTTCAATGAAATTTTCAGGGATGTTACAGATTAACTTGTTTTGATGTTTTGAGATTAACTACTATGCATCGGATCATCTATACAATCGGGTTATGGATACGAGGAAGCTATGTGCCACACCCACTTGACAGACGTTTTTTCCACTTTCACGGTTAAAAAAAAAAGTTCTCCAAAATCAAAATTTGCACTCGCGTTTTACGTTTCAGACCTTCCTGAACAATTTTGGTTCCGTGTTTGTCTGTCTGTATGTGTGTCTGAGTGTTTGTCATGAAATCCTTGTCACGGCCATAACTTCTACAATTCCCATCCGATTTCGATGAAATTTTCAGGGATTGTGCGGGTTGGCGTGTAATTAGGAGAGTCTAGCCCCCAGAAAGTGTGGTCGGGTTTCAGCGCTACCTACCGCCACTTCAACGAACTACCATTTCTGATATCTTATCAGGTGATCACTCTCGCGACCGCATTATCGTCGCTCCTCTAACTTGCAGTTATCCCAAGATTACAATGCTACCTACTGCCACTTTTTTATATAATAACATTTAATGTTATTATACATTTTCTCGAGTCGAAAGTTGTCCATGTACATCGCTACATTGTAATCTTGGGATAACTGCAAGTTAGAGGAGCGACGATAATGCGGTCGCGAGAGTGATCACCTGATAAGATATCAGAAATGGTAGTTCGTTGAAGTGGCGGTAGGTAGCGCTGAAACCCGACAACACTTTCTGGGGGCTAGACTCTCCTCGTGTAATTGGTTGCCTATGAAAATCATCTTCCCCGGACGTTAATTTTCGGGGATTATTCGGGTTGGCATTTAAATGGTCCCCTATGACTGATAGTAGCCACTGCGCTTGCGCAAACGTGTATTTCTTCTACATTACATATAGCCATAACCTCTACATTTCTCATCTGATTTCGATGAAATTTTCAGGGGTTATGCTAGTTGGGATGGAGATGGTCCCTATGAAAATCATATCACCCAAATTGAAAGTATTTTGTACGCATGTGCAAACATAAAATCCCTGTAACAGCCATAAATTCTACATTTTCCATCAATATTCAGAGATTGTGCGGATTGACGTGTAGATTGATTGTGGTGATAGTGGTAGGTAATTAGAGATTGATGTTTTGAGATTAACTACTATGCATCGGATTATCTGTACAATCGGGTTATGGATACGAGGAAGCTACGAGCCACACCTACTTGGCAGACGTTTTTTAAATTTGTTACCAAGATCAGAAGTTTTGTAATCTAGTCGTCCTACACTTAGTGCAACCGAGTATGAGTTTTTCTTGACCAAATCAACTGACGGGATTCCCTAATAAGACCCTTAGTGCGATAGTGAGAGTAACAAACGTTAGTTAATAGACCTGCGGTGCTCGACTGTCAGGAGCACTCCTCTGGGTTTCTCAACAGAGGAGAAGCTCCCTGAATAACGAGATTAACATCCATGGGGACTCAATGATGAGGAACTCGTATCAGCTAAAACGAATTACTATGGACACAGACTAACAATAAGTGACGTAGCGTGTAGCGCAGTACGACCCATAGGGGAAATTATAAATATGGAGTAACGAGCTGCAATAATTCCATTATTGAAAGGGTTAATGGTAGTTAATTCCAAGGTGCGAGAGCTCTTCTACGAAATATCACATTCGTAAATGCTTTTATCATGAAAAGGGTTGGCACATTGTAGCCATAACATGATTGTATCGATGATGATCCCGAAACGTTAAAAGTGACATCCCACATCACAATTTGGAGCAAAATCGTTCAATTAGGAATATTAACTTACGTATGAGCAAATAAGCATTTACAATGGATATAATCTGACCTCATTGAAACATGGGTCATTTTCCCAGAAAGGGCCAATCGTTGTCCAGAGAAGATTCCGAATGCCCATTTATGATTTAGGCGTCTAAAAAAATTCTCCATAAACTATCAACTTTGTTCTACTTCGTGCAATCGATAAAATATGCACTTATTCACGCTAAAATATAGAAATTAAAGTTTAAACTGCTAAATGTCCAGTAATCTGCCATGTCCGGACCCCTAGGTAGTCAACTTTGCTTGAACACTGTGAATCACCGATCAAAGCAGCGGCCTGAATTTGTAGGGATTCTTTATTGCATATAATATATGCAATAAAGAATCCCTAAATATTATTTAGATAAGAAAAAAACGCAGCAAATTATTACACAACGGTTTATTATTTTTATATAGATCACTCGTCTACAAAATCACCAACCATCCAATATGAAAAAAAAAGAAAAAAAAAAAATCAAAAAATTTTTTTTTAAATAAAAAAAAAAATTAAAATCACCAACCATTGATTGCATTTTGGTCAGCTAAAATTTGAACGGAGATTAGGCCTCTTTTGCGATTCACACTCGTTTTGATTTATATATATATATATATATTTCAATATAAACCCTTAAATTTTCGTGGGGAGCGAACGGTTTGACCTATCGAGCTCCGCGTGGTCTCAAAAAATTCTAAAAATTCTATAGAATCTTAAATTGAAGGAAAAACAATACCTTTATATCGGAATTTTTTGAGTTAGGGCGTTTTCAAAATTTCAAAATTGATTTTGTAACCCTTAGAAGTGATCTACATCAACCAAAAGCTTCGGGGCACAACTAGACCCCAAATGGAGCCTACATACCTACCAAATTTCATCAAAATCGGTCAGTGCTAAGTGGCAAAAGTGCCGCGTACGGCGTACGGCGTACGGCGCACGGCGTACGGCGGACGGACGGCCAAATTTTTATTCGATTTTTGGATTCTACGTACCTTGAAACGTAAACCATCAAATTTTGAGGGGGTGTTAAAATTTTTTTTCTTGGTCGATTCCAAAGGTTTATTATTGAAAATAATAAACCAAAATGGGTTTTCAGATTTTTTCAGAAGCAAACAAAGCGAGCAGGAGGATAAAATGTGCTTGTCCGTAGGTTTCTGTCTTTAATCTGCCTTTTTTGTGTCTTCGTATTTTGGCGGCTTTTTTTCGTTTCCCACGGTTTTACTTCCACTGTAAGAGGTGAGGTTAGTCGTTAGGTTATCAAAGAAAGCGGCGGGAATCGTATTTCTTCTATGTGGAGGCGTGCGCAGGTGGTTTCAGTTGCAAAAACGTGGTGTCACAGTCACCTTCTTGTCACAGTCTTTCATCTGCCCTCTGTGAAACAGTAAGAAATCAAAATAATTTTTTCTTTTTGGTCTCTAGTTCTTGTTTCTACCGAGCTGGTTCCAGCGATATTATCGCAAGACAAGAACTAGAGACCAAAAAGAAAAAATGATTTCGATTTCTTACCATATTATGGTTACAGTTCAGCAGAACGGCACCAGAATGCGGGAAAAGCTGAAAAACCTAAGTGCCAACCAGGAACTTGTGTCTTTCATCTGCCTTTTTAATGAGACAAAAAAAGACTTTTTTCAAGTTGTTAACAATTCAATTTGAATATTCCGTTGTGATTTAAAAACTTCACATTTTTCGACCTCAAAACTATATTCAGCAACCGTAAAAATCCCCTAGTACCAAGTTTTGGCTCGAAAAACCGATAAATCGAGATTACTTGGATACTTTCGGAGGTTTCTAGGTTGCTATCAGAAAAACCGTGTTCCACGTTGGTTTAACCCTTTTCTACACCTGCGTCCCGCCCTGGTTCAATTTTGGTTTATTATTTTCAATAATGAACCTTTGGAATCGACCAAGAAAAAAAATTTAACACCCCCTCAAAATTTGATGGTTTACGTTTCAAGGTACGTAGAATCCAAAAATCGAGTAAAAATTTGGCCGTCCGTCCGCCGTACGCCGTACGCGGCACTTTTGCCACTTAGCATTGACCGATTTTGATAAAATTTGGTATGTAGGATCCATTTGGGGTCTAGTTGTGCCCCGAAGCTTTTGGTTGATGTAGGTCACTTCTAAGGGTTCCAAAATCAATTTTGAAATTTTGAAAACGCCCTAACTCAAAAAATTTTGATATAAAGGTATTGTTTTTCCTTCAATTTAAGATTCTATAGAATTTTTAGAATTTTTTGAGACCACGTGGAGCTCTGTAGGACAAACCGTTCGCTCCCTACGAAAATGTAAGGGTTTATATTGAAATATATATATATAAATCAAAACACGAGTGTGACTCGCAAAAGAGGCCTAATCTCAGTTCAAATTAAAGCTGACCGAAATGCGATCGATATTTTTCTTCATGTTGGATGGTTGGTGGCTCTGCAGACGAGTGATCTATATAAAAAAACGTCTGCCATGTGGGTGTGGCACATAGCTTCCTCGTATCCATAACCCGATTATATAGATGATCCGATGCATAGTTGTTAATCTCAAAACACCAATCTCTAAGTACCTTTCACTACCCTCATAGGGGACCATCTACACGCTAATCTGGACAATCCTAGAAAATTTCATCAAATTCGGATGAAAAATTAAGTGAGTAGATGTATGTGATTGGATGAAAAAAATACTTAGCCTCGGCTGGGATTCGAACCCGCGACCCCTGGGGGACAGTTGAAGTTACGGCCGTTACAAGGAATTCACGTTTGCGCATGCGCAGTCGCTTCTATCAGTCCGGGGATGATGATTTTCATAGGGGACTATCTACAACCTAATCCACATAATCCCTGAAAATTTCATCGAAATCGGGTGGAAAATGTGGAAGTTATGGCCGTTACGAGGAATTCGCGTTTGCGCATGCGCAGTGGCTACTATCAGTCCTAAGGTGATGATTGTCATAGGGGACCATCTAAATGCTAGTCTGTAACATCCCTGAGAATGTCATTGAAATCGGATGGAAAATGTAGAAGTTATGGCCGTTACAAGGAATTCACGTTTGCGCATGCGCAGTCGCTTCTATCAGTCCGGGGATGATGATTTTCATAGGGGACCGTCTACACACCAACCCGCACAATCCCTAAAAATTTCATAGAAATCGGAAAATAACTTCGTATAGTTATGCGCGTTACAAGGAATTCATGACAGACAGACAGACACACAGACACGGAACCAAAATTGTCCAGAAAGGTCTAAAACGCAAAACGCGATTGGAAATTTTGATTTTGGAGAACTTTTTTTTTCGTCCTTGAAAAGTGAAAACAAAGCTTCCGCTATCTTGGTAGACTCGGAAGCAATAATAAACCGTTGTGTAATAATTTGCAGCGTTTTGGAATAACTCCCAGTTTTCGCTCCTCATGGAGATGGGGTTCCGAGTATTTTCCTTTACGCGGAAACCACGTCAATAGGTTTCTTTCGATAGGTTTTCTTCTTTAATTTTTAATTAATTAATTAAGCGTCCCACTGTGTGTTCTTTCGTCAAAATTCTATCAGTATGGTGTGAGGTTAATCCCTGATTTTTGGCAGAAATTGACTCGAACTTTAAGTTTTCTGAAATCTTGGGATACCGATTGTCCCTTTCTAAGAAAATGACCCATATAGACCTCGTAATTCCGCAGATATTCGTAGGAATCATCAACGGACTTCGTTCCGCTCTCCAAGGTCACTCGATGTCGAGCTTTTGGATGTTGATAAAAATAGGATGGAAGGATTTAACATTTTGCGCTCGGGGGCGATGAAATTCACATGGGAAGGTGAAACGTGAGTCCTCAACTATTAAATGATGAATGTTGGTTTTTTACGTACAATGATTCGCGTTACGGCGGCCCTTTTCCAGAGGCGTCTTTCTATTCAATTATTTACTGTACCTTGGTTGAGTTATGGAAGTTTAATTGAGTAGGTAGGTTGAGGGAAACAAATGTGGATTTAGATTTCCTCGCTATGAAATTCATTAGCAGTGTCGCATTGCTTTTGGTATATTGTTTTCAATAATGAACCTTGGGTATCGACAAAATTGTAAC
Source organism: Apolygus lucorum (assembly GCA_009739505.2). Lineage (NCBI taxonomy): Eukaryota > Metazoa > Arthropoda > Insecta > Hemiptera > Miridae > Apolygus > Apolygus lucorum. Next base: position 12,354,436 of record CM019183.2, read on the forward strand.
CCCCCCAAAGTACTCAGAATCCGAAAATCTAATAAAACGCTGCCAATCATTTCACAGAAGTTTATTATTTTCACAAAAGTGAAAATATCATTCATCATTTATCAATATTCATTCATATATTCATTTATCAATATTATATTATATCACAGAAGTTTATTATTTTCACAAAAGTGAAAATATCATTCTTCATTTATCAATATTCATTCATATATTCATTCAATATTCATTTATCAATATTATATTATATCACAGAAGTTTATTATTTTTCTGTATAGATTACTCGTCTGCAAAGAACATATTTGCCTCTACATAATATGTATGTCGCAGGCACATTGCGAAACACAGTTCTTTCGTGAAATGCCTAGGCGCTTCACGAAAATTCGTTTGAAAATTCTTAATTTGATAAATGCCGAGGTGTTTCGTGAAATGTCTCGGCGTTACGTGAAACGCCTAGGCACTTCACGAAGTTACTTCCGCGGGTCCGGTAGATGGTGAAACGTCAACACGGACACTTCGTTCTCTTCCATTGGACCCCGTTATCAGTCCAGATGACCCGTCTTGATCAGTCTCACCTCCTTATGGGAAACTGGGCCGTTGGTCGCTGTTTTGTCAGTTTGTGTCTGTTTATGAACCGAGCACGATGAGCTCCTCCTCCCACCGTGAACTTTTCTATCGCGAACTGGACGATTATTACCGTGAGAAGCCAAATAAGAAACCATCAGCACTGTTCAATATGCAATAAAGAAACTGATGACGAACAATTGTTATGTGAGTGGTGCAGCCGAGAAGAAACAATCTCTTCAATCCAGGACCAGTGTCACGAAAAGCAGAAACAAGCCGCTGAAAAGATGCAAGCATCCTCATCCAAACTACACGATGAAATAAACGTTGGTAACAATGTGGTGGTAACCGTGCCAAAATTTGACAGAGGGCCGTTGGACTGCCGCAACGTTCGGGGAATCATCCTCGAGGAAAGAAATGGGTTCTTCCGAGTGGGAACTGCGGCTGGCATACTGAAGAATTTATGTTCCAGAGACCAGCTTGCAAAAACATTTAAGAATACAGAAGAAAGTGAAGTTCCGCGAGATAAACTAGTTACCCTGCGGGAAACAGTGACCTTCTTTTCGTTATTTGAGGGTCAAGGCATGTCGAAGTGCCATTGCAAATCAATTAAAAGATGCCAGTCAGCAAAGTGTGCGTGCTACAAAAAAAAAGTCAAGTGCAACAGTCGCTGCCATGACAGTGCGACCTGCAAAAATAAGTAAACTTATTATATGAATTAAATGATATATAATTTTTTGACGATGTCTAATAAAGGTACCTACTTAGATAATGTAATTTGTCGTTTCTCAATCCCACTGACCATCTCCAGGAATTTCGGGGAACGTCTAGGCGTTTCGAGAAGAGCCTAGGCACTTCATGAAATTATTGTATCGATGAGCAAAATATGAGAACTTCGCTATTTGCCTAGACACCTCGTGAAGTGCCCCGTTTCGCAATGTGCCTGCGACATGTAGATATGTAAATCAAATGTGAAGTTTTCATTTCTTCCGAATAAATTTGATTGAGAATTAGTTAGTAGAGCAATATTATTGCTCCACTAACTACTTCTCAATCAAATTTATTCGGAAGAAATGAAAACTTCACATTTGATTCGAAGAAACAGGGAGTTTCTTATGGAAATTTGAATGCTGGTTGCCTAGGACGCAAAACTGAATACAACTCGAAGAAAGGGGCAGCGATCGCATGTCAGCGAATATTTAAACGGAGATGAGGCCTCTTCTGCGATTCACACTCTTGTTTCTGAATTATAGTAAGTTCAACCTTTAAGTTCCCGTAGGGAGCGAACGGTTGGTCCTAATGTGCTCTAGGTGGTCTCAATCGTTTCTCAAATAAAATCATGTTTTCACAAGCCCTAAATGTAGTACCAAATGCTTGTCTGTGATTAGGGACTGGGCTGAAAACAATACTAGGTAGGTACCTACTGCATACATATAACAAAATCATGTTTTTTTTTTAAATCAACAGAAAATATAATTTTAAAAGATCAACATTTCTTTGAAAGAAAAACTTTTATCACTTCTTCACATTCTTAATTAATATTTTAAAAGTCTTGAAATGAAAACTTCTTTCTTGCAAAAAGTCTATCTTCAATTTTTTTCACTAAAAAAAAAAAAAAAAAAAAAAAAAAAAGGCGAAAGGGTCTTTTAAAAGTTTGAATCTAAGAAAAAGTTGAATTTGACTTGGAAGTGCCTTAAATTATATTTTTTGTTGATTTCTTTTTCAATAAAACATGATTTTATTTTATGTTTAGGTACCTACCTACTGCGTTGGAGTATTGTTTTCAGCCCAGTCCCTAATCACAGACAAGGATTTGGTACTACATTTAGGGCTTGTGCGTATTTTTCGTCATTTCCCTAATAATGGTGAAAAGGTTGAATTTGACTGGAAAAGGTTGAATTTGACTTGGAAAAGGTTGAATTTGGTTTGGAAAAGGTTGAATTTGACTTGGAAAAGGTTGAATTTACTTGGAAATGCTATAAATTGATGAATCAACAATAAGTAGTTTTATTTCGACAGTTTTTGAGCTAGGGCGTTTTCAACATTTTAGCCCTTATTTTTCAACTCTTATAAGTGACTGACATCAACCAAAAGCTTCGGGGCACAACTAGACCCCAAATGGAGCTCATATACCAAATTTCATCAAAATCCGCCCTTGGGAGCTAGGGAAAGCGCCGGTGGAAGGACGGCAAAACTTGTATTCGATTTTTGGATTCTACTAAGTACCTTGAAATGTCAACCAATGGGGGGGGGGGGGGGGGTAACATTTTTCAACCTTGTTCGATTCCAAAGGTTTATTATTGAAAATAATAAACCAAAATTTTGCCGTCCGTCAGCCGTACGAGGCACTTTCTTAGATCCCATGGATCAATTTTGATGAAATTTGGTATATAAGCTCCATTTAGGTCTCGTTGTGCCCCGAAGCTTTTGTTTGATTTTAGTCACTTCTAAGAGTTGAAAAATAAGGGTTCAAATTTTGAAAACGCCCTAGCTCAAACAATTTTGATGTTAAGGTAATGTTTTTTTACCAATTTAAAATAGTATTCAGTTCTTAGAATCGAATGAGACCACCCAGAGCTCTGTAGGACCAACCGTTCGCTCCGGAACTTAAAGGTTGAACTTACGATAAATCAGAAACAAAAAGAGGCCTAAACTCCGTTCAAATTTTAGCTGACCAAAATGCGGTCGTTGTTCGTTTCTTCGAGTTGTAATCAGTTTTGCGTCCTTAGCAACCAGTAATCAAATTTTGCAATGAAGGCACCCACAACTCTTTATTTCTTCGAATTGAGTGTGAAGCGATTATTTCTTCCAAATAAACTTGATTCTGAAGTAGGTGTGTAGTTGGTAGGTAGTGACGATGACAAAGCTGTGTTCTTTGCCGACGAGTGATCTATATAGAAAAATAATAAACCTTTGTGTGAACATTTGCAGGGTTTTTATACATTATTCCATGCGGACTTTTCTCTTTATGTTTTTTTTTTAAATTATAGAGCATTTTACTGGTTGTATTGGGCTTGCCCGTATTAAATAAATAAATATTATACAAGACTGAGCTCCTCAAAGTCCTGATGATGTAGCAATCCGAAAGCGCGCTCGACTGATACATTTTATAACGAGGAAAGCCAACGTTATCCTCCCTTCAACTCACCTAAGTACCTCTCAAAAGAAAAGCCAAACAAACACAATTGACGTCTAATTGGTAAGTATGAGAGTTGACATGCTCTCATGAGAGAAGCTGAAAAACGTTCTATCCAAGGAAGGATCTCAGATAGCACTTATGACGATAGTTAGTGTTGGAAGCTACTACAGTTAAGGAGGTGTGTGTTCAGGATGGATTGTTCATCCCGAAATAGATTGAAGATCACCGGTACCTCGCAAGAAAGTTTCAAATCCCATCTTATACTCTAAATCCGAAGTAATCCGATGTAATATCGTCATTTCCCCACCAGCCACTCTCTCTTCTGTTTTTTTTTTTTTATTCTCCACCCTTGCTCAGGGGCAATTATGATTATTTGATGACCGCCTGTTGCCAATGGTTGATTGTGATATAATACCATACGAAGTCCCTTGGGTACCTTCTTCCATTTCACCGGTACCCTTGAGGTTACTCCCACCAAAGCTTCGTTTCGTAGATGTTCAATCATCAAATCTACTATATCGTATAAATCTCCAATAAATATATATTTATTGGAGATTTATACGATATAGCTTCTAAAATAATTCTTTTCCAAACTCACAAATTTATCCATTCATTAAAATTGAGAACAATGTTGCAGTTCGAGAACAAGCTGCACAGCCATATTTTCACCGGTGTTGTCAATCGATACTCTGGCGATTGTATTCATTCGACGCCTACTCTTTTGAACTCGATACTAGGCTGTCAAGAAGGTGAGAAACATCAAGATCTAAAAGTGAATGTAAGATGGTCGGTATCGGATAGATCGGTTAAAGGGAAACAGGAAGGTTTTAGGCCCCCTCTTTCCCACCATCTGTGTATAAAGTTCACGCGTTCACCCACTTTAGGTGAAGAAAATTGGAAGTGTCTAGTTGATTGGCGGTAGAGCCGAGGAAAAAGCAACCCTCCTACACGAACACTCATTCAAACGGAAACGGAAGTTGCAAGGTGCATGTCGTTGAATTAGAGCAACTTTCAACGAATCTTCAATATCTGGGAGAATATGAGACACCTTCATTCCCATAATTTGACGAGAGAGGCAAAAAACCGTTAGCAAACAAAAAAGGGTCTACAAGATTATTCGTCAGGAACGACACTGATATTCAGGGGACATGTTCAGAGCTCAAAAGTTGGGATTATCTGCTTCCGATTCTACCAAGTAGCGGAAGCTTTGTTGTCACTTGCCTATGGGAGATGAAAAAACATCTGCCAAGTGGGTGTGACACGTAGCACCCTCGTATTAGTCCTGGAGCCGAGGCCGAAAATCGCACTTCATTTAGGGATACGATTTGACGACAAATCATGAAAATCTTGTCCATGCCGAGAGAGAAAATTCAAGTCTGCCATTCCAAAACGGCTGCTTTCAAAAATGGCGGCCATGTGAAATGTTCAAAAATCGCGAAAAATCATCATATCTCCGGGATGTATGAAAACTCCGTGAATGAGAGATTAGGTCCAATCATGGATGTTTTCATCAATCTGCCACTCTTCAACGGCTGTTAACCCTCGGCAGACTCAATTTTAAAAATTGTACACTTTTTGGGCAAAAATCCACAACGTTTGAGACGTCCCAAATTTTTACAGCTGGATTTCAAAAGTCTACTTACAGGTTTGAGACTTGTCTGCCAATCCTAAGCACCTGTAAAGTCCTGGCAGAATCAAATTGAAAAATTGTCAAATTTGATTTAAAATTCAGACAATTTTGGGATGATTCATATGTTAACACGTTGAAGTATGAGCGGTATGTAAACAAAAGAGCATGGCCTGCCTTGATAGCCCGCTGTCTTCTAGTGGCAGAATCAAATTCAAAAATTGTCAATTTATTGATGAAAATTTGTTGATTTTGGGATACTCCAAATTTTTGCTCAATACTGTACTACTTTATTGAAACTCAATCAGCGTGGTCTTCCTTCAGTAACCCATTGCTTATATGAGACAGACCTAAATTGAAAAAAATGCAAATTTGAGGGTTAAAATTTATGTATTTTGGGAAAGTTGCAATTTTGGCATGGTACTAGCACGTAAGCAAAAACTTTGTAACACAGTCTGCCATCGGTATTTCGTTGCTTTCTAGCGGCAGACTGAACTGAAACGTGGAAAAACTGGATTTACCTACTTGGATATTCTTGCGGTAACGATTCATTTTCTTCATGACTTTTCAAATTTTCGATCGAATACCTACTAACTGCAGTGCATGGAAATAACTCAACTAGATAGTACCTTTAATTCAGTAAATAATTTTATAGTCATTTCAGTAGTAATTTTTAAAAAGTGTACAATTTTTAAAATTGAGTCTGCCGAGGGTTAACAGCCGTTAAAGAGCGGCAGACTGATGAAAACGTCCATTGGACCTAATCTATCATTCACGGAGTTTTCATCCATCCCGGAGATATGATGATTTTTCACGATTTTTGGACATTTCACATGGCCGCCATTTTTGAAAGCAGCCATTTTGGAATGGCAGACTTGAATTTTCTCTCTCAGAATGAACAAAATTTTCATAATTTGTCGTCAAATCGTATCCCTAAATGATGTGCGATTTTCGGCCTCGGCTCCAGGACTATATCCATAACCCGATTATATAGATGATCCAATGCTTAGTAGAGAGCAGATCTCATAACATCAATCACTAAGTATCTTGCACTACCTTCATAGGGGACCATTTACATGCCAACCCCGCTCAATCTCTGAAAATTTCATTGAATTCGGTTGGAAAATGTAAAGTTAGTCTTAGAAGAATTTTTCGTTTGCGCAGTGGCTACAATCAATCCGGGGATGATGATTTTCGTAGGGATATCCGCACAATCCCTGAAAATGTCATCAAAATCAGAAAAAAAATCGTATTGTGTCGCGCGTTACTAAAATTTGATAACAGATACACATACAGACAGACACGGAGTTTAAGTTGTTTAGGAAAGTGTAATAATCGAGAAAAATCAAAATTTAAGAAATCGAATTCCTACAGACATTACAGTGGCGACAAGGATGGTGCTCAGTTTTTTCACCTGAAGAAGATTATCAACTCGACAAAGGGAAATCACTACGAGCAGACCACGTAAGCCGACGTTTGTGTCAAAAGTGAATGTTCGCGAATTTGTTCGACGAATTACAATTCAGATCCGTTCACGTACCGGTCATGGCGTCTTATGTAGGCCAACTCCACGTTTTCTCTCCAACAAAATTTGTCAATGTGGTCAAAAGTTGTCATTATTTAATAATGAGTGGAAAATTGCCAAGCCGCGTATGGTTTCGTTCTTTATGGCTAATAACATCACTAATACTGATACCAAACGGGCACTATTCCTGAATTCTCTCGACGAATCGGGTTATAAATTGATACACAATTTAAGTATTCCAGCGGAGCCAGAGGAGAAAACTTATGATCAACTGATCAAGCTATTTGATGATCATTTTTTGCCTACGGAGTCTATCTTTTCACTACGTAACCGTTTTCACAACGCAACAAGAGAGAAAAATGAATCACTCCATGCTTGGTTGGCGAGGCTACGTTCTCTAGGCGGTCCCTGTAAATTTAGTAACCTCGACGAAATGTTACTCGATCGTTTTGTGTTGGGTTTACCCAAAGGCCCAGTGAAAGATCGAATGTTCGAGGAGGACCGGACGAAATTAACTATGGAGAAAGCCATGAACTTAGTGACTGCAAAAGAGTCGGCTTCACACCAGTATGATCTCATGTCAATTTCTACATCTACGCATGATGTGAAGCAGGAACCGGTGTTCTACACTTCGAAGAAAGGGCGAGGAAGGACCCAGACAACCACTTCCAAAGGACAACAAGCGGCCTGTGGGATCTGTGGAAGACATCATTCTACTCCTTGCTGGCATAAAGACGTAGCATGTAATGTATGCAAAGGAAATCGCCTAGCAAAGGTATGTCCTACCAAAAATATTGTAAACAAAAATCCCGATAAATGTAATAATCGAGAAAAATCAAAATTTAAGAAATCGAATTCCTTCAGACATTACAGAAAGTATAAAACGTAAAACGCGAGTGGAAATTATGATTTTGAAAAACTTTTTTTTAACCTTGCTTCCACTACCTTGGTAGACTCGGAATCAAAATTGACGTATTAATTGAACAACAACAATTGTCGCAAGTAAATTCATGTTTGCGCATGCGCTGTTTCAGCTCCCTGGGACCCATGTGTTTAGTAAATTTCACGATTCACGCGCTGTTACTGTTTTGACTTAAAGTTTGAATGATGGCTGAGTGGTCACCGGGCAGGTCAAAGCTTCCAGATACATTTGCATATTGACATGGAATTCCCCGGAGAATGAAGAAGTCAATGAGATCAGGTATGCGTAATACTGAAGGAACTCCCCGTCTTGTCAGCAAGCACACTAATTGGGAAAACTTTCGGACTCATATCATATCAAGAGTTCAGCTGAATGTACCTCTTAGAACAGTGGAACAACTTGATAACGAAGTTTCAGAATTTACTGAACTTATTCAATATGCAGCGTGGCTTTCAACCCCCGCAACAAATGAATCAACACGAGGCACTACAATCAACTACCCGGTTGCCGTTAGGGAGTTACTGAGGAAGAAACGCAAAGCAAGGATGAGCAAGGAGATGGCAAGTTACCCGGTTCCCTGGAGATAAAACAGAACTATCGAAATTATCACACATTATAACAGATTATCAAAATTATTGATACTGGTATTTATGATATTGGTAGGTTATAATGGAATCTCAATATCTAGAGTTTGTAGATAAATTGCAGTCTTTCCGCTCACTAATTTTACTCTTTCCACTTTTTCGCGTATACCGTGCGTATCCCCCTGATCGGATCGTGATGGAATCAATAATTAACACTCTAATCGAACCCAGCCCTAAACTACCTTCACAATTTTAGAGAAATCTGGCATAAAAATAGTGGAAAATTGAAAACAAATAATCGGGCTAGAAATTGGGCAATTATTCTTAAGGGGCCTTTACACTAGCAACATTTCTGTCGGCAATATATCTTGCTCCACATTGCCGGGCAACTATTCTCGTTTCGGCAATATTGCCGAGTGTTGCCTGGGGTTGCCGAGAAATAGTTGTCGCGAGTGGAGCAACATTTCCGGGCGTTGAACCCACTTCGGCAATACTTTTTCGTATTGCCGGTGTGGTCCGACCCCCTTGGAAAACTTCCGGCAACATTTCGAACTGGAGAAGGTTGGAGACGTTTTTTTCGGGTGTTTTTAATGCATAATTGAACTTTTATATATTATATAGGTTTTCCAAGTCAAATTCGGAATTTTCCAAATCAAATTCGGAATTTTCCAAATCAAATTTAGAATTTTCCAAATCAAATTCAAATTTTTCCAAATCAAATTCAGATTTTTCCAATTCAAATTCAGACTTTTTCAAATCAAATTCAGGTTTTTCCAAATCAAATTAAGATTTTTCCAAATCAAATTCAGACTTGTCCAAATCAAATTCAGAATTTTCCAAATTAATTTCAGAATTTTCCAAATCAAATTTAGAATTTTTTCAAATTAAGTTAAGGATCACTTTAAAATGTTTGCGATGGAGTCTGAACAATATCGTATATATATATATAGAAAAATCGCTTTTTGGGTAATTCCTTTTTCTCTGGAGGACGGGGAACCTTCAATTTATGCTGTTCGCATGTACGTATATAGGATTGAGATGCAGTCGAGGGGGGTCATGGTGTCGTTCGACCCACCTTTCGCTTCTACTTCTTATCCATAATACCTGCTGGAACCTGGAACTATCAATGCCATCCTGAGCAACAATGGTAGTGAGTTGAGAATGGATTTACCATACCAACCTGGTTTTTCAAAGAAACTCCCGTTACCTCAGCCTCTTCCCTCTCCCTCCAAATAAGTATCGGAAAACATAGTAACATCCCAACCTTCGTATTTACCCTTGCTGTGCCCATCGAATAGGTACTAAACGGTATCTAATTGAAAAATTTCTTTGAAAATTCGCTCATTAACTCATGCTGCATGAATGGACTTTTTTATTTTTTTTTTTTTAAGTGGGAATTATCACAGAAAATTTTATTTTAATGCTGAAAAACGTGGATTTTTTTCAACGTAATCAGCGTTTTAGCATACGATGACTCCAGGGGTGGACAATGGGTAGAGGGGTGGTCACTGGTTCATTTAACAGTTATACACAAGTTATAGGAAGTTGGTACAAAAGTTCAAGAATTTTGATATTGAAATGATGAACCCTGACATTGAATAGGAAAAGTCTGAATTTGATTTGGAAAAGTCTGAATTTGATTTGGAAAATTCCGAATTTGACTTGGAAAACCTATATATGTATATGTAACAAGCAAGTTACTATAGAGTTTCCAAATCTCCCTCCCAGTGTAAACGTAAAAATTGAGCAATATTTATGGAGCAACATTTGTTGAGCAACCTCCGGCAAGAAATGTTGCTCGCAATGTGGAATAGTTGCGGCAATAAATATTGCCTTGAGTTGCCGGGCCACATTTGTAGAGCAATATTTCCCAATTCTAGCAATATATGTGGCTAGTGTAAAGGGGCCTTTAGGAATTGAAAAATAATTTTCTCCTCCTCTGTGAAGAAATTCCTTCAAGATGTTTTGGGGTTTTTCCAGATGTTTTGGTTTTTTTTTGCCACATCGTTTAATCAATGCTTTAAATATGTCTGCCCTGCCTGTTTTTTCTTTTCTCAACAAATAGTTCAGTTCATAATAATACTTTATGCACTCGTACTCCTGGTTTGTTTCGCATCGCGACTGAGTGCTGCCGCTATAACGACGGGGTATGCTATCCCTCAGTACGTGCAAGCTATACAGGTCTCTTCTCATTCTTTCCAAGGTGATCGAGGATTCAATAGTAACTATAGTGTACCTAACTATTAAAGTTGGATATCTAGAAAATAATATAATAATAATAATTCATATAATAATAATATAACTTATAATGTAATATAATACCTAATAATATAATATAATAATATAATATAACTATTGTAGTTAGATATCTAGAATATAATATAATAATTATATAAACAATAATATAATAATAATATAACTAATATAGTTAGATATGTAGAACAAAATCTGTAGGGAAAATCGGCATGAGCTTAACCCTTAATGTCCTGAAGTATCCTACTGGAAGAAAATCTTTGGAGCGTTCTCCAACACTGATAAAATAAATTTCTAACACGAGTGTGATTATGTTGGCTACCTTGACATCTCAAGAATCGATTGCAAAAGGTTCGATCGCTTTAACATCGATAAAAGTGATGATATTGAGATTATAGCAATCCCACCCCATGCATCGAGAAAGGTAAGTTTCTTGGCATCGTAACATATCGTATGAATTTTTGTGATAGTATCACAACATAAAGAAATACACAATATAAGAAATATATTATATTTCTTTCTGAATCATATGTAGAAAGTACTCAAGTTGATGCAGTATTAACAGTTATGTCTTAGTTCGAGGGCTAAACCGGTCTAAGTTCGGTTTTTCTGAGGTATCTCGTAAGATCCTTCAGGAAAGAGGGGTCCAATGGTTTCTTACAAGATACTTCAGGAGAGGGGTTCTCACACGTCTTTATTCCGACAAGATACTTCAGGAGTGGGGGTGTTATGACAATCAAAATAACTAGGGTCGATTGACCACATTCTTCACACAAAACTGGTGTTTTTGAAATGATTGTCTATCAAATCGTAATCACCATCCGCATACCTGTGAATCTTGAGCGAAAATGGACCAAATTTTCCACAAAGACCATATCTTTTATTCCTTTTCCAGGCAAAGTTAAATAGCACGAGATATTTGAGGGAGTCAAGTAAATCCTCGAAGGATTTGAACACCAAGTAGAAAATTTACTGGAAGAGGAGGAAGGTGAATACCGTAAAGGCAACCCACAAGAAAAATGGGGCTCAAGAAATTCCAACTAGAGGCTGATGGATTGCTGCAAAAATCGAAACCCTGAAACTCCAAAACGACCAGATGAACAAAATTCAACCTGGCGAGCTATGATAAAATACAACGAATATACGAACAATTTCCAGCCTCCAATGCTAAAGGCCCGTTTCGCCACTCAGGACTTTGCCTCAAACCAAACAGGAATTGCTTCGTGCAATACCACATTGAACCACAGCACCACAACGACGACTGACATATTTGCAACAGGAGATTGAAACGTTTTGAGTTCTCGAAGTTTTTTCATGGTATCGTTATAGTTCGTAAAGTTTATTGTGTGTAAAGTTTTTTTCATTTTATTCAAAGAAACCCACCAAGTAAGAAATTGTTTTTTATTAATCTATAGATAGGTACTTGAAAATTTTTGAATAATTCCCTCATTTTTAGCAATTTTTTTGAAAATTACAGCAAGTCTTACCTAGTATTTTCAATTAGGCATTCGTTTGATATTTGTAGGGAACTTTTTGGATAATTCAAAAAAATTGGTGCTTCAGTACTTACTCTAAAATGTGATGAGATTCAAAATAATTTCTCAATTATTACTGATTTTCTTGGAAATTCGAGCTAGTCTGATTAGTATTTTCAGTCATTGTATTCGATTTCTATAGTGTGCTGATTGGTTGCTCGAGAGAAATTAGTGCCTTCAGTACTTTACTCTATGAAATATGATTACACCGGATTGTAGTTTGAGTTGTATTGCAAATTCGAATGAAAATTGATTGAAGACTGAGGTACTTACTCACATACTATGGTTACCAGTTATTGTGAGAATTGGTATCTAAGTTCCAGAAAATTAGTTTCCTAGTAATTATTATTCACTTAGGTTGTAATTGAGACGATTTTGGAAAGGAATTGTAATGATAAAGTAATAGAATATTTTTGACGAAATCTTTGTTTTTCAATGCTTATGTATTGCACACCCCATTTCTGAAGTATCTTTCAGCAATCCGATGTAGTACCCCCCCCCCCCCACTTCCTGGAGGATCTGGTAAGATACCTTTTTTATTTCGTTGATTATGAGCAACCTGTTGCTCATAGAATTTTTCCAAATGTTTTTTGTGTCATTGATGACCGAATTACGAACAAAATAGATTAAAACATGGATTTCCTGAAAAGTGGAAAATTAAGGGTTAAGGACAAACTGGACCTCTCGAGTCAAACATTTTTGGTAGATGGATATAATAATTTTTAGAACAATTTCAAATTGTACCTCTCCGGCATTTTAGTAACTCCCTTCCTTTTTTGGTTCATTATTTTCAATAACGAACTTTTGGAATCGACGAAGAAAATTTTTTTACAAATTTTTCCGTTCATCCGCCGTACGCGGCACTTTCCTTAGTTTCCACGGACCGATTTTGATGAAATTTGGTATATGGGCACCATTTGGGGTCTAGTTGTGCCCCGATGCTTTTGGTTGATGTTAGTCACATTTAAGGGTTGAAATTTTGATACAGCCCTAGCACAAAAAATTTTGATATAAAGACGAAAGAAATATAAAGAAGAATGAGACCACCCGGAGCTCTGTTGGACCAACCGTTCGCTCCCTATGAGAACTTAAGGGTTGGACTTAAGATAAATCGGAAACACTAGTGAGAATACAAAGAGGTCTAATCTCCGTTCAAATTTTAGCTGATCAAAATGCGATTGTAGTTGTTTTTGTACTTAGTTTTGCGTCCTTAGCAACCAGTAATCAAATTTCCGAATGACGGCACCAACAACTCTTTGTTCCTTCTGATTAAACATGATTGTGAAGCAAAAAATGGTTGGTAGGTAGTGACAAAGATGGGTTCTTGGCAGGCGAGTGATCTATACAGAAAATAATAAACTTATGTGTAATAATTTGCAGCGTTTTCGCTAATTTGGCTGTTGTGATTCTTAATGTTCAAAACTTTTGAAATGTCTAAATTTGAACGACACGGGATGGTGTTGTTTCTGGTTGGTAGTTCAAATGTCCCCAAATGAGGATTCGCAACTCTTTGGTTCATGACAGCTTAATTTCCTTTCTGGCTGACGCCAAAGGCTCAGGTGTCTATTAGTAAGAGGGAGAGTTCACTTTGAAGTCCACAGTGATATTGTAAGGAAGATTTTTCATTTCGATATCATCAGAGTCACGACGCAAATTTCAGTAGTTGTTGGGAACCTTTTACAATTACTTCAAGATGTAGACGTCAGGTTTGGGATGTGGTACTTCAGGGTGAAGGAATTCACGATGTAGGACTCAATAGTGTGCCAGGATATAGTATGTACTACGTAGGAAGGATGTAAATGTAATGTAGGATAGATAACGGCAAGGTGTAGGATGTTCTGACGCTGATGCACTTACAAAATGCTGCAAATCATTACACAGAGGTTTTTTTGTATAGATCACACCTCTGCAAAGAACTCGGCTTTGGCATTGTCACCACCAACCAACCATAGATAAAACCTATATACTACACTGCCGTCCAACGGAGAAAGGCAATAACTTCGGAATGAGACAATTCGGGTTTTGTGCTTCTAGCCATAAAATCCTTAGTTTTGATAAAAATTTGAAAATTTTTTCCCCCAATTCTTGTTGAAACTTTCTTCTTGCTAACAAAATCACTTCTATGGGAAAACATCATCAAATATATGTCTCAAATCAATGAACTGTTTTCTTCAGTTGTACTAACCTTGATATTGCCTTGGCGGTACAACAGTAATCTAACTTTGCTGCTCTTAATCGTTGCATTACGTAGGACAACACTCCACAGAAGAAAAAAAATAACCACACAGTAATCCGTTTTAGACCATTGTGAATCCAAATCCGCGAATAAAACCGTAGGTGTGTAACACACCTACTTCACAATCAAGTTTATTTGGAAGAAATAAACGCTTCACACTCAGTTCGAAGAAATAGGGAGTTGAGGTCGGCCCAATTATTAGGAAATTCGATTACTGGTTCCTAAGGACGCAAAACTATAACTCGAAGGAACGAACAACGATCGCATTTTGGTTAGCCAAAATTTGAACGGAGATTTGAACGGTTGATTCCGAAGGTTCATTATTGAAAATAAACCAAAAAATTGGCCGTCCGTCCGCCGTACGCGGCACTTTCCCCAGTTGCATTGACCGATTTTGATGAAATTTGGTATTTAGGCTCCATTCGGGGTCTAGTTGTGCCCCGAAGATTTTGGTTGATGTAGGTCACTTCTGTGGTGTTAAAAATAAGGGTTAAAATTTAGAAAACGCCCTAACTCAAGAAATGTTGGTATAAAGGCACTATTTTTCCATCAATTTAAGATAGTATTGAACTTTTAGAACATTTTGAGACCACCCGGAGCGGAGCTCTGTAGGACAAACCGTTAGCTCCCTACGAGAATTTAAGGGTTGGACTTAAGATACATCAGAAACACGAGTGTGAATCGCAAAATAGGCTTACTTTTGCGATTCACACTTGTGTTTCTGATTTATAGTAAGTTCAACCCTGAAGTTCCCATAGGGAGCTAACGGTTGGTCCTAAAGAGCTCCGGGTGGTCTCAAAATATTCTAAAAGTTCAATACTATCTTAAATTGATGGGAAAATAGTGCCTTTATATTAACATTTTTTGAGCTAGGGCACCAACCATTAATTTTTACCCCTCAGAAGTGACCTACATCAACCAAAAGCTTCGGGGCACAACTAGACCCCAAATGGAGCCCATATACCAAATTTCATCAAAATTTTTATATGATTTTCGGATTCTATGTACCTTTAAACGTAAACCAACAATTTTTGTGATGGGGTTAAAAAAAACATTATCTTGGTCGATTCCAATAGTTCATTATTGAAAATAATAAACCAAAATTGGAAATCGTCCAACAATTTTTTAAAATGATATCTTTATGTAGAATGATAACCTGCGTAAAGTTGTTGTACCCAAAAATGCAACAGCCGTGTGGGTACTCGATGGGTTTGGGTTGACGAGTAGAACATGAATAAGGACTCTCAACATCTTCAAAACATACCCTGTGCGTACAGTATGTTGGTGTGTTACACTGAGAATAGGTACAACAATACACGTGTTGGTACTTTATGAGTTTGGGTTGACGAGAAGAGTATTTTTTGCGTTTTTTTTAAATATTTAATTTAGAGGTTGATTGTATAATTCAAACGATTCGTGCTATGTGCTACACCCTCTAGGCTGACTACTCTGTCACAAAACTAGTATTAGATTTTCTTAACCATAGCTTAGAAGATTTCATTGAAAATTCGCTCATTTCCTCATACTGCACGATGGACTTTTCTTACGGTTCATTCGGTTGTTTACCTTTGACTTAGTTTTAAACTTAATTTGTAATCGTTCGATTTTGGGCAAATTGTGGCAGATTAACTTATGGCGGTAGCAGAGGCTAATAATTGTGCAGGAATATTACAAAACTTCACACAAAATTTTTCATAAATTTTAGTTAAATTTTAGGGCTAAATTTTAACGGTGGTAGGTATCAATATTGTTTGAAAAATTCAATTAATTAGAGACTATGAACAACAATGAGTCAACCCCAAAAATGTTTCCAATGTGTTGCAGACTTAATAAAAACGGAGTTGAGTAGAACGTTGTCTATTTCCACGAAAATAATGAGTTACAAGTTGAATCGATTTCGATGGTTAGGTCATCATCAGTAACAAACAATAACTGAAGGTACTTCACAGAGAGCATAGCTTGTATAGTCACAAGTGAAAGGGAGCTTGAATCCCATTGGTCGAGAAAGTGAAAGTCATACCCAATCAGATAAGTGAAAGGAGAATCCTATTGGCTCAGAGAAGTGAAGGGACCTGGGAGGATCATCAAATGCCAATCAAGGCAGACAAAGTGAAAGGGAGCTCAAACATTGGTGATGGTAACATTGTGAAGGGGAGCCAAGCTATTGTAGGAAGGAACCCATCAACGGCGAAACATGTTGAGGGACCACCTCATTCAGACATTTACCAGACCTATCACTCTTAAGAATCCCGAACTTTTCAAGCACATCCAACATACCTCCCTTCGGGCAAAAATGAGGAAATTACATGTACCGACCGTTTGTTAGATCAAAACTAAAGTTATGATTGGATTCTCTCAGGTGATTCGCGAAGGCAGAATCACCTTTGATATCCCTGAAATCCTTCTCATGCTCTTTTATTCTTTCCCTAAATTTCCTACCAGTTTGACCACAATACTCAAGCCCACAAGAACATTTCAGCTTATAAACCCCACTTTTATCTTGAACGCTAATTTTATCTTTAACAGAACCCAACGAAGCTTTGTTTTGGGCAAATTGTGGCAGATCAACTTATGGTGGTGCAGGACTATTACAAAACTTTACACAAAATTTTTCATAAATCTTCCACAAGACATGTGAACAAATTTTAATGAGGATAATTAATTACTGAGGTCGAGTATTACATTAGGAGTAGTGTTTGAATGATACCTTAATAAAGGCCTTCCCTAGTTTTTCTACTATAATCGTAAGTACTGAGAGATCTGAAGCGAGGTTTCACACTACTTTCCCTACCGTAGTAACCAAAACATATCCATTTTCATCTGGTTTAAAGCTGATTTTTACTCTCAGGAAGTTTGATTATGAGTGGAGATAGTCCCTTATGATTTTCTCTCTTAGCAGCATCTTTGCGGTCCGATATCGGTGAAGCCTTTAGAGATTGAGCAGGTTACTGTCTAGATGGTCCCTTATGAGCTTCATTGCATTCGAATTGATAGCAGCTCCTTCAGTTAGTGAAATCCTTGCACATTTCGAAGCACAACTTCCACAGTTTCCCTCCGAATTTGGTGATATTTTCAGATATGAGGCGGGTTAGATCGTCCCCTACGAGTTTCATGAGCGAATAAAAAGCAGCCACTGCCCATGAACAAACTATAAATCTTGTATTTAGCATACATTTTATATTAAAACCGAATTCAATGAAATTTTCAGGGATTTTGCGGGTTATTATCACGATGGTCCCCGCAACTTTCAATTGCTGATCTCATTAGATTTATAAAGACCCGATTTTTTTCCTCCTCTCTTTAACGTTCATCCGATTACGACGTGTTTTGAGATTGTGAGGATGGTCCCCTGTACTCAAAGACCTCGGAATACCATCGAGTTGTCCGATTTTGGTTTATTATTTTCAATAATGAATTTTGGTTTACGTTTCAAGATACGTAGAATCCAAAAATCGAATACAAATTTGGCCCGCCATACGCGGCGCTTTCCCCATTTAGCATTGACCGATTTTGATGAAATTTGGTATGTAGGCTCCATTTGGGGTCTAGTTATGACCCGATGATTTTGGTTGATGTAAGTCACTTCTAAGGGTTGAAAAATGAAGTTTGAAATTTTGAAAACGCCCTAACTCAAAAAACGCTGCAAATTATTACACAATGGTTTATTATTTTTCTACATAGATCACTGGTCTGCAAAGCCACCAACCATCCAACAAGAAGAAAAACATCGATTGCATTTCGGTGAGCTAAAATTTGAACGGAGATTAGGCCTCATTTGCAATTCACACTCGTGTTTCTGATTTATCGTACGTCCAACCCTCAATTTCTCGTAGGGAGCGAACGGTTTGTCATACAGGGCTCCGCGTGGTCTCAAAAAATTTTAAAAATTCTATAGAATCTTAAATTGATTAAAAAACAATACCTTTATATCAAAATTTTTTGAGTTAGGGCGTTTTCAAAATTTCAAAATTCATTGTTCGACCCTTAGAAGTGACCTATATCAACCAAAATCTTCGGGGCACAACTAGACCCCAAATGGAGCCTACCTACCAAATTTCATCAAAATTGGTAAATGCTAAGTAGGGAAAGTGCGTATGGCGGACGGACGGCAGAATTTTTACTCGATTTTTGGATTCTCCGTACCTAGAAACGTAAACCAACAAATTTTGAGGGAGTGTTGAAAATTTTTTTTTCTTGTTCGATTCCAAAGGTTTATTATTGAAAATAATAAACCAACAATTTTGATATGAAGGTATTGTTTGTCCATGAAGTTAAGAGTCTATAGAATATTTAGAATTTTTTGAGAGTACACGGAGCCCTGTAGGACAAACCGTTCGCTCCCTACGAGAATTTAAGGGTTGGACTTGCGATAAATCAAAAACACGAGTGTGAATCACAAAAGAGGCCTAATCTCCGTTCAAATGTTAGCTGACCGAAATGCGATCGACGTTTTTCTTCAAGTTGGTTGGTGGTAACAATGGCAAAGCCGTGTTCTTTGCAGACGAAATCTATATAGAAAAATAATAAACCTTTGTGTAATAATTTGCAGCGTTTTTCAAAACAATTCTAGTTCGGATCATTTTCTATCAGATTATGGACCCAATCGTGTAATGAATACGAGGAAGCTATGTGCTACACACACTTGGCATAAGTATTGTTAGCTCGTCTCCCTCGGTATACCGTTTTATAGAAGTAATTTATCGAGTAATTTTCGTTTTCCAAAAAAAAATCTTTGCTCCAAAATTCAAAATTTCGTCGAAAATGACATTTTTGGGGAGTTTTTACGGGTGGGGAAAGTAGTGTGAAGGCTCTCGCCTAGGGTTTCTTGGAGAATCGGAGGGGGGTGAGACGTACCTGTGGAGCTGGCGAGCGTGGCAAGAGCCAGAGCCACAAGTAGCGGTAAGTGTCCCATCCCAGCGGCCACAAAGCTCTCTGTGAGGCGGCGGGTTCCGGAAGAGGCGAGTTGGGGCGGCAGACAGGAACCCGCCGCGGGGGCAGAGGAGGGGATGAAGCGAGTGGGCGGGCCGCGCCGCCCCCCACCTTCCACCCCCCAGCATTAACCGTCACTTGGGAACAATTAGTATATCGACGGTTATCGTAATGATTATTGAATAACAAACGGCGAAGTTCGTATTTTATAGGATTCATCGAGTAGATTATAGGAAGACAAAATAATAAACCAAAACCCCATTCTTAAATCATGAGTGAACAGCGAATTTTCAAAGTTTCAATTTGTTCTTAAATTTTAATTCTTTTTTATGAGGGAATGAGCGAATTTTTGAAGCTTTGATTTTGGTTAATTATTTTCAATAATGAACCTTTGGAATCGACCAAGAAAAAAAAGTCAGCCAAGTGGGTGTGGCACATAGCTTCCTCGTATCCATAACCCGATTGTATAGATGATCCGATGCTTAGTAGTTAATCTAAAAACACCAATCTCTAAGTACCTTCCACTACCCTCATAGGGGACCATCTACACGCTAATCTGGACAATCCTAGAAAATTTCATCAAATTCGGATGAAAAATTAAGTGAGTAGGTGTATGTGATTGGATCAAAAAATACTTAGCCTCGGCTGGGATTCGAACCCGTGACCCCTGGGGGACAGTTGAAGTTACGGCGGTTACAAGTAATTCACGTTTGCGCATGCGCAGTCGCTTCTATCAGTCCGGGGATGATGATTTTCATGGGAGACCGTCTACACACCAACCCGCACAATCCCTGAAAATTTCATGGAAATCGGACAATAACTTCGTATAGTTATGCGCGTTACAAGGAATTCATGACAGACAGACAGACAGACACACAGACACGGAACCAAAATTGTTCAGAAAGGTTTAAAACGCAAAACGCGAGTTAAAATTTTGATTTTGGAGAACTTTTTTCGTCCTTGAAAAGTGAAAACAAAGCTTCCGCTACCTTGGTAAACTCGGAAGCAAAAATCAAAAAAAATATTTAAAAAATCAAAAAAAAATCACCAACCATCGATTGCATTTCGGTCAGCTCTAATTTGAACGGAGATTAGGCCTCTTTTGCGATTCACACTCGTGTTCTGAGTTATATATTTATATTTCAATATAAACCCTCAAATTTCTGTAGGGAGCGAACGGTTTGTCCTACAGAGCTCCGAGTGGTCTCAAAAAATTCTAAAAACTCTATAGAATCCAAAATTGAAGGAAAAGCAATACCTTTATATCAAAATTTTTTGAGTTAGGGCGTTTTCAAAATTTCGAAATTGATTTTGGAACCCTTAGAAGTGACCTACATCAACCAAAAGCTTCGGGGCACAACTAGACCCCAAATGGAGCCTACATACCAAATTTCATCAAAATCGGTCAATGCTAAGTGGCAAAAGTGCCGCGTACGGCGTACGGCGGACGGCGGACGGACGGCCAAATTTTTATTCGATTTTTGGATTCTACGTACCTTGAAACGTAAACCATCAAATTTTGAGGGGGTGTTAAAATTTTTTTTTTCTTGGTCGTTTCCAAAGGTTCATTATTGAAAATAATAAACCAAAATCGAATAAAACTTTGGCAGTTAATATTGCAGTTAGCATTGACCGATTTTGATGAAATTTGGTATGTAGGCTCCATTCGGGGTCTCGTTGAGCCCCGAAGATTTTGGTTGATGTACGTCACTTCTAAGGGTCGAAAAATAAATTTTGAAATTTCAAAAACGCCCTAACTCTAAAAATTTTGATATACAGGTATTGTTTTTCCATCAATTTAAGATTCTATTGAATTTTTTTGAGACCACGTGGAGCTAATCTCCGTTCAAATTTTAGCTGACAGAAATGCGATCGATGTTTTTCTTCATGTTGGATGGTTGGTGGCTTTGCAGACGAGTGATCTATATAGAAAAATAATATCCTTTGTGTGATAATTTGCTGCGTTATTTCCACCAGTAAAGGTCGAAGAAACCTTCCAGACTCACAGCCCAGATTTAGAACTCGCGTGCACGCAGATCAAGTTCTCCAAAACACGTTTTGATTCACCAGTCCCAGCCGTTCCGTGTCCCATAGAAATGCCGTTCGGAACTTCTGTCTCGAAAATCCAACCTTTTCATGGAGCAGAGCCTTATATAATTATTTTAGGGTTTGGTTAAGGAAATTGTACCTTTATTAAATATTAAATAGTCATTCGACATCACCAAAGTGCAGATTCTTCAAACTATCTTCCTGCCACTAAGACTAGCAATGAAAATTTTTCATTGATACAAAAATTTGGAAATTTTAACAATTGATGCTCTTAACCCTCAATAACCTGTGGTATCTTTCCGGAAGTACGATTTTTGCCTGCAACAGTTTATCTACTTCTAAGCCAATACTAATAGCCGTTGGATATCTTTGGTAGGTACTCCAACTATCGATTGTGTAAGAAAATAGTCCTGGAGCCGAGGCCGAAAATCGCACTTCATTTAGGGATACGATTTGACGACAAATTATGAAAATCTTGTCCATTCCGAAAGAGAAAATTCAAGTCTGCCATTCCAAAACGGTTGCTTTCAAAAATGGCGGCCATGTGAAATGTTCAAAAATCGCGAAAAATCATCATAATAATATTATGATGATTTTTCGCGATTTTTGAACATTTCACATGGCCGCCATCATATTATGATGAGATATTATCTCCAGGATGGATGAAAACTCCGTGAATGAAAGATTAGGTCCGATCATGAATGTTTTCATCAGTCTGCCACTCTTTAACGGTTGTTAACCCTCGGCAGACTCAATTTTAAAAAATGTACAATAGTTGTACAAAAATGTACAATATTTGTACAAAAATTATTTTTGTGCAAAAATCCACAACGTTTGGGACGTCCCAAATTTTTACAGTTGGATTTTAAAAGTCTACTTACGGGTTTGAGACTTGTCTGCCAATCCAAAGCAGCTGTCAAGTCCTGGCAGAGTTAAATTGAAAAATTGTCAAATTTGATTTAAAATTCAGACAATATGGGATGATTCACAATTCAACACGTTGAAGTATGAGTGATATGTAAACAAAAGAGCATGGCCTGCCTTGATAGCCCGCTGTCTTCTAGTGGCAGAATCAAATTTAAAAAATGTCAATTTATTGATGAAAATTTGTTGATTTTGGGATACTCCAAATTTTTGCTCAATACTGTACGTCTTTATTACAACTCAAGCAGCGTGGTCTGCCTTCAGTAACCCATTGCTTATATGAGGCAGACTAAAATTGGAAAAAATGCAAATTCGAGGGTTAAAATTAATGTATTTTGGGAAAGTTGCAATTTTGGTATGTGGTACTAGCACGTAAGTAAAAATTTTGTAACACAGTCTGCCATCGGTATTTCGTTGCTTTCTAGCGGCAGACTGAACTGAAACGTGAAATAACTGGACTTCAAGTCGCGCGCGCGCGCCGCTTTAGTGCCCACAGTTAGTAGGCATCCACATCACCCGTCTGGAATCCTTCCTTTCGAGGTTATCTTGGCTTCGTCCAGAGTTGTATAGTCTTTCTCTACTTGTACATTTTCTGTTTTTCGCGATATAATGGCATATTTCTTCCAAATGATGCAGCTTTTCAGAACAACCTAATGAATCGTCTTTTTTTCCATTGATCAATACAAAACAACAAGTTATTTTCAACAGTTCCCGGAAATGAACTGTTAACCCCCCTCAACACCAAAAAAATTAATACTGAATTAAAGGTATCTAGTTAAGTTGTTTCCATGCACTGCAGTTGGTATTCGATCGAACATTTGAATAGTCTTGAAGAAGATGAATCGTTACCGCAAGAATATCCAAGTAGGTAAATCCAGTTATTTCACGTTTCAGTTCAGTCTGCCGCTAGAAAGCAACGAAATACCGATGGCAGACTGTATTACAAAGTTTTTACTTACGTGCTAGTACCACATACCAAAATTGCAACTTTCCCAAAATACATGAATTTTAACCCTCGAATTTGCATTTTTTTCAATTTTAGTCTGCCTCATATAAGCAATGGGTTACTGAAGGCAGACTTGAATTTTTTCTCTCAGAATGGACAAGATTTTCATAATTTGTTCAAATCGTATCCCTAAATGAAGTGCGATTTTCAGCCTCGGCTCCAGGACTAAAACGTAATACAAAACATAGTAACTCAAAGAAGAAACAGAATAATTCTCGAGTTGACAGACTGTAATAGGGCTTCCGAGGTACCTTCTACTCCCATTTCTCACCTTGTAGGCCATCAGTTGGGTTTCCTCGCCAGAGATGGCACTGTTTAAGGCAGCACAGATATGAAGTAAACCTTCTCCACCTTATTCCTTGTATTTATACTTCATCCCACCAAGGATTTTTCCAAGTTTCCTTCTACCCAACATAATAACCCTATTATAGACAGTTCTGATGACGCATACAGATTCTTGAGCTGATAGACTGTAATAGGGCCTATGAGGATCCTGGATAACAATAGAAATTTGAGTGTTCCGAGCGTTTTACGTTCAGGCGACGGTATTAGCGAACTTTCAATGAAGGAAATGAAGCCAAGGGGTAATTAAAGCTCTGAGGGATCAACATTTCAAAAGTTTCGTAGTGAGCTTCAAACCGAAATAAAACGCTTGCATACGAGTCGGCAACACATTGGAAAAATGTTTGAGTTGACTAATTGTTACTCATAGTCTCCAGTTAATTTAATTTTGGTTTATTATTTTCAATAATGAACCTTTGGAATCGACCAAGAAACAATTTTTTTTAACTCCCCATAAAATTTGTTGGTTTACGTTTCAAGGTATGTAGAATCCAAAAATCAAATTAAAATTTGGCCGTCCGTCCGCCGTACACGGCACTTTCCCCGCTTAGAATTGACCGATTTTGATGAAATTTGGTATGTAGGCTCCATTCGGGGTCTAGTTGTGCCCCGAAGATTTTGGTTAATGTAGGTTACTTCTAAGGGTCGAAAAATAAATTTTGAAATTTCAAAAACGCCCTAACTCAAAAAATTTTGATATATACGTATTGTTTTTCCATCAATTTAAGATTCTATAGAATTTTTTGAGACCACGCGGAGCTCTATAGGACAAACCGTTCGCTCACTACGAGCATTTAAAGTTTGGACGTACGATAAATCAGAAACACGAGTGTGAATCGCAAAAGAGCCCTAATCTCCGTTCAAATTTTAGCTGACCGAAATGCGATCGATGTTTTTCTTCATGTTGGATGGTTGGTGGCTTTGCAGACTAGTGATCTACAGAAAAATAATAAACCATTGTGTAATAATTTGCAGCGTTTTCCAAACAATAATTATACCACCGTTGAAATTTATCCCTAAAATTTAGCTGAAATTTATAATCAACATTCAATGTTGTTTCTAGTATTAAAATGAACACGGGAGTGATAGAGTCAGTGAAGATCATACATAGACAACGAGATTTCGTCTTCATCAGCCCTTGGCCGAATCCCGTCTGTAAACATGGAAGGAAGGTGTCGAGCAGAATTTGCGTTGGGTGTCGCCAATGTGAGTTGATGCTCTCACTTAACAACTCCAACCCTGGATATGGAATTTCTGAACAAGAGAGACGAGCGATAACTAGGTAATATAATTAGTTAGAGGAATATATTCACTTCCTATTCGCTCAACAGCTAGATTAACCCTCCTGAGGTATTTAATGATATTTCCTCCCGTTAGTACGTAGGTACTCGAAATTTATTCAAATGATGATAATGTCAACGTGACAGTTACACCCTTCAGACGTTCCAATCAAGCGTACGTTCTCGTAGGTACACCCAATAAATTAAAGATACGATAGGAACTCAATTATAGTTATTGGGGGAATAAATAGATCTGACATAATCGATCGTCCGGAAGCAGAACAGGTAGGTAGCTCGTAAATCCTAGAAACTTGTAAAATTGGCATATACCCGCATAAAAAATTGAAACTTTGAAAATTCGCTCATTCCCTCATAAAAAATCAAAGCTTCAAAAACTCGCTCATTCCAGCATAAAAAACGCTGCAAATTATTACACAATGGTTTATTATTTTTATATAGACCACTCGTCTGCAAAACCACCAACCATCCAACACGAAGAAAAACATCGATCGCATTTCGGTCAGCTAAAATTTGAACGGAGATTAGGCCTCTTTTGCGATTCACACTCGTGTTTCTGATTTATCGTACGTCCAAACTTAACATTCTCGTAGTGAGCGAACGAATTGTCCTACAGAGCTCCGGGTGGTCTCAAAAAATTCTAAAAATTCTATAGATTCTTAAATTGAAGGAAAAACAATACCTTTATATCAAAATTTTTTGAGTTAGGGCGTTTTCAAAATTTCAAAATTGATTTTGGAACCCTTAGAAGTGACCTACATCAACCAAAATCTTCGGGGCACAACTAGACCTCAAATGGAGCCTACATACCAAATTTCATCAAAATCGGTCAATGCTAAGTGGCAGAAGTGCCGCGTACGGCGGACGGCGGACGGACGGCCAAATTTTGGTTTATTATTTTCAATAATAAGCCTTTGGAATTGAGCAAGAAAAAAAAAATTTTAACCCCCCCTCAAAATTTGATGTTTTACGTTTCAAGGTACGTAGAATCCGAAAATCGAATAAAAAAATTTCCGTCCGTCCGCCGTACGCCGTACGCCGTCCGCCGTCCGCCGTACGCGGCACTTTTCTTAGCAACACTGGACCGATTTGGTTCAAATTTGGTATATGGGCTCCATTTGGGGTCTAGTTGTGCCGCGAAGCTTTTGGTTGATGTAGGTCACTTCTAAGGGGTGAAAATTAAGGGTTGAAATTTTCAAGAGTGCCCTAGCTCGAAAACTCTCGAAATAAAGGTATCGTTTTTTCACCAATTTAAAATAGTACAGAATTTTTAAAAATTTTTGAGACCACCCGGAGCTCTGTAGGACAAACCGTTCGGTCCCTACGAGTATTTGAAGGTTTTCCTTCGATAAAACAGAATCATGAGTGTGAATCGCAAAAGAGGTCTAATCGCCGTTCAAATTTTATCTGACTAAAATGCGATCGCTGTTCATTTCTTCGATTTCAGTAACCAGTAATCAAATTTCCATATCAAGCTTTCTATTTTTCGAATGGAGTGTGAAGCGTTTAGTTCTTTCTAATAAACTTGATTGTGAAGGTGTGAAGCCATTATAGTGTGGTAGGTAGTACCTACCAATAGTTGGTAGGTAAAAAAAAATTGGTAGGTAAAAACAATGTTTTTAGGTAAAAAACGCTGCAAATCATTGCTCACTGATCAGATCACTGATCAGCTGAGTGAGCTCCGAAGCCATTTTCAATGCTATTGAATGGAAGTGCTCTTCCAGGCGTCTCCAGCATTCGAGGAGATCTTCTTCACTCTTCTGATCACTGATCAGCTGAGTGAGCTCCGAAGCCATTTTCAATCCTATTGAACGCAGGAGCTGAAATTTGAGAGGGAAGGTCAAGGGAGAATACAGATGGTGGTAGGTGCTATTGATGGAGAACCAGTGATCTATACAGAAGGATGATCTATAAAGAAAATAATAAACCTTTGAGCAATGATTTGCAGCGTTTTTATTCGATTTTTGGATTGGATGATTGCAGCGTTTTTATTCGATTGGTACCTTGAAACGTAAACCAAAAAATTTTGAGGGGGTGTTAAAAATTTTTTTTTCTTGGTCGATTCCAAAGGTTCATTATTGAAAATAATAAACCAAATGGCTTCGGAGCTCGAATGCTGAAGAGCACTGATCAGCTGAGTGAGCTCCGAAGCCATTTTCAACCCTATTGAACGCAGGAAGCTGAAATTTGAGAGGGAAGGTCAAGGGAGAATACAGATGGTGGTAGGTGCTATTGATGGAGAACCAGTGATCTATACAGAAAATTAGGGATAGCAACGATATATCAATGTATGAAATATATCGATATGTTACGTTTGATATATCGGTATATTTATATCGATATAGAGAACCGATATAATCGGTCAATATCGATATGTTTACCGATATATCGCGACTTGTTTTCAACAAGTAAAAATTAATATTAAAATGAAAGGATGAGAAGGGACGCCTGTACCTGTAAAAACATTAAGTAATTGTATTCCTAATTTCGTAGGTACCAACTGATGGGTTGATTTCAGACTGTTGACTTCAGCTCAAACATCCCTGCATACCTTGTAACGTAAAACCATCAGACTTTTGGGAGGGTTAAATAATAACTTCAAAGAGTTTTTCCAAGTAAATCTTCCGATTTGTCGAGTATATCGATAAATTTCTTCCAAAATGATGTTTGTATGGCTTTAAAACGTTTTAACTCACGTATCTACTTCAACAAGTTTTTCCAAGTTAGATCTTCCGATATATCGATATATCAAAATATTTTCTCCGATATATCGTACGTATCGATTTCTCATTGACGATATATCATTTGATCAGTATATCGATGTATTTCATTCGATATGCCATCCCTACAGAAAATAAATAAATAAACCTTTGGGCAATAATTTGCAGCGTTTTGTTTCTTCGATTTGTACTGTTTTGCTTCCTTAGCAACCAGTAGGTAATCAAATTTCTATGCGAAGCTGTCTATTTTTGACATTTTCATGTCTTTGCCCTGGCACATAGCACAAAAAACTGTCACGAAATTGCGTAACGAAATTGTGTTACAGTGCCTTTATAATGATTTCCGCTTACAACGACCCCGTTGTTAGGTTTGTTCCTTTTCTACACTTTTTAACCCACAAAAATCGTTCACCACTCGTTGGAAAGCTCTCGATTTAACGAACATTTTCATGTTCTCCATAACATATTGACTATACGAATAGCGGAGCTATGGGCATAACTGTTCTCATATTTTGTTTACAAACTAATGATCGTGAGTGTAGAAGATAATTAATCCGGAATCGTCTATTTTATTGAAATTAGGTACCTACCTCTTAATATTAATAATTGTGTCAATTTGTAACATAATATATCTATGTTATTATGTTAATGATTCGTTTCACATTCTGACAACAACGGAGGGTGGGTTATAAAATCCTATAGTGAGGTAAAAAGCAATAGTTAAAGACATGAAAATGCCCCAATGCGTTGCAGACTCGTATGCAAGCGTTTTCAGCATTTTTCGATCGTTTCTTGAAATCCGACATTTCCGTAGTTTGACAATTAGGCCGAATTATTTCAATGAGTTCACTCAACACGAAATAAAATCGGAGACACTTGGAAAGGGCAGAAAAGGACAATAAATCTTCCAAGTGGGTGTGGCACATAGCTTCCTCGTATCCATACCAACGCTCCAAACTGTTTCTGAAGTTATCACAAAATTTGGCTCAAAAAGTCGTTCGGAAAATTTAGAAAAATTCAACGTGAATACCAATAGTTTGTAAAAAGCGGTATGAAAGGTATAGTAAACAACACCAAAATTTTGCTCTATTCGTTTATTTTTGAATCGAGTGTGAAGCCTTTAATTCTTCCAAATAAACTTGATTGTGGAGGTTTGAAGGCAGTATACGTAGTAGGTAGGTAGTATGGTTGGTAGGTAGTAACAATGGCAAAGCTGTGATCTTTGAGACGAGTGATCTAATCAGGTAAATAATAAACCTTTGTGAAATAATTTGCAGCGTTTTGGATTCTACGTACCTTGAAACATAAACCAACAAATTTTGAGGGGGTTCGAAAAAATTTTCTTGGTCGATTCCAAAACGTAGGTTTTGTTAGGTTATAGCAATGTCAAAGCTGTGTTCTTTGGTGGCGAATGATTATATAAAAAAGGGTTATATAAAAACCTTTTTGTAATAATTTGCAGCGTTTCTATAGAATGAGAACTTCAATTTTCCATCGACCATCGCAGATTTATATTGCTGAATATGTATTTTTCTTTAAGAAATGTGTTTTTCTATAAAAATTGAACCTCTCCACCAAAATTGTTGATTGTTTTTTCAATCTAGGCAGAATAACGTATTTGTTTTCCATTAAGTGTACATCAGTTCCGTTAAATGGAGAAACGTTTTGAACAATCAAGATTTTTGGGGTTTCCAAAAGTAGGTATGTTTGACAACCTGAGGGGGTTCACACTCAAATTACTCTTATTTAGGACTGAATGAAGTTATTTAAGACGTTTCCATCTTCATGCGATTCTATCCTGCGTTTGGTCGTCATTTTACTGGTCTGTTATCGGTTAGTGCATTGAGCAGTAATTTTACCATAAAAATCACATTTCCGTTTTGCGTCACTCTTTCACAACCACCTGTTTCTAAGCTCAAATTTGAGCGTCGCTTTTTAATTAATGGTACTTTGTAAGGGGAACAATCAAACTCCAAAGGCAAATGGCTGACGTCATTGGCTTCCCTATTGTCACGGGAAAAACAGAACAACCAGTGAAGAATTGATTTGGCCGATCGGGAATTCGGATTTCCCTGAAAAACTCGAGAGGCAATGACAATACGGTTTTCTACCATCAATTAGGATTGTAAGACCTCGAGTAATAAGGTACGTTTAATATAAAACTTTCATAATAATTATGAAAGTTAGGAACTATTCCTAACTGTAAGCCGAGGATCTTCTGAAATTAGGGTCTTTCTAGGTTTAATAGAGTGGATTAGTTATCGAGAAAAACTCCGCCTTCTTGTGTAAGCATCGAATCTTTTTCATCTCAGAAGCGTTCGATCAAAACTCGTCCAAAAATCCTCAAGTCTGTCCCTGATGTGAATAAGATTTGTTTTGGGTAGATGGCTGCGCATTCGAGAGGAAACTTTAGTAGCTCCTTATTTGTAGAAAAAACGGAACATTTTAAAGCGGGTTATACAGGAAAATTTAGAAAACAATTGAAAATCTGGTAGATTATGTTTGTAAATATTTGATGACCGTGAAATATTGGACAAATAGTCGAGAAATAGGGTAAAACATCGAAACTAGTTAGTTCACTTGGGAGACAAGTCATCTTCAAAAGCTCGTTTTCCCTTTCATTCGAGTGAAGAAGACGAAATCCCAACTCTGATTCTCTGGGTTGAAAGGACTAACATCTACTGTGACTACGAGTAGATCTTACATCCGGAAGGTCGTCCCCTCCTGATCCAACGTCGTCCACTAAATCTTCTTGCCTAGAGCGCCTATAGGCCACACCTAATAATAAAATTATTTTCCTCGTTCGCCAGTGAAGTATATCGCTAACTGATAAAGCTAATAAGTTGAAAATGTATTCTAAAATTTAGAATACAAGCATTTAATGCTTGCATACGAGTCTTCTTTTTCTTCTTCTTCTTCCAAGTTAAATGCATACGAGTCTGCAACACATTGGGACATTTTCATGTCAACCACTACACAACAAGGTAATGAAGCAAGGTTGTTAGTTCATGTACCCAAGCATCAAAACAGTTGATTGTTCTCTACGCAACACAGTGAGTCTATTTTATTTTTATTTATTGGTCGCGTGAGCAAGACTTGCTTAGTTTTCGTGACGATTTTTCAGTTTGTGTGCCAAAGCAAAGACATGAAAATGTCAAAATTTGTCGAAACCATCGAGACTCGTTAGTTCACTTGAGAGACAAGTCATCTTCAAAAGTTGTTTTCACCTTCATTCTAGTGAAAAAGACGAAAAATAATGTCAAAACGCATACTATACTTTTTCGTCTTTTTCACTAGAATGAAGGTGAAAACAACTTTTGAAGATGACTTGTCTCTCAAGTAAACGAGTTTCGATGGTTTCGACAAATTTTTCGTCTTTTTCACTCGAATGACGGTGAAAACAACTTTTGAGGATGACTTGACTCTCAAGTGAACTAACGAGTTTCGATGGTTTCAACCTTCTTTTTCGTCTTTTTCACTCGAATGAAGGTGAAAACAAGCTTTTGAAGATGACTTGTCTCTCAAGTGAACCAACGAGTTTCGATGGTTTCGACAAATTTTATCTGCCCAATATTCAATCGTTGTTCGTTTCTATAGTTGCACTCAATTTTGGTTATTATTTTCAATAATAAGCCTTTGGAATCGAGCAAGAAAAAAATGTTACCCCCCCCCCCCCCCCCAATTTGATGTTTTACGTTTCAAGGTAGGTACGTAGATCCGAATATCGAATAAAACATTTTCCGTCCGTCCTCCGTACGCAGCACTTTTCATATCAATCCTGGATCGATTTGGTTCAAATTTGGTATATGGGCTCCATTTGGGGTCTAGTTGTGCCGCGAAGTTTTTGGTTGATGGGTAATTTCAAAATTTCGGTAACATTTGGGGTTTCATTTTTCTGAAAAAACACCCATCAGGAAACATTTTTTTTTTACGTTGTAGCGTAGTGTACGGTAGTGTGTTTCTTAACTGAGCACACATAATCTTTCAAGTTAGCATGGATACGCCATTTTTAATAAAATCAACTTTCTAGGTAGTGAGGTATGAGTCTAGGAAGTGAGAAATAATCAGGCTGGTTCGAAATTTTAGAACTATATTTGTATAACAAACTACAAACTTACTAAATAATACATTTTTATAACATCACAGATTGTTTTCAGTCTCAATAAATTGTAGGTGAAAGTCAAGTCGTAATAAAAACAACGACACAAGTTGAACAAAAATTTTGTTTAATTTATTTCATTTAAATTTATTTCATTTAATGAAATAAATCGACTGAACTCAATAGGAAACATTAGGTAAATGCAGGACGAGCACAAAAGATGATGACTAATTGAAAGTTACTCCAATAAATTCACTTTGAGGCAAAATCAAACCTAAAATACTTAAAACTTTTTTTATAGGAAAGGAGACCCTTAAAGTAGGACTAGTATTTTAAGTTCAATTTGAGGAAAATTTAAACGATTGTGACTAGTCATACCATTAAAACTAAGACTAAAAATTATAATCATAATTAATTATAGCCACTTCTTTCTTGTAAGCTTTCAGCTCGGCCGGGGTTTTCCAATTTCCTGGTTTCATGTTTCTGAAATGAATTAAGCAAACTCATCAACCACTGAATCACCATTACTTGGCTAAGAGGTAGCTTAGCTGCATATGAAATAAGGAATTTGCAACTTAAATGAGAGTTTTAAAATCCAAAAACATTCAAAATCTGACATCCTAGATTTCAATCTCACTCCCTAGAATATCTCACTTTTTGAAAAATCTAGGAAGTGAGGTGCTAGAGAGTGAGGTCTTGCCCTTCCACGGTAAACAAACGTGATGACGACAGTGAAATCGAGTGCATTCAAATCATTTATCAAAACTTCCAATCTCTCTTCATCTAGGGTACAATCCATGATTAAAATATACTTACCAGTAGTAGAATGAATGTGGCTAGGTAGTGAGCACGAATAAAAAACGTCTGCCAAGTGGGTATGGCACATAGCTTCCTCGTATCCATAACCCGATTACATAGATGATCCGATGCATAGTAGTTAATCTCAAAACACCAATCTCTAAGTACCTTTCACCACTCTCATTGGGGACCATCTACACGCTAATCTAGACAATCCTAGAAAATTTCATCAAATTCGGATGAAAAATGTAAATGTTAAGGCTGTTACAAGGATTTTACGTATGCGCATGCGCAGAGGCTTCTGTAAATTTTAAGGCCTTGATTTTTATTGGGGACCATCTACAACCTAATCCGCGTAATCCCTAAAAATGCCATCGAAATCGGGTTGAGAAGGTAGAAGTTATGGCCGTTACAAGGAAATTCACGTTTGCGCATGCGCAGCGGCTACTATCAGTCTGGGGGTGTTGATATTCATTGGAGACCATCTACAACCTAATCCGCATAAACCCTGAAAATTTCATCGAAATCGGGTTGAGAAGGTAGAAGTTATGGCCGTTACAAGGAAATTCACGTTTGCGCATGCGCAGTCTCTTCTATCAGTCCGAGGATGATGATTTTCATAGGGGATCGTCTACACACCAACCCGCACAATCCCTGAAAATTTCATCAAAATCGGACAATAATTTCGTATAGTTATTCGCGTTACAAGGAATTCATGACAGACAGACAGACACACAGACACGGAACCAAAATTGTTCAGAGAGTTCTAAAACGCAAAACGCGAGTGAAAATTTTGATTTTGGAGAACTTTTTTTTTTCGTCCTTGAAAAGTGAAAACAAAGCTTCCGCTACCTTGGTAGACTCGGAAGCAAAATAGAGAGCAGCTTTCCGAGTTCCTCACATGTAAACCACTAACTGAAGAAAGATCTAGAACCTCCACAATCACACCAGCTTCTCTTACTGGATCAGTGTTGTCATTGGGTTCAAACCAACACGGAAAATCCCTTTTCCCATTGTTTGGCTGCCACTTTCAAAATGGTCTAGGAAGTGAGGTTAAACCCTGGTGACATCAACTTCTAATGGGAGTTACATTTATGAAATTTTCGAATTCCAGGTAAATATCGAATTTATACATCAGATCCTTCAGAATTGCTCAAGTTGGGACACTAAATAAATACATTTTGATTTACTTCAGCTTAGGTGAAGTTCAGTACCTCAACACTGTGACAAGACTAGGAAGTGAGAATTCGGCACTTTACCTTTTTTTTTCAGGGTAATACAACACGATTTTTACTGGAAGATGAATGATAGCTATGC
Source organism: Apolygus lucorum (assembly GCA_009739505.2). Lineage (NCBI taxonomy): Eukaryota > Metazoa > Arthropoda > Insecta > Hemiptera > Miridae > Apolygus > Apolygus lucorum. The sequence goes on from CM019183.2 coordinate 12,388,300, forward strand.
TTCCAGATACCAATATGTGGGGAAAAAATGTCTGTACGCATTTGAGCAAAATTTGATACCAATAAGCTCTAGTTACATAAATGTTACCGAAATTTTGAAATGACCCTGATGTCAGTCACTTATAAGGGGTGAAAATTGAGGGTTGAAATTTTCAAGAGTGCCCTAGCTCGAAAACTTTCGAAATAAAGGTATAATTTTTTCACCAATTTTAAATAGTATTGAATTTAAAAAAAAATTTGAGACCACCCGGAGCTCTGCAGGACTAGCCGTTCGCTCCCCACGAGAACTTGAGGGGTTTCCTTCGATAAATCAGAATCACGTGTGTGAATCGCAAAAGAGGTCTAATCATTGCCCAAAGGTTTATTATTTTCTGGATAGATCCCTCCCAACCAACCGTAGGTACCTACTACCTACTAGGGCATTTCTGAAAATTTCAATCCATTTGGTTAGCGGTTGGGGTTGAAATCTTCAAAAATGCCCTAGTAGGTAGTAGGTACCAATGGTTGGTAGGGAGGGATCTATACAGAAAATAATAAACCTTTGGGCAATGACTTGCAGGTTTTTGTCCTTAGCCCAGTATTAAAATTTTCAATTAACAATTTGTTTTTCTTCAAATTAAGTGTGATGCGTAATGTTTTTCGACATATACATGATTTGGAAGCGAATTCATGGTTGGTAGATCGTGACAATGTAAATCTGTGTTCTTTCAGGCGAATCAACTAGACAGACAAGTAATAAACATTTGTGTAATAATTTGGCGAGTTTTATTTATTTTTTTCACTTGACCTTAAGTACTTCATCATCTTTTTTTTCGTTCCAGTAGGTCGATTCTCTAACTCGTTATGGGATAATAGCGACAACGAAGTGTCGTTATGATAACAATAACGATTAATAGCGATGATCGCGATTCTGCAGACGCGAAATAGCGACAACTGTCGCTCAGTCGTCGCTATTTCGGCCGAAAAGTGTCGTTACCATCTCGACGGCTCGAAACCCCCCGGTATGGATTACGACAACCGTCTTTATGAAAAAGGAGCTTAAAACGCTCTTTAATTCCTAACCTATTCGAAGTCATATTTCAGTTTCCGAGTTGCTCTGTTCATTTCCGTATTGTGGGTTATTAGTTTTGTTAATCAAATCATTTTGAGAATAAAATTTATACATTCGTACATAATTTCTGGTGAATATTTAAAAAATAATATCCGACCCTCATAATGAGCAGTTTATTCGCCGTTTTAATTTGTCTTACTTACTTACTTGATTTTTTTCTACAATTGTATTAAACAAAAATCGTAGTATTTATATTATTTCAAGCTGTTAATTCGTATAGAAATTCATGCACTCTATTGATCATAGTAAAGGGAGTATTTTCAATGGAATTGAGTTTTTGACAAACTATCAACAGCATTTTTTATAATATAAATGTTGATATTATAAACATTGAATGATGATAAAAATAATTATACTGTCATTTTCGGAAATTGGTAGGTAAGTACATAAAATTAAAATAGTTAGCTTATAAAATAGGTAGATTCTATTTGAATTTTTAACTATTTTATTAAATGTGTGCCTGCATAAAAACTTCCTAAAATGAAGAAAACCCCTAAAATTGATAATTTTTTCCTAAAATAATTGTGCTGATAATGCTCTTTTTTATACCAACTTACCTGCTATTACCTGAGAAAATATTTACCACGAATTTACGATTGTTTATATCCGTAATCGACGTCGACGGTAGGAGAGAATATGACGTGGTAGATGAAAATTGTAACATAAAATTGAATCAAAGAAATATGAATGTGAAGGTAGATAAATAAATTACGTCATGAATCTTACGTTTTATTGAATACAATAATATGTTCATTCAGTCTTATAACATACATGAAACTTTACATGAGTAAAACAGCGATTCATAAATTTTGAAGTGATATTAGGTTTTTTTACCCTTGAGAGTGAAATACATCTATTTTGTTCTGAAAAGACGTCGAGAACTCCGAAATTTTCGTGAGTAGGGGTTAGGTACTTGTTTCCCGGAATCTGTAACAATAATGTATACCGCACACAATTAGGCAGTTAGCTATGGACTTCTCACTCAAAGTAGTTGAAGGTACCAATAAGTATGAATGTGTGAGTATGAATAAACGATAAATAACAAGACGATTCTTACCTTGTAGTAAGATGGACAGGCAGTTGATTATTCGAAGCATCGTGGACGGACGAAATTCATACCAATGTGACTGATGAATCCGATTTATGAAAAGTAATTCTTTCCATTTATCATTATTCCATGATACAAAAGCACGAATCACGAGAAAAACTCCGTTTTTATGCGTCATTCCTTTGTATATTCATCACGGCAAAAAATATGAATCCGACATTTTGCAAACTGCAGTGATCTTCTACCCGTGATAACAATTGGAAACTATTATCAATACGTCTTCCCATTGGCTAAAAATCACGCGTTGCTACCTTTCGCTCGCTCTAGACCGAAATATTGTCGGATCACATAGCGACGTCGTTATTTTGAAATGCAACGACCAAACTTCGCTATGCCCGATTAGAGAATTCCAATGTCGTTATCGACCTGTCGTTGCACGGGAGGGATACCGAATCCGACGCGATAACGTCAACCAAATAGCGAGTTACAGAATCGACCTGCAGGTACGGTTGCAATAACGATACCCTCTCATCGGAAGATTTCTGAGTGACTTCATGGAAGCGAAATGAGGTTGTCTTCACTTGGACGCCACGGGGGGCATAATGGAACCGGAGCCAGTTTGAAAAAGATGCGTTGAACTTTTGTATCGTCTCAACCTGCCCTCAAGCTAACTCTGTAATGAAGGAAAATCACCTCGGTAGGTATCGCATGAAGCTTTCACCCCACACAAAGCACATTCCTAGTGAAGGAGGCTTGGGAGACGGATTCACACCTCGAATCATATTAAGTATACGTTCATAGGTGGATTATCCGTGCGTTGCTCATGATAGTTGGGTCATCAGTTAGGATACCCAAGAAAGGTACAAACCCGCGTTATGGACATAAAAATATTGAGGTTGGTACTTCGTGAAAATGGGTTTTTCTCTCCCAAGTAACACGCCAATGCTATTCATTGGCGGAATTCATAGTCATTACTTAAGTCTGAGTGCACCCTCAAATGCATTGATAAGGGTTGGCGGGCACTCAATCGTATTCATAGACAAGATTTGAGGGCGCCCTGAAGGAGCACTCAGTGCGATATCTGAGGGCGCACTCAACGGTATTCATAAACCAAACTCAGTGTTGAGTTGAGGCCCACCCTCGACTCAATGGTGCAAAATCCTGAGTGCTGGCCGGAGGTACCTTAAGTGCCCCTCAGCCACAGTTATAATCAGATTTTCCTACTGAAAATAGTGTACAGCAAGTCAACTACCTATCTATTTTGTTTGTCAAATAAAAATAAGGCGATTAGACAAGTTTTTCCGTCAAAAATATCCAATGAAGATCATCGCAAACTTGAATTTCCTTGTACCAGTCTTTTCAATATTTTCTCCCCGAACTCGGTGAAATCTTCCGAGATTTCTTGAAGTTCAAACATTGTCGCCTTCGTTCTCAATCCTCATTCTTGTTTTACGATCTAGTGAAATGATATACCTAGTAGAAAATACTTGTAGAAAATGATATGGGTTGGTAATAAAGTACAAGTTGAATAAAAAACATACACATAGGTACGAGTTTATTTCGGGCTTTATATTGTTTCACACAGATAAATAAATAAGTTGGTAGGTAAAGGTTTTGAAGGGTTCCAAACGTCATAAATATTCGTATATTTGCTTGACCTCCTTCATTCGGCCGGGAGAAGTTCATTTTGTCTGAAACAATCAATGGGTTGATTTGGTTAAATGATGCCTAAGAACACTCATCAAAAGGATACCAAAATGTCTTTTTGTTACTTTGAATAATGGTTCTTTCTTTCGTATCATACCTATATATAGATACATACTTTTACTGCTAATTTAAGGAAATCATAATTTCTTACCTTCTTCAGAGTCCGATGGCAGCAAATTCATTCCAACTGATGAAATTGCGGAGATAGAAATCAAGTAAAAAATCTCCAAAAATATGTCCGCATCCTCATATAATTGAACAGACTTCAATTTGATTGATTCACCTCTGCTAATAACTCAAAACTAATGGTTACTTGTAGGGAATCGGACAAAATAGAGAAATTAGCATGCACATTTTTTCATTACTGTTATAACCACAGAGAACCGGCGACAAGGTTATAACTCACAATCAGTGCAGAATACTAGAGAGAAATTTCCCCGTGCTTTTTACCCAAAATATCCATGAATCAGGGAAATATCCCCACCAAGGCTGCCAACTTAAGGTGAAAATGAGTTGAGTAGCCCCTGAGCGTCCCCTCAGGCTCAGCGTGCACTCAGGCGACAACATCACTTAAGTGGACCGACTCAATCAACTATGAATACGGACTGTTGAGTCGAGGCTGACCCTCAACTCAAATAATTGAGTGCTCGCTCACATTCAAGCCTTGTCTATGAATTCCGCCCTGAGGCGGCCCATAGACGATCAATATTATTGTGCAATATCCCGGGTTGTACAATAAAACTGATCGTGTGTAGACGACATTGAAAGGTTGTGCAATATTGAAATTCAAATCCGTGAAAATATATTGTGCAAACGGGAAAGAATTGTGCCGTCTGTATGATAGTGCATGTTTCCATAACAATACGACCTATTGACTGAGGTGAAACAGCAGTTAAAAACTTCAGATCTCCGAAGGTGTTCCCGGTTGCGAGATATCGTAGGGTTATGGACAACCGTTGGCTTGCAGGAATCGCGCATGGTAGTGATGATTTTCTCGATTTGAGGAGTTACCAAAGCGAGAAGTTCGTCGAATAATACTCCGTCCATCCGTAAAAAGTTGCGAAAATCATTTGGTTCAGCAACTCTCAGTTCATTCAGTAATGTTTCGTGGGTGTATTTCTCCCTGTCAATGAACCACTGTTTGGCACATTTTCTCCCTTTTCGCGAGCTCTGTTCTTTTTTCTTTTCTTTGCACTTACCGCTACAGCAATAGCAACAGCACACAACTCAGTTTCACTCAACATCTTCACCGAATTAATTTCTTGCGAGGACTGTTTGCACAACCTGTTGCCAAGCAAATTGATCGTCTGTGCTCGTGATTGTGCCAAATATTGTACAACCGTCAATATCACCCCCACACGATTCAATTTATTGCACAAACCAACTTATTGTACAATAATATTGAGCGTCTGTGGGCGGCCGTCGAAGTATTGTGCAATCCAAATTGCACAATAATATTGATCGTCTATGGGCCGCTTGAATCCACTGTTTTTGTTCACACGAAAGATGCATTTTGACTATATTTTGATTTTGACTGATAATAGCTGCTGCGCATGCGCAAACGTAAATTCCTTCTAACAGCCATAACTTCCACATTTTGCTTCCGTTTTCGATGAAATTTCAGGGAACATGCGAATCGGGGGTAGATGGTCCTATATGAAAGTCATCGCCCCGAAACTGACAGTAGCCACTGCACATGCGCAAACGTGTATTTCCTCGTAACAGTAATAACTTCTACAATTTCCAACTGATTTCGATGAAATTTTCCGGGATCATGCGGATTGGGGTGTAGATGGTTCCCTATGAGGGTATTGCAAGGTACTTAGTGATTGATGTTTTGTGATTAACTACTATGCATCGGATCACCTATACAATCGGGTTATGGATACGAGGAAGCTATGTGCCACACCCACTTGGCATTTTGCTTCCGAGTCTACCAAGGTAGGGGAAGCTTTGTTTTCACTTTTCAAGGACGAAAAAAAAAGTTCTCCAAAATCAAAATTTTCACTCGCGTTTTGCGTTTTAGACCTATCTGAACAATTTTGGTTCCGTGTCTGTCTGTCTGTCCGTCTGTCTGTCTGTCTGTCTATGTGTCTGTCATGAATTCCTTGTAACGTGCATAACTATACGAAGTTATTGTCCGATTCCTATGAAATTTTCAGGGATTGTGCGGGTTGGTGTGTAGACGGTCCCCTATGAAAATCATCATCCCCGGACTGATAGAAGCGACTGCGCATGCGCAAACGTGAATTCCTTGTAACGGCCATAACTTCTACATTTTTCATCCGATTTCAATGAAATTTTCAGAGATGTTACAGATTAGTATTTAGATGGTCCCCTATGAAAATCACCACCTTCGGACTGATAGTAGCCACTGCGCATGCGCAAACGTGAATTCCTTGTAGCGGCCATAACTTCTACATTTTCCATCCGATTTCAATGAAATTTTCAGGGATGTTACAGAATAACTTGTTTTGATGTTTTGAGATTAACTACTATGCATCGGATCATCTATACAATCGGGTTATGGATACGAGGAAGCTATGTGCCACACCCACATGGCATTTTTTCTGTTGAGTTTAGTCCTCCTTCACCACGGATTAAACGCATAAGGACGCCCAAGTCTTACTGTGGGACGTCCTAAAAGAGAAGTTGAAAAACTCGGTAAATAACGGGAGTTATCGCAGCTTTATTGGCAGAAAGTCGAAAACACGAAAAAAATCTTTATATCTAAATTAGATAATCTAATAAACTTGGAAATACGAGGGATTGAAACAAAATTACTAGGAGACAGTTGGAAACACCTTGTAGAATTGACCTCTGAATTTCTGATCAGCTGTAATGAAAACATCCTAAACTTGAAGATCACGCATACTTTTGTGTAGTAAATTAAATACATCGTGAAGGGCCGTAACCAGAAGTGTAACAGGCGGGACTACCAGCAACTAAACGCATGTGATCAGTAAGTTCACGATCAAGATGACGAAAGTGAAACCCTGGCGAGGGCCTATCGTGATTGTTTGTGAATGAGAGCGGATGAATCACCTGGTGGACCCTTTAGGCCCACATTCCGACTCGAGTAGCGCCCCAACCTCACGATCCTCTCCGAAAAAGAACGTTTTTCGCCTCCCGATCCGTAATTTTCAAAGAATCCGCCAGTTTTCGAGAAAAAAAAGTGAAATAAAAAATAACTAGTTTTCAGGAGGGTTTCCTAGGAGTTGGGTCATTATAGTTTATTATTGACTTCCGGCGCCCGATTGTCTGGGAGAGTCGGACAAGAACTAGTTGTGGATTGGAGTAGGGCATTCCATTCTAGACATCTAGGCTCCTCGAAAATTCGACCTCTCGGGAACCATTCATCAACCAGATGTCTTCCCGAAACGAGTTCAACTAGGGATGTCCGACACTTCAAAATTATCGATATAATATCGTATCGATACATCTAGAAAGTATCAAAAAGTATCGATACGATACTTTCAAAAAGTATTGATATTTTGAAGTATCGATAATTTTCGATACTTTCAAAAAAATGGGTGAAAATGTTGTTTAACTTTCTCTCTATCACTGTGACGTCTCTCCATCGCGAGGATATACATATCGTCCATATACCCGGTAAACCATGTAAGTCGGTATTTTTGCGAAAATAAGGTTTTGAGCTTTTCAGGTAAATTAGGGTCGCTTGTTCCATTTAGTGAAGCCGTTTTCCAATCTGAAGAATAGTTTTTTATCCAGAAAGCATTAAAAAAACGTGTAAGTCGGTTACCTCTTTTTTCGCCGGAAAACCATGTAAGTCCTGTGTATCCCTTCATAAAAGTGAGCAGCTCACGCTGGTGGTAAGTTTCCATCAAAGATAGCCAGTTTTAACACAGAATGTGTTTTTGCGATGACCTACCGAAAAAAAATCGTCACGAAAAAGCGACAGAAAAACCCTGTGTTGTTGCCTGTAAAGTCGGTATACGGGCGAAAGTTTTACGTGACAACGACTTTGAGTGGTAAAATAATTTTAATGTTAATATTCATTCGTATAGTAGGAAGAAGGATAAAATAAAATTCTTTGTCAAGTTGCACAGAGTAGGTATTTCCCGTAGGTAGTAGGTATTTCCCATGGGTGGGGGGGGGAGTGAGTGCCAGGGAAGGGGGGCGGGGCGCTCCCGCTTTTGTGAGCGCCGGGGAAGGGGTGGACGCGGGGGGGGGGGCGCTTTAGGGAGCGCCGAGCTGCACCCCCTCCGTGAGCGGAGCGTAACGCAGTTTCTTGAAGTGTCTCCCGGTAAACCAATTTATAAGACGTTATCACGTCAAAAACATCTGGTGATATGTTTATTGGTTGTAATGTTAATGTCAACTCCACATTTATTATTGTTGTTTTTTATTTAACGGATGACTAGTATCGCAAAAACACATTCTGTGTTCCTATGATTTCATACAGAGTATGGAAAAAGAAATAAACCGGGGGGTGCAGGGGGGCGGAGCCCCCCGCCGAGGCGCAAAGCGCCGAGTTTTTTCTTTTTTTTCATGTAAGAGTTTACAAAATTCATAAATGGAGTTCGGAGAAAGTGATCATAAATAGAAACCTTTTTATAAGTCTCAATTTCAGCAATAAATTCCACTCCTTGTGTTCTGCAGACACGTGATTTTCCATACTGTGGCCAACCTCAAGATCACGACCTACCTACGTGTTTTTTTTACCTACCTACCTAAGATCACGTGTTTTCCCGCAGTGTTTCTAAATTATTTTTACATTATTTAGGAGGATAATTTTAGATGAATTGATTGATTTTGTTGACTGTTTGACCTAGCTGTAATGCTGATGTTAGAAAGAACAACAAGAGATTAGTTGTGTGCTATTGGTCTGCTTATGTTTTACAGGAAACTCTGTAAAATTAATGATACAAGAGATAATAATTAAGAAAATCCAGCTCTGACCAATCCCTAACCCATCCTCAATCCACCCCTAGTCCATCTATAACCCATCCCCAGCTCATCCCTAACACAGCCTTGACCTATCCTAACCCCTAACCCATACCCAACCCATCCCTAGTCCACCTCCAACCTATCGCTAACCCCTATCCCATGCCTAACCCATCCTCAACCCATGTCCAGTTCATCTCTAACCCGTCCCTAACTCATCCCTAGCTCATCCCCAACATATCCCTAACCCCTAACCCATACCTAACTCATCCCTTGTTTTAATGAAACAAAAGTACCTAGTTGCCTAACACTTCACATTAAATGCATACCTACCTAGTTACGGTTGTGACAGGTAAAGTGTTCCTATAAGTAATGGTTGTAATTTAAGAAATGGTAATTGAGGAATTGGTAGTATATTGGATAACTTATTGCTCAACTCTAGTAATATTAAGACTGAAGACTGTCGTTTTGACTCAAGAAGCCTTAAAGTTGGACTGCGTATTAGTCAAGGCCTATGAATTTTCATTTAAACATTTTCCTTTTGCATCGATTTGGGTATTTTGTGTAACCTTGAAACCTGGTGAAAAAAATCGAATAATATTCCTAATAATAAATTAACCCACGCTGGGTATATTTTCATAAAAATCAAATTGAAAACCATGTAAGTCGGGTATTAAAGGCTGGGTAAAAGCATGTAAGTCCATTTTTTCGTTCGCTGAAGTAAATTTTGATGAAATTAGTCTCAGGCTCTTTGAAATACTACTGTTACCACCAATTTTATGGAATGGAACGAAAAAAACTTATTGTATATGGAATGAAAACTTAATGATTCAGTTTTTAGTGTCCCCTGAAAATTTGATAAACTCGACTTACATGGTTTACCAGGTCTATGGACGATATATAGAATAAACAAAACAATAAATCCTTTTTTTTAAGGCACTTGGTTGGGTTAACATTTTGATGGTCCTTCCTAGATGATGGAGGACAGCAGGTTGTCAAAGAGAGCTGGAGGTGGTGGTACATCATCTTTGTTTAATATGTTGAAGTGGTTGGTCTCCCAACAATCTACCTTGAGATAGAGGTACTGTCAAGTAGGTACCTTCATGTCGTAGGTGTTGAAACTGATAAAATATGAGAGAAAAAAAAGTATCGATAAAAAAGAAGTGTTGATATGTATCGATACTTTTTCCAAAAAGTATCGATACTTTTAAGTATTGATACTTGGGGACATCCCTAAGTTCAACACACTTGAAAGTTCACAGCTGAGACTCGCTACAAGCAAAGAAGTAGGTACTATAAAATTGAAGTACTATCAGGGGTTTTTAGGACGTCCCACAGTAAGACTTGGGCGTCCTTTTGCGATTGATCTGGGGTGAAGGAGGACAACACTCAACAGAAAAAAAATAACCACACACTAATCCGTTTTAGACCATTCTAAATCCAAATCCGCGAAAATAACCAACGCGCGTTTTTGGGCATAATCTTGTGTATTCTGCCCAAGCCTCAATTTCCAACCGATTTGAGTGTTTCTTTTTTTTCGACACAGAAATCTTCCCAATATTCACCAGAATATCAAAATTAGCATGGAAAGGGGGCGAGTGAGGGGATAATATTGACAAAATATCCGATTATTCAACATTTCTGTTCCTTTATAGCTTACTAATAGGGTGTGCGCCTGGGTAGGAAAAACTGTTTATTGTTATTTTTAATCTAAGGTAGACCTCATTCTGAGAATTTTGGTACCAACCGCGACCTTCTAGCGTGTGTAAATCTTTTCCTATAGTTTTTAAAGTTTCGACCGTGTATGACGTCACAGTGGGCTGGGGGGTCCCGCCCAGGCGAGAGGGGCGCGTGACGTCATAAACGGTCGAAACTGAAAAATCATAGAAACAGATCTACTCACGCCAGAAGGTCGCGGTTGGTGCCAAAATTCTCAGGATGTAGTCTACTTTCGATTAAAAATATAAAAAAAAATCAAGGCGCACCCCCCATTCCTAGTCTCGGGCGTCTCTACGCAATCCATAATTGCATGAGGGCCCTCGTATACATTCAAGGGATTTCTTGGCTGTGAGATTAATTAATTAACCGGTTCTTCTTACAGTACCGAACCTGTTGTTATACAAGTTACAACAAGTGACGGGCTAATGGTTCGTTTACCCCTTCAATACGTACGATGAGACAAGGAACATCCATCAGCCTTGATGGCAGCTCGCCTCCCAAGAAAATCTCCTCTTTCTGGAGGCTTCACAGCATTATTTCTTATCTACTAACTCAGCTGAATTACAGGAATTGAATCGGAACTGAAGCAGCTCTTCAATAACGGTCGATTCCAATGGTTCATTATTGAATAATAAACAAAAAAAAAAGATCGCATTTTGGTCAGCTAAAATTTGAGCGGAGATTAGGCCTCTTTTGCTATTCTCATTCGTGTTTCTGCTTTATTGTCATACCAACCCTTAACTTTTCGTAGGGAGTGAACGGTTGGTCCTACAGGGCTCCGCGTGGTCTCATTCGATTCTAAGAATTAACCCAATATCAAATTTCAATCGAACTTAATATCAAATTTTTTTGAGCTAGGGCGTTTTGAAAAATAAGGGTTAAAGTTTTCAAAACGCCCTAGCTCAAAAATATTTGAGTTCTTTTGATTTTTTTGAAAACTTCAGCCCTTATTTTTCAACCCTTAGAAGTGACCTACATCAACCAAAAGCTTCGGGGCACAACTAGACCCCAAATGGAGCCCATGTAACAAATTTCACCAAAATCGGTCCATGGGAACTAAGGAAAGTGCCGCGTACGGCGGACGGACGGCCAAATTTTTATTCGATTTTTGGATTTTACTTAAGTTGAAACGTAAACCAACAAATTTTGAAGGGGTTGAGAAAAATTGTTCTTGGTCGATTCCGAAGGTTCACTATTGAAAATAATAAACCAAAATGCTTAGTTTGATGAGCGGAATAGTTTCCAAGGTTAGCAATTGTGCTTGATGCATCATTTATGAATGCATCTTTTATTGGTTGTACGTCGTTTAGATGGGTGAAATCGATTATTATAATTTTGATAATCAAAAGTCGATACCTAAATAAACTTTCTAACTCCGAAATGCATGCAAGGCTTTTTTCTAAATCTTTTTATTGGTTAGATAAAGTGAGCAGTAATATATAAATCATAAGTTGTTCGTTCGTGAAGGAATAAATCAGAGTGGAGTCCTACGGCTTATCACTTATGCTCCTTGGTTTGTTTCAAACGCCACACTTCACAATGATAAAAAACGTCTGCCAAGTGGGTGTGGCACATAGCTTCCTCGTATCCATAACCCGATTATATAGATGATCCGATGCATAGTAGTTAATCTCAAAACACCAATCTCTAAGTACCTTCCACTACCCTCATAGGGGACCATCTACACGCTAATCTGGACAATCCTAGAAAATTTCATCAAATTCGGATGAAAAATTAAGTGAGTAGATGTATGTGATTGGATCAAAAAAATACTTAGCCTCGGCTGGGATTCGAACCCGCGATCCCTGGGGGACAGTTGAAGTTACGGCTGTTACAAGTAATTCACGTTTGCGCATGCGCAGTCGCTTCTATCAGTCCCGGGATGATGATTTTCACAGGGGACTATCCACAACCTAATCCACATAATCCCTGAAAATTTCATCGAAATCGGGTGAAAAATGTGGAAGTTATGGCCGTTACAAGGAGATTCACGTTTGCGCATGCGCAGTGGCTACTATCAGTCCGAAGGTGATGATTTTCATAGAGGACCATCTGAATACTAATTTGTAACATCCCTGAAAATTTCATTGAAATCGGATTGAAAATGTAGAAGTTATGGCCGTTACAAGGAATTCACGTTTGCGCATGCGCAGTCGCTTCTGTCAGTCCGGGGATGATGATTTTCATAGGGGACCATCTAAATACTAATCTGTAACATCCCTGAAAATTTCATCGAAATCGGGTAGAAAAAGTGGAAGTTATGGCCGTTACAAGGAAATTCACGTTTGCGCATGCGCAGTGGCTACTATCAGTTCGAAGAGGATGATTTTCATAGGGGACCATCTAAATACTAGTCTGTAACATCCCTGAAAATTTCATCGAAATCGGATGGAAAATGTAGAAGTTATGGCCGTTACAAGGAATTCACGTTTGCGCATGCGCAGTCGCTTCTATCAGTCCGGGGATGATGATTTTCATAGGGGACCGTCTACACACCAACCCGCACAATCCCTGAAAATTTCATCGAAATCGGACAATAACTTCGTATAGTTATGCGCGTTACAAGGAATTCATGACAGACAGACAGACAGACAGACAGACAGACAGACAGACAGACAGACAGACGGACAGACAGACAGACAGACAGACACACAGACACGGAACCAAAATTGTTCAGAAAGGTCTAAAACGGAAAACGCGAGTGGAAATTTTGATTTTGGAGAACTTTTTTTTTTCGTCCTTGAAAAGTGAAAACAAAGCTTCCGCTACCTTGGTAGACTCGGAAGCAATATACCGTATGTTCATGAAGTAGGCATTACGGGAAAACTACACTGCCGTGCTAAGCCAGAAAGTCGTATCTTGACTTCACCCAACTTTCGGGAAAACGACCTAATAGGTTTCGTGGCGAAATAATTCTTTCACGGGATTATTTTCCTCCTTTTACCACAAGTATAGGTTTTTCTTAAAAGAAATTAGTAGCCGAATCGATTTCTGCAGTCAAAATTGAACATTTTTGAGTGTAAATTGTCAAAAAACGATGATATGAGATTACGCTCTCGTAAACCCGAAGTTACGACTATTCTGTTCATTTTAATTCTTGAAACATTAATTCATTTGAATTAACATTTTAATTCAAGAAACCATTTCACATTGATTATTTTGTCATACTACTTGGCTAAAAGTCAATCGTGTTTCATATCTCTGTTCAGAGTGTAAGAAAAAACTGCTGAATCAATTGAAATAAACGTTTATTCACTTAAAGGATAAACGTAAAGTCACCACTAAATGTTGAGTTTTCAGAGGCAAAAAATCGTATCATGCGGATTTAATGCAAGAAGTCAAATCGTCGAAATAGGCAGATTCCCGTATCAGTGTCAAGATACGAGTTTTCTTCTTCTGAATCGCTCTGATACGTTTCTTAGCAAAATCAAGTTAACACGCCTTAACGCGAAAGTCGGGAGGCTTGTTTGAGGCATTTCTAGTAGAGACATGACTATAAAACTCCAAAAATCGACAGAAATCGACCCCCAAAACCCCCGGGTACCAATAACTCAATTTGGTCAAATTTTCACGTTACGACTTTCTGGCTTAGCACGGCAGTATCTCCATCGATCAATGAAAAGCCACCCAAACATTCTGATGGATGAAATGCTGGAACGTCTGCCTCAACGTAATTTCGAAGGCTTAAACGAAAGCGCTCAGTATTATCACACGATGAATCTCTGCTGATACTGTTGGTGATGGTAATTCTCGATCTTCGATACGTAAAAGTATTCACTTCCTTGAATCTGAGCTCCCTTTTCTCCAAATAACCAAGTCGATTATGATCGTGACCGTGATCTGCGCTAATGAGAAGATACTTAGTATTTTTCTTGATTTATGTTCTTTCACACACCAGTAACATTTTTTTTCCTAATTATAAAATCCGTGAGTGATTTGTTAAAAATCTGCCAACTTAACTTGCTAACATAACAACGAACCGAAAAAACTTGGGTATTTTACATCACATTCAGCCCAGTTATATTTCAAGGTTTGGGTTTTTGATTTGGTACCACCGATGTAACTTCTTCGTACTGTACCAATTCATAATCGAAGGCACCAAACGAGGATACAATTTGGAAATACTTAATCCGAAGGGAAACTCGCCGGAAGTAGCGCGACTCGAGATTCAATAAACGAGTCATGTCGCGCAAGAAGTGATGAGCCTCGAGGCGTTATAAAGACAATTTACATACAAAGTAGTCATCAATTTTTGTCTAATGTAAATTCCAAGTTAAATTCGTTTCTAGGCAATTTGCGGCACTTCCGCTCATCTCGTGTTGGATCATTTGAAAGATCAAAGAAATTCCATTCCCGTCTATGAAAATTCCATCAATATCATCTATGAGCACCCAGCCTTGATTCTTCAGAGTAAGGGGAAAATGAAATGAAAACGCTGCAAATTATTACACAAAGGTTTATTATTTTTCTATGTAGGTAACTCGTCTGCAAAGAACACGGCTTTGCCATTGTTACCACCAACCAACTTGAAGAAAAACATCGATCGCATTTCGGTCAGCTAACATTTGAACGGAGATTAGGCCTCTTTTGCGATTCACTCGTGTTTCTGATTTATCGTAAGTCCAACCCTTATATTCTCGTAGGGAGCGAAGGGTTTGTCCTACAGGACTCCGCGTGGTCTCAAAAATTCTAACAATTCTATACTATCTTAATTTGATGGAAAAAAGATAAGCCTTTATTTACCTTTATATCAAAATTTTTTGAGTTTGGGAAATTTCAAAATTTTAAACCTTATTTTTCAACCCTTAGAAGTGACCTAAGGCACAACTAGGCCCCAAATGGAGCCCACTTGCCATTAACAATTTATATTTGGAAAAAAATACTTTACCACTACAATTGATGGTACTGTACATACATATTTACATCACAGTATTGTATCAGCACTTTCAGCACTCAGCAGTCATGTCCATCTGGCTGCTTGGTATTAGGGTCCGAGATCCTACCTTGGACATTGGGGTGAGGGACAAAGTCTAATCACCTTATCCCACAAATGATGGAGGGAGGATTGTCTTCTGGCTATGCCATCAGTCGACGCTACTCCTCCCCATGGGGTTCGAGTTCAGCTCCAAGTCCCACGGGGCCCATTTGCTCGAGCCGTGGCACGCCGTCGTGTGGCCGTAGCCCTGAATTTAGACCAGATGAATGATCCTCCTGTTAGGACACGGGTGGTCATCCACTCCAGGATAAACAGTGGGTAACCAGCCCAAATCAGATCCTTGGCTGACTTGCCATGCCATATCCCTCTCCAGGTGATAGTTGCTCCAATCACCTTTAGTTCGTTTCGCTGAATGTTTGCAAGTGCTGCTGCAGCCTCTAGTAATGCGTCAACTTCATATTTTTGAATTTTGGAAGCATTGATGTCTGCGAGTGATCTCTGGCCGGAGCCAGAGACCACTGAGACATCAATAATGAAAGCTCCTCTTGGTGTTACCACCAAGAGGTCCGGACGATAACCTCGCTGTTCCAGGTTAAAGTGTGGCTCGAGCCATACTGGCCATCCTTTACGGCGAGCGTAGGCTGCTAGTAGGTTCAGGGCAGAATTGTGACGGGCACACCTGGGTCTTACCACGGCCTAGCAAATCTGGAGCACATGCGAGGCTGTTTCGGGTGTCCATCAAAATTTCATCAAAATCGGTCAATGCTAAGTGGGGAAAGTGCCGCACACGGAGGACGAACGGCCAAATTTTTATTCGATTTTTGGATCCTACGTACCTTGAAACGTAAACCATCAAATTTTGAGGGGGTGTTAAAAAAAAATTTCTTGGTCGATTCCAAAGATTCATTCTTGAAAATAATAAACCAAAATGAAATGAAAAATGGCAGAAATACTTGGAACACTATGAGAAGGGGGTCCGGACTTCTGCGGGGGTCGTGGGTTCAAGGCTCATCGCGTTTTCGGCGTCCGGGGCTCTCATCGCCCCCCTCGTCGCAACCCATGGCAGTGAGGCAATGGGAAGCCATGAGCGAAATCATCAGAACAAACTCTGATCTTCCCTTTGGAAGACAGCCGATGACGTCCGCGATGCCAAGAATGGCAGTCAGACGAAAATCCAACCTGAAATGGCTGTTTACTTATTTACTATGAGAAGGGCTAGGTCGGTATACGCAAAAAGGAGCTATTGTTTCGATAAGGCTTTCCCACCGAAATTTGAATTAGAAAAAGTCATTTAATCCAGAATGGCCATATCCGTTCTCAAAAAATAACCACACGAGTCACCAGTTTTGATTGAAATAGTTTTATGGTTGTTTCCTTCTGGTTAATGCCGTCCAATTATATTTGCGAGTGAATTACACGTCCATTGATGGTTTAGGTTGGATGACCATGAGATCCCGTCAACCATTTCTACAAGCGATGTTTCACGAATTCGAATCCAAGGTTCTCTTTTAAAGGACGTTTTTCGGTCGTTTTTGGCTCCATCGAACCATAAGGGATGACATTTTCGAAATGCCCTATCTGAAAAACTTTCGAGATAATGGTATTGTTTCAGCGTGGAACATGCTTTAGCCTTGAAATACTACCCGAAAAGTGCGAGGGGGGGGGGTATTTTCCAACCGTCCACCCCACCCCTACTCCGCCAAAAAGCGCTGCTAAAGCATGTTCCATATCTCTTGAATTTTAGCCAAGGCATAAAATTGAATTTAAAAAAAAGATCAATTTTAATAAAATTGAATTTTAGCAGTAAGGCGAGGACCAAAGGGTAGAGTTTTTCATTAATTTAAAATAGTACCTATTGAATTTTTAGAATCGTATGAGACCATCCAGAGCTCTGTAGGATCAACCGTTCGCTCCCGGTTGGACTTACGAAAAAGTCAGAAACACGTGTGTGAATCGCAAAAGAGGCTCCGTTCAAATTTTAGCTGACCAAAGTGCGGTCGTTGTTCGTTTTTTCGAGTCAGTTTTGCATCCTTAGCCACCAGTAATCAAATTTCTTAATGAAGACACCCACAATTCCTTATTCCTTCGAATTGAGCTAAAGCGTTCATTTCTTCCAAATAAACTTGATTCTTAGGTAGGTGTGTAGTTGGTAGGTAGTGACGATGACAAAGCTGTGTTCTTTGCAGACGAGTGATCTAAGCTTAGAGCCTTTGGATAAAATTCAAGAAACATGGAACAAGCTTCAGCCGAGCTTTTCGGTGGAGTAGGGATGGGGTGGAATAACCCCAGCGTGACACTCCCCGTCACCCCCTCCGTTTTTGAGTGGTTTTCCAAGGCTAAAGCATGTTCCATACTATTAATCAACCTTTGCGTAATAATTTGCAGCTTTTTTTTATACTGATCCACTGTTCTTACTGGGGAACCGATCGCGGTGAAATTCAAGGGGGATTGTCAAAACGTCGTCCCCAGAATACAAACTGTTTCGAACAAATAGGTATAGGAAGGAAGTTGATGAGGATTGGAGAATTTTTCTCTATACAGGGTGTCACCCTTACGGGCGCACCACCGGGTGGGGTTCGATTCTACTACTAATTTGCAACAAAAAATGTCTCTTAGCAATTTTGTTTTAGAGGCTTCGTTTTCGACTTATTTCACATTTAAGATTTTTTTCGTGTTTTCGACCTTACATCACTAAAATGGCTGTAACTCCCTCAATTGATGGAGTAAATTCAAATTTGATTATATCACTGGAAAGAGCGTCAAGTTTCCTATCTCCCTGATGGAGTTTTAGAAAATTTCAAATGAAACGAACGGGTGTAAAATAAACCAAAAGTAAAAAATTGGTAAAGTTTCGAAAATTTTCACTTTTTTCAAAGTTTGTTTCTCGAAACGTCGTGAACGGAAATTTCCATGCTGTAAGCCTAAAAGTTGCATGTGAATCTCAGCTTTCTAACGGTGTAGTCATTTTTTTAAAAACACCTCTTATTCAGTTAGAAAATGACGTTTTTAGGGCAGAAAACGATCATTTTAGGGTGTAAATCGGCGTTTTTCACAAGAAATACTTTCCAACTTAATAAATCATTTGACATGAAATTTTACGTACTTTTTGACGCTGAATCGAATGGTAACACTTTCCGATCTCCTCGACAAACAAATAGTACTTTTCAAGCCCTTTCTGGGTTAAACAGGGTACAACTGAGTCCTCGACTCCCAATTTGTTATCTATCGAAAAGATAAAGCTTTCCGTAAATGGTCGGGACGATATTTTCAAGAGAGAGGGCAAAAATTAGGTAAGTCAACTATTTGGAAGGAGTGCGAGTCATTTCCAACCCAGACCTCCCTTAATGACAATTTTGGATAAAACGAACAACGAGATTGAGCCCTTCGCCCAACGGAAAGGGCTTGAAAAGTACTATTTGTTTGTCGAGGAGATCGGAAAGTGATTCAGCGTCAACAATTACGTAAAACCTCATGTCAAATGATTTATTAAGTTGGAGAGCATTTCTGGTGAAAGACGCCGATTTACACACTAAAATGATCGTTTTCTGCCTTAAAAACGTCATTTTCTAACTGAATAAGAGGTGTTTTTAAAAAAATGACTACACCGTTAGAAAGCTGAGATTCACATGCAACTTTTAGGCTTACAGCATGGAAATTTCCGTTCACGACGTTTTGAGAAACAAACTTTGAAAAAAGTGAAAATTTTCGAAACTTTACCAATTTTTTACTTTTGGTTTATTTTACACCCGTTCGTTTCATTTGAAATTTTCTAAAACTCCATCAGGGAGATAGGAAACTTGACGCTCTTTCCAGTGATATAATCAAATTTGAATTTACTCCATCAATTAAGGGAGTTATAGCCATTTTAGTGATGTAAGGTCGAAAACACGAAAAAAATCTTAAATGTGAAATAAGTCGAAAACGAAGCCTCTAAAACAAAATTGCTAAGAGACATTTTTTGTTGCAAATTAGTAGTAGAATCGAACCCCACCCGGTGGTGCGCCCGTAAGGGTGACACCCTGTATTTTGCATTTTATAGCTTTAGCATCTTTGAACTGCTTAATTTAGAGTTTGATTTCGATGAAATTTTTACGGATTTTGTGAGCTGGGCAACGATGGTCCTCTCTGAGTTTGTGGCGTAGCGTGCTCATATGGAATCTCTTTGGTGGTGATGGAGGGGGAGGGGGGGTGACAATGGTTTTCTAACTCGATTCCAAAGGTTCATTATTGAAAATAGGATATCAATTTTTGTGATTTTCAGTTTTATTTTGTCTAAAGGGAAAGAATAAATAAAAAACATAAGTAAATTATTATTTATTTATCATAAAATGATATTTTTAAATAGTATTATTAATAATAACAGAATAAAATATTTAACAGCTGCACAATGAAATCATCTGACGCTGTGTGTTCCAGGAAGGCATTGGTTTTTCCCCAACTGCCAAATTGTCCTGAGCCTTCTCCCTGATTTGTCATGTGATTCTCCGTCTTCAAATAAATTTGTTCCAGTAAATCGATTTTCATCAGTGAAACTAAACCTATTTTAACAGTACTAAGGGAGAATTTATCTCTTCTTCGAGGGCACAATGTGATAATGAGTAGGTAAAACCTGTTCTTATTGATCTCAATTACCCCCACACCTCATATTGTCCTATAAATCCACCTATCCTTAAATAAAATTCAAATATTGTCCACTAATGCGACTCATGTCTGCTATTTATATAATTTTACAAGGTTGGCATTACTTCTTGATGTTGATAAAACTCGGGGAACCCTTATAATATAATTATAAGCTGATTTCCATCGTTCAGCGCAGACTCGCACAAAGGCGGGGACTCTCTCCGACTAACGTAAATTTATTGAAAGCTGCCGCGTGATAGCGTAGATAGCGCCGAATTCCTGCTGATTCATCGAAGTATTTCAACCACAAAGGCTGCCGCAGAGTTTTTACAGACTGCATTTTATCTCAAGGAAATATTTTGAAATATGTATACTGTGCTGTAAGACAACGAAAGTGAAAACAACCTGAAGGTGTGTTGACTGTTTCTATTATGAATGGAATTTCTTGGAATATTTCTGATGGTTGGCCTCGTGACATCGAAAATTCCGTCCAATTTATGCGATTTGGCCATGGACGAGGGCAGATAGGCAGGTTACTAGTAAATAATCTCAGTTACTCATTATTTTACGGATGACAATAATATTAATAAAATTTGTTGATTTATGAAAAATTTGATATAAAGTTATTGTTTTTCCTTAATTTAAGATTCTATAGAATTTTTAGAATTTTTTGAGACCACGCGGAGCTCTGTAGGACAAACTGTTCGCTCCCTACGAGAATTGAAGGGTTGGCCGTACGATAAATCAGAAACACGAGTGTGAATCGCAAAAGAGGCCTAATCTCCGTTCAAATTAAAGCTGACCGAAATACTATCGATGTTTTTCTTCATGTTGGACGGTTGGTGGCTTTGCAGACGAGAGATCTATATAGAAAAATAATAAACCATTGTGTCATAATTTGCAGCGTTTTAGTAAGAGAACACTTGAGGAAGTGTAGATACACTGAAGAGGTATGAATGTATGCTGATTTATTCCAGGCCGACTCGATTAATGATCTGGAAGTACTTTACTCCAGGACTTCTTGCTACTATAACATTAAAATAAAATTACATAAGGTTTCGTGCGTGAAGACAATGGAATGGGGGTATTTTGATTACCCAAGTAGATGAACATGAAACAATGAAGTCCAGATACCTGCCAATAACTGAGTTTTATTGGAGCCTGTGACTGAGTGGGATCTCCGGCCCTTTCACCTGCCCTGTCAAAACAAGTCACCCTTTCTTATCGCTACCGCGACCGACCTTATCTCTGAGGTTTCAGATCAATTTAAATACCTGAGGTGGAAGGCAATGAGAAAGAAAAACCTCCCGATATAGAAATGACACATGAAAATAACGCAACAAATCCTGTAGAAACACCTAAACCTAAAATGAAATTTCGAATTGATGATATTGGTCCGTTTCAATTGTTCCTAGAGAGTGAGAATAATGATCTGAATGGAGTGTCTAGAATACACCCTTGTCACTTGGTAAACTGCATCATGATAAACATCCAGAAATACGAATAAAGTCACTCGCGATGAGATTGTGGAAAACCATTTTAATAAAAACGGAGTTGAGTAGAACGTTGTCTATTTCCACGAAAATAATGAGTTACAAGTTAAATCGATTTCGACGGTTAGGTCATCATCAGTAACAAACAATAACTTTTTAACGTTATTGTTTGTTACTGACGATGACCTAACCGTCGAAATCGATTTAACTTGTAACTCATTATTTTCGTGGAAATAGACAACGTTCTACTCAACTCCGTTTTTATTCATCCAGAAATATCTAAACATATCAAATGCATCAATAAAATCGGTCGAAATAGACTGAAAATCGAATTAGATAATTACATGTTAGCAAACAAGCTTATTGATTCGACACATCTTACTGATAATAAATTCAGGACGTATATTCCCATGTTCTTACTGAAAAGAAAAGTCGTCGTGCGAGGTATTGATACGACATTGTCGGATAATGAGATCAAAACATATATACGAGATTTCGATGGATCAAACTTGGAAGTTTTTGAAGTCAAACGTTTGCAACGGAGGTCAAATAATGGTACAATCAATACTCCACTTAATAAATTGCTAATACCTACCCAATCGGTATGTTTACCGTTGAGAGGACAGCGTATCCCGTCCCACGTGACAACTCTACACGTCAGATGCGAAGTTGAACCATTCGTTCAACGAGTCGTCCAAAGTACCAAATGCTGGAGTTTTGGACATTTCACTGACCAGTGTAAAGAGAACAGTCGTTGTAACATTGTGGCAATCTCATGATTAAAAAAATTGTACTGCAATTGAACGAGATAAAAAATGTATACATTGTCATCAAAAACATGCAGCATCCAATCAAAAATTATGCCCTCAATATCTGAAGGAACAATCTATCAAAACCGCAATGGGCACTCATAATATATCCTATTTTGACATAAAAAACTTTGTTTGTGGTAACACCTATGCATCGCAGCTGAACAAAAATCCATCGATGAAAGATCTAGAACAATTTCCTTCGATAACTTCAAACATCAAATCAAATGAGAAACAACCACTTCAAAGGCTCATTTCTACCTCCAATTCTTGAAAAAAGTCGTGAAAGAAGGTTGAAAACACCGAAACTCGTTGGTTTACTCGAGAGAAACAACCACTTCAAAGGCTCATTTCTACCTCCAATTCATGAAAAAAGTCGTGAAAGAAGGTTGTAAACACCGAAACTCGTTGGTTTACTCGAGAGAAACAACCACTTCGAAGGCTCATTTCTACCTCCAATTCTTGAAAAAAGTCGTGATAGAAGGTTGAAAACACCGAAACTCGTTGGTTTACTCGAGAGAAACAACCACTTCGAAGGCTCATTTCTACCTCCAATTCTTGAAAAAAGTCGTGATAGAAGGTTGAAAACACCGAAACTCGTTGGTTTACTCGAGAGAAACAACCACTTCGAAGGCTCATTTCTACCTCCAATTCTTGAAAAAAGTCGTGATAGAAGGTTGAAAACACCGAAACTCGTTGGTTTACTCGAGAGAAACAACCACTTCGAAGGCTCATTTCTACCTCCAATTCTTGAAAAAAGTCGTGATGGAAGGTTGAAAACAACGAAACTCGTTGGTTTACTCGAGAGAAACAACCACTTCGAAGGCTCATTTCTACCTCCAATTCTTGAAAAAAGTCGTGATAGAAGGTTGAAAACACCGAAACTCGTTGGTTTACTCGAGAGAAACAACCACTTCGAAGGCTCTTTTCGACACCCAATTCTTGAAAAAAGTCGTGATAGAAGGTTGAAAACACCGAAACTCGTTGGTTTACTCGAGAGAAACAACCACTTCAAAGGCTCATTTCTACCTCCTATTCTCGAAAAAAGTCGTGATAGAAGGTTGAAAACACCGAAACTCGTTGGTTTACTCGAGAGAAACAACCACTTCAAAGGCTCATTTCTACCTCCTATTCTCGAAAAAAGTCGTGAAAGAAGGTTGAAAACACCGAAACTTGTTGGATTACTCGAGAGAAACAACCACTTCAAAGGCTCATTTCTACCTCCAATTCATGAAAAAAGTCGTGATAGAAGGCTGAAAACATCGAAACTCGTTGGTTTACTCGAGAGAAACAACCACTTCGAAGGCTCATTTCTACCTCCAATTCTTGAAAAAAGTCGTGATAGAAGGTTGAAAACACCGAAACTCGTTAGTTTACTCGAGAGAAACAACCACTTCGAAGGCTCATTTCTACCTCCAATTCTTGAAAAAAGTCGTGAAAGAAGGTTGAAAACACCGAAACTCGTTGGTTTACTCGAGAGAAACAACCACTTCAAAGGCTCATTTCTACCTCCAATTCTTGAGAAAAGTCGTGAAAGAAGGTTGAAAACACCGAAACTCGTTGGTTTACTCGAGAAAAACAACCACTTCGAAGGCTCATTTCTACCTCCAATTCATGAAAAAAGTCGTGAAAGAAGGTTGTAAACACCGAAACTCGTTGGTTTACTCGAGAGAAACAACCACTTCAAAGGCTCATTTCTACCTCCAATTCATGAAAAAAGTCGTGAAAGAAGGTTGTAAACACCGAAACTCGTTGGTTTACTCGAGAGAAACAACCACTTCGAAGGCTCATTTCTACCTCCAATTCTTGAAAAAAGTCGTGATAGAAGGTTGAAAACACCGAAACTCGTTGGTTTACTCGAGAGAAACAACCACTTCGAAGGCTCATTTCTACCTCCAATTCTTGAAAAAAGTCGTGATAGAAGGTTGAAAACACCGAAACTCGTTGGTTTACTCGAGAGAAACAACCACTTCGAAGGCTCATTTCTACCTCCAATTCTTGAAAAAAGTCGTGATAGAAGGTTGAAAACACCGAAACTCGTTGGTTTACTCGAGAGAAACAACCACTTCGAAGGCTCATTTCTACCTCCAATTCTTGAAAAAAGTCGTGATAGAAGGTTGAAAACACCGAAACTCGTTGGTTTACTCGAGAGAAACAACCACTTCGAAGGCTCATTTCTACCTCCAATTCTTGAAAAAAGTCGTGATAGAAGGTTGAAAACACCGAAACTCGTTGGTTTACTCGAGAGAAACAACCACTTCGAAGGCTCTTTTCGACACCCAATTCTTGAAAAAAGTCGTGATAGAAGGTTGAAAACACCGAAACTCGTTGGTTTACTCGAGAGAAACAACCACTTCAAAGGCTCATTTCTACCTCCTATTCTCGAAAAAAGTCGTGATAGAAGGTTGAAAACACCGAAACTTGTTGGATTACTCGAGAGAAACAACCACTTCAAAGGCTCATTTCTACCTCCAATTCATGAAAAAAGTCGTGATAGAAGGCTGAAAACATCGAAACTCGTTGGTTTACTCGAGAGAAACAACCACTTCGAAGGCTCATTTCTACCTCCAATTCTTGAAAAAAGTCGTGATAGAAGGTTGAAAACACCGAAACTCGTTGGTTTACTCGAGAGAAACAACCACTTCGAAGGCTCATTTCTACCTCCAATTCATGAATAAAGTCGTGAAAGAAGGTTGTAAACACCGAAACTCGTTGGTTTACTCGAGAGAAACAACCACTTCAAAGGCTCATTTCTACCTCCAATTCATGAAAAAAGTCGTGAAAGAAGGTTGAAAACACCGAAACTCGTTGGTTTACTCGAGAGAAACAACCACTTCGAAGGCTCATTTCTACCTCCAATTCATGAATAAAGTCGTGAAAGAAGGTTGTAAACACCGAAACTCGTTGGTTTACTCGAGAGAAACAACCACTTCAAAGGCTCATTTCTACCTCCAATTCATGAAAAAAGTCGTGAAAGAAGGTTGAAAACACCGAAACTCGTTGGTTTACTCGAGAGAAACAACCACTTCGAAGGCTCATTTCTACCTCCAATTCATGAATAAAGTCGTGAAAGAAGGTTGTAAACACCGAAACTCGTTGGTTTACTCGAGAGAAACAACCACTTCAAAGGCTCATTTCTACCTCCTATTCCCGAAAAAAGTCGTGATAGAAGGTTGAAAACACCGAAACTTGTTGGATTACTCGAGAGAAACAACCACTTCGAAGGCTCATTTCTACCTCCAATTCATGAATAAAGTCGTGAAAGAAGGTTGTAAACACCGAAACTCGTTGGTTTACTCGAGAGAAACAACCACTTCAAAGGCTAATTTCTACCTCCAATTCATGAAAAAAGTCGTGAAAGAAGGTTGTAAACACCGAAACTCGTTGGTTTACTCGAGAGAAACAACCACTTCAAAGGCTCATTTCTACCTCCAATTCATGAAAAAAGTCGTGAAAGAAGGTTGTAAACACCGAAACTCGTTGGTTTACTCGAGAGAAACAACCACTTCAAAGGCTAATTTCTACCTCCAATTCATGAAAAAAGTCGTGAAAGAAGGTTGTAAACACCGAAACTCGTTGGTTTACTCGAGAGAAACAACCACTTCAAAGGCTCATTTCTACCTCCAATTCATGAAAAAAGTCGTGAAAGAAGGTTGTAAACACCGAAACTCGTTGGTTTACTCGAGAGAAACAACCACTTCGAAGGCTCTTTTCGACACCCAATTCTTGAAAAAAGTCGTGATAGAAGGTTGAAAACACCGAAACTCGTTGGTTTACTCGAGAGAAACAACCACTTCAAAGGCTCATTTCTACCTCCTATTCTCGAAAAAAGTCGTGATAGAAGGTTGAAAACACCGAAACTTGTTGGATTACTCGAGAGAAACAACCACTTCAAAGGCTCATTTCTACCTCCAATTCATGAAAAAAGTCGTGATAGAAGGCTGAAAACATCGAAACTCGTTGGTTTACTCGAGAGAAACAACCACTTCGAAGGCTCATTTCTACCTCCAATTCTTGAAAAAAGTCGTGATAGAAGGTTGAAAACACCGAAACTCGTTGGTTTACTCGAGAGAAACAACCACTTCGAAGGCTCATTTCTACCTCCAATTCATGAATAAAGTCGTGAAAGAAGGTTGTAAACACCGAAACTCGTTGGTTTACTCGAGAGGAACAACCACTTCAAAGGCTCATTTCTACCTCCAATTCATGAAAAAAGTCGTGAAAGAAGGCTGAAAACACCGAAACTCGTTGGTTTACTCAAGAGAAACAACCACTTCGAAGGCTCATTTCTACCTCCAATTCATGAATAAAGTCGTGAAAGAAGGTTGTAAACACCGAAACTCGTTGGTTTACTCGAGAGAAACAACCACTTCAAAGGCTCATTTCTACCTCCAATTCATGAAAAAAGTCGTGAAAGAAGGTTGAAAACACCGAAACTCGTTGGTTTACTCGAGAGAAACAACCACTTCGAAGGCTCATTTCTACCTCCAATTCATGAATAAAGTCGTGAAAGAAGGTTGTAAACACCGAAACTCGTTGGTTTACTCGAGAGAAACAACCACTTCAAAGGCTCATTTCTACCTCCTATTCCCGAAAAAAGTCGTGATAGAAGGTTGAAAACACCGAAACTTGTTGGATTACTCGAGAGAAACAACCACTTCGAAGGCTCATTTCTACCTCCAATTCATGAATAAAGTCGTGAAAGAAGGTTGTAAACACCGAAACTCGTTGGTTTACTCGAGAGAAACAACCACTTCAAAGGCTAATTTCTACCTCCAATTCATGAAAAAAGTCGTGAAAGAAGGTTGTAAACACCGAAACTCGTTGGTTTACTCGAGAGAAACAACCACTTCAAAGGCTCATTTCTACCTCCAATTCATGAAAAAAGTCGTGAAAGAAGGTTGTAAACACCGAAACTCGTTGGTTTACTCGAGAGAAACAACCACTTCAAAGGCTAATTTCTACCTCCAATTCATGAAAAAAGTCGTGAAAGAAGGTTGTAAACACCGAAACTCGTTGGTTTACTCGAGAGAAACAACCACTTCAAAGGCTCATTTCTACCTCCAATTCATGAAAAAAGTCGTGAAAGAAGGTTGTAAACACCGAAACTCGTTGGTTTACTCGAGAGAAACAACCACTTCAAAGGCTCATTTCTACCTCCAATTCATGAAAAAAGTCGTGAAAGAAGGTTGAAAACATCGAAACTCGTTGGTTTACTCGAGAGAAACAACCACTTCGAAGGCTCATTTCTACCTCCAATTCTTGAAAAAAGTCGTGATAGAAGGTTGAAAACACCGAAACTCGTTGGTTTACTCGAGGGAAACAACCACTTCGAAGGCTCATTTCTACCTCCAATTCTTGAAAAAAGTCGTGATAGAAGGTTGAAAACACCGAAACTCGTTGGTTTACTCGAGAGAAACAACCACTTCGAAGGCTCATTTCTACCTCCAATTCTTGAAAAAAGTCGTGATAGAAGGTTGAAAACACCGAAACTCGTTGGTTTACTCGAGAGAAACAACCACTTCGAAGGCTCTTTTCGACACCCAATTCTTGAAAAAAGTCGTGATAGAAGGTTGAAAACACCGAAACTCGTTGGTTTACTGGAGCGATACAACCACTTCGAAGGCTCATTTCTACCTCCAATTCTTGAAAAAAGTCGTGATAGAAGGTTGAAAACACCGAAACTCGTTGGTTTACTCGAGAGAAACAACCACTTCGAAGGCTCTTTTCGACACCCAATTCTTGAAAAAAGTCGTGATAGAAGGTTGAAAACACCGAAACTCGTTGGTTTACTCGAGAGAAACAACCACTTCAAAGCCTCATTTCTACCTCCTATTCTCGAAAAAAGTCGTGATAGAAGGTTGAAAACACCGAAACTCGTTGGTTTACTCGAGAGAAACAACCACTTCGAAGGCTCATTTCTACCTCCAATTCTTGAAAAAAGTCGTGAAAGAAGGTTGAAAACACCGAAACTCGTTGGTTTACTCGAGAGAAACAACCACTTCAAAGGCTCATTTCTACCTCCAATTCTTGAAAAAAGTCGTGAAAGAAGGTTGAAAACACCGAAACTCGTTGGTTTACTCGAGAAAAACAACCACTTCGAAGGCTCATTTCTACCTCCAATTCATGAAAAAAGTCGTGAAAGAAGGTTGTAAACACCGAAACTCGTTGGATTACTCGAGAGAAACAACCACTTCAAAGGCTCATTTCTACCTCCAATTCATGAAAAAAGTCGTGATAGAAGGCTGAAAACATCGAAACTCGTTGGTTTACTCGAGAGAAACAACCACTTCGAAGGCTCATTTCTACCTCCAATTCTTGAAAAAAGTCGTGATAGAAGGTTGAAAACACCGAAACTCGTTGGTTTACTCGAGAGAAACAACCACTTCGAAGGCTCATTTCTACCTCCAATTCTTGAAAAAAGTCGTGAAAGAAGGTTGAAAACACCGAAACTCGTTGGTTTACTCGAGAGAAACAACCACTTCAAAGGCTCATTTCTACCTCCAATTCTTGAAAAAAGTCGTGAAAGAAGGTTGAAAACACCGAAACTCGTTGGTTTACTCGAGAAAAACAACCACTTCGAAGGCTCATTTCTACCTCCAATTCATGAAAAAAGTCGTGAAAGAAGGTTGTAAACACCGAAACTCGTTGGTTTACTCGAGAGAAACAACCACTTCAAAGGCTCATTTCTACCTCCAATTCATGAAAAAAGTCGTGAAAGAAGGTTGTAAACACCGAAACTCGTTGGTTTACTCGAGAGAAACAACCACTTCGAAGGCTCATTTCTACCTCCAATTCTTGAAAAAAGTCGTGATAGAAGGTTGAAAACACCGAAACTCGTTGGTTTACTCGAGAGAAACAACCACTTCGAAGGCTCATTTCTACCTCCAATTCTTGAAAAAAGTCGTGATAGAAGGTTGAAAACACCGAAACTCGTTGGTTTACTCGAGAGAAACAACCACTTCGAAGGCTCATTTCTACCTCCAATTCTTGAAAAAAGTCGTGATAGAAGGTTGAAAACACCGAAACTCGTTGGTTTACTCGAGAGAAACAACCACTTCGAAGGCTCATTTCTACCTCCAATTCTTGAAAAAAGTCGTGATAGAAGGTTGAAAACACCGAAACTCGTTGGTTTACTCGAGAGAAACAACCACTTCGAAGGCTCATTTCTACCTCCAATTCTTGAAAAAAGTCGTGATAGAAGGTTGAAAACACCGAAACTCGTTGGTTTACTCGAGAGAAACAACCACTTCGAAGGCTCATTTCTACCTCCAATTCTTGAAAAAAGTCGTGATAGAAGGTTGAAAACACCGAAACTCGTTGGTTTACTCGAGAGAAACAACCACTTCAAAGGCTCATTTCTACCTCCTATTCTCGAAAAAAGTCGTGATAGAAGGTTGAAAACACCGAAACTTGTTGGATTACTCGAGAGAAACAACCACTTCAAAGGCTCATTTCTACCTCCAATTCATGAAAAAAGTCGTGATAGAAGGCTGAAAACATCGAAACTCGTTGGTTTACTCGAGAGAAACAACCACTTCGAAGGCTCATTTCTACCTCCAATTCTTGAAAAAAGTCGTGATAGAAGGTTGAAAACACCGAAACTCGTTGGTTTACTCGAGAGAAACAACCACTTCGAAGGCTCATTTCTACCTCCAATTCATGAATAAAGTCGTGAAAGAAGGTTGTAAACACCGAAACTCGTTGGTTTACTCGAGAGAAACAACCACTTCAAAGGCTCATTTCTACCTCCAATTCATGAAAAAAGTCGTGAAAGAAGGTTGAAAACACCGAAACTCGTTGGTTTACTCGAGAGAAACAACCACTTCGAAGGCTCATTTCTACCTCCAATTCATGAATAAAGTCGTGAAAGAAGGTTGTAAACACCGAAACTCGTTGGTTTACTCGAGAGAAACAACCACTTCAAAGGCTCATTTCTACCTCCAATTCATGAAAAAAGTCGTGAAAGAAGGTTGAAAACACCGAAACTCGTTGGTTTACTCGAGAGAAACAACCACTTCGAAGGCTCATTTCTACCTCCAATTCATGAATAAAGTCGTGAAAGAAGGTTGTAAACACCGAAACTCGTTGGTTTACTCGAGAGAAACAACCACTTCAAAGGCTCATTTCTACCTCCTATTCCCGAAAAAAGTCGTGATAGAAGGTTGAAAACACCGAAACTTGTTGGATTACTCGAGAGAAACAACCACTTCGAAGGCTCATTTCTACCTCCAATTCATGAATAAAGTCGTGAAAGAAGGTTGTAAACACCGAAACTCGTTGGTTTACTCGAGAGAAACAACCACTTCAAAGGCTAATTTCTACCTCCAATTCATGAAAAAAGTCGTGAAAGAAGGTTGTAAACACCGAAACTCGTTGGTTTACTCGAGAGAAACAACCACTTCGAAGGCTCATTTCTACCTCCAATTCATGAATAAAGTCGTGAAAGAAGGTTGTAAACACCGAAACTCGTTGGTTTACTCGAGAGAAACAACCACTTCAAAGGCTCATTTCTACCTCCTATTCCCGAAAAAAGTCGTGATAGAAGGTTGAAAACACCGAAACTTGTTGGATTACTCGAGAGAAACAACCACTTCGAAGGCTCATTTCTACCTCCAATTCATGAATAAAGTCGTGAAAGAAGGTTGTAAACACCGAAACTCGTTGGTTTACTCGAGAGAAACAACCACTTCAAAGGCTAATTTCTACCTCCAATTCATGAAAAAAGTCGTGAAAGAAGGTTGTAAACACCGAAACTCGTTGGTTTACTCGAGAGAAACAACCACTTCAAAGGCTCATTTCTACCTCCAATTCATGAAAAAAGTCGTGAAAGAAGGTTGTAAACACCGAAACTCGTTGGTTTACTCGAGAGAAACAACCACTTCAAAGGCTAATTTCTACCTCCAATTCATGAAAAAAGTCGTGAAAGAAGGTTGTAAACACCGAAACTCGTTGGTTTACTCGAGAGAAACAACCACTTCAAAGGCTCATTTCTACCTCCAATTCATGAAAAAAGTCGTGAAAGAAGGTTGTAAACACCGAAACTCGTTGGTTTACTCGAGAGAAACAACCACTTCAAAGGCTCATTTCTACCTCCAATTCATGAAAAAAGTCGTGATAGAAGGTTGAAAACACCGAAACTTGTTGGATTACTCGAGAGAAACAACCACTTCGAAGGCTCATTTCTACCTCCAATTCATGAATAAAGTCGTGAAAGAAGGTTGTAAACACCGAAACTCGTTGGTTTACTCGAGAGAAACAACCACTTCAAAGGCTAATTTCTACCTCCAATTCATGAAAAAAGTCGTGAAAGAAGGTTGTAAACACCGAAACTCGTTGGTTTACTCGAGAGAAACAACCACTTCAAAGGCTCATTTCTACCTCCAATTCATGAAAAAAGTCGTGAAAGAAGGTTGTAAACACCGAAACTCGTTGGTTTACTCGAGAGAAACAACCACTTCAAAGGCTAATTTCTACCTCCAATTCATGAAAAAAGTCGTGAAAGAAGGTTGTAAACACCGAAACTCGTTGGTTTACTCGAGAGAAACAACCACTTCAAAGGCTCATTTCTACCTCCAATTCATGAAAAAAGTCGTGAAAGAAGGTTGTAAACACCGAAACTCGTTGGTTTACTCGAGAGAAACAACCACTTCAAAGGCTCATTTCTACCTCCAATTCATGAAAAAAGTCGTGAAAGAAGGTTGAAAACATCGAAACTCGTTGGTTTACTCGAGAGAAACAACCACTTCGAAGGCTCATTTCTACCTCCAATTCTTGAAAAAAGTCGTGATAGAAGGTTGAAAACACCGAAACTCGTTGGTTTACTCGAGAGAAACAACCACTTCGAAGGCTCATTTCTACCTCCAATTCTTGAAAAAAGTCGTGATAGAAGGTTGAAAACACCGAAACTCGTTGGTTTACTCGAGAGAAACAACCACTTCGAAGGCTCATTTCTACCTCCAATTCTTGAAAAAAGTCGTGATAGAAGGTTGAAAACACTGAAACTCGTTGGTTTACTCGAGAGAAACAACCACTTCGAAGGCTCATTTCTACCTCCAATTCTTGAAAAAAGTCGTGATAGAAGGTTGAAAACACCGAAACTCGTTGGTTTACTCGAGAGAAACAACCACTTCGAAGGCTCTTTTCGACACCCAATTCTTGAAAAAAGTCGTGATAGAAGGTTGAAAACACCGAAACTCGTTGGTTTACTCGAGAGAAACAACCACTTCAATGCCTCATTTCTACCTCCTATTCTCGAAAAAAGTCGTGATAGAAGGTTGAAAACACCGAAACTTGTTGGATTACTCGAGAGAAACAACCACTTCAAAGGCTCATTTCTACCTCCAATTCTTGAAAAAAGTCGTGATAGAAGACTGAAAACGCCGAAACTCGTTGGTTTACTCAAGAGAAACAACCACTTCGAAGGCTCTTTTCGACACCCAATTCTTGAAAAAAGTCGTGATAGAAGGTTGAAAACACCGAAACTCGTTGGTTTACTCGAGAGAAACAACCACTTCAAAGGCTTGTTTTCACCTTCGATTGTTTGAAAAAGTCGAAAATGAACATCAAATCATCGGAATTCCTTGGTTTTTTCAGGAGAAATTACCACTTCAAAGGCCTGTTTTCACGTTCGATTGTTTGAAAAAGGCGGAAATGAACGTCAAATCTTCGGAATTTCTTGTCATTTAAACGAATAGTAGCATTCCAGGGTTAGACACCCTGAAACTTGTATTACGGAGAAATGTGTTATTACATGTTTACTGCATAGATGATAAATAATGTAACATAAAATACGTTAGTAGAAGAAGGTGCCGTAAATTTCGGCCGTATTTCGGCAAACCGTACTCAATCGAAGAAGTGTCAATAGAGTTTGTTATTTCGTTTCAATCAACCTCAGAGGACATTTCCTCCTGTCCGACAGTCCTCCCCGAGATCAAACAGGAGGAAACTGAGTTGTTCGCAAAACAAACGTGACCGCCAATCATTAAATGGATTGGTCAACGTTTGGGTTGTACGAAAGTGCTTACCGAAATATTAGGACACAACTGATCTTGAGATGAAGATCTCCCTTCTCGTTTACTTTTTTCTCTTATCATTTTGACCCATTGGACATTTGAACACTTTGGACATTTTGACACGTTGAAATTTTGATACAATGGACATTTTGACCCTTTGGACATTTTGATACATTGAACATTTTAATCTATTTGACATTTGAACACTTTGGACATTTTGAAATTTTGATACAAAGAACATTTTGATACTTTGAACATTTTGATACTTTGAACATTTTGATACTTTGAACATTCTGATCTATTAGACATTTGAACACTTAGGACATTTTTGATACATAGGAAATGTTGATACTTTGGACATTTTGATACATAGGGAATTTCGAGACGTTGAAAAGTTTGATACAATGGACATTTTGATACTTTGAACATTTTGATAGGTTGGTCATTTTGACACGTTAATACAATTGACATTTTGAGAATTTGGACATTTTGATAAAATTGGATATTTTGATACTTTGCACATTTTGATACATTAAACTTTTTCATACGTTGGACATTTTGATACTTTGGACATTTTGATAAATTGTACATTTTAGCACTTTGGACATTTTGACACTTTGGACATTTTAATAAATTGGACATTTTGGCTATTTGGACATTTTGACACTTTGGACATTTTGATACATTGAACATTTTTATACGTTGAACATTTTAACACGTTGAAATTTTGATACAATTGACATTTTGACCCTTTGGACATTTTGATAAATTGGACATTTTAGCACTTCGGACATTTTGACACTTTGGACAATTTGATACATTGGACAATTTGGCTATTTGGAAATTTTGACACTTTGGACATTTTGACACGTTGAAAATTTTGATACTTAAGGCATCTTGGTACCTTAGACATTTTGAAACGATGGATATCTGGATATTTTTTTTACATGAAACTCAAAGTTTGTTAGATACTTCGTGCCCCGAACTATTTTGTTATTTTCAGTCACTTCTAAGGGGTTAAAAGTGGGGAAAAACATTTTCAAAATTCCCTAGCTTGAAAACCGTTGATTGACAGGAATTGTTTTTTCGTTAATTTGAAATAGTGAACATTTTATAACGTTTTTAGACATTACTCAGAGCTTTGTGGGACGGACCGTTCTCTAATGAGGATAGTTAGTTAGGAATGTAATTAGTGAATAAATAATTACTGACGTTTTTTCGTCTATTTAGAATAGAGTTCACATTTCAGAAGCGAATGAAACCATACAGAGCTCTGATCGATGAATCACTGTTAAATGAGAGTTAATTGTCGAATCAATCGGGATTTTATGTGACTGCCTGAGTGAGCGTCGTGAGGGTTTCTCACCCCCTTCCCCCCCCCCTTTGCTAATCAGGGTTCTTTATCGAGTGTGTTGCCGCTGGTATCGCCGAGGTACAACTTTGGAATTTCACTGATTAGTACTTTCTATCAAAAGATAGGTACAAGTAATAGCAAAGCTGAGTTCTTCGCAGACGGGTGATCTTCGCAGGAAAAAACATATTGTTTAGTAATGTATGCATTCCAGGGGACGTCCCATTGGATAAGCATTAGATCAGTTTAACCAGTTGGTAAGTGATAAAACTGTTTCACTCGACGTAATTTATTTATTACTTTAGGCCAGAAATACTGACCCTCCCCCCCACCATTATCCACCTTAACATTTCTAGCGGCATGGGAGCCTCGAATCTGAAGAGCATTTTAAAATCCATGATTTACGATACCCAACATGCGAATTCGAGTTCACCCCCCCCCCCCCCTCCCACCACATCCCAGTCTGGCACCAAAGCGGAAATACGTCGTAACATTGAACTTTCATCTGTTAGTTTTGGTAGGAAGTCCGTCGAAGTTCACATCCGTATTCAAGGTGAAACACAACAACAACAAAAAAACACGAAATAAGCGGTTTATGGCATCATGGCACCATGTCCTGGCACCATGGTGGCACCACTATTAGTTCCATGGTGGTACAGAGAATAATTCATGACAATCCGGAGGTATAATGAGAATTTTTCCTCAATTTCAAAACTTGGGTACATTCAGTAAGCAGTAAAGGAACCGAAATATTGAAAAATCGGATATTTTGTGAATATTATCCCCCCACTCACCCCCTCCCCTTGCGAATTTTGGTACTCTGGTAAAATCATGTACAACTCGGAAGTTATTTGAGTCAAACAAAAAAAGAAACACGCAAATCGGTTGGAAATTGAGGCCTGGGCAGATTTTACAAGATTATGCACGCAAACGCACGTTTTTTAAGCATTAACCCCCCCTTTCCCCCTATTGAAAAGCAAAATCCGAAATTCCGGCGCCGTAGTGCACAACAAGATAGTTTTCCGCGTCGAAAAAAAAAAGAACCACGAAAATTGGTTGAGAACTGAGGCCTGGGCAGAGTACACAAGATTATGCCCAAAAACGCACGTTTTTTGAGCATTAACCCCCCCTTTCCCCCCCTTAAAAGGCAAAATTCGAAATTCCGGCGACGTAGTGCACAACTAGATAGTTTTCCGCGACGAACAAAAAAAGAACCAGGAAAATCGGTTGAGAACTAAGGCCTGTGCAGAGTACACAAGATTTTGTTACACACACACACACACACACACACACATACACACACACACACACAGACATACACCTATGGTTTTTTTCGCGGATTTGGATTCAGAATGGTCTAAAACGGATTACTGTGTGGTTATTTTTTTTTTCTGTTGAGTGTTGTCCTCCTTCACCCCAGATCGATCGCATAAGGACGCCCAAGTCTTACTGTGGGACGTCCTAAAAAGTTATGCAATGATTTGCATTTTTTGTTTACTGAGCAAATTGGAGGCAAAAATTGTGTTTTAATGCAGAAAAAAAGTGTTTTTTAAACAGCAAACTGGGTGTTTTGAAAAATCTGAATACGACTTGAGTAGCTAAATCAAATAATAATTGATTTTAAATCAAATTAATTAATATTTGATTTGTTTGGGAATAAAAGCAAACAATCTCAACTTTTGGAAATTAATTTCTTTTGAAGAATCTTCAACCTTGTTAGAAATCAGCTCGAAGCTCTTTTAAGGCTTATCTCGATCAGATCGCCAATCAAGACACGCCCCAAATGAAACGTTCAAATTATCCAAAGTTTGGTCTGAGCTGTAATAAGCTCGCAAAAGGTGTTATCGCGCTTGCAAACTGTTTTCAACGCTTGTAAATCATTCGACGGTATACTTAGCGATTCGATACCTCCGGACAGTTGTTAAAAAATTCCCGTTTCAATATGAAGGACTCCGCGATCTACATGCCCGAGCGCTATCTGCGCGACGAACGAGGAAAAAATCAAAGGATTCCGATCTGACTCGGGATTACTCTATCTTCAGTCAACGTTGTGCGCATAAATGACAATTGCACTGCCGCTCGATCCGGTAAAATTCCTAGAAGTGCCAATTCAAAATAAATCGGTGTTATTTCTGTAGGTATTATAAAATCGGTATGTGATTAATTACAAAGCGACGCTACTATTCGATACTTTTATTAACAACAACTTTTCACTGAACCAGCTTGAATTCA
Source organism: Apolygus lucorum (assembly GCA_009739505.2). Classification (NCBI taxonomy): domain Eukaryota; kingdom Metazoa; phylum Arthropoda; class Insecta; order Hemiptera; family Miridae; genus Apolygus; species Apolygus lucorum. Next base: position 12,425,248 of record CM019183.2, read on the forward strand.
ATTTCATTCGACATCACCAATTTACAAATCATAATAAATTCATCATAATAATGTAACGTTGAACTCAGCTGTCGATCCTAATAAGGTCAAGATTATCTACATGGCTCTCTACATTATACTGAAAAATTGATTTGTTGTTCTAAATAAAGCATGCTCTCTCTCTCTCTCTCTCTCTCTCTCTCTCTCTCTCTCTCTCTCTCTCTCTCTCTCTCTCTCTCTCTCTCTCTCTCTCTCTCATATTCAAATACTAATACATAATTCAAATACTAGGAATAGTTTACTTACTTTTCGGCTACCTTCAACTAAGACCAAAATATATCATGATTCGTTTTTATGTAAAAGCATTAAACTATACAATGGTCTTCCGCAACATGTGAAGGAAGTCCAAAGTCGCAAATCATTTAAAGAGACTTTAAAGAAACATTTATTTATAAAATATTGAATTTAGCACTTTTAGCACTTATCATTTTTTGTTTAAGATAAAACTGACATTTATTTCAATTCAATTTACGTAGACTGTAAGTATACGATGTTAATACAAATATCTGGTTAGATGGAAGAGTGGTCGTGTACGACCAAATCTTGCCAGATTTTTAAATAAATCGTTATCAAATCAAATCTCTCTCTATCTATCTCTCCATATACCTAGCTGAACAATATAATACTTTCTCACAAATTCATAACGTAGGGACAATAAATAAACTTTTGAACTACAGGTTACAAAAATGTCTGACTACTGCCTATCGTCAATCACTTATAGTTCAAAGTATCTGCTTCTATAATGGACTTTCTTCCGAAGCTGAAGAATTAAAAAGTTTTAATGGTTTTAAAGAACATGTTAGGGAGCATTTATTGTCGACATACTAAATTACCTATGCTAAGAGGAGACAATTGTAAAATGTAAACTAAATTTGCGAAACAATTATCATTTATATTTCATAGAAAAGTGTTGTCAGTCGGAAGTTTATATTTTGGTTTATTATTTTCAATAATAAGCCTTTGGAATCGAGCAAGAAAAATAAATTTAACCCCCCCCCCCCCCCCCCTCAAAATTTGATGTTTTACGTTTCAAGGTACGTAAAATCCGAAAATCCAATAAAAATTTTCCATCCTTCCACCGTACGCGGCACTTTCCTTAGCAACACTGGACTAATTTGGTTCAAATTTGGTATATGGGCTCCATTTGGGGTCTAGTTGTGCCGCGAAGCTTCTGGTTGATGTCAGTCACTTCTAAGGGGTGATGATTTGAGGGTTGAAATTTTGAAGAGTGCCCTAGCTCGAAAACTCTCGAAATAAACGTATCGTTTTTTCACCAATTTTAAATAGTATTGAAATTTAAAAAAATTGTTGATACCACCCGGAGCTCTGTAGGACAAACCGTTCGCTCCCTACGAGTACTTAAGGGTTTTCCTTCGATAAAACACAATCACGAGTGTGAATCACAAAAGAGGTCTAATCTCCGTTCAAATTTTATCTGACTAAAATGCGATCGCTATTCATTTCATCGATTTGTATTCAGTTTTGCTTTCTGAGTAACCAGTAATCAAATTTCCATCAAAGCTCTGTATTTTTCGAATAGAGTGTGAAGCGTTTAGTTCTTTCTAATAAACTTGATTGTGAAGGTGTGAAGGCAGTATGGTGTGGTAGGTAGTACTTCAGTACTCTTAGAGGTACTAAGACCAACTAGACTAGTTAGTACCAACTTAGAGGTTGGTAGGTAAAAGTTGATAGCTAAAAAAGTTGGTAGGAGAAAAAAACGCTGCAAATGATTGCCCTAAGGTTTATTATGTTCTGTATAGATCTCTTCCTACCAACTGCAGGTACCTACTACCTACTAGGGCATTTTTGAAAATTTCAACCCTTCATTTCCATTTGGTTGGTGGTTGGGGTTGAAATTTTCAAAAATGCCCTAGTAGGTAGTAGGTACCTATAGTTGGTAGGGAGGGATTTCTACAGAAGGGTGATCTATACAGAACATAATAAACCTTAGGGCAATGATTTGCAGCGTTTTTTTCTCCTACCAACTTTTTTTTATTTTTATACTGTACGACACTCAATGTTAAATGTACTTACTTACTTCTGGTTAGGTTTAAGAGAGGTCGAGTAAGACCGAATCTCGCCAGAACTGTTAATAAAGAAGTTTTCAATTCAATTCAATTTAATTCTCTCTCTCTCTCTCTCTCTCTCTCTCTCTCTCTCTCTCTCTCTCTCTCTCATCATAATAATGCTACGTCGTACAACTTTTATCACAATTTTTTTAACACAACAGTAACTAGGCAACGGAATAATAATAATAACTGGTCTCTATTATTCCCCCGATTTCCACATTTCTGAAAATACACGAACAACACTATTCTTCCTGAATTATTTTTCTTGAAATTCAATCTCTTCTTCCTCACAAAACAGCGTGGTTACCGCGGGAAAAGTCATTCTGGATGGAATGTAGATTTTTAGGACGTCCCACAGTAAGACTTGGGCGTCCTTATGCGATCGATCTGGGGTAAAGTTGGACAACACTCAACAGAAAAAAAAAAATAACCACACAGTAATCCGTTTTAGACCATTCTGAATCCAAATCCGCGAAAAAAACCATAGGTGTATGTCTGTGTGTGTGTGTGTGTGTAGGTGTGTGTGTGTGTGTATGTGTGTGTGTAACAAAATCTTGTGTACTCTGCACAGGCCTTAGTTCTCAACCGATTTTCCTGGTTCTTTTTTTGTTCGTCGCGGAAAACTATCTAGTTGTGCACTACGTCGCCGGAATTTCGAATTTTGCCTTTTAAGGGGGGGGGGAAAGGGGGGGTTAATGCTCGAAAAACGTGCATTTTTGGGCATAATCTTGTGTACTCTACCCAGGCCTTAGTTCTCAAACGATTTTCGTGGTTCTTTTTCTTTTGACGCGAAATACTATCTAGTTGTGCACTACGGCGCCGGAATTTTGGATTTTGCTTTTTAAGAGGAGGAAAGGGGGGGTTAATGCTTAAAAAACGTGCGTTTGCGTGCACAATCTTGTAAACTCTGCCCAGGCCTGAATTTCCAACCGATTTGCGTGTTTCTTTCTTTGTTTCACTCAAATAACTTCCGAGTTGTACATAATTTCACCCGAGTACCAAAATTCGCAAGGGGAGGGGGTGAGTGGGGGGATAATATTCACAAAATATCCGATTTTTCAATATTTCGGTTCCTTTACTGCTTACTAATTGTATCCAAGCTTTGAAATTGAGGATAAATTCTCATTATACCTTAGGATTTGCATGAATTACTTTCAGTACCACCATGGAAATAAAAGTGGTGCCACTATGGTGCCAGGGCACCATAAACCTCATATTTCTTGTTTTTTTTTTGTGTTTCACCTTGAATACGAATGTGAACCTTGATGGACTGCCTACTAAAACTAATAGATGAAAGTTCAATGTTATCACGTATTTCCGCTTTGGTGCCAGATTGGCACCATGGTGGTGGGGGGGGGGGGGTGAACTCGAATTCGCATGTTGGGTGTCTTAGATCATGGATTTTAAATTGCTCTTCGAATTCGAGGCTCCCATGCCGCTAGAAATGTTATGGTGAATAAGAGTGAGGGGGGGGGGGTCAGTATTTCTTGCCTAAAGTAATAAATAAATTACATCGAGTGAAACAGTTTTATCACTTAACAACTGGTTAAACTGATCTAATGCTTATCCAATGGGACGTCCCCTGGAATGCATGCATTACTAAAAAATATGTTTCCTAGATGAATTGATAGTGGAATCATGAGTTGGCCTGGCGTTACAGACTAACAGAACCAAACGATTGCAGAACGCTTTGGAACGCAGAATTATCATATTGCTTCCGAGTCTACTAAGGTAGCGGAGGTTTTGTTTTCACTTTTCAAGGTTGAGAAAAAAATTTCCCCAAAATCAAATATTTCCACTCGCGTTTTAGTTTCAGACTTTCCTGAACAATTTTGGTTCCGTGTCTGTCTGTCTGTGTGTCTGTCATGAAATCCTTGCCACAGCCATAACTTCTACAATTCTCATCCGATTTCGATGAAATTTTCAGAGATTGTGCGGGTTGGCGTGTAGATGGTCCCCTATAAAAATCATCACCCTGAAACAGTATTGTTCTAGGGGATCTGGAGAATCTGATCAATTAATGAGAACAATTTAATCGTTGCTGTAGTTCGTGCCTCGATTTGTCTCGAATCTTGAGCATTGTTTACGATTTGCCTGTTCGCTTGGTTCCATATGGACTTGTTTTCGTGAATCTTTTTTTAACCTATTCCGCTGCTACCATGAAACAGTATTGTTCTAGGGGATCTGGAGAATCTGATCAATTAATGGGAATAATTTAATCGTTGCTGTATTCTACCCCTAGAGAACTATACGTTTCGTTTGAATACCTATTCCTTGGTAGAGATCAACTTAGGACTAAGGATGATGAATGAAAGATACAAATTGAATTAGGAAAGATAAATAGATACATTATCCTATGATCAATGAGGCTTGTATCTGTATATGAGGGGGAAGAAGTATCAATAGAGTTTACCTATCAGATTTCCGGATTTGAACCACGAGGGTAAGGGAAGTGATTTGTATGAAAGTATGGTACTTACCTACTTACAGATCGATGTCTGCAATGAGACTGGGGAGTAGGGATGGCAACGATATATCGATACATAAAATATATCGATATATTACTTTTGATATATCGATATATTTATATCGAAATAGAGATATTATTGGTCAATATCGATATATTTACTGATATATCGCGACCTGTTTTCAAGTAAACATTTTTTTTTTTTTTTTTAGTAAACATTAAATATTGAAATGAATGGATGAGAAGGGACGGCAATACCTGTAAAAACATCAAGTGATTTTATTCCAAATTTTGTAGGTACCTTGTGATGGGTTGATTTCAGACTGTTGACTTCAGCTCAGACATGATTGTGTACATGAATGTTTTACACCTACAGTGGCTATCAAGGGTCAGTAAATTACTTGACTTGAATCAAAAGTACTAGAGGCTCGTCTAGATTAAAACTACTTACTATACGAAGTGAAGCAGGTTTTCACAACAATTATTTTCAATTTTAAAGGATCATGATTGTCTACAGTATACCTACCTATGTCAATTTATAAATTACTTTAACATTGCAATGACATTTTCGCACTTTTTTCCAGTTTTTAAACAATGAATTTCGATCATTCATACCCAGTAACTTTTGAAAGTAGGTTAATATTTATTTCACCAGGTTCTTTAAAATATGACTTCCGATATGTTGAGTATATCGATAACATTTCTTCCAAAATGATGATAGTAACAGTTACTATCATCATTTTGGAAGAAATGTTACTTTACTGTTTTGTTACTTTAGAAAAGTTACTTTTCAATTCACCTACCTACTTACTTCTTCAAGTTTTTCCAAGTAGATAGGTACTCCGATATGTCCATAAATGTCATCCTAAATGATTTTTATATTGTTTTAAAACGATTAAATTCACCTACCTACTTCACACGTTTTTTAAAGTAGATCTTCCGATATATCGAAATCTCGATATATTTTCTCCGATATATCGTTTGATCGATATATCGATATATCTCATTCGATATGCCATCTCTACTGGGGAGCAATCCCTGAGTTTAGGAACTGTTTCCTCAAATCACCAATCAGGAGATTCACAACCCTCGGACTAACAATAGCCGCAGCGCATGCGCAAACGTGTATTTCCTTGTTACAGCCATAACTTCTACATTGCCCATTTTATTTCAATGAAATTTTCAGGAATTACACGAGTTGGTATGAAAATCATAGTCCCTTAATTGAAATGATTTTGTGCGCTCGCGCAAACGTGTAATCCTCGTGACAGCCATGACTCCTACATTTTCCAACAATATTCAGAGATTGTGCGGGTTCATGTGTGGATGGTCCCCTATGAGGGTAGTGGAAGGTACTTAGAGACTGATGTTTCAGGATTAACTACTATCCATCGGATCATCTACGTCATCGCGTTATGAATACGAGGAAGCTATGTGCCACACCTACTTGGCAGACTTTTTTTTTCTGCTTCAGTAACACACGACAGACAGACAGACACGGAACCAAATTGTTCAGGATGCTCTGAAACGTAAAACACGAGTAGAAATTTTGATTTTGGAGAACGTTTTTTTCAACCTTGAAAAGTGAAAACAAAGCTTCCGCTACCTTGATAGACTCCTTGGCACATTTTCCTTGCAAACGGTTGATCTATACAGAAAAATAATAAACCGTTGAGTAATAATGTAGTGTTTTTACCCACATCGTCAATAGTCATTACGTGTTATGGGTACCTCAGTAACTACAGGAGTCGTCAGTCCTCGGATTTCCAATGAGAGCATTTACATATGAATTTCCATTTCAATAAATATGGACTTATTGCGACACTCCGTTTTTGCCGTTCTGCTTCAATTTCACCGGAAGGACATTAAATTTATGCGAGATTCTTCCGCTTTCCAGCTCTAATTGATGGATGTCAAAATCTATTAAAACACTTTTATTGCGAACATCCTTCGGTCAATGTCGTGTTTTGCCTTCAGCTTTTTTTTTCAAGAAAGTTATTACAATTGATTAAGGTAGCATCGTGTTCTCCAATCTCCCTTTAAAATCATTGTCCGAATGTTTTATAACTTCCTCAACATCATAATCCGTCGGTCCGCCGGTGGAATACCCGCCTCACATAAAACAGAACATTTTCTTCTCTGAAGAGAAACAGTAGTGTACTTTTTTCTTGGGAGTGTTCAGCTAAGGAACAACGTCGGCCAAGTTAGTTGGGCACTAAATTACCTACTACTCGAAGTTACTTACCACTTGAAATAACGTGGGCGTACAGGTTGATATAGGGATGTCCCAAAAGTACTTCTTGAAAAAGTATCGATACATATCGATACTTTTTTCCTTGATATATATCGTAGTATTGATACTTTTTTTCCAGTATCGGTGGCGATCCTTTATTATATCTCACATTTTATCTGTTAGATTGTTGGGAGACCAACAAATTTCAACAAATTAAACAAAGATGATGTACCACCACCTCCAGCTCTCTATGATAGCCTGCTGTCCTCCATAATCGAGGAAAGACTACCAAAATGGGACTACCCAAACAAGTGCAATACGAAAACAAGTGCCTAAACAAAAACAAGTTTTAAATAACAAAATGAGTGATTTATTGTTTTGTTCATTCTATATTAATTATTATCCTCGTAATGGAGAGATGTCACAGATGGAGAGAAACATAAACGACAATTTCACCCATTTTTGTGAAAGTATCAAAAAATATCGATAGGTACTTCAAAATATCGATACTTTTTGAAAGTATCGTATCGATACTTTTTGATATTTTCTAGATGTATAGATACGATATTATATCGATACTTTTGAAGTATCGGACATCCCTAGGTTGATATGGAAATGGTTGATTTTATTTAGGGCTTGTAATTGCAAGTAATTACAATGTAATGAAAATTCTATGTACAATGTAATGAAATTCTATGTACAATGTAATGAAAATGTAATGAAAATCATTACAAAATCCCGCGCTACTTTCGTTCCAAGGTTCCTTCACGTTTTTGCCCAGTTAGGTGATGGCTAAAGCATGTTCCATGCTAATAAAAATGGTTTAAATCGATCTGAAATAATGAGAAACGTAAAGTTCATTGGTCTAAATGGCATTTCTTTTCTGGAGCCTTTTATCGCCATTTAGACCAATGAACTTTACGTTTCTCATTATTTCAGATCGATTTAAACCATTTTTATTAGCATGGAACATGCTTTAGCCATCACCTAACTGGGCAAAAACGTGAAGGAACCTTGGAACGAAAGTAGCGCGGGATTTTGTAATGATTTTCACTTACAACCGACCCGTTTCTACGGAAATGTATCGCCGTCAGTTTTCGTCCCACGAAAATCGTTCGCTACTCGCTGAAAAACCCTCAATTGATGTGTAAATAAATTATATACTTCCAAAACAGCTGTACGAAGCTGGACGAAACTGATATATAACTCTGATTTATAAGAGCTGTAAACAATATTCGAGGTAAAAACCAACATCGATTCAGTGGATTATATTGATGTTGTTGGTTGGCTGGGTTTTTACGGATGTAATCAAAGGATCTTGAAACCTAGGCGAGATTTTGTTATGAACGGGGGCTTTCAGTTGAGATGTGTTCTTCCACGCTTTAGATGTTTTAGATTTCTTAATAATAACAATACCTTTTTTGTGATTGAGACTGCTTTACAAAGTAGTGAATCGTCATAATAATAAAGTCATACTTAACAATAACAATACCTTTGGGACATCAAGAGGTGAATGAAATGATGAGCAATTTGAAAAGCCCAAATAAAAAGCTAAATTAAAACAATAGACAACAAATTCCTAGTAAAAGGAAATATCAAAAAAAAACGGCTAAAGCATGTTCCATGTGCTCTAAGCAGTAACCAACCGGGGGTCCAGGGAGCTTGCCCCCTGGCGAGGCCCGAAGGGCTGAGTTTTACATATTTTTACATATTTCCGTCATAAACACATATTTAGTTACATAAGTTACCAATAATTACAAATCAACATTCTTAAAAAACGATGCACAAAGTAAAAAAATTGGAGGTACCTTCCTAGAAAGGAAACTTTGCAAATTATTACACAAAGGTTTAATATTTTTCTGAAAAGACCTGAAAATTATTACACTAAGGTTTATTATTTTTCTGAACAGATCACTTGCCTGCAAAGAACACAGCTTTGCCATTGTAACTTCCTTCCAATCATAAGAACTACCTACTTCACAATCAAGTTTATTTGGAACCACTTGAACTCAGTTCGAAGTAACGGAGAGTTATGGGTGCTTCATTAGGAAATTTGATTACTGGTTGCTAAGGACGCAAAACTGAGTACAACTCGAAGAAGCAAACAACGAGCACACTTTGGTCAGCTAAAAGTTGAACGGAGAGAGAACTTCTATTGCGATTCACACTCGTGTTTCTGAATTATAGTGAGTTCAACCTTTAAGTTCCCGTAGGGAGCGAACGGTTTGTCCTACTGAGCTCTAGGTGGTCTCATTCGGTTCTCAAAATTCAATTCTATTTTGAATTGATATCAAAATATAGAAATTTTTTGAGTTAGGGTGTTTTCAAAATTTCTACCCTTATTTTCAACCCTTAGAAGTGATTGAAATCAACCAATATCTTCGGTGCAGAACTTGACCCCAAATTTCATGAAAATAGGTTCATGGTAACTAAGGAAAGTGCCGCGTACGGCGAACGGACGGCCAAATTTTTATTCGATTTTTGGATTCTACGTACAGTAGAACTCCAATTATCCGAACTCCGACTATCCGAGTCGCCGATTATCCGAATCACTTTCAGAAAAAAATTTGCCCAAAAAAAGTCTAAGTGCGCTATTATTCTTCCCCCCGCGAAGGAGATGTTCGAAAAACATTGATTTTTATTTCTAAACTTGTACATAAGTACATTTTAACCTTTAAAAGGTTTTAGCGATGGGACCCCCCGCCGAAAAACGACAGGAAAAATCGACAGTAAAAAGCGACAGGAAAAAGCGACAGGAAAGTAGCGCTATGATTTATCATATGCTTGACGACAAATATGCTTGACAACCTGATGTTATTATGAATAAGGAGGTATCTTAAATATTACAACCTGATGTTATTATGAATAAGGAGGTATCTTAAATATTACAGAGGGAGAGGGAGCAAAAACCTTTTCAAGGTATGTCACATTTTAGCCATTAGGCTCTAAGCGGGGGGTTTTTATTTATATTTAAAACATGTGAAAATATCATGTTTCTTTCATTTAATTCAATAAAAAAATAGTGCAATATCAAAACGTAGCTTTTTTTCTCTCCAATGGCAATTTTTTTTTTTAAACTCCGATTATCCGAATATTTGATTATCCGAATGGGTCCCGGTCCCCATTAATTCGGATAATTGGAGTTCTACTGTACCTTGAGACGTAAACCAACAAATTTTGAGGGGGTGTGAAAAGTTTTTTTTCTTGGTCGATTCCAAAGGTTCATTATTGAAAATGCGCGTTTCACTCGCGTTCTACGTTTTATGACCAATTTTCGTTTCGTGTCTATGTGTCTGTCATGAAATCCTTGGAACTTACTTTACGATATAACTTACTACCTATACGAAGTTATGGTCTGATTTCAATGAAGTTTTCAGGGATTATGCGAGTTGGAGTACTGACAGTAGCCACAGCGCATGCGCAAACGAGAATTTCCTTTCCACAAAACGAGAATGCGCATCCGATTTCGTTGAAATTCCCAGGGATAATGCGAATTGGGATGTAGATGGCCCCCTATGAAAACCATGGCCCCCAGACTGATGATAGCCACTGCGCATATGCAAACGTGAATATCCTAGCAACAGACAAAATGTCCACATTTTCCATCCGATTTCGAAGAAGTTTTCAAGGGTTTATTTCACCTTTTGTTTGATTTGGAGATGGATTTATTTGGCTAGGAAATAGACAACTCTGCACCTACAAACAGTCCCCAGGCCTTGTAATTGAGAAATGAGAAGACTCCAAGTTGTATGGATCCTATCATTGGATGTACTTGAATACCTACATTAAGGTTTGGCACCCGACCCATGTCGATTAATGTGTGGTTAGATTTGATTTTTAAGGGGAAGCTCGATTCTTCCAGATTGAAGTTGGATGAGAAAACCTGTACCTATTCCGGGGAAGTGGGGGAACTGGTTCAATTGCTCGACATGAAAACAGAAATTAAATTAATCGTTGTGTAACGATTTGTCGTGATTTTCTTCAACTACCGGCTTAAAAGGGCATAGGGATTCATTAGAGGCACGATTGTTTCCCCATTCCATCCATCCTTCGAGATTACATCATTTCGGTACTTACGAGTACCCTAGCGGGAAAACGCGGATTCCTGGATACCTCGTAGCTCAGGAACTCCCTAGTTGGCTCGTTCCGACCAGAGTTGATCCGAGCGGCTCTGAGACAGAATTCAGTCGTGTTCCCGTCTGACGTCTTCTTCCGTGCAAGCATCCCGCTCCGGACCTCGTCTTCCCCGGTGGGGGACCCCCTCTCACAGGCCTCTCATCCCGACTTTTGGTGCAGCGGGAAACCCATCCAAGGCGACCTGAAATCCAGGCGATACCTCTTGCTGAGTTATAAAATTTATAAGGTCGGGTCAGAGGTAAAAGTGAACAAGTAACATTTGACAAATTTTTCAGGAGAGTCGTCTGAAGTTTGGTAATTTTTGAAATCGGTCCACTACTGTGTTTTATTACATTTCCTCGTCTAACATGTTTTTTTCATTTGTTAATACATTTGTTAATAATTTGTGAATGATAATCTTAAATTGAAGTTATTCCAATTTGGAATTTCCAAAAAGTAAAGAGAAATTGGACTTGTTCATTTTTACCTGAACGAAATGAACCCTTGAGCGTGCTTTTATTCTGGTAAAAATGAACAACTCCCACTTGTACATTTTCATTTGAATGAATAATTGGCAAATTCACATTCAGTTTATAAGTAAGAACGAACTAATGACATATGTTCGTTTTTATCTGAACGAAATTAATCCGTGTTCAATCTTTTATTCTGGCAAAAATTGATAACTCCCACTTGTAAATTTTTAATTGAACGAATACTTCCCCCGTGCATATACGTAAAAATGTACACATGACACTTGATAACTTTTACCAGACTTTGGAGTTGTTTTTTCCATAATTTTCATTCAGCTAAATCCGTATAAATGTAACTTATTCACTGAAAACGTTACATGTTGTAAAGGTGAAAGTTTTTTGCAATTTTTTATCGAATTTATGAAATATTTCATTATTTTAACCTATTTTGATGACAGATAACGTTCCTTAGCACCGGAATAACCAAAAAAAAGTCATTTTCCGAAAAAAATGTTACTTGTTCACTTTTACCTTTGACCATGTTGTATTTAATACAACATCCTCAAATCAGCTCCAAAACATTCAATGTAAAGGTGTTGTTTTTTCATCGATTTAAAATAGTATTTAATTTATAGAATCGAATGAGACCACCCAGAGCTCTGTAGGACCCACCGTTCGCTCCCTATGAGAACTTTCTGGTAGGTCTTACGATAAATCAGAAACACAAGTGCGAAGAGGTCTAATCTCCGTTCAAATTTAAGCTGACCAAAATGCGATCGTTGTTCGTTTCTTCGTACTCAGTGTTGCGTCCTTAGTCACCAGTAATAAAATTTCCTAATGAAGGCATCAATATACAATTCTTTATTTCTTCAAATTAAACTTGATGGTGAAGTGTAAATATGGTTGGTATGTTCTGACAATGGCAAAGCTGTGTTCTTTGCAAGCGAGTGATCTACGAAGAAAAATAATAAACCTTTGTGTAATAATTTGCAGAGTTTTCATCAAGTATTTGCCACAATTACTTGAGAAAAACGTCTGCCAAATGGGTGTGGCACACAGCTTCCTCGTATCCATAACCCGATTGTATAGATGTCATCTATTAGATGATACGATGCATAGTAGTTAATCTCAAAACATCAATCTCTAAGTACCTTCCACTACCCTCATAGGGGACCATCTACACGCTAATCTGGACAATCCTGAGAAATTTTGTCGAAATCGGATGGAACATGTAGAAGTTAAGGCTGTTACAAGGGAATCACGTTTGCGCATGCGCAGGACCATCTACACGCCAATCTGAACAATCCTAGAAAATTTCATAAAATTCGGATAAAAAATGTAAGTATTATGGCTGTTACGAGGATTTTACATGTGCAAAAGCTACTGTCAATTTTAAGGCCTTGATTTTCATCGGGGCCCGTCTACAACCTAATCCGCATAATTCCTGAAAATTTCGTCGAAATCGGATGAAAAGTGTAGAAGTTATGGCTGTTACTCAGAATTCACGTTTGCGCATGCTCAGTGGCTAAAATCAGTCCGGGGGTGATGATTTTCATAGGGGACCATCTAAAATCTAATCCTCACAATCCCTGAAAATTTCACTGAAATCGGATAGAAAATGTGAAAGTTATGGCTGTTACAAGGAATTCACGTTTGCGTCTGCGCAACGACTACCATCAGTTCGGGGGTGATGAATTTTGGCACATAGTGTTATGGCTGTTACTAGGATTTTACGTTTGCACATGCGCAGAGGCTAATGTCAATTTTAAGGCCTTGATTTTCATTGGGAACCATCTACAACCTAATTCGCATAATCCCTAAAAATTCCATCGAAATCGGACATTAACTTCGTATAGTTATGCCGGTTACAAGGATTTCATGACAGATACACAAACAGACAGACACGGAACTAAAGTTGCTCAGAAATGTCTGAATCGAAAAACGCGAGTGGAAACTTCGATTTTGGAGAACTTTTTTTTCATCCTTGAAAAGCGAAAACAAAGCTTCCGCTACCTTGGTAGACTCGGAAGCAAAATGTTCTCCAAAATAAAAATTTCCATTCGCGTTTTTCGTTTTAGATCTTCCTGAACAATTTTGGTTTTATGTCTGTCTGTCATGAAATCCTTACCACAGCCATAACTTCTACATTTCTTATCCGATTTCGATGAAATTTTCAGGGATTGTGCGAGTTGGGGTGGAAATGGTCCACTATGATAATCATGGCCCATCATAGTAGATTAACTACTATGCATGTGATCATCTATACAGTCGGGTTATGTGTGCGAGGAAGCTACGTGCCACACCCACTTGGCTGACTTTTTTTTCTAGCTCGAAGCTGCCAATGAATGTATGCAGGGTGCATGTTTGCACTCAAGTTGTGTTTGTTGGAAATGAGCTGTAAACTCGACCCTTGAAGTATGTAACACATTACGTGCATTCACCGTACATTCCGAACGGCAGCTCCGAACAAGAAAAAAAAGTCAAATGACGTCATGTATAAAAATTACGTTCTACTCACATTGTAGTACATTTTTTGGGCGATGCCTGCACTTCAGTCTTTTTACATAGTCTTTTTACATAGCACAAGGATTTCAGGGTTGCAAATTTGGGATTAAACTACCCTTAGGATCATAACAAAATATTTTTTCGAATTCCGTCAAGTGAGTGTGGCCCATAGCTTCCTCGAATTCATAACCCGATTGTATAGAGGATCCGATGCATAGTAGTTAATCTCAAAACACCAATCTCTAAGTTCCTTTCACTACCCTCATAGGGGAACATCTACACGCTAATCTGGACAATCCTGAGAAATTTTGTCGAAATCGGATGGAACATGTAGAAGTTAAGTCTGTTTCAAGGGATTCACGTTTGCGCATGCGCAGGACCATCTACACGCCAATCTGAACAATCCTAGAAAATTTCATAAAATTCGGATTAAAAATGTAAGTGTTATGGCTGTTACGAGGAATTTACATGTGCAAAAGCTACTGTCAATTTTAAGGCCTTGATTTTCATCGGGGCCCGTCTACAACCTAATCCGCATAATCCCAGAAAATTTCGTCGAAATCGGATGAAAAGTGTAGAAGTTAAGGCTGTTACTCGGAACGTTTTCGCATGCTCAGTGGCTAAAATCAGTCCGGGGATGATGATTTTCATAGGGGACCATCTACAATCTAATCCACATAATCCCTGAAAATTTCACTGAAATCAGATAGAAATTGTGAAAGTTATGGCTGTTACAAGGAATTCACGTTTGCGTCTGCGCAACGACTACCATCAGTTCGGGGGTGATGAATTTTGGCACATAGTGTTATGGCTGTTACTAGGATTTTACGTTTGCACATGCGCAGAGGCTAATGTCAATTTTAAGGCCTTGATTTTCATTGGGAACCATCTACAACCTAATTCGCATAATCCCTAAAAATTCCATCGAAATCGGACATTAACTTCGTATAGTTGTGCCGGTTACAAGGATTTTATGACAGATACACAAACAGACAGACACGGAACTAAAGTTGCTCAGAAATGTCTGAATCGAAAAACGCGAGTGGAAACTTCGATTTTGGAGAACTTTTTTTTCATCCTTGAAAAGCGAAAACAAAGCTTCCGCTACCTTGGTAGACTCGGAAGCAAAATGTTCTCCAAAATAAAAATTTCCATTCGCGTTTTTCGTTTTAGATCTTCCTGAACAATTTTGGTTTTATGTCTGTCTGTCTGTCATTAAATCCTTACCACAGCCATAACTTCTACATTTCTTATCTGATTTCGATGAAATTTTCAGGGATTGTGCGAGTTGGGGTGGAGATGGTCCCCTACGATAATCATGGCCCATCATAGTAGATTAACTACTATGCATGTGATCATCTATACAGTCGGGTTATGTGTGCGAGGAAGCTACGTGCCACACCCACTTGGCTGACTTTTTTTTCTAGCTCGAAGCTGCCAATGAATGTATGCAGGGTGCATGTTTGCACTCAAGTTGTGTTTGTTGGAAATGAGCTGTAAACTCGACCCTTGAAGTATGTAACACATTACGTGCATTCACCCTGCTTTCATTGTCAGCTCCGAACAAGAAAACAAATTCAAATGACGTCATGTATAAAAATGACGTTCTACTCACATTGTAGTACATTTTTTGGGCGATGCCTGCACTTCAGTCTTTTTACATAGTCTTTTTACATAGCACAAGGATTTCAGGGTTGCAAATTTGGGATTAAACTACCCTTAGGATCATAAAAAACGTCTGCCAAGTGGGTGTGGCACATAGCTTCCTCGTGTCCATAACCCGATTATATAGATGATCCGATGCGTAGTAGTTAATCTCAAAACACCAATCTTTAAGTACCTTTCACTACCCTCATAGGGGACCATCTACACGCTAATCTGGACAATCCTAGAAAATTTCATCAAATTCGGATGAAAAATGTAAATGTTATGGCTGTTACAAGGATTTTACGTATGCGCATGCGCAGTAGCTTCTGTAAATTTTAAGGCCTTGATATTCATTGGGGACCATCTACAATCTAATCCGTATAATCCCTGAAAATTTCATCGAAATCGGGTAGAAAATTTGGAATGGCCGTTACAAGGAGATTCACGGTTGCGCATGCGCAGTGGCTACTATCACTCCGAAGGTGGTGATTTTCATAGGGAACCTTTTAAATACTAATCTGTAACATCCCTGAATATTTCATTGAAATCGGATGGAAAATGTAGAAGTTATGGCAGTTACAAGGAATTCACGTTTTCGCATGCGCAGCGGCTACTATCAGTCCGGGGGTGATGGTTTTTATAGTGGGACCATCTAAAACCCAATCTGCATAATCCCTCAAAATTTCATCGAAATCAGGTAGGAAATGTGGAAGTTATGGCCGTTACAAGGAAATTTACATTTGCGCATGCGCAGTAGCTACTATCAGTCCGGGGATGATGATTTTCATAGGGGACCGTCTACACACCAACCCGCACAATCCCTGAAAATTTCATAGAAATCGGACAACTTCGTATAGTTATGCGCGTTACAAGGAATTCATGACAGACACACAGACAGACAGACAGACAGACACGGAACCAAAATTGTTCAAAAAGGTCTAAAACGCAAAACGCGAGTGAAAATTTTGATTTTGGAGAACTTTATTTTTTCATCCTTGAAAAGTGAAAACAAAGCTTTCGCTACCTTAGTAGACTCGGAAGTAAAAATATTTTTTCAAATTCCTTCAAGTGTGTGTAGCACATAGCTTTCTAGAATTCATAACCCGATTGTATGGATGATCCGATGCATAGTTGCTAAGCACAAAACATCAATTTCTAAGGTAATTTCTAATTTTTCTCACAATATTTGAAGGTTTAATCGAATTCCGGTAGAAAATGTAGAAGTTATGGCTGTTACAAAGAATTTACATTTGCGCATGCGCAGTGGCTACTATCAGTCCAGAGACGATTGTTTTCATAGGGGACCATCTACACGTCACAATCCCTGAAAATTTCATCGAAATCGGACAATATCTGATTTCGATGATGATGATAATATTTTGATTTTAGAGAACTTTTTTTCCGACCTTGATAAGTGAAAACAAAGCTTCCGATATGTCGGTAGACGGAATCAAAATCTTTTAAAAATTATAATTTTAAATGTATAAAGTGACTGGTGCTGGGTCTATCTTGTAGCATCATGAGAAAGTCAGTAGGTACTTCTCAACTACAGTACAGCTGATGAGTCCCGTTTTGTTATTGCGTGGCAACGCGAAGACACTTTTAGGAGGATGATCATAGTTCGCATGACATTAGGGATGGGTATCGTTATAAAAGTATCGATATTTTGTATCGATACTGTATCGTATCCGAGTATCGATATACCAAGTATCGTTGGGCATGAGTAGCGATATTTTAAAATATCGAGTATCGATACTTTAGTGTCACAAACTATCAATATCAACCAATTTTCTCAAGAAAAATAATTTTTTTCAACAACTTTTATTCATTTTTCACTATTGAGAGTCCAAACAGAGTGATTTTTTCCATGATATAAACGTTATTTGTGCAACCAAAGAGTAATGACTCAAAAGCCTCTCTTCTATCTTCTTAATTTTTTAGCCATTATGTTGAATTTTCCGCGAGAACAGTATCGATATTCGATATTTAGAAATATCGGATCCAAAGTATCGATATCCAAAAATATCGGATAGTGCAGTATCAATACTAAAATATCGAGTATCGGTACGAAAGTATCGATATTTTGAAATATCGAGTATCGATACCCATCCCTACATGACATATTCAGATTGACATAAGTTTGATTATTAATTGTAATGTTTTCAAAGTAATAAAGCAGCATATAAACATTTTTTCCGAGTTCCTACAGAATGGCGACGAGGAAGAAGAGTAGAGGTAAGAAAACGTATGATGACG
Source organism: Apolygus lucorum (assembly GCA_009739505.2). Classification (NCBI taxonomy): domain Eukaryota; kingdom Metazoa; phylum Arthropoda; class Insecta; order Hemiptera; family Miridae; genus Apolygus; species Apolygus lucorum. The sequence continues at coordinate 12,443,050 of CM019183.2, forward strand.
ATAGCGATATTGACGTAGTAGACTCTACAAACAAGACATCCATTCAATTTAAGGATTTTGACGTGGAAAATTTTAATGCGGACCACGAGGAGTGGGAGTATTGGTACTACCGTTTCAGCTATGCTCTTCGTGCATGTCGGGTGCGAGTAGATGATCGGAAGAGGGATTACCTCTTAGCCAAAATAAGTGCTAGGCCGTTTAGGGTACTTATTGACCATTTCTATCCTAGCGAGTTGGAGGAGGTAACCTTTGATGATCTCGTAGCAATATTAGAGAAGAATTACGGAAGAAAAGATATGTCCCTTTGTGAACGCCTCAAATTCACTCAAGTTACTAGGGCAGAGTCCGAGACAATTGTGGAGTATATTGCTCGTCTGCGTGCCCAGGCACATAAATGTCAATTTGGGGATACGTTGCATGAACGACTCCGAGATCAATTCGTATTCGGAATTAATAACGCGAGCTGGCAGCAAGAAATATTACGCAAACACCCATCCGTAAAGAGTGAGAAACACTCACACAAATTCTGGAGAATGCGAAATTCAAGCAAGATATTATTCAACAAACTTCTAGTACTAGGAACAAAGCTTTCATTGCCAACGCAATTAATGTAACACATAGTAACAAACTTGTAGATAACCCTAACAGTCAACAGAACAAGGGAAATAAGCATGTTACATTAGTTAGAGGAAAGCATTGCTTCAAGTGCGGGGGAACAACACACGCTGACCCGAATAAATGTCCAGCAAAAGGGTTTCAGTGTAAGTACTGCAAGAAGACGGATCATTTTACCAGGGTGTGCATCAAAGCAGGAGCTTGTAATGTTTTCAAAGCAATAAAGCAGCATATAAACATTTGTTCCGAGTTCCTACATATCTGGTGCCTTTGTCCTACACCACGAACAGGGGGTGAGTGAATTCTTTCGTTTCCAGTATAACCCAGCTGGCATGAGTCATACGAGGAGGAGGACTCGCCTCTCCCGAGACCGCCTTGCTCGGAAGTTGGAAGCGTCATACAGGAGGGAAGGGATCATCCCGCCGTGACGAGCGGTCCAGGAGGGAAGGGAGATTCATCCAGGGGGGACCTCAAGTTTAGGCCTTCCCCACCTTCTCCCGACGTCGCTCCCCCTTTTGGAGAAAGTATGCCGGCCGAATGTCTATAAGAGGAACCCCTGAACAACCGACCTTGCACTTGAAACCACGACCATCCACCATGAGAGTGCATGTGAGTACAACAACATCAATACTCTTATCATGACATTAACACTAATATAAATATCCATCCATTTTACGTCAGAACTGCCTGTTATTCAATTTTCATTGATTAGCAGCTTCACGTAATTTGTATCTTTCCATCTCTTGAATAACTATCTTTAATCCGCAAGGAAAACAATGTATTTCCATCCCCTCCATATTTCCTAAACGATTCTACTCTTAATAACATTCGGATTAAGGGCTTATATATATTTCTTACTCTCATCAACTCTGATTGGAGGGTACCTACTTTACCACCCACTCAGTACCCACCCACTTAGAAACTCTCACTAATTATAATTAGTAGATTTACCAACTGTCGAGGTTCAACTTTGATCTTTTAATTTCCCCAAAATGTCAACGGTTTATTTTGGTTCAGTTTCATCTTGTCTGAAATCAGCCTCTTGTGTGCGTATTCAACTGAACAAAGATCCAACACCGGCTTCTGGTTTTCATACGACGAGCATCATAATAATTGTGTTTATGTTGATGAGGAGTGGGATTAAGTTTTTACACTGCTTCTTCCCACTCTCTCCCCACTCTTTTAACAAACTTAAAAATCTGTAACTTAAAATATGTAACTTTTGTTGGACCAAATTTCTCTCCCCGTTAGAATGAACTAATTTTTTTTAGAATGTATATTGGGCTCGCCCGTAAATAAAGAAATAAGAAATAAGAAACTGAAAGGCTCCCTTTAGTACAAAATATAATCATAAATAATATTCGGTTATTGAGAATTTGCTTTTGTCAAAAATTTTAAAAAATCTTCTTTAAAAACAATGCAAATTATTTCACAAAGGTTTATTATTTTGCAGTATAGATCACTCGTCTGCATAGAACACAACTGTGCCATTGTCATCTTTTTTTTCTACCTACCAACCATAGAAACGACCTAATCACTACACATACTGCCTTCTCAATCATGTTTATTTGGAAGAAATAAACGTTTCACACTCGATTTGAAGAAATAGGGAGTTGTGGGTGCCTTCGTATGGAAATTTGATTACTGTTTGCTAAGGAGGCTAAACTGAGTACAACTCGAAGAAACGAATAGCGATCGCATTTTGGTCAGCTAAAATTTCAACGAAGATTAGACCGCTTTGGTCATTCACACTCGAGCTTCTGATTATCGTAACTCCGTACTCGTAGTGAGCGAACGGTTTGTCCTAAAGAGCTCTGGGTGGTCAATTCTAGTGTCTAATGGTCTATAATTCTAAAAATTCAATACTATTTCAAATCGGGGAAAAACAATACCTTTAGTTCGAGAGTTTTCGAGCTAGGGCACTCTTGAAAATTTCAACCCTTAATTTTCACCGCTTGAAAGTGATTGACATCAACCAAAAGCACAACTAGACCAAGTGGAGTCCATATACCAGATTTCATGAAAATAGGTCCATGGTAACTAAGAAAAATGCTGCGTACAGAGGGGGGGGGGGGGTTAAAAAAATGTCTTGGTCGATTCCAAAGGTTCATTATTGAAAATAATAGACCAATTTTCAAAAAATGGTGGTAATGGCAAAGTTGTGACTAGACCCCAAATGGTGCCCATACACCAAATTTCAACCATATCGGTCCAGTGTTGCTAAGGAAAGTGCCGCGTTCGGTGGACAGAGGAGTTTTTTGTTTAATTCGATTTTCGGATTTTACATACTTAGAAACGTAAACCATCAAGTTTTGAGGAGGGGGTTAAAAATGTATAGAATTATGGGCTGGACATGATTCACCTCATAACACTTAATAATAAAGAGATACAAAAATTTCTTCGAAAATGAAGTGGAATATCAAAAACTACCATTACAGTTTCTTTCATTTATGAATTCTGTGCACATTTGCATTTTCCAATTGAAAAAAAGTGCACGAGTAGTTCGGAGTAAAATCTTCAAAACTTTTGACCCCGCCACTAAGGCCATCTATTTTTTGAGATTTGCACTAAGTGGCCGTCCACCATAGCCTGTCCTTTGGTAAACAATATTTTGCGATTCATACTCGTGTTTTTGATTTATCATGTTCAGCCCTTGTAGGGGTCTCAGTCGGTCGCCGTTCGTTCCTCGTTCCGGGTCAGTATTTCATGAAATTGAAGGCGCAAAAACTTGAAAAGTTGTTCCTAAATTTGAAGTTTTAAAGGATTTCAGAAATTCATTAGTGCACGGCCCTAGGGAATTGAATAACAAAAATATTGCCTCTGGAATCATCAAAATTAAACAATAATTGCCAGAGAAAACGCGGCAAATCATTGCCCAAAGGTTTATTATTTTCTGTATAGATCCCTCCCAGCCAACCATGGGTACCTGCTAACTACTAGGGCATTTTTGAAAATTTCAACCCTTCAACCCCTTCATTTCCATTTGGTTGGTGGTTGGGGTTGAAATTTTCAAAAATGCCCAAGTAGGTAGTAGGTACTTATGGATGGTAGGGAGGGATCTATACAGAAGGGTGATCTGTACAGAAAATAATAAACCTTTGGGCAATGATTTGCAGCGTTTTTATCAGATGGTCGAGGGAAAGAAAATATCATCAATAACAATCACTACAACCAAATAACCATTATAACCACACTGGGGAAGGAAAAAACATGAAGATCATTGCTAGTAACAATGTGATGACCAAAAAATCAGAAACACCAACACCTACTGTGATGAAACTTATAATTCATGAGGTCATTCGATTATTCCCATTTAAGGATCTATAATTGATGGATGGTTACTGAAGAAAAAATTGTTATTTGTCATATACCTAATGTATATCTACAGTACACCTACAGCTTTTTCGTGAGATTAATTGTCAAGAAAAAAACAACAATATGAAAGAAACAGGTAGGTAGTAAGTTATTTGAAAAATGTCTGTCTATATGTATAGGCATTAAAAGTTGGCTCTAGCTTTTGGTGATGGGGTGTGCGCCTTGGTAGGAAAAACTGTTTATTATTATTTTTAATCTAAGGTAGACCTCATTCTGAGAATTTCGGTACCGACCGCGACCTTCTAGCGTGTGTAAATCTTTTCCTATGAATTTTTAAAGTTTCGACCGTTTATGACGTCACAGTGGGCTGGGGGGTCCCGCCCAGGCGAGAGGGGCGCGTGACGTCATAAACGGTCGACACTTTGAAAAATCATAGAAACAGATCTACTCACGCTAAAAGGACGCGGTTGGTGCCTAAATTCTCAGGATGTAGCCTACTTTCGATTAAAAATCTAAAAAAAATCAAGGCGCACACCCCATTACTTATCTCTGACTTTTGCTTACAAAGTATCGATTCTCTAAAAAATCAACATTGAAAAAAGTTGAAAAAATCGATACGATTGAAATCGATTCATTTTAAAAAATGAGACTTCCTTACTTCGACCTTTCCGATAGATATCAAACAATCCAACCCAGACACACCGTAGATTGACTCCAGTACTTCAAAGGGTTGCAATTTTGTGAGTACTTACTCCCTTTTCGCCTTTCACATTTAAATTCACCTTATTTCAAAAACCAGTTGCAACCTAAATACATTCAGTCAGATAAATTTAGTAAATTTCCCAGTACTAGAAGAAGAAGAAGAAGAAAGAACATGTTTATTGACAAGAGACAATTGGACACAAAAAAACAGGCATAACAAAATTGAAACATGGTAGGCATGGACGTGACGTCCGTCTCCCGAGTGGTACGAGCATATTTGTGGACATATTTCGAGTGGTACTAAATTTTGAATAAACTATACATTATATTGCTACTACATCTACTTAGTACTAATTCAATCCCAGTTAAACTCTTCAATTAGTTTTGATCGATAAAACCAGCACTTCTGACCATACTGGGCTACCTTCACCCAACACCTTCCGCTATCCAGCAGTCGAATGATGTCAGCAGTGTCCAGCCGACCCGCCCCCAAAAAATAAACCCGAAACTCGGACAGTTTCCCAGTACTAAATAATTCATAACAAGTTCAAATATATAATTTGACTGTCCACTGCGGACTTGTAATTACTAGATTTAGAAGCTTTATGACAAGCATCTCCTTCTACCGGCTGGCTAAAAATATTCATCTCAAAACATCATTGACTACATCGTATCTATTCAGGATAGGAGAGGTTGTCAAGTAGAACGACTCCCCAGACTCGACTACATTTCACTCCTCAACTGCGAGACTTCGAATGATTCACGCGATGATCCCGAGCAAACCGCGAATGTACATCGAGGTACTCGCAGCTACAAGTTTTTCTGTCGGCCTCAAGTAAAACCGGTCCTCTAACGGTGTCGGATAATTTTATTTTATTAACCGGAAACGGGGAAGTGAGGAGTTCTTCACACCGTGAACGGCGCCGTGTCATTGTGATTTGCAATTCCTTCACTTCTATCGAGAATCCCGCCCCATCATAGTTCGGTGATTTTTTTTACAGCCGCGAAGCGATTATTAGCTGAAAACTCTCATTACTTACTTGCCAAAGAGCTCAATGAAGACGAAACGCTTTCATTGAAGATTCAGCGAAGGATACAACTTTGGGTTTGGAATCAAGTAGATAAAACGTCAGCCAAGTGGGTTCCTCGTATCCATAACCCGATTGTATAGATGATCCAACACTTAGTAGAATCCCAAAACTTCAATCATAAGACGATGACATTTATTGGTAACCATCCTGAGTTTCAACCACACAGCCCTTGAAAATCCCATTGATTTCGGATGGGGAATGCAGAAAGTCTGGCAATTACAAGGGTTCTAGGTTTGCGCATGTCAATCCAAACAATCCAGTAGAGCTGAATTTTATGGGAAACTATCCGCACACTAACCCCCACGGTTCTTGAAAATTTCATCAAGTTCGGTTGAAAATTAGCGCTGTTACGAGGATTTCTCGATTGCACCTGCGCAGAGGTTACCAATTCGATCACAATAATTGTGAATAAAATGAATAATTGTGAACAATAATTGAGAATCGAATTATGGTAACCATCCTTAGTTTCAATCACACAGCCCTTGAAAATCCCATTGATTTCGGATGGGGAATGCAGGTCAGGCATTCAAGGGTTGTAGGTTAATGCGCATGTCAATCCAATCAATCCGGTAGAGCTGAATTTTATGGGAAGCTATCCACACACTAACCCCCACGGTTCTTGAAAATTTCATCAAATTCGGTTGAAAATTAGCGCTGTTACGAGGATTTCTCGATTGCACCTGCGCAGAGGTTACCAATTCAATCACAATAATTGTGAATAAAATGAATAGGGTGACTCTCCCAATGAATGAACACTTAAGCTCTTAGCACACTAGTTCTTAAAGTTGCAGTACTACACTACTTGAATTTGTCTGATGTTGTTTGAAATTATGTAAGGAACAAGAATAGCATGGGAGAAGACGAGAAAAGTTGTTTTTTATAGCTAATTTTCCACAATAAAGGAGTTAATGTATTTCACCCCATGAATGAACACTATTTCCTAGTGAATGAACCATGAAATTCCAGTGAATGAACATTATAGTTCATATAGTTCATTCACTGGATAGGATAGTTATTTAAACAAGTTGAGGCAAAAAATCAGCAGTTTAGTTGTTTCTTCACTTGGGAAGCCTCCATTCGATTTAAAACCGTGAAATAACCCTCCAGCCAGTGAATGAACAATCATTTTACTGTCGTTCATTTACTGGTTGGAGGTCATATTTTAGCTCCCACAGTATGAACACCCAACAAAACATATCATAATCAAAAAAATTCCCTTCTACCCAATTAGTTCTCTCTAGAATAACATATCAGCTACAATAATAAAGCATGACATTGACTGATTTAGCATTTTACTTTCCTCTAAACACTAATCCCCACGTAATGGCCAACTCCATTTCTTACCCCCAGAGACGTTCTTGGAGACAGACCTGCTGATAACATCAAAACCGAAGAACAGCAGACTTTTTTTTTATCTACTGCTTCACCCTGCTATCTATGATAATATCATATATATATGATAATATCATATTATATTATTAATATCATGTAATAACATATTATGTTGATGGAACTAATGAAAAACACCGTTATCACCAGGGTGCATCACAAGCCTTATTATTCCCAAATAACCTCGTACTGTTCATTCACTGGGGGGTGTTCATTCACTGGGCGAGTCACCCTAATTGTGAACAATAATTGAGAATCGAATTATTCGATTCGATCACAATGCACTTAATAGGAAACAATCTGCACCTTACCCGCCAAATCCCTGGAATTTTCATAAAATTCGGAAGGAAAATGTGAAGGTGGCTATTACGAAGGCTTGACTGGGGGGGTATTTTGTTATACGTGACCATCTACACGCTAACCCGCACAATTCCTGAAAATTTCATCGAATTTGGACAGTAACTTTGTATAGTGCTGCATGTTAAAAGGATTTGCGAACACACAGACTGACTGACAGACAGACATACAATCAGGCACGAAACCAATGTAGTTCGGGAAGGTCTAAAACGTAAAACGCGAGTGCAAATTTTGAGTTTGGTTCACTTTATTTTCAACCTTGAAATGTGAAAACAACGCTTCCGCTACCTTGGTAGTCTGTGAAGCAATATGGTTTATGAAGCGACGGAAAAATTACTGATTAATTTCCACCTTTTACAAATTAAATCCAACCTTTTATAAAATCAATTTATAACTTATCCCACCCCTTCTTGTGAGAAAAAAATCTTTCCTATTACCCTTTGGGTGGTAAGGAAAGTAAAAAAAGAACAATTTTAGCTCATCTAATAATTATAAATAATGTAACTGAAATGGGTATATACTGCGGGAGGATATACTGCGGCAATATCCTGATAATTTCTTTATTAGTCGAGTGCACTTTCGCTATGTAAACAGCATCTTCAGGACTTCAGATTGGCATTAAGTGGTAGGTAAGTCCTTGTTTTGGCGCATTTTAAGAGAACTAGGTATTCAGATATTGGCCTCAGCAGGTACGGTAAGGAGTAGTACTGTATGCATCTGGTCTTTGTCATCAAATTTAGTGGCATTTCCAGTGGGAAAATGGTTCTTATATAAAGTCTTCATATCAGACACTTAGTGTCAGGGTATCAGATTTAACATTCAGTTTCAGTGTGTCCAAGAATTTGGAAATTTTTTTCGATTAGCTACCTACCTATTCCTTTTACACAAACCACATGGGCTCAAGTAAAATCGAAAAAATTTTCCAAATTCTTAGATACTCATCAGTGAAACTGAATGCTAAATCTGATACCCTTACACTAAGTGTCTGATATGAAGACTTTATATAAGAACCATTTTCCCACTGGAAATGCCACTAAATTTCATGACAAAGACCAGATGCATTACAGTACTACTCCTCATCGTACCTGCTGAGGCCAATATACACTGAATACCTCACCTTGAATACCTCAGTTCTCTACAACAAACTAAGTGTCTGATATGAAGACTTTATATAAAAACCATTTTCCCACTGGAAATGCCACTAAATTTCATGACAAAGACCAGATGCATTACAGTACTACTCCTCATCGTACCTGCTGAGGCCAATATACACTGAATACCTCACCTTGAATACCTCAGTTCTCTACAACAAACTAAGTGTCTGATATGAAGACTTTATATAAGAACCATTTTCCCACTGGAAATGCCACTAAATTTCATGACAAAGACCAGATGCATTACAGTACTACTCCTCATCGTACCTGCTGAGGCCAATATACACTGAATACCTCACCTTGAATACCTCAGTTCTCTACAACAAACTAAGTGTCTGATCTGAAGACTTTATAATATAAAAAATAGTTCTTATATTATAAGAACTATTTTCCCACTGGAAATGCCACTAAATTTCATGACAAAGACCAGATGCATAACAGTACTACTCCTCATCGTACCTGCTGAGGCCAATATACACTGAATACCTAGTTCTCATAAAATGCACCAAAACAAGGACGTACCTACCACTTAATGCCAATCTGAAGTCCTGAAGATGCTGTTTACATAGCGAAAGTGCACTCGATAATAAAGAAATTATAAGGATATTGCCGCAGTATATCTTCCCTCAACCTACCCACTTCAGTGACATTATTTATAATTATTAGCTTAGCTAAAAGTGTGTTTTTTTTTTTAATTTTTTTTACTTTCCTAACCACCCAAAGGGTAATAGGAAAGATGTTTTTTCTCACAAGAAGGGGTGGGATAAGTTGTAAAAGTTGAATTGATTTTATGAAAGGTTGGATTTAATTTGTAACAGGTGGAAATTAATCTGTAATTTTTCCGTTTGTTATTATCGTTAGAAATTATCAGGATATTGCCGCAGTATATCCTCCCTCAACCTACCCACTTCAATTGTAGAAATGCCCAACAAACACAATGAATAATGTAACTGTTTCCTTGCAGCTGAGACAGGTGAAACGAAGAGCACGTTGTCATTCACGTTACATAAGCTCAGCTGGAATTGTTGTATTTACTTTCCTTACCACCCAAAGAGTAATAGGAAAAAGGTTTAAATTTGTAAAAAGTTGCATTGAATTTGTAAATCGTTGAATCGAATTTGTAAAAAGTTTAAATGAATCTGTAATGGTTGAATAAAATCTATAAATGTTTTATAATATTTATATGTAGACCCTGAATAGTGTCTACAAACCGATCTCATTCCGTCAAGGGATCGATTCTACAACTAATTTTCTACAAAAAGTGCCTCTTCAAGTTTTTTAAACGCTTCTATTCCGAGTTATTGTCGATTTAAGATTTTTTTCGTGTTCATTACCTTACTTCATTAATCACGTCAAAAATAACTCGGAATAGGAGCGTCTTTAAAAAATACTTTACGAGGCACTTTTTGTTGCAAATTAGTTGAAGTATCATCCCTTGAAGGAATGCGATCTGTTTTGTAGACACCCTGTATACTTGGTGTGAAGTGGGTTGGCGAGTACTAAAATTATTGTGTCCACGTCTGAAGCAGATCCAAAAGATGAACAAACCAAAGTGGATACAATGATTTAGCTTTGTACGAAATATAGAAAGAGAGCGAGTATCCGATAAATTACAGAGAGATATGAATTATGAAGAGCCGGATGTTACAGCATCTTCGAGTAACATTCAAATCTCCTTAGAAACGGGCTCGCGTGGTCCCTCACTTCGAAATATTGAAGATAAGAGGTCAAGTAGAGGTGTTTAAGACAAAGTCATTTGGCGGATTCGAATCCCAAACGGTCACTCATTACAGAGACCAGGTCTTTTGAATCCGTTCACTCGTTCACTCACAAGACAAACAACCTACCAGTCAAAAGTCACAAAAACGAGCGAGTCTGTAAACCGAACGAGTCGAAACGTTGGGATCCAGGTCGTGACTCGAAAAAACGCTGAGTCGAAAAAGTGAACGAGTCGGAATAGGTTACGATGAGTAGACGATTTGAATGAATCGAATGATCTAAAATACAAAAAAAAAAATGAAAGATCGATTCGAATCGTACGAATCAGTCTTTGAGTGTGATTTGTCTTTTTAGTCCTCTGTTCATTCGAACGTAATTCTTCACTTGGATGATGGAAGGTTTTGCTTAGAAAACCACTTCCATCTACTTCTTTCTGTTGATACTTCCTTGTGATTTTCACACATTAATGATCCATGTACAAACATGCATGTATATAAATATACATTATGCATCCATATTGAGGGCAATTAATTTATTTTGTTGGCCTTCTGCCGTTGTTCTCGAAATTTAACCGGAAAACTCGATTGGTGGGTTGATGAACGAATGACCGTGTTCATTTTGACAACCCGCTCAGTTCTGACAAGGTCATTTTGAAGATAAGGTCTTTTCAATACGTTCACTCTTGACCGACACACCTCTAAGGTCAAGATACTTTGTAATCGCAAGAGATGACTCGATGTGATAAGAATGAAAGAAAACGCAATGTTAATGGCAGAAAACGTCACACAACGCTTCTCAAAGAGTACCTAAACTGATACGAAATTTGAAATACTCTTTCGCGCTTCTGTCTGGAAGCCGTAGAGATCCAGCGGGATCTGCTAGCTGCACTCCCGAAGAAGAAGGAAGAAACTGAAGAATGCTGAATGCCCTGACCCAGTTTTGAACTCAACCTAATTCCCTGGGCTCCACCGGCAGCCCGTCCAGCCACTCCCACGTCAACTCCTCTCTTCACGTTTTCTTAGATCTTACGTATTTCTCGACACATTCGCTGCAAATTCGTATGACGAAGTACGAGAACTATTGGGCAATTCTACCATCGCTCATAAGGAAAAGGGGAATTCCGGTTGTTTCGGATGAGAGTAGTGGGATTTTTCAAAGTGGTACTACAAGTGCGGCATCCGATGATCAAGAAAGGACGAAAACTTGTAACTATCTCAATTCTGCAATGAACTCCATCAAAGGCGATTTCTGCATCCTTCGCTCCTGACAAGAATAGTCTCACCCATTGCAGCCAACCAGACAAAAACTTTGAGCCCAAACGAGCTTAGACCAATAATTTTTCTCACCTTGATTTGGTCCTACGTCTGCCTGACCCTTTGATTACCTCTATATATTATGCCTGAATACCAAATAACAAGCACCATTTCAACTGCTTTCCGAATTCATTCAGATTGAGAGAGATTGTTTGATTTGGGCCCTCGATAGTCACCTATAATTTTCACAACAACACTCATTCAGCCATCAAATATTAATAATAAATAATTATCGCTGGTCCAATTCACTGTCTCGTTAAACTGTCGTCATTCGCTGTCGCCTTACCTCCACCGTCCACGATCATTAAACGGTTTCGAGCCGGGTGAACCCACATCTTTTATCGGCTTCGAGATGTAGGAGTTACCCTCTCCATCACCTGAGTCGTTATGAGCCAGCCGACACTCTCCATCTCAATCTCTCCTCCTTTTTTCTTCACCAGAGTAAATTATAAGCAAAAATAAACCTTAACAAATTATAATTGCGCAACAAAAATTTTAAAAATTAAAGCACTTAACAATCACCGTTTCAACGGCTTTCATCCGAATTCATTCAAATTGAGAGAGATTGTGTGATTTGAGCCCTCGATAGCCACCTATCATTTTTACAACAACACTCATTCAGCCATCAAATATTAACAATAAATAATTATCGCTAGTCCAAATCACTGTCTCGTTAAACTGTCGTCGTTCACTGTCGCCTTACCTCTACCGCCCACGATCATTAAACGGTTTCGAGCCGGGTGAACCCACATCTTATATCGGCTTCGAGATGTAGGAGTTACCCTCTCCATCACCTGAGTCGTTATGAGCCAGCCGACACTCTCCATCTTAATCTCTCTTCCTTTTTTCTTCACCAGAGTAAATTATAAGCAAAAGTAAACCTTAACCAACTATAATTGCGCAACAAAAATTTTAAAAATTAAAGCCCTTAACAATCACCGTTTCAACCGCTTTCGTTCGAATTCATTCAGATTGAGAGAGATTGTTTGATTTGAGCCCTCGACAGTCACCTACAATTTTCACAACAACACTCATTCAGTCATCAAATATTAACAATAAATAATTATCGCTAGTCCGATTCACTGTCTCGTTAAGTTCATGCCTTACCCCCACTATCCACAATCATTAAACGGTTTCGAGCCGGGTGGTCCATCCTACCTACCAAACCCACATAGGAGTTACCCTCTCCATCACCTGAGTCGTTATGAGCCAGCCGACACTCTCCATCTTAATCTCTCCTCCTTTTTTCTTCACCAGAGTAAATTAGAAGCAAAAGTAAACCTTAACAAATTATACCTAATTGCGCAACAAAAATTTTAAAAATTAAAGCACTTAACAATCACGGTTTCAACGGCTTTCGTCTGAATTCATTCAGATTGAGAGAGATTGTTTGATTTCGGCCCTCGATTGTCACCTATAATTTTCAAAACAACACTCATTCAGTCATCAAATATTAACAATAAATAATTATCGCTAGTCCAATTCACTGTCTCGTTACCTCCACCGTCCATGATCATTAAACGGTTTCGAGCCGGGTGACCCATCCTACCTACCAAACCCACATCTTTTATGGGCTTTTGGGTGGTAGGATTTACCCCCTCCATCACCCAAGTCGTTATGAGCCAGCCGACACTCTCCATCTTAATCTCTCCTCCTCTTTTCTTCACCAGAGTAAATTATAAGCAGTAGTAAACCTTATCAAACTATAATTACCTACGCAACAAAATTTTTAAAAGTAAAGCACTTAACAAGCACCATTTCAACGGCTTTCATCCGAATTCATTCAAATTGAGAGAGATTTTTTGATTTGAGCCCTCGATAGCCACCTATAATTTCCACAATACTCATTCAGCCTTAAAATATTCACAATAAATAACTATCACTGGTTTTGCTCAAATAACATAGGTATTAGTTTGAACCTTATCTAATGTAGCATAACTTTTTGAAGCCTGAAGATGGAGCATTACTAGATGATCAACGTGATTTTTCAAGACGACTTTTTAAAGCTAGAGTGGAAGACTCATCCATCTTTAGCTCTTCTTGAGGAACTCCTTCCGGATACTTCTAATTTAGTTCCCAGAGTTTAACCTAGCATATTGATCCATTCTTATGTCTACTCGTTACACATTGCCGGCTTGTAGTCGTTGCGATGGTGGGATTACAGAGTCATTGGCTTCAAGATCTCCTCTATCCTGAGTGTTTATGGATCCGACGGAGATTCGCGACAGTACCAACATCGTATGAATGGTGATCAGATATGAATGGTTGTCAGGATCAGATAAGTGGATGGTTGGTAAATAGTGGCGATAACATCTTCTTCTAATAGCTGTAGAGCACTTGAATCCAGTTACCTTCACCACTGTGCTTCATCAGTTCGGAAGGAGTATCTGTGGACGAGCCAGTTACTAAATAAACAGTCAAAAACACGATAACAAATTAAAATCACATCAAAATCACGGTCCAAAGTGTCGCACTTCTCAAAAGGGGGTCTGTCATTAACTAATCTTAGACATATATATTTTCGAGTAAAACGCAGGTAGGATAGTATTTCGAGCGAACCTATGTGTTTACTGGTAACAGTCGAAACTAATGACGCCAGCTTCACTTCGTCTCTCGCCTATCTCAGGAATTTATTAGGGCAACTCGGGGTAACATCAGTAACCCTTTCTAGTCCAATTCACTGTCTCGTTACCTTCTCCGTCCACGATCATTAAACGGTTTCGAGCCGGATGGTCCATCCTGCCTACCAAACACACACCTTTTATCGGCTTTTGGGTGGTAGGAGTTACCCTCTCCCGCGCCTACGTCGTCTTATATCTACCAACCAACACTCTCCATCTCAATATCTCCTTCCCTTTTCTTCTCCAGAGTAAATTATCAGCAAAAGTCAATTTAATGTTCAAAATTTGCGATTTTTTCATACTTTTTGAACATAGTCTGAATAGTAGTATTAAGAGTCTCCCTGTTGAACATCAATATTATGTGATATAATTATTTACCCACAATGGTAAAAGTTTTGGAATGGCCTGGAAACTCCCCAGACTTGAACCCCAAAAAACTATTTGCAAAGACAGACTGAGTCTATTGTACCACCATGGAAAGAAGATCTGGTTTTGCGACGAAAAATTCATTGCAAAACTATTGTCGGATCAAATCCAGAACATGTTAAAATGGTGATAGTAAAATGAATAGTCACACTTCATAAGGAATCTGATTTTAAAACGTTTGTATAAATAAAGATTTTAAAACGTTAGTATAAATAAAGACGTTTTTGTCAAGTAAAATAATTAAATATCTTGTGGTTGTGGACTTTTTCTTTTTCCAAATAAATGGGGTTTTTTGAAAATGGAAGTCCTTTTATCGGTTTCCAATCAATTCATTGCTGGAGAGCTTTCAACAACCCTCTGGTTGTCATTTTCAATCAGCAAGAGGATGAGTTTTCAGTGAAGAGCACTGCAGATGACTGTTGAAAGCTCTCCAGCAATGAAGTGATTGAAAACCGAAAAAAGGACTTTCATTGTCAAAAAACCCCATTTATTAAAATAATTAAAGCTACTCGTTAAACCGATAGAGTAGTTCGGACCAGATAGCTTGCACAATTACACCAAAATTGAGGCTTCGCTAGTCAGCAAGTATTGAAACGCATCGTCTCAGACCGGGTTTTCGCCTCAGGACCACGACGGAAAGAAGAAAACGTATTTACGTGTAGATGAGTCGAGTACTGGTTCTCTTTCAATCCCCCCTAAAACTAGGCATTATGCTCGCCGATTTTTCAACGTTATTTTTCACTTTCCCCGTCTACTTTCTCTTCGAGCCTTGCAGGTATTATTTCGGTGTTGATGGAGATTCAACTTGTTTTGACAACAACCTACCGAACAACGGCTCTGACAAGAAAGCTGATGAGATGACGTTCGAAAGAAATTCAATACCCAATGGTCGTACCAGGCTCTCTCACCTGCCACGGTTTTGCAAAAGACAAGCGTCAAAATGGAGCATTGTTATTTCCATACTTAAACTTCAAAGAACAATGCTTGAAATTTTCCTATTTAAAAGAGACGAAACAATGTGACATTTCGTATAGGTGCTATGATTTCATAAAAACCGTTGCACTCAGTCGCCTGAGACCAATCAATACGAAATTATTCATTCGTGAGGCGATACGTCTGTAGGACCTCGGATCACACGGACATCGATCATCTTTGAGGGCGTTTGCTGCCTATTCGAATCATTCGTCCTGTCCGCTGGCTCTATTGACGGATCGGCTACAAGGTAGAGACCCTCAGGTACCGCTAATTGCGAGGGACACATCAGCTTTCAGTTGATGATGGTCATACCTGCATCAGCATTTGAAGACGGCAGCTCTATCTCTATGATCTTTCCAGAGCAACAGTAAATTCTATCACTTGTTCCATTAATTTGTCCCAATTGTTTTTGTAAAGGTTGGCTATTATTAATGCACTTTGTTTTACGATAAAAAATTTTAAAAAATCATTAATTTATAATAATTATGAAGTCAAAAATTCTTGTTTTTCGAAATAACCTACAGACAAGCCGCGGATTTTATCGAGGACTCTTATTTCTTTCTTTCTTACTTTCAATGGGGTGTGCGCATGGGTCGGAAAAACTGTTTATTGTTATTTTTAATCTAAACTAGACCTCATTCTGAGAATTTTGTCAGAAGACCTTTTTCTATGATTTTTTCAGTTTCGAATATTTATGACGTCGCAGTGGGCTGGGGGGTCCCGCCCAGGCGGGAGGGGCGCGTGACGTCATGAACATTCGAAACTTTGAAAAATCATAGAAAAAGATCTACTCACCCAAGAAGAGAACGGATTGTATCAAAATTCTCAGGATAAAGTCTGCTTTCGAATAAAAATTTAAAAAAAATTCAGGCGCACCCCACATTAGACATTTCAGGAACCCCACTGGTGTCAAAATTCTCAGAATCTACTTTCGATTAAAAGTTTTTAAAAAATCAGGCTCCCGTCTACTCCCCCTACTCCCATCTACTTCCCCAATCTACTCCCCATTGAGGAGTAGAGGGAAAAAACTTGTGAATTCACTTGTTATTTGAACTGGAGGTGATGATGGATCCCAAGACTTTGGCGTGCGAGGAATCCGTTGATGCATCAAACGGATGAACACATGTATGATGTGTTTAAATCGGGGAAAATCGAGGGAGATTTAAACCTTAACCGGGGAAGAACGTGTTTATCCAGTCGGTACGAGGGAAGAACTAGTCAACTTGACTTGAAACTTGGTCTCCACGATTCGCAGCATTTCTTGGTAGGTACTGCCTAATTTTCCATGAATCTCTCATCGAGTCTCCTCCTGCCCTTCCGCTTGAGTTTCCCCAGTTGTTGATTCTTCTCAGTTTTGTTTTGACTTGCAAGATGGAGAATCCTAAAAATCCTTCCCCGCGTCCCGTAAGAGGAAAGTAACTGGAAGAATGAGTGAAATGACCAAGAATTTTAGATTTTAGGGACATGAAAGTGGACCGACTGTTAGTGGCTGAGACTACTTTGCTTTCAGAAAATTTTCGTTGAAAAAAGGGCTTAAATTATTCGTTTGTTCAACTGAAGACATCAAGTTTTCATGGAACGATCGGAGGGAGCTCTTACTTGCGTCGGCTCAGTCGGCTCACCTGTCCTCCAGAGATCTGTTAAAACTGCAGAGAAGAGCTCATTTCTAGGCGCCGTAACTCATCATTCCACATAAAAGGTCGAGTCAACCCTGATTCCTTTTATGAGAGTGAGTGTTGTGTTCTGCGTGTTGTCGAGAAAGGGCAATGGTCCTCTCGATGCGCTGAATTGTTCCATTCCTACTCAACGGAGAGATTGATCCCTAAAAGCCTAGTGCTTCAGCACTTCATCTGTGGCGCCTCGCAGCCGACCATATTGACGAGTGCGTCAAAATCTACCCAACGACCTCGGCGTCTGATAACAGACTCACCGGCGGAAGGCGGAACATTTACCTAGTCAGGCCAACTGTTCTGAAGAGGTCCCTAAGGGGAGCTGGAGGTTCGGCGCCTTTATTGTGCAAACCGTTCCCTCGGAAGAACTGGGGCTGTAGGTAAGACAAGAAATGATAAGTCGGATAGACGAGGTACGAATGCATGTAGGAAGACCCTTGAATGTGGCTTATATACTCAAGTTAGTATGGTGAGGGGAGAGTGGAAAAACGGTGACGTCAAATGACGTGTTCTTTCCCTTCCTCACCTCGCCTGTGTTGGTGATGACTCATGCCTGCTCGGGGTTTTCCTACACGTCACTTTATTGGAGAACTACTGACTAGAGATGTATGACATTACACTGAGGTTTGTAAAAAGGCATTTATCTCGATTCAAGGCCATGCAAGAGGGCGGATTGAGACGATTCTAAAAAGTTTGATGGATATGGAGCTTCCACCAAAAGATGAGGTTTGCATCTCAGTATTATTTTCATATCAGTATCAGGTCCCTCTCAAAGTGAGTTCCACCACCTGGCACATGAATTCCAGAAAAAAATCAACATTTCAAAGGAGAAACACAGTGTCATCTTCGGATTAGCTGAATTTACCTAATTCTACATGATCGGGAAAAATCACATTCAAGAAAGACACATGAAAATCGAACGAGGTGTCATGTGACGTGACAGGCAGAAAATTCCTGCAGTCGTTTTGAATTAATCTTGCTGTCAATTAGCAGAATCAATTAGCATTAAATGCTAAATGTTACACATTTTTTAACATTCTCAAGTACCAATTTGTATAATATAGGTTTTCTTCAAAAGTTCAGTAATTCAGTGTTTGTTCATCATTATGTACTAGTTATATACATATTATATAGTAGTTAATAGTAGAAGTTAGTAGACTTTAGTAGGAGTTTTCACGACATACAGAGACGTCAATCTGTGGCCAAGTTCTGTGGAGTGGAGGCAAAAATTATCTCAAAATAGCTCACAGGTCATATTTTTCGTGGGTTTTGCTCTACATTAAATATAGAGCAAAACCCACGAAAATATGACCTGTGAGACTGGATTTTGGGGAGATTTTTTGAGAGATATTTTTTGCCTTCACTCCTCAAAACTTGGCCACAGATTGACGTCTCTGTATGTCGTAAAAACTCCTACTCAAGTTTACTTGTTTACGTAGGTCGTGGGTTTTGCTCTTTATCAAATATAGAGCAAAACCACGAAAAATATGACCTGTGAGACAAAATTTTGAGATATTTTTTGCCTTCACTCCACAAAACTTGGCCACAGATTGACGTCTCTGTATGTTGTGAAATTTCCTACTCCAGTCGACTAACTTCTACTATTAACTACTATGTAATATGTATGTAACTAGTATATAATGATGAACAAGCACTGAATTACTGAACTTTTGAAGAAAACTTATATTGTACAAATTGATACTTGAGAATGTTACATTATGGTTTACATCCCAACGAACTCAAAAACGTATTTCGAACTCAAAAGAGTATTTGGACTGGTAGGTATTGTTGAGTTTTTCAAAGAAAGAACGAGAAGAAGAAGAAATACTGCAATTTTGCATATTTTGAAAAAGCTGAATTAATAATTTTTTCTTATGTTCCTAGGAGCATTGTCATATGCTATTAATATGCTTTCTTGTGAAGCCCAGTTCCTACCTTTCCTCTGAATTTAAGCCAAATCAAGCTTTCACGTCGTGAAAAATTAGTTGTTGAGTAAAATCGCCCTCGATTAATGGACAAAAATGTTTATTTGGTGAAACCTACTCGCAAAACAAGAGGGGTAGGTACCTACTTGAAAATTAATAATATACGGCTGGTAGGATGGAAAAAGACGAGGAGGAAAGGAATTCGACACTAAACCTCGTCTATTAGGTATGTGAGTTTCAAAATGAATTATGCAAATCTGTGTTAAAAGGGCGGATCCATCAATAAACGGGTTTTTGTACCCCATTTCCGAATATTCCAACATCGTCCTAGGCTAGTCAAATTCTAATAAGCGAGAGGAATCTATATCCTGTGTGGGACCTATCGGAATTCTTACCACCTTGGCAGGAGGTTTCTCAAAACCCTAGAATTTCTTGCGAATAAGCGAATAATACTCGTAATACCTCAGCACATGGCTCCGTCTTTTATCTTCTGGTGAGGCATCCTAAGAACCTTTCAAAACTTTCGACACATCTCCGTCTCTCCCACGTTATTCAAAGTACTATAATTTCCTGTGAACTCGCAAATCAATATCTCCGTGCATTGATTCCACCACTACTCGTATATCTAACTCTAAAATGTTTCCTGCAATCAAACTTCAAAGTTGAACTCTTTTGAGAGACTCGTGCAGAAAAGTAGATTTAATTATTGATCTTGTTATTTAAACAAACTGGGATGCATTAACCCTCCTCTACCACGGTGGTTTCAGGTCAAACATACACTACTATTGGGTCGGATCCGACCTTCCTTTTTTTTATAGACTCACTGTGTTACGTAGAGAATAATCAACTGTTTTCTTATTTTGATGCTTGGGTACATGAACTAACAACCTTACTTCTTTACCTTGTTGTGTAGCATGAAAATGTCCCAATGTGTTGCAGACTCGTATGCAAGCATTTAGAATTTCCTGTTTTCGTGACGGTTCAATTACTAGTTACCGAACAAACTCGATGAAGTTACAGTCTGATTTCGATTAAATTTCCTGGAATCATGTTTATGGGTACCTACGTACTAGGGAGGGATGAAACACACCCGCAAGGCACCTACTAGGCAAACTTTTTCCATTAACTGACTATCAAGCATCCAACAATAAATGATGATAGTAATACGTATAAATATACTTACTTATCATGGAGTTACAATTCTTTTTTGACAAAATCATCACGAAATTTTAAATTATCATCTAATATGTGAGTGGTGATGTAAAGTGACCCTTCCCCCCGAATCAGCATCTTCCGACCACCGAATCTTGTGTACTTCAGTTACAACTCATGAAGTGGACCTCTGAAGCATCCCTTCCGAGTGATACCTTTCTCCTGACCCAATTCCTTCTTAATGACCCAATAGAAATAACACTTTCCTCGAAACAATTAAACTTCTAGAAGAAAGGGATGTACTTGATATCGTCGCTCCTCTGCCAAAACCACGAAACTTTAAAACTATCCTCTGCCAAAACCGCTAAACTGAAAATTTATTGTTTTTCAGTAGAGGCTTCCAAAGTTACTCCGCAACTTATTATCGTTACGGACTAGCGATACTTCGATTGCTGCACTGTTTTCCTTACCTTACAACATGACTGAATAAGTATAAATAGGTTTCACTCCATCAAATCATCATGAACAACCTAGATGACCTCACAATGTCCTAAAAAACGCAGATTCGTGGTTTTGGTGGAGTGGGTCCGCAAACGGGAAATCCTTGCAATAGCCATAAATTCTACAATTTCCATCCGAATTCGATGAAATTTGCAGGGATTGTTCCGATTGGGGTGTAGATGGTCCCCTATGAGTTTCATCATCCCCGGATTGATAGTATACTCTGCGAATGCGCAAAAGAGAAATCCTTGAAACAGCCATAACTTCTACAATGTCCATCATAAGTTGATGATATTTTCAGGGATTGTTCGGATTGGGGTGTAGATGGTCCCATATGAGTTTCATCACCCCCGGGTTGATAGTACCCTCTGTGCATGCGCAAACGTGACATCCTAGTAACAGCCACAACTTCAACAATTTCCACCCAAATTAGATGACATTTTCAGGGATTGTTCGGGTTGGGGTGTAGATGGTCCCCTATGAAATTCATGGCCCCTGGATTGATAGTAATCTACTATGAACGAATATAATAAACAGTAGCTTAGCAATAGTTCATGAATTCACTCTCTATAGTAAGTATACATTTTATTCATACTATAGAGAGTGGCTGAAGAAGAATCGAGTCAACACATTGGTTTTAAAAAGTGAATTTTATTTAGATTGTTAATAAAATTTTAATACTAATACAATTAATTGTCTGTCCTCAATCCTGTGAGATAAAATTAAGAAAATGTAGAAAAAAGTTGTAAGAAGTTATTCGGACTCTAGGTCCAATTGTTCCCGAGGTTACTACGCAACAATCGCGAATCTTGTGCTTGTGATGGGGACGACTACGCCAAACTCACGTATCTGTCAGATTCGCGAAAATGCAGAGGAGAAAAAAAATTTTCAGCAGATACGTGGAATAGATACCACTCAGATAACCATGTTCTAGTGCAGTTAGAGAGTTGAAATTTCAGGAGGAGATACTTGACCAATGTCACTACTCAAAGTGATGCTTAGCCCAATTTTCGAATTTTTGCAGTTTAGCGGTTTTGGCAGAGGAGCGACGATATATATAAATATGAAACATAGCAATCAGTATGAAGTCTGTGAGCAGCACATGAAGTAAACACCTCTGGTGAATCTCTTCCGGGTGATAACTATCTCTTAACCCTATTCCTCCTCAATGGCCTAACAGCGTTTGACCACTGTTTCCCCCTGACATTTACTTCTTTCTTCCCATACTATTCGATTCGGATGAATATTTTTTATTTAGAAGCACTTGCGTTTACTTTATTTCTCCTTAATCAGCCTTACACTGTCAGACTCATATATTATCAAAAATCCGTTAAAAAACATCATTTAACCTTCATACAATTTAAATATTTAAAAAATGAAACAAATTGAGAAGAATAATAATCTCAAACTTCACAAATTGACGAGAAAATAATCACAAACTTCACAAATATATCATAAACTTTCTTGATTGTTATAAAAATAAAATATCATAATTCGGTTAGGAATATTATCATTTAATTTTCTAGGTTCATTCATTTTCTTCTAGGGATTGCCACCTAAATTCTTCTAAAATCTCTTCTGGGGTGGAATAATTTTTGTTGAATGCCACGTTCTGAAACCAAAAATGAAAGATCTCATAAGGTACCTGTTGCATACACAATGGAAAACCCAGTGAACATGAGAGAAATCGAAGAAAGAGATTCAATTCAAAAAGTTATTTAAAAAAAGGAGCATAAACACTACGGTAGGGTCGGATCCGGTCATCCACACATAAATTGCAACTTTTGTTTCGGAATATTTATAAATTAAGACCAATGTTATTACATAGGGAAGCTACACTGCCCACCTAACTTGGCAGGCAATTTTGAATTATTTTCAAATTTTTTGGTTTTCCTTCAAGACATATGTGTTTCGGTTCTCATTAGAAACCCGTGCATGATTGCATAATGATTGCATTATTGATGTTACTGTTCTATGGTTGCATTATCAGTGCTCTGTGGATCTTATATTGTAGTATCATTATGCCATGTAGGTATTTTTCTTTTGAAATTTATTCATGATTAACATCTCATTTAAGTACAATGGTAGGTACCTATTTGAAATTTTAATGTTTTAATTGTTTAAAGATTTAAAAAAAATATTAATAATAATTAATAATAATAATAATAATAATAAATAAAATAATAATTAATAATATCAATAATTTTATTTTTTAAATTTTTGTTGTTTATTTTTTACATATTTTCAATTTTTTTGTCAAAAATATTAACTTGGTTTTTTTTTAGAATTCAAAAATACCTCATGTTTTGCTACAACGTGTGTATCACATTCGTTTTGCTGAGCCTGTAAATATGAGATTGAATCTTTCGTTTTCCTTCCTCTAAGACGTTTCAAATGCTTTTGGCTCTGCGGCTTCCAACTTTCTAGGTTTTAATCAAATGACCACCTTTTCTAATTCAGTCCTTCGAGCTTTCAAACAGATATGCGATGTGCCTACTCATTGACGATGCCATGCATAGAATATCATCGGAAATCTTTGACTAATCAGCTTACGATCTGGGAATCTCATTCTTCTCCCAATATTACATTATTTTTGAATTGGCCAGTAGAGGGCGTGGTTAAGAGGTTAGTAGGTTCGATTTCATGGGATTATTTCTAATCTCGGATTCCGGAAGGGTAGTTAGTGAATAACCAGTAGACAGATGTTGTTTACCCAAGGGGAGGCCAGGACACAACCCTAGCTTATTAAGTGTGGTTTATAGGAAGAAGTCCCAAGCGACCATCGCTGCTGTCTAACAAGGAATAATGGAGGTTATCTCCACATTTAATGCTCAAACAACAATCAACATTTTACATGAAAAAAAGTATTTCTTTAGAAAATAAAGAAGTTGTAGACTATCATAATCTTAGTCGTTTGAGACCAGTTCCAGCTTAAACTGAAAACGCTGCAAATTATTACACAATGATTCATTATTTTTCTATATAGATCACTCGTCTGAAAAGCCACCAACCATCCAACATGAAGAAAAACATCGATCGCATTTCGGTCAGCTTTAATTTGAACGGAGATTAGAAGGAGATTTAATTTTTTAATTTTTAAGGAGATTTAATTTGAAGGAGATGTTTCTGATTTATCGTACGTCAAAATCATAAATTCTTGTAGAGAGCCAACGTTTTGTCCTACAGAGCTCCGGGTGGTCTCAAAAAATTCTAAAAATCCTATAGAATCTTAAATTGAAGGAAAAACAATACCTTTATATCAAAATTTTTTGAGTTAGGGCGTTATCAAAATTTCAAAATTGATTTTGGAACCCTTAGAAGTGACCTACATCAACCAAAAGGAGCCTACATACCAAATTTCATCAAAATCGGTCAATGCTAAGTGGCAAAAGAGCCGCGGACGGACGGCCAAATTTTTATTCGATTTTTGGATTCTACGTACCTTGAAACGTAAACCATCAAATTTTGAGGGGGGTGTTAAAATTTTTTTTCTTGGTCGATTCCAAAGGTTCATTATTGAAAATAATAAACCAAAATTCGTGAACGCGGAACACTTAGCGAAAAAATTAGGACTCACAGTTGGTGAGTTGAAATTGATCTCATACGACTAAAAATGTGGTGGTTTACGTATAGGTAACTTTTTTTCGACGAATGAAATTTTATATTATTATTGTTCCTGAGGTAACTTTTCTTGGTGCCTACCTATCTGAATTTAGTGAAGGAATTTTCCAGAAAAGCCATTTGGACGAATCTATCTTAACAGATTTAGTTAACAGAGCTAAAATTAATGGGACTCTTATGGGAGAAAATCAAAGGGATGCTTACCTACGCACCATGTCAGAGATTTTAGGCCCTGTAAAATCAAAATTTTTACTAGCAAATTGCGTTTCAGAGCTTTCCGATCAAATTTGGTTCCATGACTTTCTGCCCTTGGCAAATTCAGCTTTTCGTCCTTACGTTTCTAAAAATTTGGCTCAAATTTGATAGGTGAAAATAATTTTCATGTGACGATGAAAGAAGAGAAATTTGAAACGTCTCAACTTGGTTTTCATTTTTCATTGCGTTAAAGCAACGAGGAAACGTTGGAGGGATCTCGAAAGTGAGAAGTTGGCACGCGTGAAGTAAAAGCTTATGACAAATGTTGGCACGGTTAACTAACCGTGGAACCGTGTAGCCCTAATTACTCTCCAGATCGCGTAGTTACCGAACGGAAGAAATGATTAACGCTGATAAGGCAAAGGGAATCACATAATTGAAAATGAGAATGATTTCAGTTCATAAGCTTTCTACGGTGGTAATCCGGACCACGCACTCTTAACAAAATTAAATACAAAACTACTTGTACCTACTTAACAATTTTTTGACATTTTATGTCTTTACTATGGCGCATAGGTAAATGAAAAATCGTCGCGCGGGGAGTGTTACGCGGAAATTTCTGATGATTTTCACGTACAACCAATCGTTCCTAGGGAAAACTAACTTCCTCATTTTCCACCTCACAAAAATCGTTCACCACTCATCGGAAAGCTCTCAATTTATTAAACATGAGACATAAAATGTCTCTCGTGGTTGCGTACTAGTACGAAAGCTGTATCCACCGTTTGTGTTTCCCTGGGGTAGTCACCCAATTAGTTTATTTTGGTTTTGTTTTGGGTATGGTATAGGGTTGGGTTTTTGGAATGTAGTAAAAAGGGAAAACTCTGGTATACCTACATTATTTGGAATTTGAATTTCATATTAATCCAATCAGCAGGGGAATTTTGAGAAAATTGCAAAACATTTTTAGAATCGGCATAGGTAAATAAAAATATTATCTATCAGGTGCAGGAAACCAGTAACTTGAAGTTCATGCTTCATATCAGAGAACTCACCCATCAGTAGGTACTCTGATCAACGCGATGATTCTCGAACTAACAGATTTCGTGTGTCCATATCATTCTTCGAGAGGAAGCTTTACTTGACGGACTTTTTTTCAGATGAGATGTAAATTCAAAGAAGCTTTGTTAGAATTGGATGAAATTGGTTAAATTAAAAATAATGTCTCGTCAGAAAAATGACTCGTAGATGGTTGGGAACGAAAACATTCCGTTAGCGATCAGCAATTGGCTCGAAAATCGCAAGGGAAACGATCATAACTCTCACTTGATGGAATACCTTTCTCCCACCTTTCTTAGTTATTATGATCGGACTCGTGAGACAATAAGTAATTACCGGTTAACGCTGAGAACGGATCTCAGAAGGACGATATGTCTACCTGCTACGAGTATAACAGGATTCGGAACGAGTCGGATCCTCTCACGTTCTCCAGTAGAATTTTTGATAGCACCTTCGAAAATTGGTCATGCCGTGCGAAATGCATTCTGTTTCAATGAACGAATTTTGAAAAATCTAGGCTTTACGCAAATTTTTAAAGTGAATTATTGTTACTTCGAAAATCTAGTAGTGAAAGAAGAAAATCGAGGCTCGAGTTCCAAGTAGGTGATAATACCAACTAGAAGGTTTTTAATCTGTCTCTGCCCGGAGAATCACTTCTCCATGAGTTGTACTAGTGAATTGGGAGTAAACACGCGGAAAGCATAATGAAGTTATGTTTGCATCGCTTGTACATGGGTGTCTATCGCTGCAGGGTGCCTACGTCTTCTTTTACTTCCAAATTTCGTTTTACATGAGGCTATCATATCGTTATTTCGTATTTCTTTCTTTGATTGTGTGT
This sequence comes from Apolygus lucorum, assembly GCA_009739505.2. NCBI lineage: Eukaryota > Metazoa > Arthropoda > Insecta > Hemiptera > Miridae > Apolygus > Apolygus lucorum. Next base: position 12,469,688 of record CM019183.2, read on the forward strand.
TGAGTAAGTAATCAATATAAATGTTATCATTTATGATTATTTCTACATTGTCGGTAGATTTTTAAAGTTTTACGAATCCTTGTGATAAAATTATTGTTTCGTGAGTTACTTACAATTCAGCAACGCGTACCTGCGGTTACGAAATCTGACTTCGTTGCATGAGATTTGGAAAATTACTCTCTATCTACGGACGTCTATCTAAAGACTGTACCTACCTAAATATATTTATGTTTGTTATGGTGGGTTCCTCCTCCCGAAGCTGACCTTCCTCTTCGTCGGAAGACATGGTATTTACAAAGGAACAAAACTTCCGAATTTTAAACTAATTTTATTACCTAAAGAAACTGTACTATTTCAGAAACGGAACTCGAGTTAGCGATACTCCCCCTCGGACAGCATTTACTACAAATTTGATATCAAATTGATCACATGACACCTCGAAGGTTCACACTCAAGCGAGCTACAACATTAACTGTTCAAACAGAAGTAGAGGAGGGCTCAACAGGGGCCCCCTCTTTTCTCTCAATAGTTTCAAATCTGTCACGAGAGGATTTTTGAGCAGCTAGTGACGACACTAATGTGTTTCTCGAGTTTAAAATGATAACGATTGTTTAAAATAACAATGTCAGTAAATCTCATGATAATGCAAGTAAAATGGTAAACGTTCAATCGGGTTCAATCCGGGTTTGAGTCTTCGTTTTCATCAATCTATTACATGTAACATACATTTTTTTTACCAAGTTTCTTATTCAGAGCTCATAAATATTTTAATGTTTTTTTTTAATATTTTAATGTTATAAGTAGTACTAGGTATTTACTTCAGACCCGTGTAAGCTCTCGCTCGCCTTGCATTCCAAAACCTGCCAAGTATGTTCAGTTCCTCCTCATGTACTTTTACTTCTCCGGATGTTTCAATGAAACTACTTGTAAAGCATATAAAGCGGATGTCGTAATATCAACCGAAATTAGAAACTTGAAATTTTCAATCAGGTTCTTTTTAACGAAGTGGTTGATACTGGTTCCACCTGAGGAGATATTGCCAAAGTTAACTTCATATTATGAATACCTACTGGATTGGTTACCATTATTGCAGGTAGGTTCAATGTGAAAATTATAGAGCCAACTGTGGAGGTTAATTCCAAAAGGTATTGAAGACCATTTTTATCGAAACTGAGTTAACACTTTCCCAGGGTTCTAGGGGGTAGTTCTTCACAAAAATGCGATCGTTTTGGAGAAAAATATAATCTATTCCCTTGAAAAATGAGGGTGAATATTCCGTTTAATTTCAAAAGGTACTATACATCCAACACAACGGCGGTCTCTTATCCGTTTTGTTTTAAAAAGTACTTCATCCACTTCGTTTGATTTCAAAAAGTACTGAACGCCACGTTTTGTTTCAAAAAGTACCTACTTTAATATAGTACTTTTTGAAACAAAACGTGGAATTTATGGATATTGTCCATAAATCTGAAATTTCAAATCTCGTTCAAAATTATTTTAATTTTTGAACTAATTTACGTTTTTTTTCCAAAAATATTATTTATAATTTAGGAATATGTTTTAAAAAAACGCTGCAAATCATTGCTCAAAGGTTTATTATTTTCTGTATAGATCACCCTTCTGTATAGATCACTGGTTCTCCATCAATAGCACCTACCACCATCTGTATTCTCCCTTGACCTTCCCTCTCAAATTTCAGCTTCCTGCGTTCAATAGGATAATGAAAATGGCTTCGGAGCCCACTCAGCTGATCAGTGATCTGAGGAGTGAAGAAGATCTCCTCGAATGCTGGAGACGCCTGGAAGAGCACTTCCATTCAATAGGATTGAAAATGGCTTTGGAGCTCACTCAGCTGATCAGTGATCTAAGGAGTGAAGAAGATCTCCTCGAATGCTGGAGACGCCTGGAAGAGCACTTCCATTCAATAGGATTGAAAATGGCTTTGGAGCTCACTCAGCTGATCAGTGATCTGCGGAGTGAAGAAGATCTCCTCGAATGCTGGAGACGCCTGGAAGAGCATTTCCATTCAATAGGAGTAAAAATGGCTTTGGAGCTCACTCAGCTGATCAGTGATCTGAGGAGTGAAGAAGATCTCCTCGAATGCTGGAGACGCCTGGAAGAGCATTTCCATTCAATAGGAGTAAAAATGGCTTTGGAGCTCACTCAGCTGATCAGTGATCTGAGGAGTGAAGAAGATCTCCTCGAATGCTGGAGACGCCTGGAAGAGCACTTCCATTCAATAGGATTGAAAATGGCTTTGGAGCTCACTCAGCTGATCAGTGATCTGAGGAGTGAAGAAGATCTCCTCGAATGCTGGAGACGCCTGGAAGAGCACTTCCATTCAATAGGATTGAAAATGGCTTCGGAGCTCACTCAGCTGATCAGTGATCTGAAGAGTGAAGATTTGAGCAATGATTTGCAGCGTTTTTTACCCACCAACATTTTTTTTACCTACCAACTTTTTTTACCTACCAGCTAGGTACTACCTACCACACCATACTGGCTTCACACCTTCACAATCAAGTTTATTAGAAAGAACTAAACGCTTCACACTCGATTGGAAAAACGCTGCAAATCATTGCTCAAAGGTTTATTATTTTCTGTATAGATCATCCTTCTGTATAGATCACTGGTTCTCCATCAATAGCACCTAAAGACCATCTGTATTCTCCCTTGACCTTCCCTCTCAAATTTCAGCTCCTGCGTTCAATAGGATTGAAAATGGCTTCGGAGCTCACTCAGCTGATCAGTGATCAGAAGAGTGAAGAAGATCTCCTCGAATGCTGGAGACGCCTGGAAGAGCACTTCCATTCAATAGGATTGAAAATGGCTTTCGAGCTCACTCAGCTGATTAGTGATGTGAGGAGTGAAGAAGATCTCCTCGAATGCTGGAGACGCCTGGAAGAGCACCTCCATTCAATAGGATTGAAAATGGCTTTGGAGCTCACTCAGCTGATCAGTGATGTGAGGAGTGAAGAAGATATCCTCGAATGCTGGAGACGCCTGGAAGAGCACTTCCATTCAATAGCATTGAAAATGGCTTCGGAGCTCACTCAGCTGATCAGTGATCTGATCAGTGAGCAATGATTTGCAGCGATTTTTACCTACAAACATTGTTTTTACCTACCAATTTTTTTTTACCTACCAAATATTGGTAGGTACTACCTACCACACTATAATGGCTTCACACCTTCACAATCAAGTTTATTAGAAAGAACTAAACGCTTCACACTCGATTCGAAAAATAGAAAGCTTGATATGGAAATTTGATTACTGGTTACGCAGAAGGCAAAACTGTATACAAATCGAAGAAATGAACAGCGATCGCATTTTAGTCAGATAAAATTTGAACAGCGATTAGACCTCTTTTGCGATTCACACTCATGATTCTGTTTTATCGAAGGAAAACCTTCAAATACTCGTAGGGACCGAACGGTTTGTTCTACAGAGCTCCGGGTGGTCTCAAAAATTTTTAAAAATTCTGTACTATTTAAAATTGGTGAAAAAACGATACCTTTATTTCGAGAGTTTTCGAGCTAGGGCACTCTTGAAAATTTCAACCCTTAATTTTCACCCCTTAGAAGTGACCTACATCAACCAAAAGCTTCGCGGCACAACTAGACCCCAAATGGAGCCCATATACCAAATTTGAACCAAATCGGTCCAGTGTTGCTAAGAAAAGTGCCGCGTACGGCGGACGGCGGACGGCGTACGGCGTACGGCGTACGGCGGACGGACGGAAATTTTTTTATTCGATTTTCGGATTCTACGTACCTTGAAACGTAAAACATCAAATTTTGAAGGGGGGTTAAAATTTTTTTTTCTTGCTCGATTCCAAAGGCTTATTATTGAAAATAATAAACCAAAATAGAAAGCTTCATATGGAAATTTGATTACTGGTTGCGCAGAAGGCAAAACTGTATACAAATCGAAGAAATGAACAGCAATCGCATTTTAGTCCGATAAAATTTGAATGGAGATTAGACCTCTTTTGCGATTCACACTCATGATTCTGTTTTATCGAAGGAAAACCTTCAAGTACTCGTAGGGACCGAACGGTTAGTCCTACAGAGCTCCGGGTGGTCCCAAAAATTTTTAAAAATTCAATACTATTTAAAATTGGTGAAAAAACGATACCTTTATTTCGAGAGTTTTCGAGCTAGGGCACTCCTGAAAATTTCAACCCTTATTTTTCACCCCTTAGAAGTGACCTACATCAACCAAAAGCTTCGCGGCACAACTAGACCCCAAATGGAGCCCATATACCAAATTTGAACCAAATCGGTCCAGTGTTGCTAAGAAAAGTGCCGCGTACGGCGTACGGCGGACGGACGGAAATTTTTTTATTCGATTTTCGTATTCTACGTACCTTGAAACGTAAAACATCAAATTTTGAGGGGGGGTTAAAATTTTTTTTTTTCTTGCTCGATTCCAAAGGCTTATTATTGAAAATAATAAACCAATAACATCATTGGTTTAGGTCTAGGGCCTATAGCCCGTTTTTCAGGTCGCTATGGTTTTTCGTGTTTTTCTCACGTTTGACGATAATGGATATAGTACCAGTAGTAGTAGTGCAGTGGGTACCTTTTGGAATCAAACTCCTCAATTAGCCATAATCAGTACCAGTTGAACTTAAGTAATAATACTACAATAACTATGTCTATTATTTGAAAGATAAAATAACATGAAGACATGTCTCACAGCTTGAAGATTTGATGTACCTGAAGGCACCAATTTCAGTTTGAACTATAGCAAACATTATAAATTTCCTAGCAGCATAATGTAATGTTATCTACTCTTAATCATACTTGTAATTATTTTTTTAGAAAAATTAAGACTAGAATGCTGGTTAAACACTATATCTACAGTTGCAGGAAATACCTTACAACTCAAGTGCCATTAGATTCCACAGCTAACGAAAGGTTGAATTTATTTATCGTTTCCCAAGGGAAAACTCCCTAGCCACCTGTAGATATCGTCGGAGAATTAGTGAGAAAAGTTCTCAACTAAGTATTTCAGACGTGTCGTTTTGCACGTGTTCGTTCTACACTTCTAATTAGGTTGATAAATTTTCGCAGTATTAAAACCGGGCTTATTACAGTTTAACGTGAACTTCTGCGTCAATATCAAACCCACACGAAGGCAAAGTTGTACCCTTACATCATGGTATGGCGAATGTTTGTGTTTAGACGTATCTCTCAAACTAACGACCGAATTTTTTCAATTATTTTTTCCCCCGATTGGGAGGCCTCCACGTTCCCACCTGTTCTCTCCAAATTAACACACAGGAGAGATTGTGCGTAAGCAGTTACTCTGAAATGGTTAGATAAGTTGGTATAAACAATACAACGCTAGAAGACTCGAGTAGGTTGAACACAAGCCTCGAATTCTGCAGAATGGCGCATGAGTACACAACGAGAGGAGACGCCCATGGGCACAGGAGACGGGGTAAACACGTCGAGATAAGAAAGTCACTAATTGGACATCATGATGAACGATCGTTTTATCGTAACCATTGATACTTCAGCATAATCTCTAATTTTACGCATTACCGAGGTTCTTTACTGAAAAAATTATACGTTTTTTTGTTGCACTTCATGCGCCAACAGAGTGCACCGGAAACGTAGTTTTTTGGAGGGGATTAGTCATCTTCCCCATCCACTTTCATTTTATCTTCCCATTTTAATAAAACATAAGTTTGTAAACTCAATTTTTGACATCTTAAAGATTCTCAATGTAAAATGATGTATTTGTCCGTCGATTGAAACCAATTACGAGTATTATAAAAATTCTTCATCTCCTGAGTTATTTTACAAACCATTACCAAAATTGTAAAACTTCTGCCAAGTTCAATGGGCAGTTTTCTGGATTTTGTTAATGAATTTTCACGTATTCACATCAATAGGAGAAAATGACGACTTTTTCGGTTCTTCTTGAGCCTGGCCTCAAAGAACATTCCAAGTTGAGATGATAGAAAGAGAAATTTATGATAAACTGAAACTGGGTTCACATAGGTGGGTAATGTCCGTAATTGACGCTATTGGAGGGAGTTGGAGCGATCTTTGCGGATGTCGACTTCAGGAGCAGAGTGTATCGTTTACAAAACGCTGCAAATTATTACACAAATGTTTATTATTTTTCTATCTAGATCACTCGTCTGCAAAGAACACGGCTTTTCCATTGTCACCAACCCTAGATGCAACCTACCTACCACATACCTACTTCACAATCAAGTTATTTGGAAGAAATAAACGCTTCTCACTCAGTTCGAAGAAACAGGGATTTAACCCTAATTGGACCATGGTGTCTTCTGTGTCACCGAAAACGTCTTGGGAATTCTACAGTTGTCCCAAGGTGTCACCAAATTAACTAGATTTAGATTGCAATTAAAAATTAATGGACAGAGCTGGATTGTTTAACCATTTTTTTGTAAATTTTTAAAAGTCAAAAAATGATGTTATGACAAAAATTTTGATTTTTTTTTTCATCGATTTCCTTGGACATTTTTATCATAAATTAAGTAACTCTATTTTGAGACCTCCAGTAACCCACAAAAAATTCTACTGTCCATTAAATTTAATGTTGCAATTGAATTTTGATTACTCAGATTACACTTAGGATATCTGTGAAGTTCCTCCGATTTTTTTGGTGACACTAGTGATACCATGGTCCAATTAGGGTTAAGGTTGCCCCAATTATTAGCTAAGGACGCAAAACTGAGTACAACTCGACGAAACGAACAACGATCGCATTTTGGTCAGCTAAAATTTGAACGGAGATTAGGCCTCTTTGGTCCCGTTTATTGTTTTGTTATCTGGTTACGGAACACCCCCACTTCTCTTTTTGCACATTACTCATTACGGAAATTATGCACCTATGTGAACCCAGCTTAAGTCCGGTGTTGATGAAATTCAAAGAGTCCAGGGACTACTTCGCTCAACTTTTTAAATGTCATCAAAATCATTCCATGATTTTGGAGTTATTTGGAAGAATTTATATTTTATGTACCTATTTATACTTATAGTACATATTTATACTTTAACTGAGTGTATAGTATGTCTAGTAGATTTTCATTATATCTGGGGGTTTAGATGACCAAACTGGACTTGTTTTTTGAAAAGTATGTTGCATATACCTTCTTTCTACTTTTCTGCCCGGGGACTGGTTATGTAGGTTACAACTCGTAGTCCGCGATTTGGTTGAATTAGGTGTAAATTACAATTGAGGAAATAGTTTTAAGTAGTAAAATACAATAAAACTGTTGTAAGTACGAAATTGCAAAACTGTAGAACAGGTGTCTGTTTTGGTGACTGTTTTGGATTGGCCGTCCGTTCTACAGTTTTGCATTTTCATACTTCCTACAGTTTTATCGTAGTTTACTCCTTAAAACTATTTCCTATTTCCTCAATTAATTTACACCAAATTGCGGACTACAAATTGTACCCCACATGACTCGGACCCAACCCCTGGGTAGAAACGTTGTGGAATGAAGAAAAATATACAACATAATATTTTTCAAAAATCAAATCTAGTTTGGTCATCAAAACCCCCAGATATTTTTACTTTATATTTACACATATAAAGAAAGGTTGACTCCGTGAAAAGTAAACTCGGAACTGTCATTTTATTAGCAACGTAGCTTTCGAGGTAAATATTTATTAACTTGTGCCATAAGATTTTAATGAAATGAACAAATAATACAATTAGGTAACTGAAGATAGGTACCTACTGCTACAGTTATGCCAGGGACAAGGATTGACCAGACTGAAACGGAACCTAAGTTGTTTAGGAAGCTCTGAAATGCTGAATACGAAAGGAAATTTTGATTTGGAAGACTCAAATTTGTTGACCCGCTGCACGAACGAATGGTCTCGGTTAGCAGTATCATAATGTCCAATACTCACTGTTATGACTCACTATTTCCGACTTATTTGCACTATTCCAAACTTTTTGTACTTGTGGATACATTATATTGAAGCTAACTGGCTAAAAGTTGATTTTGGTTTATTATTTTCAATAATGAACCTTTGGAATCGACCAAGAAAAAAAAATTTTAACACCCCCTCAAAATTTGATGGTTTACGTTTCAAGGTACGTAGAATCCAAAAATCGAATAAAAATTTGGCCGTCCGTCCGCCGTACGCCGTACGCCGTCCGCCGTACGCGGCACTTTTGCCACTTAGCATTGACCGATTTTGATGAAATTTGGTATGTAGGCTCCATTTGAGGTCTAGTTGTGCCCCGAAGCTTTTGGTTGATGTAGGTCACTTCTAAGGGTTCCAAAATCAATTTTGAAATTTTGAAAACGCCCTAACTCAAAAAATTTCGATATAAAGGTATTGTTTTTCCTTCAATTTAAGATTCTATAGAATTTTTAGAATTTTTTGAGACCACGCGGAGCTCTGTAGGACGAACCGTTCGCTCCCTACGAAAATTTATGGGTTTATATTGAAATATATATATAATATATATATATTTCAATAAAAATCCATAAATTTTATATATTATATAAACCCATAATTTATATATTATATAAATCAAAACACGAGTGTGAATCGCAAAAGAGGCCTAATCTCCGTTCAAATTAGAGCTGACCGAAATGCAATCAATGGTTGGTGATTTTGATTTTTTTTTCTTTTTATCTTCAAATTGGATGGTTGGTGATTTTGTAGACGAGTGATCTATATAGAAAAATAATAAACCATTGTGTAATAATTTGCAGCGTTTTGATTTCTTAGAACCTACTCTGGTTGTTTGAGGTGAGGAGTGATCGAGATGGAGGTAATCAATCCGGCACGTCGAACTGAATAAACGGTATTTCCCATATTTTTCTGGCAATTATTGTTCGATTTTGATGATTCCAGCGGCAATGTTTCAGTTTTTCAATTCCCTAGGTCCATGCACTAATAAATTTCTAATTTCTTTGCACTAATAATTATTAGTGCACGAAACACTAGTGTGAATCGCAAAAGAGGCCGAATCTCCGTTCAAATGTTAGCTGACAGAAATGCGATCGATGTTTTTCTTCAAGTTGGTTGGTGGTAACAATGGAAAGTCGTGTTCTTTGCATACAAGTGATCTATATAGAAAGTCCACAAATTGATGGGAATTATTATGTTACAGAAAAATCCCATGAGATAATCAGTGAAAATTGTTAGGATAACATGAATATTAAGTGAGAATTTTGATAGTTTCTGATAGTTTACATTTTGAATAAGAACCATAAGAAAAAACACAAACGGTGGATACAGCTTTCGTACAAGTACGCAACCACGAGAGACATTTTATGTCTTTGCGCCCCCTTTCCCCTTCATATAAAACCTCGTATTGTACTTTTGTTTGTGGAAATTTGATTGTGCTCGTTGATGGTTGCGATGTAATGTACGTAAACATTCATTTAAACAATCACGCTCATGCCGCAGCTTGTTGGCCACGCACAGCGGAATGTTTTACGTAATACGATTGGGCAATTTAAATGAATCGAATGTAGCTTCCTGCGTTCAACAGGAGAGAAAAAGGCTTTGGAGCTCACTCAGGTGATCAGTGCACAATCAGGCGCCTTCAGCATTCTCCATTGACCCTGCCTCTCAAATGTCAGCTTCCTACGTTCAACAGGAGAGGAAATGGCCTTGGAGCTCACTCAGCTGATCAGTGACCACTCAGGCGCCTTCAGCATTCTCCATTGACCCTGCCTCTCAAATGTCAGCTTCCTGCGTTCAACAGGAGAGGAAATGGCCTTGGAGCTCACTCAGCTGATCAGTGACCACTCAGGCGCCTTCAGCATTCTCCATTGACCCTGCCTCTCAAATGTCAGCTTCCTACGTTCAACAGGAGAGGAAATGGCCTTGGAGCTCACTCAGCTGATCAGTGACCACTCAGGCGCCTTCAGCATTCTCCATTGACCCTGCCTCTCAAATGTCAGCTTCCTGCGTTCAACAGGAGAGGAAATGGCCTTGGAGCTCACTCAGCTGATCAGTGACCACTCAGGCGCCTTCAGCATTCTCCATTGCCCTGCCTCCGTAACGCTGTTGGATGAAGATACCTATTTTCCTCTCACGATCATGTTGACATCTCATTTGTTGCTCACATCATACTCGTATGTGAGTGCGCATAATTCATGCGCATAATTCAGCTTTCCGTACAGGTGCATTCATATTAGGGACCGTGTACCATGATTAATAAATTGAGAGCTTTCCAATGAGTGGTGAACGATTTTTGTGGGGTGGAAAATGAGGAAGTTAGTTTTCCCTAGGAACGATTGGTTGTACGTGAAAATCATCAGAAAATTTCCGCGTGACGCTCCCCTCGTGACAGTGCCCCGTTACAATGCCCGCGTGACGATTTTTCATTTATGTGCCATAGTAAAGACATAAAATGTCAAAAATAATAAACCTTTGTGTAATAATTTTCAGCGTTTTCTTTGGCAATTATCGTTCAATTTTGATGATTCCAGCGGCAATATTTCGGTTTTTCAAATCCCTAGGTCCGTGCACTAATGAATTTCTAAAATCCTCTAAAATGTCAAATTAAGGTACAACTTTTCAAGTTTTTGCCCCTTTAATGTCGCTAAATACTGACCCGGAACGAGGAACGAACGGCGACCGACTTAGACCCCCTGAGACAGAGATGGTGAGAGCTGGGCTGAGTAAGCCCGTTCCGCAACCGTTAGATTTGCTCAAAAGGTAAGGAAAGTCTCGAAGTAAAGTTATGAAAAGATTGTAGCAAAGTTATTGGAGCGATAGTTTGGGTTGTGGAAATTATCAAGTGTATCAAGTCAAGTGTTGAGTTGGAATAGAATAAGGGCCATGGAGTTCTGAGGTTATCTGGAGGGAGGGATGAGAACAGGTGTCCTACCCTTGTGTAGGTAGATGACCTCCAGCGTCCACCAATCTAGCTTTGATTATACAATCACGATTAACTGTATCATAAACTCAAATCGTCACGATCAGCTGTTTCATAGTCTCCAATGGATTGAAATATTCCAAGATTCCAACAGTTTGTATTTCAGAAAAACATCATGACTGTCAATTTTACTTTGAATAAATGGTAGTTATAAGCCACACCCATTTGACAAGCGGAGGGTGTGATTTCTCGCTCTGAGTGGTTTATTTCTCTTTACCAAGTTGCGGTGAGCTGAACTCAAACGAGACCGTATTGTGCTCTTCTTATGTACCTCCCAGGACCTATTTACTCCTGGATGGAGACAGGAATGAAGAAGATACTTGGCGGGAAAAGAAAATTCAACGATCGAGAGCACTTGCGGATGTCACCTAGGTAATTTCACCGTTGACTTTCGAAGTAATTGAATGGTCATGTACGCCCTTTCTTTTTCTAGCAGCCTTGCGCAATAATAGTCGACGAGTACGCTAACAAAGATAAACAGGTGACAACCACAGGTGACAGGTGACCTCTTCTCCCTCGAGAGCTTGTGATAGTGGCAACGTCCTTTTGAAACTTCTTTTCTATTTTTGCTTCCTCAATGTCGAAGATAGAGAAACCTTCTATTCCAGCGGCAATTCTTACGAATGTGGGTCATCCGAAATCAAAATTGGAGGACTATCGGTTCCTTAAAACCATCATTTCTTCGTTAACAATTCCAATTTTGAGCATTTTTTGGCTTTTGGATCGTTTTCGATCACTGCATTTTGATCAGTAAAAATAATAATTAAGAAAAAACTTGACACCCTTGTTTTTTTTGACGGAGAACTAGTTGAACTTCAAACGCTGAAAATTATTACACAATGGTTTATTTTTTTTTATGTAGATCACTCGTCTGCAAAGCCACCAACCATCCAACATGAAGAAAAACATAGATCGCATTTCGGTCAGCTAAAATTTGAACGGAGATTCGGCCTCTTTTGCGATTCACGCTCGTGTTTCTGATTTATCGTACGTCCAACCCTTAAATTCTCGTAGGGAGCGAACAATTTGTCCTACAGGGCTCCGCGTGGTCTCAAAAAATTCTAAAAATTCAATACTATCTTAAATTGATGTCAAAAAACAATCCGTTAATATCAAAATTTTTTTGGGTTAGGGCGTTTTGAAAATTTCAAAATTCATTTTTGAACCCTTAGAAGTGACCTACATCAACCAACATTTTTGGGGCACAACTAGACCCCAAATGGAGCTTACATACCAAATTTCATCAAAATCGGTCAATGCTAAGTGGGTAAAGTGCCGCGTACGGCGTACGGACGGCCAAATTTTGGTTTATTATTTTCAATAATGAACATTTGGAATCGACCAAGAAAAGATTTTTTTTAACACCCCCTCAAAATTTTTTGGTTTACGTTTCAAAGTAAGTACGTAGAATCCAAAAATCGAATAAAACGCTGCAAATTATTACACAATGGTTTATTATTTTTCTATATTGATCACTCGTCTGCAAAGCCACCAACCATCCAACATGAAGAAAAACATCGATCGCATTTCGGTCAGCTTTAATTTGAACGGAGATTAGGCCTCTTTTGCGATTCACACTCGTGTTTCTGATTTATCGTACGTCCAACCCTTAAATTCTCGTAGGGAGCGAACGGTTTGTCCTACAGGGCTCCGCGTGGTCTCAAAAAATTCTAAAAATTCTATAGAATCTTAAATTGAAGGAAAACAATACCTTTATATCAAAATTTTTTGAGTTAGGGCGTTTTCAAAATTTCAAAATTCATTTTTTGACCGTTAGAAGTGACCTACATCAACCAAAATCTTCGGGGCACAACTAGACCCCAAATGGAGCCTACATACCAAATTTCATCATAATCGGTCAATGCTAAGTGGGTAAAGTGCCGCGTACGGCGTACGGCGGACGTTGGACGGACGGCCAAATTTGTATTCGATTTTTGGATTCTACGTACCTTGAAACGTAAACCATCAAATTTTGAGGGGGTGTTTTGTGAATTTTTTCTTGGTCGATTCCAAAGGTTCATTATTGAAAATAATAAACCAAAATTTGGCCGTCCGTCCGAAGAAGATTTTGGTTGATGTAGGTCACTTCTAACGGTCAAAAAATAAATTTTGAATTTTTGAAAACGCCCTAACTCAAAAAATCTTGATATTAAGGTATTGTTTTCCTTCAATTTAAGATTCTACAGGATTTTCAGCATTTTTTGACACCACGCGGAGCCCTGTAGGACAAACCGTTCGCTCCCTACGAGTATTTAAGGGTTGGACGTACGATAAATCAGAAACACGAGTGTGAACCGCAAAAGAGGCCTAATCTCCGTTCAAATTTTAGCTGACCGAAATGCGATCGATGTTTTTCTTCATGTTGGATGGTTGGTGGCTTTGCAGACGAGTGATCAATACAGAAAAATAATAAACCATTGTGTAATAATTTGCATCGTTTTATTCGATTTTTGAATTCTACGTATGTACTTTGAAACGTAAACCAACAAATTTTGAGGGGGTGTTAAAAAAATAGTTTTCTTGGTCGATTCCAAAGGTTCATTATTGAAAATAATAAACCAAAATGGTTAACATTGAAACTGGTTAAACTGGTTCTTCTGAGGTAATGTGATAGTAGCTTGATTATTTAGGAGGTAGTGTACGTTGGCTAGGTGTTGCTGTGTGGCGCACAGGACAAGAAAGTACAATGATGAGTTAGTGAAAACTTTTCAACTTGCAAAACAACAATTTGTACATTAATTGATCTAGAAATGTACATTGTCCATTGATTTTAACTGAAATGGAATAACTAGGGCTTATTTGAATAAGAGACCACCCAGAAAAATTGCCCACACATGTTTATTGTCTACTTCACAGTGGTTTCAGAAACAAGTTGGATTTTCGATTTGTGTGATAGGTACCTGCGATGGACCTACACAACTCCACATGTACATGTCAAGGGATAAGTAGTACTTCGCACGCAGCAGGGTACTAACTACTCGTACAAAGCAACAAAGAGATACTCAGTGCTTCTTTCAAACGAGGATCCCGTCACAATTCTTCGTCTCGTTAACTTTTATTTCGTTCAACTTTCTACAGGCAGGAATAGCTCTTCTTAAGGATGCATAAATCTGTAAGTAGTCTCGGGGATTTCTAGTTAGACTAACTAAATGTCAAACTGAATGCCAGTTTCATTTCATTTGTCTGTTTCCTATCTGTTACCTACGTGGCATTAGACGTTGTTCCTTACTTGATTGACTTTCTTCGTGGGAAAGTTCGTGATGAGTTTGACCTATTACCGAACAGCCACTGTAAGTAACATTATCTTGTATTATTTCGCCGTGTCTGATAGGAAACCTCACAATGTAGTTTAATTAACTACAAGATATTTTCGAGAGAGAAATCAATGCCTTTAAAAATGGGATCCAATTTTATAATTTTTGTTTGAGACAGTAATAATTTGTCGGTGCATCATTGCAATCTAATTTTATTTAAAAATATTGGGAATTCATGTTTTTATTCGAAAAATTTCTAAACTAAATTATGAAGATTTGGTAAAACCATCCACTTCTTATTCCAACATACGTAGGTGGTTTCTAGCCAAATGAACTTTCTTTACTCCATGATCTCCAGTAAAACTCTACCACAAAATAAAAGGCTCTAAACGTGTTTTTCCTAATTCACCTTTTTTCAGCCAGATTTTCTTTTTTGTTTGGAATTTGGATGATTAAGAGGTTTTTACCTTGTTTGAAGAACTCCAATTGCCTTCCAACATAATTTTTTTTAAAGAGAGAGAAACATTTATTGAATATTTCATAAGTGAAAAAGTTGGAAAAGGACTCCAGTTGTGGTCGAAACGTGAGGGTTTTGCAAGAAAAAAATTGATTTGCTAAAATTTCAAATGGTATGCCAAAAATTCAAATTAAGTTGCCAAAAAATCAAAATGAATTATGTCTAAGTTTTTTTTTCCAATGTGATTACGAATTTAATCGCAACCCGATCATAACAAGAACAAGGAACATAGTCTATTTATTCTGGAAAATCAGATTAAATCGGAACAAGTTTCAATATTCAGTAAATTTATGTTCGTCAAAAATCCTTTAAAAATATCATGTTTCCTTTTTTGTTAATTTATTGATACCCCGGTGGTTCATTCATTCCTAACTAAGCTGCGAATATAATTTGGATACGCTACTCTCAACATGGGTTGTTTCTGGGTTCAGGGTAGGTCTAGGTTTTCCGTTGAATATACTCCGTGAATTTAATTACCTTGCAGCACGTAGATCGTAAGTGCTAGTTGATTAGATGAAAATTTCAGAGAGAAATGGTGAGAGACGGTCATTTGCAAAAAACAATATAATAATTTAGATCATCTCAATATTCAGCCTGTCACCGCCAGAGCGGCCCATTCGCACCAAACAACGTTTCCATGATTGTTAGCACAAAACGAAACACACCATCCTAAAACATGCTCATGACACAAAAACTATTCCAAAGCACAACAACATCGTTCAAAACCAGTTTTACATCCTAGTAGGTACATAAAACCCCAACTGTATGATTGTACGCAATATGTCGCCCGAACGTGGGGGACTAGGGTTCGATTCCAGGCCGTAATTTCAGCTAGTAATCACATAAAAGTTCAGTCTCGGAAAAAATTGAATGAGGTATAATAATTCATCAAGGTTTTAAAATCTTGTTAGTTGAACTCCAAATTCGAAGAAAAAACAATCTTTTCGCAATATTATTTAAACCTAATGAAGTTTTTTTTTTATAAGTAAGGTTTTTTTATTTAACATTCACATCTGCTCCCATAGTGACTACAGGTTTTCTAAATTACAAAGAAAATTATACTAAATTATGAATTATTTAACAATATCAATAGATTAAAACCATTAAACATTAAGACAAACAATCAATAATTAAACAACCAAAAATTGTCAACAACTTAAATATTTAAAATTTGAGCAAACACATATATAAATAACATGACTTAAAAATTGTCAAAGTCAATAGAGTTTATAAATGTCAACAATTCTTCTTTAGAGTTTATATTGTCAACCTAATGGAGTGTGCGCATGGGTCAGAAAAAGGGTTTATTGTTATTTTTAATCTGAACTAGACCTCATTCTGAGAATTTTGACACCAACCGCGACCTTCTAGCGTGAGAAGATCTTTTTCCATGATTTTTCAAAGATTCGAATGTTTATGACGAAAATCATAGAAAAAGAGAGAACGGCTGGTGTCAAAATTCTCAGGATAAAGTCTACTTTCGATTAAAATTTTTTTTTAAATTCAGGCGCACTCCCCATTGGACCACGGTGTCACTATTGTCACTTAATACATTTCAGGAACTCCACAGCTGTCTCAAAGTGTCACCGGAGAAACCAAAATTAAATTAAAATTTTAAATGTAATGGACAGCAGAATTTTTTTTGTTGGGATATTGGGAGTCTCACAATAAAGTTATGACAAAAATTTCCTAAGAAATTGAAAGTGAAAAAGTGAAAAAAAAAGTTAAAATTTTTGTTACAACATAATTTTTTGAGTTTTGGTAACTTACAAAAACTTGTTCAAAAAATTCCGCTTTGTCCATCAATTTTTAAATTTTAATTTAAATCTAATTAATATGATGACACCTTGGGACAGCTATGGAATTCTTAAGATGTGTTCGGTGACACTAGTGACACCATGGTCCAATTAGGGTTAACTAATTTATATTGCTAGTAGGAAAATTATGAGTCGGTTCGGGTGGCGATTGTGTAAAAGCAACTGTTGTTATATTTTCAGGAGGCTTACAGTCTAGAGTTGCAGTCTCATTTCAAACATTGTTCTACAAAAATTGATTTGTTGAAAATGCACAAAACAGTATTAGATGAACTTAATGTTCAACAGGTCACCGAGGTTTTCATGATTGTTGCTTCCCGACAGTACTCTGAGTTATGCATTAATCTTTTCCATATGTTTGATAGTTAGGAAGCAAAATATAAAATCTTAGCTCTCTAACTCATTTACATTGGTGCCTACTTGATAATTTCCCGCTATTTTGTTTTATTGGAGTCGTAATCTTCAAGAATATCCCGAGTGTAGGGACCAACAGATGAACGAAGGAAAAAGTACAGATGAACTTGGTAAGAAAAGTTCATCATCTTAATGAGTCATTAGAAAGTCGGTCGGATCCGTCGGCTCGCGGATGAATGGGATGAGTAGGTGAGCTACAGATCACAGTGGGAGGGAACCCAACCGGTTCGCGTTGAATCAAAAACGCTGCAAACTATTACACAAAGGTTCATAATTCCCGAAAACCTACAATGTTTATGGTACCTTTAACCCTAACTATGGTACCAATAGTGTCACCGAAAAAATCTCAGAAACCACCCATCTCAATGGGTCGTCGGAGTAACCAAAATTAAATTTCAATTTTAAATTTAATGAACAGCAGAATTTTTTGTGGGCTATTTGAAGTATTAGAATTGAATTATGACAAACATTTTCAAGGAGATCGATGAACAAATTTTCAAAATGTTAGTCATAGCATCATTTTTTGACTTAATAACTTACAAAAATGGTTCCAAAATATCAGCTCTGTTTATTAATTTTTAAATTGCAATTTAAATCTAGTTAACCCATTTCAAGCCAAGGGTAGAAATAACTGAATAATGGGGAGAACAGGATGAACTTCATCCGCTCGCGTCTCCTGAAGTCACACTTCCGATCGCGTAGGCGGCAAATTGGCTCGAACCCAATGCGCCCGACTTTGGAGTAGTATTGACTCAGCTGACGCGTCCACCACGATCGGAATTCAACGCAATCTAATGGGTTACATATCAACTAGAGAATACATGGCGCTTCTGGGGCTATCACGGTACTATGAGCGAGCATACGCGGGAAAATTCGAAAAGGCGGCCAATCTGCCGCCCACGCGAGCGGATGAAGGTTAATAGAATGCCGGCCGAAATAAATTTTGCTCACCAATCGAGAGCAAAACTACTCAATATTTAATGAATTTTACTTTTTAATAACAGTTTAGAGTTTTCCAAAGCAATATGATATATCCAGTATCATTTATCCCAGAATCGAATTTGAGCCAGCATAATCATATCTTTGGCCAAAAGGCCTCATTTTAAAAAAATGTTCCCAATGATAAAAATGATTCCCAAGATGTTTTCGGTGATACTAGTGACACCATGGTTAAAATTGGGGTTAATACATGAGATGATTGAATTACAATGACAAGAGAAGACGTACGTTTCTTTGAAATAATCCAACTTGATTGTTTCTCTTCATCTTTTTAAATAACAGTAATTCGATAATAACAGCGCTCCACATGAACAGATTCTAAATTCGAGAAAAATCGAACTATTTGGTAACGGTGGAGTAGTCTGCCAAGTGGGTGTGACATATAGCAATCAACAATAGCAAAACTGGGTACAACTCGAAGAAACGAACTACAATTGCATTTTGATATTCTACAATTTGAAATGGGGGTAAGGCTTCTTTTGCGATTCACACTCGTGTTTCTGATTCATCCCTTAAGTTCTAGTAGGGAGCAAACGGTTTGTCCTACAGAGCTCCACGTGGTCCCATTCAATTCTAAAAAATCAATAGTATTTCAAATTGACAAAAAAAAACCATACCTTTATTTCGAGACTCTTTGAGCTAGGGCGTTTTGAACATTTCAGCCCTTATTTTTCAACCCTTAGAAGTGACTGACATCTTCGGGGCACAACTAGACCCCAAATGGAGCCCGTACACTAAATTTCATCAAAGTGCCCCTTACGGCGGACGGACGGCAAAATTGATAATTGACTTTTGCATTCTACGCACCTCTAAACGTAAACTAACAAATGTCGAGGTGTGAGGGGTTAATTTTTTTTTCATTCTCATTGTTTTATATCATTCGTTTATTATTGAAAATAATAAACCAATAATAAATCGTTGTGTAATAATTTGCAGCGTTTTTTGTATAATATACAAAACACAGTATTACAATGCGAATCGTGAACCTTAATATCATTGTGTTCACGATTCGCATTGTAATACTTGGTCTGTTCGGAGAGGCAGTCCTGAACAGTTCAGAGGGGCTTGGAGGAGCCCGAAGGAGTTTGGAGGAGCCCATTCACCTCTATCCCCTCCCCTTTTCAGTTCCGGTTTGGTTCCGAACTGTTCCGGACTGCCTCTCCGAACAGCCCCACTGTGATCGTAGCGACCGCAAATACCTACTCTGTGCAACATGACATATATTCATGCCACAGTGTAGGTATAGGTAGTAGGTATTAACCAATTTAATCGTTGTGTAATAATTTGCAACGTTTTTTGTACATTTTACAAATAATAGTATTATTATTATGATCACGATTCGCATTGTAATACTGTGATCATAGCGACCGCAAATACCTACTCTGTGCAACATGACATATATTCATGCCACAGTGTAGGTATAGGTAGTAGGTATTAACCAATTTAATCGTTGTGTAATAATTTGCAACGTTTTTTGTACATTTTACAAATAATAGTATTATTATTATGATCACGATTCGCATTGTAATACTGTGATCATAGCGACCGCAAATACCTACTCTGTGCAACATGACATATATTCATTACACAGTGTAGGTATAGGTAGTAGGTATTAACCAATGATAAATCGTTGTGTAATAATTTGCAACGTTTTTTGTATATTATACAAATAATAATATTATTATTATGATCACGATTCGCATTGTAATACTGTGATCGTAGCGACCGCAAATACCTACTCTGTGCAACATGACATATATTCATGCCACAGTGTAGGTATAGCGTGAAGCGTTGTTACTTTCTAAATTTTTTCCAAAGTTGTGTCCGTCGGAATTTAATCCTGGCTAGTAGGTACCGTAAACTATCGCTTCGAAACTGAAATCTCAGACAACTTTGATAAATTCTGGACTCTGGAAGTAGGAACAACTTCATCAACACCGTATCCTGTGCAACGCCTGCCAGCTTGTCCTCGGTGGGTATCGTTACAAAAGTATTGATATTCCAAATATCGAATGGCATGAGTATCGACTTCAAAGTATGAGTATCGGTACCTTAGTGATACAAACTATTAACATTTCCATTATCCTTAAGGAAAATATGAGACAGAGAAAAAACACTTTATTGAACAGTGTAATGGATTTGCCAAAAGTTCAAATTGGTATGCCAAAAGTTTTCATCTGAATAATGTTAATTTATTTCTTACTACCAAGTGTCCAAGCTAAGTGTCAACGTTAATTATTAATAACTGTGAATATTAATTGAACATTTGCTCCATAATAGAAACTAACTGACGAAATCCGGGTATATTCTATCCATGTATAACCTCGGATCCACAAAGGCCGAGCACCAACCAAAGAATAATGACCCACTGCCTCCATACCTTCTTCATCTTTTCATTTTTTAGGACGTCCCACAGTAAGACTTGGGCGTCCTTAAGCGATTAATGTGGGGTGAAGTTGAACAACAGTCAACAGAAAAAAAATAACCGCACACCAATCCGTTTTAGACCATTATGAATCCAAATCCGCGAAAAAAAATCCATAGGTGAATGTCTGTGTGTGACAAAATCTTCTGTACTCTGCCCAGGCCTTATTTTTCAATCGAGGAGTAGGAGGATAATATTCACAAAATATCCGATTATTCAATATTTCGGTTCCTTTACAGCTTACTAATATTGTACCCCAGCTTTGAAATTAGGAAAAATTCTCAATTTACCTCCGGATTTTCATGAGATATTCTCTGTACCACCATGGAACTATTAGTGGTGCCACTATGGAGCCAGGACTCCAGAAACCGCTTATTTCGTGGGTTTTGTTTGTTTCACCTTCAATACGGATGTGAACTAATAGGGACTACCCAAACATATTAAAGTCCAACGTTACCGCTTAAAATTTAGAAAAATACTAAATAAATTACAACGAGTGAAACAGTTTTATCGCTTACCAACTGGTTTGAATTTACCTAACGCTTATCCAATAGGACGTCCCCTGGAATGCATGCATTACTAAAAATATGTTTATACAATACATTGAATTCTGTATGGTCCAGCTCGTAAGAAATCGGTTTGGAGTTAGGATAAATCGCAGCCGGTACCTCATTAATCTCAGTGATACTCCAGACTATGAATTTTGCCATGATCAAGTAGAAAACATGTTCCAAAGCTGGTACACTGTCCGCTGTTCGGAAAGGAAAGGAATTCGATGAACCCGTTTGCAAAGGGTGTCAATGAAACACTCGTGAATTTCATGGGAAATTTGGGAACAGTCCTATAAAATTCATTTTCATGAACATAATTGATTTGAAAATTGCTTAAATTTGAATTTTTTTATTGTTATTTTATTGTCTTGTATGTGGAATGTATTTACCTACCTGACAAGGGGATCGTTAAGGCCGCGATCGCTCGGGCATGCGTTCTTTAGATGCGAGACACGAACCGACTACTGCGGGAGGTCGTGCGTTCAAATTTCGCTCCTGGGGCGCGTTTTCGTGCGTTCGGGGCTCGCCGCCCCCCTCGTCTCAACCCAGGGTGGTGAGACAATGGGAAGCCATGAGCGAAATCATCAGAACAAATTCTGATCTTCCCTTAGGAAGACAGCTTATGACGTCCGCATCGCTAGGAATGGCAGTCGGTGAACCTGAAATGGTTATATTCTTTACTTTACGTACTTGACTACTTGACTAGTTATATCATCGGTGAAACAGCAACATGCTACAAGTCAATTTTTGGATGAGTTAAGCATCATTCTTTATAAAAATTTTCGTGCCAGATCGACTAGAGAAGCCAGTTTCTCCAGTCGATACGGCATGAAAACGACTATTAAGAGTGATGCCCAACTAATTTTGGTCAAATATTGACTTATAGCTTGTTACTG
This sequence comes from Apolygus lucorum, assembly GCA_009739505.2. Lineage (NCBI taxonomy): Eukaryota > Metazoa > Arthropoda > Insecta > Hemiptera > Miridae > Apolygus > Apolygus lucorum. Next base: position 12,491,460 of record CM019183.2, read on the forward strand.
TTTCACCGACGATATGTTACATCATGTTGTATAGTGTGAGAAACCAATGAAAGAAAAATCATTGAATTTTCCGCCAGAACTGTATCGATATTCAATATTTAGAAATATCGTATCCAAATTACCGATTCCCAGAAATATTGGATATTGTACTATCGATACTAAAATATTTTTGTATTGGTACAAAAGTATCGATATTTTGAAATATCGGGTATCGATATTCACCCCTACCTCCGTCTTTATAAGCTGTGTCATCGATGTAACAGTCGTAAAGGCACATTCTTCGAACGGCGCCCTCGGAAATATGCGGATCCGCGAGAAAGTGAACAAACGAGCGGATTTCCGTAAGTTCGAGGGCGACGAAGGTGTTCAAAGTGGGCGATCTTTGAGTTCTGTTTTTCGAGGGGAATCCGAGACGAGAGACGAAAATGGAAGTGGGGGGACAGAGCGGCTTCTGGTCGGAAATCCGAAGAGAAACAAACGAGTGACCAGATTTCTTGACTGGCACCGGATGACTTCCCCGCGGAATTATATGGATCTGACCTTTGGGAGAAAGCCTTCACCTGGTCTTTTCACGTGATTGGGCGATCAGTCTCGCCGAGATACGAACTACTAAGGAGCCGAAGCGTACAATAAGCGACCGATCGCTAGGGATGGCAACGATATATCGATATATGAAATATATCGATATATTACGTTTGATATATCGATATATTTATATCGATATAGAGAACCGATATTATCGGTCAATATCGATATATTTAACGATATATCGTGACCTGTTTTCAAGTTTAAAAAAATTTTTTTTTTTTAGTAAAAATTAAATATTGAAATGAATGGACGAGAAGGGACGCCTGTACTTGTAAAAACATCAAGTAATTTTATTTCAAATTTTGTAGGTACCTACTGATGGGTTGATTTCAGACTGTTGACTTCAGCTCAGACATAATTGTGTACATAGTTTACACCTACAGTGGCTCTCAAGGCTCAAATATTTGACTTAAGCCAAAATTAATGGAGGCTCGTCCAGCTTAAAACTACCTACCTACTATACGAAGTGAAGCAGGTTTTCACAACAATTATGTTCAATTTTGAAGGATCATGATCGTCCACAGTACCTATACCCCTGTCAATTTATAAATTAAATTAACATTGCAATGAGATTTTCGCACTTTTTTCCAGTTTTTAAACAATTAATTTTGATCATTCATACCCAGTAACTTTTGAAAGTAGGTTAATACATATTTCACACGGTTTTTCCAAATAGATCTTCCAATATGTCGAGTATATCGATAATAATATTATCGATATACTCGACATATTGGAAGATCTATTTGGAAAAACCGTGTGAAATATGTATTAACCTACTTTCAAAAGTTACTGGGTATGAATGATCAAAATTAATTGTTTAAAAACTGGAAAAAAGTGCGAAAATCTCATTGCAATGTTAATTTAATTTATAAATTGACAGGGGTATAGGTACTGTGGACGATCATGATCCTTCAAAATTGAAAAGTTACTAACATCATTTTGGAGGAAATATTATTTCCTCCAAAATGATGTTAGTAACTTTTCAATTCACCTACCTACTTACTTCTTCAAGTTTTTCCAAGTAGATAGGTCCATAAATGTCATCCTAAATTATTTTTATATTGTTTTAAAACTATTAAATTCACCTACCTACTTCACATGAAGTAGATCTTCCGATACATCGAAAAATCGATACATTTTCTCCGATATATCGAAATATCGATATATTTTCTCCGATATATCGAAGGTATCGATATCTCATTGACGATATATCATTTGATCGATATATCGATATATTTCATTCGATATGCCATCCCTACCGATCGCTACGTTAATGCTGTCACCGTTTTTAAAGGGAATTTTTTCCACTAGATGGCAGCATTTTTTAGGGAGAGACAGAGGAATTTCCAATGATTGAGGCATATCGATGCTCCAGTAAAAGGGTCAGTGCCCCAAAATACAAAATGTTGGGAAATCGCGAGATTTCTGTGGCAGTGTTTCCAAGAGAGCTCACGCAATCTAACCGAGTGTTACTTTCTGGTTAAGGACGAATACTCTATCCTTGGATGTTTGTTTGATACAAGAGGTACTTATATAAATATTTCCAATAAAAAAAATAATAGAAAAAAAATCGTCCTCCCATGACACACCAAACTGTATACCTCTTTCCTTCGCGCGCCTTCGGCGCTGTTGAAGACGGTCACAACAGTCTGCAAAGTGGGTGTGGCACATAGCTTTCTCGTAGCCATAACCCAATCGTATAGATGATTCGATGCATAGTAGTTAATCTCAAAACATCAATTTCTGTAGGTACCGTCCACTACCCTCATTGAGAACCATCTACACGTCAACCTGCACAATCTCTGAATATATCGTCGAAATCGGATAACTTATGGCTGTTACAAGGAACTTCTCGTTTGCGAATGTGCCGCGGAGTTCCTCGAAATTTGGAATTCATGACTTTCATAGAAAGATAGATATATATTTTCATAGAAAGATAGATATATATTTCTTTCATAGAAAGATAGATGTATATTTGTTTTTCATACTGTAGGTACATTTATGAACATACTATGTTCAACATAGTATATGTCGAACAAATTTTATGCGGCGTTGATTCTTAAAAATGTAATACTAACATGTAAAAGGCGAAAGATTTATTCGAAATGAAGAGAGGCCAGAGCACCTAATTGGTGGTTGAAAATCGGTCGAATGGAAGAAAATCGCTTGCCAAGAATCTGTTTTAAGCGACTTACGGCTCTGTCAACGACCGGCGGCGGTTGCGTTAAAAACAATTGGGCCACCCACTTGGGAACCTTCTTTGAAAACGAAGGGTGTATCTCCTTCTGGTTAGAGCAGAATTGTCTGGGTTTTCAGAGGGATAGAAAATTAATAATGGAGAACTGGGAGAAGAAGTGTAGACAACAGGATTGGGAACGAATAACTGTGTCTTCATTCAGCGAAACATTAACATACAGGTTTTTGGCACCCATTACTCCTCCAGTTATTTAAACATGGACATGGGGATAAAATGCAAAAGGTTAATATGCCAAATCAGAATGTGCGGTAGTGGTTGGTGCTCAGCAGAGTTGTTAAAATAGGAATTCCAATTCCCATTACCCATTCCAATTACTTTCGGAACAAAGTAATTGCCATTCCCATTACCCATTCCTGTAATGGGAATGGAATTTTCAATTACTTTTTCCAATTCCTTGTAATGGTAATGGTTTTTTCAATTCCCCATTACTCGTAGTTGGAAAAGTAATGGGTCCTTCCAATTACCCATTACAGGAAGAGTAATGGGTAATCGGAACCCATTCCCCATTACCACCATTCAATCAGTAAGTTGACCACCCTCCAATTCATAGGGGACCACCCTCCAATTCATAGGGGACCACCCTCCAATTCATAGGGGACCACCCTCCAATTCATAGGGGGCCATCCCACCATCCATTTCGTTAGGGACCATCCTCCAATTCATAGGGGGCCATCCCACCATCCATTTCGTTGGGGACCATCCTCCAATTCATAGGGGACCACCCTCCAATTCATAGGGGACCACCCTCCAATTCATAGGGGATCACCCTCCAATTCATAGGGGGCCATCCCACCATCCATTTCGTTGGGGACCATCCTCCAATTCATAGGGGACCACCCTCCAATTCATAGGGAACTACCCTCCCAATTCATAAGGGACCATCCCACCATCCTAATCGTTGGGGACCACCCTCCAATTCATAGGGGACCACCCTCCAATTCATAGGGAACTACCCTCCCAATTCATAGGGGACCATCCCACCATCCTAATCGTTGGAGACCACCCTCCAATTCATAGGGGACCACCCTCCAATTCATAGGGGATCACCCTCCAATTCATAGGGGACCACCCTCCAATTCATAGGGGGCCATCCCACCATCCATTTCGTTGGGGACCATCCTCCAATTCATAGGGGACCACCCTCCAATTCATAGGGAACTACCCTCCCAATTCATAGGGGACCATCCCACCATCCTAATCGTTGGGGACCACCCTCCAATTCATAGGGGACCACCCTAAAATTCATAGGGGCCATCCCTCCATCCATTTTGTTGGGCACCATCCTCCAATTCATAGGGGACCACCCTCCAATTCATAGGGGACCACCCTCCAGTTCATAGGGGGCCATCCCACCATCCATTTCGTCTGGGACCATCCTCCAATTCATAGGGGACCATCCCACCATCCATTTCGTCTGGGACCATCCTCCAATTCATAGGGGACCACCCTCCAATTCATAGGGGACCACCCTCCAATTCATAGGGGATCACCCTCCAATTCATAGGGGGCCACCCTCCAATTCATAGGGGGCCATCCCACCATCCATTTCGTTGGGGACCATCCTCCAATTCATAGGGGACCACCCTCCAATTCATAGGGAACTACCCTCCCAATTCATAAGGGACCATCCCACCATCCTAATCGTTGGGGACCACCCTCCAATTCATAGGGAACTACCCTCCCAATTCATAAGGGACCATCCCACCCTCCAATTCATAGGGGACCACCCTCCAATTCATAGGGGCCATCCCTCCATCCATTTTGTTGGGGACCACCCTCCAATTCATAGGGAACTACCCTCCCAATTCATAAGGGACCATCCCACCCTCCAATTCATAGGGGACCATCCTCCAATTCATAGGGGACCACCCTCCAGTTCATAGGGGGCCATCCCACGATCCATTTCGTCTGGGACCATCCTCCAATTCATAGGGAACCACCCTCCAATTCATAGGGGACCACCCTAAAATTCACAGGGGACCACCCTCCAATTCATAGGGGACCACCCTCCAATTCATGACCATCCTCCAATTCATAGGGGACCACCCTCCAATTCATAGGGGACCATCCCACCATCCTAATCGTTGGGGACCATCCTGCAATTCATAGGGGACCGTTCCCAAATTCCTTGGGGACTACACAACCAATTCATAAGGGACCATCCCAACATCCTAATCGTTAGGGACCATCCTACAATTCATTGCAGGATGGTCCCCAACGAAATGGATGGTGGGATGGTCCCCTATGAATTGGGAGGGTAGTCCCCAAGGAATTTGGGAATGGTCCCCTATGAATTTTGGGATGGTCCACAACGATTAGAATGGTGGGATGGTCCCTTATGATTTGGGAGGGTAGTCCCCAAGGAATTTGGGAATGGTCCCCTTTGAATTGTAGGATGGTCCCCGACGATTAGGATGGTGGGATGGTCCCCTATGAATTGGGAGGGAGGTCCCCAAGGAATTTGGGAATGGTCCCCTATAAATTGGAAGATGGTCCCCGAAGAATTGGATGGTGGGATGGTCCCCTATGAATTGCAGAATGGTCCACAACGATTAGGATGGTGGGATGGTCCCTTATGAATTGGGAGGGTAGTCCCCAAGGAATTTGGGAATGGTCCCCTATGAATTGTAGGATGGTCCCCGACGATTAGGATGGTGGGATGGTCCCTTATGAATTGGGAGGGTAGTCCCCTATGTACTGGAGGGTGGTCCCCTATGAATTGGAGCATGGTCCCCAACGAAATGGATAGAGGGATGGCCCCCTATGAATTGGAGGGTGGTCCCCTATGAATTGGAGGGTGGTCCCCTATGAATTGGAGGGTGGTCCCCTATGAATTGGAGGGTGGTCCCCTATGAATTGGAGGGTGGTCCCTTATGAATTGGAGGGTGGTCCCCTATGAATTGGAGGGTGGTCAACTTACTGATTGAATGGTGGTAATGGGAAATGGGTTCCCATTACCCATTACTCTTCCTGTAATGGGTAATTGGAAGGACCCATTACTTTTCCAACTACGAGTAATGGGGAATTGAAAAAACCATTACCATTACAAGGAATTGGAAAAAGTAATTGAAAATTCCATTCCCATTACTGGAATGGGAATGGCCATTACTTTGGATTAAGGTGTCTCTCAATCCCCCAGTTATTGGTTTCATGTGTACATAATCATAATCACTTCACTCATTTCATTGCTTATAAGAAAAGTAATTTTGAAAAGTAATCATTACTTTACAACTCTGGTGCTCAGTGTATGCGGATGGAAGGAGAGTCGTTTTCGATGCGTCTGAGGAATGTCCGATATGCTCCTCGGATGAACCGGACACTCTCATGCACTTTCTTTGTGTGTGCCCGGGGATCGCAGGCGAGAGATTTGAGGCTTACGGGGTCGATTTATTATCTCTGGATAATATATGTAACATACTGGGGATCGAGGGTATGGAGGGGGCAATCCAGTAGTACAGTTTTGCGAGGGAATCTCTGAGAATCAGAGGTTAAACTCAGTGCAGTTTGGTGTATTTTGTTTTTTTTTTCCCCTCTCTCTGGAAGAAAAGAAGAACCTCTAAAATTTGGATTATTTTCACAACCCCAAATGTTTGGTTTAATTTCTTGTTATTACTATTATTTTTTTCGCGAAAAAATTACTATTATTATTATTGATTTATTTTATTAATTATCTTTCTTCCCCTCTCTTTATTTTTGCTGTGTCTCTGGAACCCCTTTCATGCCTTTATGTACCTTTATACCCATTAATGTATTCATGTTCGTATCTCTTAACCATACATCCATCTCTATTCTATCCATTTCTTTTTTTTTGTATATTATGTCAAGCAATTTATCCTATTTTACATTTCTATAATATGACATATTCCTTGTGATGTCGGAAAACTGTACAAATAAACGCATTAATAATAATACTAACATGTAGGCAGGGTATCAACAACAATAATTATAATTAGGGAAAAAAAGTCAACAATAAAAAGCTCGAGCTATGCCAAAATCAATGTGGAAAACAGGAACTTATGTGAACTAGGAACTAATGTGATTGGAAATCATCTCTGTAGGTACCTCCCAATTGTCATAGGCAACCATCTTCACGCCAATTCGTAAAGTGTGAGACAAGTATTAAGAAATTTCAAGGTGGATTGAAATGGTAAAATCGTTTGAAAAATAGAATTTTAACTAATCTAAGTGATATTGTCACCAACCTATTCCTGTCTTCTATTGTCCCAACCTTCATGACACCAGAAATCTAGAATACCATTGTATAATCATCGAGTCAAGTTGAGTTGAGTCAATGGTTGAGTTGCGGTCGTTTGGTGTGTTCTCGGTACCTTCTGGGTGTACGGAATATCAACATCAGTTTATAACTTCTCTATGCCGCAGATTTTATAACTTCTCTCTGGTTCTGTGTCAGGTGACAGAGAACATGTCGATACCAAAAGAAGTTTTCCCAGTGGATAATTCCTATAAAATAATGGCTTATTATACTAAACTATTTAATTTCTTCAAGAAATGTTCATGCTATAGTCGTCGACAAAGTCATGAATAGTTTTGTTAAATCTTAGTTTTTCTGAAAATAAAAAAAAAACGCTGCAAATCATTGCCCAAAGGTTTATTATTTTCTGTATAGATCACCCTTCTGTATAGATCACTGGTTCTCTTTCAATAGCACCTGCCACCATCTGTATTCTCCCTAAACGGGGTTCCCTCTCAAATTTCAGCTTCCTGCGTTCAATAGGATTGAAAAATTTTCAATTCAAGATCTTCTTCACTCTTCAGATCACTTATCAGCTGAGTGAGCTCCGAAGCCATTTAATGGCTTCGGAGCTCACTCAGCTGATAAGTGATCTGAAGAGTGAAGAAGATCTCCTCGAATTCTGGAGACACCTGGAAGAGCACTTCCATTCAATAGGAGTAAAAATGGTTTTGGAGCTCACTCAGCTGATCAGTGATCTGAAGAGTGAAGAAGATCTTCTCGAATGCTGGAGACGCTTGGAAGAGCACTGATCAGCTGAGTGAGCTCCGAAGCCATTTTCAATCCTATTGAACGCAGGAAGCTGAAATTTGAGAGGGAAGGTCAACGGAGAATACAGATGGTGGTAGGTGCTATTGATGGAGAACCAGTGATCCATACAGAAGGGTGATCTATACAGAAATAATAAACCTTTGGGCAATGATTTGCAGCGTTTTTTACCAGCCAACATTTTTTTTTTACCTACCAGCTAGGTACTACCTACCACACCATACTGGCTTCACACCTTCACAATCAAGTTTATTAGAAAGAAGTAAACGCTTCACACTCGATTCGAAAAATAGAAAGCTTCATATGGAAATTTGATTACTGGTTACGCAGAAGGCAAAACTGTATACAAATCGAAGAAATGAACAGCGATCGCATTTTAGTCCGATAAAATTTGAATGGAGATTAGACCTCTTTTGCGATTCACACTCATGATTCTGTTTTATCGAAGGAAAACCTTCAAGTACTCGTAGGGACCGAACGGTTTGTCCTACACAGCTCCGGGTGGTCTCAAAATTTTTTAAAACTTAAATACTATTTAAAATTGGTGAAAAAACCTTTATTTCGAGAGTTTTCGAGCTAGGGCACTCTTGAAAATTTCAACCCTTAATTTTCACCCCTTAGAAGTGACTGACATCAACCAAAAGCTTCGCGGCACAACTAGACCCCAAATAGAACCCATATACTTACCAAATTTGAACCAAATCGGTCCACTGTTGCTAAGAAAAGTGCCGCGTACGGCGGACGGCGTACGGCGGACGGACGGAAATTTTTTTATTCGATTTTCGGATTCTACGTACCTTGAAACGTAAAACATCAAATTTTGAGAGGGGGGGGGGGGTTAAAATTTTTTTTTCTTGCTCGATTCCAAAGGCTTATTATTGTATTGAAAATAATAAACCAAAAAAAATAAAAATAAAAATGTGGAATCCAAGGTGTTGATGTGATTGAATGGATGTTCGAACATTGAAGTGACTTCATTTTCCTCATCCTAGCAGTGAAACAATAGGTACAAAGATGAAATAATGGCTATAATTACAATTTACAAATTTATCGTAAAAACTCTGTAAATTATTACCCAATGGTTTGTTATTTTACTATATAGATTACCCGTCTGTATAGAACTCGGCTTTTTAAATAATACTACCTACTAGCAATAACATCGCTATCGAGAGTGGGTACCTTCATAACCAAATATAGTTCTTGGTTGCTAAGGAAGCCCGACTGGGTGAACTTGAGTGAAATCAGCCATACTGAACCAGCTAGACTGAACCCCCAAAGTTTATTGTTTTTCTGTGTAGATCACTCGACTGCAAAGAACACAGCATTACCAACCACCACCTGCATACCATATTTTCGCTTCACTCAATAATTATAGAAATATAGAGTTGTGGGTTCCTTCATTAGGAAATTTGATTACTGGTCGCTAAGAATGCCATAATGAATACAACTCAAACAAACGAACAAGAGTAGAAGAATCATACAGCATTTTGACCGGATAAAATTTTAACGGAAATTAGGGCTCTTTTGCAGTTCACAGTCGTGTTCCTGATTTATCGTAGGTCCACCCCAGTCCTCATGGAAGCGAACTATTTGTCCTACAAAGCTCATGGTGGTCTCATTCGATTCTAAAAGTTCAATTGTATTTCAAATTATTAAAAATTAGTGTTTATATCGAGAGTTTTTGAGCTAGGGCACTTTTGAAAATCACAACCCCTACTTTTCACCCCTTAGAAGTGACTAACATCAACGAAAAGCCTCGGGGCACGACTAGACCCCAAATGGAGACCTTATACCAAATTTCAGACTGATTTTTTGAATTCGATTTTCGGATTCTCCGTTCCTTGAAATGTAATCCATCAAATTGGGGGGGGGGGGGGGGCCTTAGAATATTTTCTTCCCCAACCGAGGTTGCCACTCAATGTCGTAATATATCATGATTAAGAACAAAATGGCGCATTCTTTCAAATTAATTTTCATTTTGTTACATTTTTTTTTTTTTTTTCTTTTTTCATTTTTCATTGGCTGGCCAGCGAGAACCAGAAAATTAAGATTAAAATGCAACGCAAAAATTATCTCTTGAAGATGTACGACCCTACTTACTTAAGTGTACAATAATTTGTAAATCGGAAATAATCGTAACCCTAATTACGAGTAGGTCATTAAATAAAATTCGCAAAAACTGCAGGTTTATTCGTCGGACATTATTCATCATTTCGTATCTGTCATTTGAAATATGTATTAAAAATATAATGCTTATCCAATGGGACGTCCCCTGGTATGTATGCGTGTTAGCGATACAAATTTTATGAATAAATTTAAAAAAAATTTCACCACTCAACACTACTTTATCAATCAAACTGTGTACCTATTTTTCAAAAATTCAAAATTTTTGGACTTGTCGGTTTTTGTACGTAGAATTTTTTTGTATTATAGATTGTACTAATAGAAATTCTTGTATTATCGTAAATAGAAAATATCGTTTATTTCCAGGGATCGACGTTACGAGCATGCGTGCTGCTGAGCTTGGCCGTCGTGGCGCAGTCGGTGATGAACGAGGGGCCCGCAACGCGACCGGAACGGCCGCCCTCGAACGCCCGTAAAGACGCGGGGTGGCGACTGCAACGGTCCGGAGCTCCGGGGGCCCCTTTGAGGCACGGAGGCGGTCCGGGGCCCCAGCTGAAGAGGGTGTACCACGTGCCGCAGATGAAATACGGACCGCCCGGACCCGCCCCCCACAGGCGACAGCACCCGCAGAAGATGAGGTGAGAATAATTAGTATTCCGTTGAGCTCTTCTGTATAAAACGTCTGCCAAGGAGGTGTGGCACATAGCTTCCTCGTATCCATAACCCGACTGTATAGATGATCCGATGCATAGTGGGTAATCTCAAAACATTTTTGTAGGTACCTTGAAAATTCCTTCGAAATCGAACAATAACTTCGTATAATTATGCCCGTTAGAAGGATTTCGTGACAGACAGACAGACACGGAACCAGAAATTGTTCAGAAGGTCTAAAACGTAAAACACGAGTGAAAATTTTGATTTTGAAGAACTTTTTTTCAACTTTGAAAAGTGGAAACAAAGCTTCCGCTACCTTGGTAGACTCGGAAGCAAAATGTTCTTCTAAATCAAAATTCACACTCGCGATTCACGTTTCGGGCCCCCTTGAACAATTAGGGTTATGGTTATTATCTGATATCGATGACATTTTACGGAACTGTGCGGATAGGCGCATAGATGGTCCCCTATGAAAATCATCATCTCCGGATTGTAAAATCCTTGTAACATCCATAACTTCTACATTTTTCAATATAGTTGTAGTTCTTGACCGTATTTGACTAATCAATTTGCAGGTTCTTAAGAATCGGTCAGGGGAAATAATACATGTATTATGCCAACGTTTCGTACTAATTATCGTACATCTTCAGGGCAACAACTGTGGTGGTCACATTAGGTTTCCATGGTTTGAGAGATGGACACCATATTATGTTTATAATAACAGAGGAAGACTCCTTTAATTCTCAATCTGGGAAGAAAGATGGCAGAAGATAGATTGGCAAGTAAGTAACCAGAAACGTCGGCCAAGTGGGTGTGGCACATTGCTTCCTCGTATCCATAACCCGATTGTACAGATGATCCGATGCATAGGAGTTGATCTCAAAACATCAGTCTCTAAGTACCTTGCACTACCCTCTAGGGGACTCTACACGTCAACCGGCACAATCTCTGAATATTGTTGGAAACTGTATGGCTGTATGGCTGTAACAAGGAAATATACTTTTGCACATGCGCAGTGGCTACTATCATTCTGGGGCTATGATTTTCATAGGGGACCATCAACACGCTACCCGCAAAATCCCCGAAAATTTCATCGAAATCGGATGAGAATTGTAGAAGGCAAGGCATTCTGTAAAGGATTTCATGACAGACACACAGACAGATTGACAGGCAGACAAGGAACCAAAATTGTTCAGAAAGGTCCGAAATATAAAACACTAGTGGAAATTTTGATTTTGGAGAACTTTTTTTTTCAACCTTGAAAAGTGAAAGAAAACAAAGCTTCCGCTACCTTGGTAGCACAATGGTTTATTATTTTTTATTTTTCTATAGATCACTCGTCTGCAAAGCCACCAACCATCCAACATGAAGAAAAACATCGATCGCATTTCGGTCAGCTATAATTTGAACGGAGATTAGGCCTCTTTTGCGATTCACACTCGTGTTTCTGATTTATCGTACGTCCAAACCTTAAATTCTCGTAGTGAGCGAACGGTTTGTCCTACAAAGATCCGGATGGTCTCAAAAAATTCTAAAAATTCTATAGAATCTTAAATTGAAGGAAAAACAATACCTTTATAACAAAAATTTTGAGTTAGAGCGTTTTCAAAATTTCAAAATTGATTTTGGAACCCTTAGAAGTGACCTACATCAACCAAAAGCTTCGGGGCACAACTAGACCCCAAATGGAGCCTACATACCAAATTTCATCAAAATCAGTCAATGCTAAGTGGCAAAAGTGCAGCGTACGGCGTACGGCGGACGGACGGCCAAATTTTTATTCGATTTTTGGATTCTACGTACCTTGAAACGTAAACCATCAAATTTTGAGGGGGTGCTAAATTTTTTTTTTCTTGGTCGATTTCAAAGGTTCATTATTGAAAATAATAAACCAAAAGAAAACTTGAACTGTCATTAAGGTAAACAGTTCACCCAGTCACTTTCACTTCAACTTTTGCCCTGAAGATTTACAATAAATTGTACGAAACATTGGCTTAAAAACATTTTTATTCTCCCTGATCGATTCTCAAATTGGCAAATTGATATTTTCCATCAAAATTTGACGAATTTTTCAGGGATTGTTCGGCTTGACGTGTAGATGGTCCCTTGTGAAAATCATTGAGGGGGGGAGGGGTGTCGTGATTATTATAAATTAGCCTAGCGAGAAAATAACTCGACCGATTCACGAAACACGAATGATGATTTTATTAGAAATAAGTAAACATTTTTGGTATCCTTGATAACAATTTGATTGTCTGTAGTGGCAACCACTACAGGAGTCCCCTTCATAGGTATTTCTGCGAGATAGGCAGGTTTCAATCTGTCAATTGATACCGTCTGGACCCCGGCTGCAGTCTCAACGTCGAAGGTCTTCTCTCGAGCCCTGACCACCCTGAATGGACCCTCGTACGGGTGTTGAAGGGAGGTCCATGGCCTGTCCACTCTCAAAAACACGTAGGGGAAGGACGTGTACCTTGGGCAGCATGTACCTTGAGCAACTTTTCATTACTCAGACCCTTGATGAGAGAAATATTGAAAGATCGTGCCAAAATATTGCTTTCGTGATGGCAAGACTGCTCTCGAACAGTGGAGCGCTTTGCGTCGGTTGTAGAGGATGTACTCCGTCCAGTTAGTTTTGCCCTCCCATTTTGGGTAACTAACCTCTGTGCTTCGAGGTTTCCCAGCGACCTGGTAAGTGTTTATAAATGATATTTTTGGTGGATTCAGAAGCTGTGGGGTGTGGGCTTCAACGAGATCTATCGATTTTTGTGTTTGGTTTTCATGGTTTGAATTGAGAGGTCAAAATGTTCTCCAAGTCCTTTCCGTGTACCTAGAGCAGCTGAAGAACGTGTACCTTGGGCAACAAGTAGGGGTTGCTCAAGGTACAAACCACTCGATTTTCTGTGCATTCTGGTAACAGATTTCACTTAAGAAAACGTCTGCTGAGTATGAGTGAAAAAGTCAAGCTTACCAAGAAGCTGAATTTTGGCTGTGGGGAATTTGGATATGTAGAGTTCTGGCGGAGAGGATGATGGAAATTTGGACTATCTAGGAAGGGAAATGGTAGGAGAGACAACCGAGGAATGGATTGGAGGAAAGTGGGATTTCACCAACGTGGTGGTCAATTTTAACGAAAGGGTTTTGGTCTCTTTTTCTACACAGAACCTTGCCAAATTTTACGTCTGTCCAGTTCTAGAAGCCGACAGTCACCAAGTGACAGTGAAATTGTTGAGGAAAAAAAGGAAACCTTTCCATATTGACATTTTTTCCGAGTGAGGGTCCGGGACATCATAAAATTTTTGCCTCAGCCTATTTTTAACCGATGAGGAGGGATACATTTCAATGTTTCTTTTGCGGGGTTCGACCTTTATTAATTTTATGATTTTTTGTAATCTTCGCTAAACTCCTTGGTAACCATACCAAGTGTTCGCGTTCTGAAATTATTAATAGTGTGAAGTCGTTATTTTTATACTTTTGTATTTTCAAAACATATTTCCCAAGGAGAAAGTTTGTTTTACGTCTTATTTGGGCTCGTGAATAAGTTACTGCAACCCTACTTTTAAAAAATGTTTGACGAAAAATTATACTTTTATAAATGATATGTTTCCAGAGAGTTAGAGTACTTACCTATCGTGTTTTTTATATTTTTTCACCCATTTCTTTATTTGTTTGAAACACTAACATGGGTGCCCAAGGTACAATTAATGTTGCTCAAGGTACAATCCAAGATTGTACCTTGGGCAAAAATCCACTTTTTACAAAATCAATTTTAATGCATCAACCATGGGAGATTTTTTTAATTTTCAGAGGTATTCTGAAAGCCAACGAGATAGAGCATTGATATACCTTGAAAAAACTCCAAAAAAACGACGTAAACTACCCCAAATTTAGCAATGAAGAAAATCTGCCTAAGATACACGTCCTTTACTACTTGGCCGTTGCTAGATCCTTGGGTACATAGACCCTCAACGACTGATTCCTAGTTGGTGGCATCACCTGCCTACCGACATGTGCCTTGAGCAATTTTGCGTAGGTGGCAGGGTCTGTGTTGCCAGCTTCCTGAAAAAAATCTTCTGGAAGTCTTATCGAGGATCCATAGACCAAATTGGCTGAAGAAGCTCCAAAATCCTCGTGCACAGTGTTGTTCAAAGGAAAATATCAATGGCTTATGGTCGGTAAGGATAATAAATAGCAAACCTTCAATCTCCTGCCTGAAGTACATCACTGCTTCGTATATTGCCAGCAGCTCCCTGTCGTTTATTAGAAATAAGTAAACATTTTTGGTATCCTTGATAACAATTTGATTGTCTGTAGTAGCAACCACTACAGGGGGGGTAGTCGAATTCGCATGTCTGGCATCGTGGATCATGGATTTTAAAATGCTGTTCAAATTCGAGGCTCGTAAACCGCTAGAAATGTAATGGCGGCTCTATGCGAGAGGGGTTATTTCTTACTAAAAAAAATAATTGAAACAGTACAACAGTTGAGTATTGAGTAAAACAGTTTTGGTCAGTAGGAAGTTTAACTAAACAATTATGTTTCATTACTTACTCGTTGAAATTGAACTAATCCTTATCCAATGGAAGTCCCCTGGAACGCATGCATTACTAAACAATGTTTTTTCTCAGTTGAGTTTTGTCCCTCTTCACCTCAGATCAATCGCAAAAGTCTTGCAGTAAAACTTATTTTAACGACCAATAAATACAACTGACACATCACCGATAAGAAACTTTCACAACCTGATGAAATGTGGAACAAAAAGTCAGATTGTAAGAACCTTGAAAAACATCGGAACCGACTTTATCCTACGAACGTGATGTCATCAAAAATGAATCCCAACTTTTGCCAGGGTTGGCCAAGTAACCCCCTTTCACTTAACTTTATTCGCAAACAGATTACAAATTGCCTTCTCGGAGTCCACTTTGATTGAGGAGGGCAAATCTCTTGAATCTGCAATTACATCCCTAAATAATACTTGCATGTTTAATAAAATCTGTAATACCCAGTTCAAGGATTGCATTGTAACTCTAATTATATGAGATTCCGAGGTGAATTTAATAAGCGGAGCAGGAATCATCAAAGGGTCCCACTATTTGCTTCATCACTAGCGAATACTTCCACTGATGGGTTTACTACGAATCCAAAAGGTTAATTGAACATGCCAATCATCGTTTTCATCAAACATGGTTTGCTGCACGATTGGGTGCTGCAGTAACCATCATCGTAACCAGAAAAAACTTGGAATAATTTTCCATCGATTCCCAAAAGACCAGGTACTGCAAAAAAAGAGTTTTGTCTTGCAGACGACCTGATTTTTTTCAACTACAAATGCCTACATCTGTTCAAGGCATTTTGACAGCTGAGATTTGTAACAATATAGGTTGAATTTCCATTTGTACAAATGAGAAATACACCTAATTGCTCATATTGAGACAGAGGAGGGTGAGACGACCCTACCCCTTCAAATCAGTGATTAGATTAATCAGCCGGCCTGAAAGGATATCGATTCATATCTCTATGAATTGGATATCTCTAAAGGCGTAGCTCCAACAAATCGGGAACAAACCAATTGGTTTGTCCCGTATAAAATGTAGGGTCGTCACAGACTATGAGCGAGATTTAAAAGGAGAATTACTGAATAATATTCAGTAATATTCAGTGACATATTATATCACTGAAGAAGACACTAAGCCAGGTGCAGTACCTCGTTTGCTTTTACCGACCGGAAGTGTCTCAAGTACCTCTTATTAGGGATGTCCGATACTTCAAAAGTATCGATATAATATCGTATCGATACATCTAGAAAGTATCAAAAAGTATCGATACGATACTTTTAAAAAGTATCGATATTTTGAAGTATCGACACTTTCCGATACTTTCAAAAAAATAGGTGAAAATGTCGGTTAAGTTTCTCTCCATCAGTGTGACATCTCTCCATCGCGAGGATAATAATTAATATAGAATGAACAAAACAGTAAATCACTCGTTTTGGTTTATTATTTTCAATAATGAACCTTTGGAATCGACCAAGAAAAAAAAAATTTTAACACCCCCTCAAAATTTGATGGTTTACGTTTCAAGGTACGTAGAATCCAAAAATCGAATAAAAACTTGGCCGTCCGTCCGCCGTCCGCCGTACGCGGCACTTTTGCCACTTAGCATTGACCGATTTTGATGAAATTTGGTATGTAGGCTCCATTTGGGGTCTAGTTGTGCCCCGAAGCTTTTGGTTGATGTAGGTCACTTCTAAGGGTTCCAAAATCAATTTTGAAATTTTGAAAACGCCCTAACTCAAAAAATTTTGATATAAAGGTATTGTTTTCCTTCAATTTAAGATTCTATAGAATTTTTAGAATTTTTTGAGACCACGCGGAGCTCTGTAGGACAAACCTTTCGCTCCCTACGAGAATTTAAGGGTTTTACGTACGAGAAATCAGAAACACGAGTGTGCATCGCAAAAGAGGCCTAATCTCCGTTCAAATTAAAGCAGACTGAAATGCGATTGATGTTTTTCTTCATGTTGGATGGTTGGTGGCTTTGCAGACGAGTGATCCATAGGAAAATAAAAAATAGTAAACCATTGTGTAATAATTTGCAGCGTTTTTTTTTCAACTACAAATGCCTACATCTGTTCAAGGCATTTTGACAGCTCAGACTATGAGCGAGATTTAAAAGGAAAGTTACTGAATATACCTATCACTGAGGAAGGCACTCAAGCCAGGTGCAGTACCACGTTTGCTTTTACCGACCGGAAGTGTCTCAAGTACCTCTTATTACTCTTATCAGTCTTAGCATGAACCAAATACCGCATAATAAGAGCTGAAATTCGGGATTTACGCCGTGAAGCCAATCATTTGGTAACAACTTGGATTTCTTCTAATAAACAATGAATAAAGAAGAGAAAGTCACAGCTTCCCCATGTGGACGACTTCGTGGTTCTATGCTTCATTTGCACCCGATCGTTCATACGAATGATAAATCTAAACCACCGCCCTCGGAAGAAAGAAACTTCAGAAAAACGAGCAGGCTCCGGAAGCCGTCAAGTTATCAAAAAAGTCTGCCGAGTGGGTGTGGCACATAGCTTCCCCGTACCCATAACGCGATTGTATAGATGATCACATGAATAGTAGGCAATCTCAAAGTGCACTCTCTCTTGCCAACCCGCACAATCTGTGAATATTGTAGGAAAATGTAGAAGTTGTGGCTGTTACAGGGATTTCAATTTTGCGCATGCGCACAAGATACTTTTGATTTGCGGGCCATGATTTTAATAGGGGACCATCTCCACCCCAACTCACATAATCCCTGAAAAAATCATCGAAATCGGATGGATGGAGTTATGGCTGTAACAAGGGAATACATGTTTGCGCATAAGCAGTGGCTACTATCGGTCTGAGGGCAAAGGTTTTCATAGGGGACCGACTACATGCCAACCGACATAATCCCCGAAAATGTCATCAAAATCGGGTGAGAAATGTCGAAGTTATGGCTGTGGAATCGTAGATTCGACATTTTAAAATGCTCTTCATATTCGAGGCTCCCATGCCGCTAGAAAAGTTATGGTGGATAAGGGTGAAGGGGGGGGACCACCATTTCTTGCCTAAAATACTAAATAAATTACACCGCGTGAAACAGTTTTATGGATTACCTACAGGTTTAAATTGACCTAATGCTTATCCAATGGGACGTCCCCTGGAATGCATGCATTACTAAACAATATGTCTTGTGTGGATATTATCCTCATAACTATAGCAATATAACGTATATTCGGATTCAGCACAACATTTCTGATATAAGTAAAACTTCCAAAATTAAAATTGGCCAAAAATTGTAAATATATATTTGTTTATTCCATGTACCCAAAACTCCAATAGCCTTGTGGATACTAAGACATACAACATGAATATGGTGAGGATACAACATGAATATGGACTCCTTACATCTTCAAAACATACCCAGTAAAGTATGTTGGTATGGTATACTGAAATCGAAACAAAACAGTGTGGGTATCTACCTTATAAATTCAGGGTAACCAGGAGGTTTTTTGAGTTTTTTTTTACATTTTTAACTAAGTGATTGATCGTATAATTGTAACGTTTCGTGCAATGTGCCACACCCACAAAGCTCACTACTCTCAAATAAATATTTCGTTTTTGTTAAGGGGGTCTCAGTCGGTCGTGGTTCGGTCCTTATTCCGGGTCAGTATTTCCCTAAATTGCTGGCGCTCAAACTTCAAAAGTTGTACCTCGGTTTGAAATGTTCAAGGATTTTCGAAATTCATTTTAGTTCATCTATCTAGGGAATTGAAAAACTAAAAGATTTCCGCTAGAATCATGAAAATTGAACCTCTAGCAATTATATAACCTGAATCTCTAGCAATTATTCTGTTCGATTTTCATGATTCCAGCGGCAATCTTTTAGCTTTTCAATTCCCTAGACAGATGCACTAATGAATTTCGAAAATCCTTGAACATTTAAAATCTAGGTACAACTTTTAAAGTTTGAGCGCCTGCAATTTAGGGAAATACTGACCTGGAACGAGGAACGAACGGCTACCGACTGAGACCCCCTCAACCATAGCTTTAAGGCTGTCAACGAAAATTCGCTCATTAACTCATACTGCATGAACGGACTTTTTCTCACCCTGAACAGATACGGACCTCCTGGACCCCCCAGTGGCGTCAGAGGACCTCCGCCTCCAGGTTGGAAAACCAAGAGAGTCAGCCCTCCCGGTAGCTACGGACCGCCGCCGAGGAAAGTGAGGAACCCCAAGCCTCACAAGTTCCAGAAACCCTTCAGCAAGCACAGCAGCAAGCCGAGCAGCCCCAAAGTCGACTCCTTCGGAAGCGGCTTCAATCAGCAGGTGCAGACCGACAGCTACGGAGCCCCCAAGACCGTCTACAAAGTGCACAAGGTGAATTGAACCCTAATTTACTCATTTTGGTGTAACATCGACGGTTTACTACTTAAAAACCCACAATATTCATAAATACTGTTAAAAAATAATTGTTTTAAATTGAGGAGCTTGATTCCAAAAGGTACCTATTAAGTATAACCATTTTGGTCGAACGTGTGAAAAACGCGAAAAAGCACAGTGCCCTGAAAAATGTGCTATAAACCAATGATGTTATTTTTTATATAATTCTAAATTATAATAAAAATTTCTAGAAAAAAAAAGTTAAATTAGTAAAACATCAACTTTCTAGCTGATTGACCGCGTAAAACACTGGATTTTCTAGTAAAACTCGCCTTTTCTTGCATTCAAACTTGAGTCACTCTTTCAATGAGGGTGCGCCTGATTTTTCTTTTAAATTCTGAAGCGAAAGTAGATCTCATTTTAAGAATTTTGACACCAGCCGTTCTCTTTTTGGATGAGTAGATCTTTTCCTATGATTTTTCAGTTTCGAATGTTTATAACGTCACAGTGGGCTGGGGGGTCCCGCTTAGGCGGGAGGGGCGCGTGACGTCATAAACATTCTAAACTTTGAAAAATCATAGAAAAAGGTCTACTCATCCAAAAAGAGAACGGCTGGTGTCAAAATTCTGAGAATGAGGTCTGGTTTAGATTAAAAATAACAATAAACAGTTTTTAGGACCCATGTGGACACCCCATTTGAATTTTGAAAAGAAAAATTAATAGACCATTGCAAAACTGACAATTTTGAGCATGTTTTTTTCCCCCCATCTAGCCCAGTAAATAGAGGGGTACGAGCTTGCAAAAAATGGAACAAGAGATATTTCTTTCTAAGATCGTTTGGTATTGTGTGAGTATGGAGAAACCAAGTTTTCGACCTCGAAAGTCCTTGGGAAAACTTTTGGTTGGCTAAAACCCACGAAATTTTCGGACTTTTTTCAGTTTTTCTCTCTTTACGTCTGAACGAGGCATCCAAGCGAAACATTGACCACAAAAACCAAATATTGACCATTTTTTTCATTCATAATGAAAGACCATTAAATTCTGCGTCGAATGAACTGGTCAAACTTCAAATTGAGAATCGTACAACGGTCATAATTGACAGTCAAAAAACATCGATTCTATCCATAAACTAAGAACTTTATCCATAAACTTTGAATGTGTTCTATCATTGTAGCATCAACATTAATCGAAACCCCTCCCCCTAAAAGTTGTAGAGCATATATCGAAGAGTTCATAAAGCACAAACAATTTGGAATTCGTTCAATTTTCGTATATAGTAACACTTGAAAAAAAAATAAGGGAAATTCAATATTCCAAAAAATCTCATTTTTTCTGTTTTTTGTGGTATTTTGTTGCCACAATTTGCTTTTTATTCAAGTATAAGTGAATAAAATGTGATTTCAATGCAATGTAATAGTTCCCAAAACGATGTCACTGAACTTCGCAAATTCAACTATTTTCCATCTGTTTTTTTTTTTTTTTTTTTTCATGATAAACTACTCTGTTTTGGGTCAGCAAATAGAAACGCTCACCAATTCTTATAGGATATTTCAAGCAGAATCGAATGAGACCATCCCCAGGCCGCTACGACCAACTGTATAGAAACTACGACGACATTTCCGCTGAAATCGTATTTTTTTTTACAATTTGCACTGAAAATCATAAAAAAAATTATGATTTTTACCGCAATTTTGGTCGTATTTGTTCCCTAAAATTGCCAAAATAATTAATAAAAATTCGAAACGCTCACAAATTCTTATAGGATTTTTTACACAGAATCGAATGAGACCAACTCCAGGTCGCTACGACCAACCGTATAGAAACTACGACGAAATTTCCGGTAAAAATCATAATTTTTTAATCTCCAGTGCTAATTGTTTAAAAAAAATACGATTTTCTGCTTAAATTTCGTCGTAGTTTCTATTCGGTTGGTCGTAGCGACCTGGGGTTGGTCTCATTCGATTCTGCGTGAAAAATCCTATAAAAATTGGTGAGAGTTTTGAATTTTCATTAATTATTTTGGCAATTTTAGGGAATAAATACGACCAAAATTGCGGTAAAAATAATAATTTTAGCATGGAACTATGCTTTAGCCTTGGACTCACTTGCCGAAAAATGTCACACGAATATGTCACGCGGAATGGGTAACGCGGATGGGTGACGAAATTTTCTTATGATTTTCACGTACAACCGACCCGTTGGTGGGGAAATGGAACTTCCGCAATTGTAATCACACAGTAAACGTTCACCATTCGTTGGAAAGCTCCTGATTTATGTCGCATTTGTATATTGAGTGTTATATTAATGTGTTAGGTGTTTATCCAATAATGCGATATTATAAATAGTTAGTAAACAATCTTATGTGTCGCTAGCCTGGTTCATTACCAGGGAAGTTAGAAAATACCACAGTTCGTATCCATCGTAAAGCATAGTTCCATGTTTCTCGAATTTTAGCCGTAGGCTCTAAGTGAAAAGCATCCGGGGGTCCAGGGGGCTTGCCCCCTGGCGAGGCGCACAGCGCCGAGTTTTTTATAATGTCTAGTGCAAATTGTAAAAAAATACGATTTTCAGCGAAAATATCGTCGTAGTTTCTATTTGGTTGGTCGTAGCGGCCTGGGGGTGGTCTCATTCGATTCTGCGTGAAAAATCCTATAAGAATTTGTGAGCGTTTCGAATTTTGTTTGATTATTTTGACAATGTTAGGTTATAAATGTGTCCAGAGTTCGGGAGAAAATCATTTAAAAAGTATGATTTTCAGGGAAAATCGTAAAAAAAATCTATTTTTGGGGAAATTATAGAAAAAATCTTAAAATCGTATTCAAAATACGAATACGGGGGAAAATCTCGTACTCAAAGTGTGAATACCATTGTATTCGTATTCATGTTCATATTCATACCTGTAGTATTCGTATTCATAATCATAAAGTCGCAGATATGATTTGTATTCATAATCGAATTCATGAATAAGAATTCGCCCATCTCTGACGGCGACCGACTGGGACCCACTTAAAGTAGATGAGAAGATGCACAGAGTAGGAATACGATTGATAAACTATTTGTTGTTTCTCTTCTAGGTGCCTCAAACCACCTACGGAATCCCGCACCCTACGCAGGGGTCTCCCGAGCCTCCCAAGACTGCTGACGACAGCAGCAGCGCGTCCGTCTCCGGCGGCTCTTCAGGAGCGATGGCGACCTCCTTCGTCCACGTCTTCCAGGGCGGCGACGGCGGCGAACAGGAACTCGAAACCAAAACGTCCTACTCGTACGGCGGCCACTCGTCGTCCTACCCGGAGAAACACAAGGGAAAAGTCTACGACGACCTGTCCAACCACAGCCCGACCTACAGCCACAACTCATCGGAGCCGCGGCCCAAGAAAGTCGGGTTCCAACCGCCCAAACAGACCTACGGGTTCCAACCCTACGACGACAAAGACCACTTCTCCCTCACGCCGTCCCACAGCTTCTTCTCCGTCTCGTCTCAGCAGCCCGTCAGCAGCTCCGGCCAGGACTCTCTGTCCCACAACTACTACGATCAAAACTCCTAGGTCTCCAAACGTTCCTCGAACAAGGCAAATGAAACGCGATCTATCCCTGGAAAAGCCACACTTGGTTGCGGGTTAGAAGAAACGTTAGTTTTCATACAAAAAGGGTGAAAAACAGGAGAATAGATTCACTTTCTTCTACCTTGTTCTCAGTCAGTCCACAATGTGATTTTTGTCCCTCCTTCGAGCGGTTCGGAATAAGTCGTGTCTTTCCGACGTCTTCCGTTGTAAATTTGTTGTTGGTATTATTTATTTACCATAACTACGAGTATTTAAGAAATGCGTTATTTTTTATGAACTTAACTTATATAATTATTTTATATTATTTTGTTATTTCGGTATTTAATAAATTATTCAAAACAAAATCTTTATTTTGACTTCATATTTCATTTTCCCGAAAAAATAGGTTTTATATTGTAAGTATGGGGGACTTCGGATATACCTGGCAACTTGGGTACCAGTGGTGAAGGGAAAGGTTCACCTCTGCTATCAACTCGCAGGTATATCTTCGGTCTTTTTGTCCTAGAGAATCTAGGCGCTTGGGTGGTCGGGCTCACCAACTAGGTTAATGAACTCGACAGCCCAAGTGATCGCACGAGTTGTTGGGGGGGTTGATTTGAAAATGAATATTGGCTGAAAAGAAAACAAGACAAAAGTCGAAACACAGATAAATTATAAAGAAAGGTATTTACCTGTGAAGAATTTAGAATTTAAAGATGCGTGGCGAAAAGCGTGGTGAAAAAGCGTGGCGACCTGAAGCGTCCCGTGGCGATTTATGCTGAAAGTTAAAAGCCTGAAGGGCTAAATGCAATTTGGATACACAAAGGTGCTCCGGCCTGATGGGCTTACGTGGCGGTCCTGAAGGGACCTGTCAAATCTCGAGGCGTGGCGATGCACTAACCTCAACTATTAAATTGGTAACCAGGTATACTCTGACAAAAGGTAAACGAAAATACAAATATATGGCACTTTTATTAATTAAGAGACAACTTCAAAGTTCGTGGCGATTTGCATGAAGGTAAGTTTATAATGTAAATGAATAGTACTTTGTTCAGTATGGATTCCTAATATGTCGTTACAATCCATTAATCATTTGGTATTCAAGTTCAATTGCAAGGTCAGAAAAATCAATGGTTCAATCAGAAAGTCTACTAAAGTTCAATTTCAGATAAGCTTCGTGGCGAAAATGTTGTTAATGTTATTAAGTTTACTCTTATGACTACACGTCACTCCTAGTTCATTGGCCAATGGAATGAAATGTAATATTAGTTTGTGCACTCACGTTGGGGCCCGAAGGTAACCTTTCGATGTTGTGTGGCGAAGTAGGATCCGTGGCGGCTGATGTCCTTGGTGGGTCGTACAGCGTGGCGGCTTGGGGGGATACTGGGGTGTTGAACTAACTCACGGGCACGGAGCTCTCGGTGGTTGTTAACTTGGCAGAGGTTGGGAGGGGAGTAGTCTCGTCCAGGCCTGACCCGAGGTTCCGTCTTCTCTCCCCCCTCCTCCCGCGAGGTGGTGTTGGCGGGGGCGGCGGTGATGGTGGGGGAGAAGCTCTTGCCGCTTCTCCGGCCGGAGGGGGGAGGGCGCGCGAGATGTTGGTTGGCGCCTCCTGATTGGGCCACGTTGACGTCACCTACGAGTCAGGCCGAAGGGGGTCGGTGGCGTTGACCCGGCCCCACCCTACTGGAGTAACGCTCCTGTGGGCGGGAGCCCACACCCCCCGTCCCCCCGGGAGCCAGGGTCGTCAAAGACGACACTGGGGATGGCTAGGGGTTCAGAGGGGCGCGCCTTCTTGATGGCCTGCTCGTAGGCGTGGCGACGGCAGCCTCGGCATCGGGTGGGATTCCTCTTGTTGGTATGGTCCTTTGCACAGGTCGGCAGCTCCTGCCCCTTTCTATGCATTGCCTTGAGCCGCTCCCAAAACTCCTTGCAGGCAGGACAGCGAAACTTGAACATCTTCGGGGCGGGTCTGGTGCATACTGGGCAGATGGTCTTCTTGCGCCGCGTGATCTTGACCTTCAACCCCGGTTTGGATGGGGGTGGGCTGCCTGCCTGCAAGATCACTTGAGGTTCGCGGATGGGAGTGGGTAGCGGCTCAGGTGGTGGTTGGCTGCTTGGGTCTTCGTCATGGTCCCAGTCCGAGTCCGCAAATATGCCGGTCCGGCTCTGAGCTCGAGGTGGAGGGCTCGAAGATGGAAGGGGGACGCCGCAGTCGGGGAGCTCCGGGGAATAAGATTTTGAGGAAATGGAGAGTATCATCGCCGATGGAGCTGGGGAAGGGGCCAACTCCCTCACAGCTCCTGCAGACCTCGTCGCAGGTGCCTCTGCTGGTGCCTGTGAGGGTGCCTCAGATGTCCGCGTCCGTGCCGCAGGTGGCTCTGCGTCCACCTGTGCCTTGGCCCGCTTCGCCTCTGCTATGGCCTCGTTTCTTTCTAGGATCAGAGCCCGCCTGTCTTCTAACCACTGCTTCTGCCGACGGAGCAAGGCATTCCGTTCGTGGGTGATCCTCTGATAGGCCGGGAGCCACATAGCGACGTCAAGGGCCGTCTGGAGCGCTGCACGCCCGGTTGTCTGGCGGGCTGCGGGAGTGTCGCCGCACATTGTGAATCTCACGTAATTCGCAAGGGTCTCCAAGGTGGGGAATGGGTCGCCAATGGGTGCCGCGGTCTCGACGAAGCCTTCTGGTCGATCTTCCAACTGTTCCTTCGCTTCCTCGCAGCGTTTCCGCATAATGACAACGACGGGGTCAGGCGTAATGGGACCTCCATCGAGCCCTAACTCATCTTTCGGTTCATGTGCCATATCCTACAACAAACAAAACAATATCCTATGTGACATCCTGGCCTAGGAAAAGTGACTTGCTTCAATAGGAATTCTACGTTGGTACTTCAACTTTTCATGCACGGCCGTAGTAGGACAGTGCAGCCATAAGAGTTAGGCGATCAGAAGGATCAAAGCGAAGTGTAGCGACCTGAAGGGTCCAAGTTAAATTTGGTGACCTGAAGGGTCCAAGTGAAACGGGGTGACCTGAAGGGTCCAAGTGTAATGGGACCTGAAGGGTCGGTCAGTATGATGTGTATGTGCCCTAGTAGTTTGTCAGTGTGTCTTTTTCCCTAAGTGGAGTAGCCTATAGTCGACAGTTTTGTGCCTTGTTCTTAATGGGTAACGACTAGGTGTCTCCTCTATTTCTTCACAAAGTCTCTTAGCAGGTGGATCTTCCTTCGCTTCTTCGAACTCTTCATCGGAAGATTCAATTGGCTCTCCATCTTCGTTGACTTCTTCTGTACATCGCACCTTGTGGCGGTCAGCGTTGCGATCGGCGTTGCGAGTGGCGTTGCGATCGGCGTTGCGAGTGGCGTTGCGATCGGCGTTGCGATCGGCGGGCTCGTCATGATGTGTGGTGTGGCGGAGTGGAGTCTCGTGGCGATCAGCACGGCTCGTTTGGGGGTCGTCAGTCCCGTGAGATATTTCACTTCTTTCCGTTTCACGTTCGGTGGAGCGATCGAAATTGTGATCCGCGTCCATGTCACGATCCAGTTCCGAAGGGATACTATGTTGGGTTGACGCCTCTCCTCGAGGTGTCCTCGGCGTGTGTTCTTTCGAGCTGGTGGTGGGTACCGGTGCTGGCGCCACGGCTGCCGGTGTCGACCAACCGTAACTTTCATACCAATCTTCTTTGTTTGTTTCAGGTGTCATCGTCGTGTCGAGGGGTTCTGGTGTCGCAACGTCTCGTGGATTCGACGAGGAATCGTTGGGATCAATGAACGTTTCGTCTGGTACTCCCAACACGAAAGCTGGTTTCAGGCGATTGATATGCACAGTTTGTCTTCGAATATCCGGTAAGTCTCTAATTTCATAAGTAACATCGGAATGTTTCTTCAGTACTATCCATGGACCACTCCATGGACTCCAAAATTTCTTCACAACTCCGGGTGGTGGTTGCATGTCCTTTAGATATACGGCGTCGCCTCCCTCGAAGGACCTCAGAGTTCGTCGTGAGTTGATGGCTTCGCTACGCCGCCGCCACGCCTCTTGAAGGCTTTGGTGGGTGGCGTCGCGTGCGATCCTCAGATTTCTCATCGTGGTGGTCTCATCGGCACGGGGTTTTAAGCTCTGCAGTGTTTCGTTGGGCATTCGCAATTCACGACCGAAGGTGAGAAATTTCGGACTGAATCCCGTGCTTTTGTGCGGAGTCGAGCGATATGCTGCAAGCGCAATGGGGAGCATACTTTCCCATTCTTTCGTCTTCTTGGATATTTTTGCTAAGATGTTGCTTAGTGTCCGGTGGAATCTTTCACAGACTCCGTTACTTTCTGGATGATAAGCTGTGGTAAAAATTTGTCTTATGCCCCAATTTTTGCATAGTTCTCGTGTTGATCCGGCCGTAAAAGCGGTACCACGGTCCGAGACCAACCTTTCGGGAACTCCGTGTGTCGGAATGTATTTGTTTGCAAGATTTCGGGCGACGGTTCCAGCCGTGCAATCTGAAGTAATATACGCCTCCGCGTATTTCGTGAAATGATCCACGGCGGTGAGTATATACTTGGTCGTGTGTCCATTTGAGATGGGGCCGACGAAGTCTATGCCGACGATCTGTCCGGGACGTTCGGGAAGTAACGGCCTTTGGATAGGATTCCGAAGTCCGGATGATGTATTTCGTCGCGCACAGGTTTCGCAACGTTGCAGATTCTCTCGAACATCTTTCGCAAGTCCGGGCCACGTTCCAAGTCTTCGGACGAGTTTTTCTGTGACTTCAGCTCCTGGGTGTCCTGCCCATTCGTTCTTATGACAGCGATCAATCAACCATTCTCGTAGCGAAGTTGGAATTAGTGGTACCCATTCGTGTTTTCCGTCTTGACGGACGCGTGTTTCCCATACGCCGTTCGTGTTGCGTAAATTCTCGTGTTTTCTATCGAGAACGAGGGCTTGAATCCAGTTGTCCAAATCTTGAGCGGCAATCATGAGTTCTCGCGGAAATTCGAGGGTTACAATCGCAACGTCGCCTCTACTTAAACCGTCGGCGTGTCCCATTTGTGTACCTGGTCTATATCGGGGTATGAAGTCATATTCCGCTAGGCGTAATATCCAGCGTCCGATGCGCGAAGTCGGGTCACGAAGATGCATGGCGGCGGTAAGAGCCATGTGGTCGGTCTGAAGTTCGAACGTTTGTCCGAGCAGGTATTCCTGGAAATGTCGGACCGCCCACACAACCGCTAAAAGCTCTCGTTCGGTGACCGAGTACCTGGTTTCGGCCGGGTTCAACTTGCGACTCGCATAAGCTACGGGCCTCTCTTCCCCATCAAAATTTTGCGAGAGGACGGCTCCCAAGGCGAAGCCGGATGCATCGGTTGCGAGGATAAACGGTTTCGTCAGATCGGGGTAAGCGAGGATGGGTTCGCTGGTCAGTTTGTCCTTGAGTTCATCGAACGCCCTTTGTTGTCTCTCGGTCCACTCGAAGGGATTAGTCTTCTTCAATAGCTCGGTCAACGGAACAACAATCTCGGAGAATTTAGGGATGAACCTCCGGTAGAAACTGGCGAGACCCAAAAAGGATTGCAATTTCACCATTGAGGTAGGTATCGGAAACTCCTTAATGGCTCTTGTTTTCTCCGGTTCCGTGAGAATTCCGTCCGTGGTGATGCGGTGTCCTAAGAATCGCACTTCGTTCTTGAGAAAGTCGCATTTAGCGATGTTTACTTGTAGTCGAGCTTCTGATAGACGTGTGAAAACCTGGTTGAGCTTCTCGAGATGTTCTTCCCGCGTGGCGGAAAACACAATTATATCGTCGAGGTAGACGAGACAGTTGTTTCCGAGGATTCCATCAAGCGCGTCATTCATCGCGCGTTGAAACGTGGCGGGTGCGTTCTTCAACCCGAAGGGCATTTTTTCATATTGGAAATGGCGTCCAAGAACGGAGAAAGCCGTTCTTTCCTTTGAGTCGGCGTGTACCGGAATTTGATGATACCCAGCTATAAGATCGATCGTGGAGAACCATTTGCACTGTCCGAGCATGGCGAGTGTTTCTTGTAGTCGCGGAAGGGGGTATGCGTCTCCTTTGGTGATTTTGTTAAGTTGACGGAAGTCGGTACAAAAACGCCAAAGCTGCTTTTCCCCCGGCGGCGTCTTCTTTTTGACTAATAAGACGGGCGCGCTCCACGGACTAGTGGACGGGCTAATTACTCCGGACTCGAGCATGTCTTTAAGCTGTGTCTCAACAACTTCTCTAAGGGCGTGAGGAACCGGATAAGGTTTTTGTTGAGTAACGGTGGGTTGAGTGAGGATTATCTCATGGGATACATTTAAATTGCACCCCTCCCCCGTAGGTGGCTTGAATAAGTCCCGGAATGTATTCAACAAATTCCTCGTCGGTTCTGCGTCCACTTCGTTCAGATGTTTCAATTTGTCATTGAGAACGGTGTCAAATTCGGGCAATGGCGGATCCCATTGGTCAGTGGGGACTTCTTCCCATTCCTCATTTTCTTTGTCATCTTGTAGGGTGTTAATTAACTCCCTTTTTTCATCGTTTTGAACATCTTCGTCGTTTTTCGAGCTTCGGTCAGCGTGTGCTCCCTCAATTTGCATCAGTGATTTGAGGTGCTGCGTGACGATTTTCTCAATCTGCATGTCGGGTGTATTTTCACTTTTCTTTTCTTCTTTCAATATTGTCAGAATGTCAAGATCTGTATTTATTTTTTCGGGCGTGGCGACCACCGTGGCGACGTGGCGATTTGGCGTGGCGACCACCGTGTTGTCATGTTGGCGTGGTGTAACCATCACAGTATCGTTGGGTCGCTGCGGCGTGGCGATGATCACGTTTTCGTGGCGATCGGGCGTGGCGTTGAAGCTCCGTATCATCGTGGCGACGGGCGCGTCGAGTTTCCGGATTGCCCTTTCGACAGCTGCATCAATGTATTGGTCAAGCGACAAATTTTCAGGTTGTTCGTAGCTGGTGTCGAACCGAATGGGCGTCGCTTGTTCTTGCGTGGTTGGTTCTTCATCACCATAAACGGTCACCATGTCCTCAAAACGTACTCTTCTTGGTTCTTCGGGGACTCTTTCGGGATTTCTAGGCGTCTGTTTATTATTCGGGATTTCGTGGCGAGATGCGTGGTCGTACAGATTGACGGGCGCGTCTATCGGCGTGGTGACGCCACCATAATTTCTACTCCAAAACTTCATGCTTCCGGTTCCGCTGATGTTTGAGGCGGGCGTGGTCGGCGTACTCGTAGCGTCAGTATGCGCGTGGCGAACAGGCGTCGCTTGTTCGTCAACTTGGGGAGTGGCTGTTGCTCCCGAAAAGGTACTAGGGATGGGTGCGCTTGTGTCAAAATGTGGTTGTTGACTATCAAGCGTCCCGTTTTCCCGCCAATCCGGTCGCAGCACCACCCCCACGCTATACGGCTCGTCGAGCAGGTCGACAGGAGTATATGGTCGTGCTTTCTCCTCCAGTGCGTGAAATTTCATGGTTGGACCCGTGGTAAAGGTAATGGGTACGCGTCTCAATACGTCAAGTCCTAGCAAATCGAGTGTGGCGCTTTTTCTCGCGAACACGAGGAAGGTGTGTTCGAAAGTGCAACCACCGAGTCGCGTGACGAGGCGTTGTTCCCCTGCGAAGTGTAGCGGCATCCCGTCCGCGCCCCACGCGACAGTGCGCGTCGGAAGCAGTTTGATCCCTTTTACGGGAGAAGACAATACCGAAAGCGTGGCGCCGGTATCAACGATCATGTCGCGATCTTCGGGGCCTAGTCCAACGGTTATCTTCATTGTGCGTGACATGGGGGCTTCCACGGCGGGGATGTGGTTCTCTTCGGCGGGTTTCTTGTAGCGTACAACTTCCATTGTGTGCGCTGGTGCCATCACGGGTTGCGATACGGGGAGTAGGCGTTTCTTTTTGTAGCAATCTTGTTCCAAGTGCTCTCTCATTCCACAAAAATCGCAAAAAATTGTTTTATGCGGACTAAAGGGACAGTTCACGGGAAAGTGTGTTCGATCGGCGCAAAACATGCAGGGATAACGCGGAGTCGGCTTTTCCTCGTTTCGTGGTTCATTTGGTTTGTCTCGGCGGTGATCTTCTTCTTTGTGGCGGTTGTATTTCTGCGTGTTGTCATCTTTGCGTGGGCATCGTGCGGCGAAGTGATCGTGGCTACCGCAGTTATAGCACCGACGATCATTCGTGACGGCCGCTAGATCCCATCTTTCTTCTAAGTCGGTCGTGTCATCGAGGGTTTCCTCGAGTTCTTCGGCTTTGCTTAGAGCGTCTTGGATGCATCTCGGTCGGTTCGTGATTAGGAGGGCACTCATGTTCTTCCCGACGCCTCGGATGAAAGCGTCCATCGTCTTCTTCTCCACCCAATCGTTTCGTTCGTGGCGTCGCAGGCGCGCTCCTTCTTCCATGACAGCGCAGCGCGCCAAGCCTCTCACGCGGTCAGCGAACTGCCGAAGCGTCTCCGTCGCGTTGCGCTTTACTGTCCATAGTGAAGCGGCCGCATGTTGGGGGTTTTCTTTTTGGAACCACCGCAACATGTCCTCCCTGACGATTTCGTAGACATTGTCAACGTCCATGGCGTCATCACGGTCAATCAAAAACTGCTTCGCGATCCCGCGTGTTTTTGTGCGCAGTATTCGATAACGTTGTTGAGAGGTTAAGCCCGCGGTCACTAGGTCAAAATTTGCAAAGAACGAAACTACACTGAGTGCGCCTGAAGCGTCTGGGTCCCATGGTTCAAGTTCTAAAAATACTGAGCGCGGTAAGTCCCCGCGTTCACCCTCGTGTGTGGCTGTGTTATAACGCTGAAGGAGTATATTCATCTCCCTCATCGTTTGTGTCATGGCTTCTACTGCTTCGGGACCGACGGAGGAGTGTGTACCTTCTCCTCGGTCGCTTGCTCCCGACAAATTTAGAGACATTTTGTCGGTTCTTTAGAAAGAAGTGTAGGTGAATGTGTTGAGGTTTTACTACTACCACTAGGGTAAAAAATCTGTCTGCGTCTGTGTCGGTCTTATTGAAGAAAAACAGGTTACTACTGGAATTTTGAAGAATTTTCGTGGCGATCGTGGCGATCGTGGCGATCGAGATAGGAGGCTGCGTTTACGTCACTTTTCCTATAATTACAATAAACGGATGCACATCCTACCTAACAGTATACCTGGTTAGACTATGTGTTTCGCTTTATTTAAGTTTGAATTTTATGACTCTAAATTTTGAAAACAACTCGTGGCGATACAAAACTTACGATTTAATTTGTGGGTCCGTGTGAGGCTAACTCACACAAAAATCCCGCTAGCTGCCACCAGTTTGTAAGTATGGGGGACTTCGGATATACCTGGCAACTTGGGTACCAGTGGTGAAGGGAAAGGTTCACCTCTGCTATCAACTCGCAGGTATATCTTCGGTCTTTTTGTCCTAGAGAATCTAGGCGCTTGGGTGGTCGGGCTCACCAACTAGGTTAATGAACTCGACAGCCCAAGTGATCGCACGAGTTGTTGGGGGGGTTGATTTGAAAATGAATATTGGCTGAAAAGAAAACAAGACAAAAGTCGAAACACAGATAAATTATAAAGAAAGGTATTTACCTGTGAAGAATTTAGAATTTAAAGATGCGTGGCGAAAAGCGTGGTGAAAAAGCGTGGCGACCTGAAGCGTCCCGTGGCGATTTATGCTGAAAGTTAAAAGCCTGAAGGGCTAAATGCAATTTGGATACACAAAGGTGCTCCGGCCTGATGGGCTTACGTGGCGGTCCTGAAGGGACCTGTCAAATCTCGAGGCGTGGCGATGCACTAACCTCAACTATTAAATTGGTAACCAGGTATACTCTGACAAAAGGTAAACGAAAATACAAATATATGGCACTTTTATTAATTAAGAGACAACTTCAAAGTTCGTGGCGATTTGCATGAAGGTAAGTTTATAATGTAAATGAATAGTACTTTGTTCAGTATGGATTCCTAATATGTCGTTACAATCCATTAATCATTTGGTATTCAAGTTCAATTGCAAGGTCAGAAAAATCAATGGTTCAATCAGAAAGTCTACTAAAGTTCAATTTCAGATAAGCTTCGTGGCGAAAATGTTGTTAATGTTATTAAGTTTACTCTTATGACTACACGTCACTCCTAGTTCATTGGCCAATGGAATGAAATGTAATATTAGTTTGTGCACTCACGTTGGGGCCCGAAGGTAACCTTTCGATGTTGTGTGGCGAAGTAGGATCCGTGGCGGCTGATGTCCTTGGTGGGTCGTACAGCGTGGCGGCTTGGGGGGATACTGGGGTGTTGAACTAACTCACGGGCACGGAGCTCTCGGTGGTTGTTAACTTGGCAGAGGTTGGGAGGGGAGTAGTCTCGTCCAGGCCTGACCCGAGGTTCCGTCTTCTCTCCCCCCTCCTCCCGCGAGGTGGTGTTGGCGGGGGCGGCGGTGATGGTGGGGGAGAAGCTCTTGCCGCTTCTCCGGCCGGAGGGGGGAGGGCGCGCGAGATGTTGGTTGGCGCCTCCTGATTGGGCCACGTTGACGTCACCTACGAGTCAGGCCGAAGGGGGTCGGTGGCGTTGACCCGGCCCCACCCTACTGGAGTAACGCTCCTGTGGGCGGGAGCCCACACCATTCTCAAAGAAACTTCTTCCAAGTGGAAGAAGTATGAAATTTGAAATTTTCAAGGATTTTCGAAATTTATTAGTGGGTCTACCAAGGGAATTGAAAAACTAAAAGATTGTCACTGGAATCATCGAAATCAAACTATAAACAAAAGGGAGTGGTGTTCGGCTAATGCTCTCCTCATGAATGCTGAAAAAACCCAATAGGGTAGATGAGCCCATTAACGGACAGGCCCAATAGACGGACACTGCTGCAGTTTTCCCCTCGTAAATAAGTCCAGAGTTTGTTGGGGCGGTTGTGCCTAGGGTGACTCGCCCAGTGAATGAACAGTACGAGGTTATTTGGGAATAATAAGGCTTGTGATGCACCCTGGTGATAACGGTGTTTTTCATTAGTTCCATCAACATATCATAGATAGCAGGGTGAAGCAGTAGATAAAAAGAAGTCTGCCATCTTCTTTGGTTTTGATGTTATCAACAGGTCAATCTCCAAGAACGTCTCTGGGGGTAACAAATGGAGTTGGCCGTTACGTGGGGATTAGTGTTTAGAGGTAAGTAAAATGCTAAATTAGTCAATGTCATGCTTTATTATTGTAGCTGATATGTTTTTCTAGAGAGAACTAATTGGGTAGAAGGGAATTTTTTTGATTATGATATGTTTTGTTGGGTGTTCATACTGTGGGAGCTAAAATATGACCTCCAACCAGTAGGTAAATGAACGACAGTAAAATTACTTTTCTTTCACTGGCTGGAGGGTTATTTCACGGTTTTAAATCGAATGGAGGCTTCCCAAGTGAAGAAACAACTAAACTGCTGATTTTTTGCCTCAACTTGTTTAAATAACTATCCTATCCAGTGAATGAACAGGTGAATGTGTATGGGAATGGAGTGTTCATTCACTGGAATTTCAGGGTTCATTCACTAGGAAATGGTGTTCATTCATGGGGTGAAATACATTAACTCCTTTATTGTGGAAAATTAGCTATAAAAATCAACTTTTCTCGTCTTCTCGCATGCTATTCTTGTTCCTTATATAATTTTAAACAAAATCAGACAAATTCAAGTAGTGTAGTACTCCAACTTTAAGAACTGTAGACATTAAAGTTCGTCACTAGTATGCTAAGAGCTTAAGTGTTCATTCACTGGGCGGGTCACCCTATGTCCTTTTCCTTCACAAACCTTCTCTTTGCTAGGAACAAGTCCACCAACCTCCAAAAAGCGTAGCTGTTAATGTTGAGAAATTGACAAAAGTGGTGCAACACTGCTTGTACTGAAAACCCTTGATGGAGTTATCTGTTTGGTTGTGGAGGTGCTCTGAGGAAATAAGGCATGCAAATCACATTTTTCGTTTCAATTCAATGAATCTCATTTCATTAGTGTTGTTATTCACCTGAAGACGTGGAATTGGTGTAACAGGCGATTTCTTAAATAATCACTTGAAAATGGCCTTGTCCATCTACTGGAGCTGCAAAACACCCAGCATTCAGTAGGCGGACAAAGTATCCGTTTACTGGGTATGGACCAAAAACTTGAAAAGCCAGTAAACGGACACCCTCATTTACTTATGTAATGGACCTAGTAACGTTCAGTCTTTTTCTGAATTAAACGTGTTTCTGATTTATCGTACGTCCAACCCTTAAATTATCGTGGGGAGCGAACGGTTCGTTCTACAGAGCTCCACGCGGTCTCAAAAAATTATAAAAATTCTTTAGAATCTTAAATTGAAGGAAAAACAATACGTTTATATCAAAATTTTTTGAGTTAGGGCGTTTTCAAAATTTCAAAATTAATTTTTTGACCCTTAGAAGTGACTTACATCAACCAAAATCTATGGGGCACAACTAGACCCCAAATGGAGCCTACATACCAAATTTCATCAAAATCGGTCAATGCTAAGTTGGGAAAGTGCCGCGGACGGCGGAAGGGCGGCCAAATTTGTATTCGATTTTTGGATTCTACGTACCTTGAAACGTAAACCAACAAATTTTGAGGGGGTGTTAAACAATTTTTTCTCTTGGTAGATTTCTAAGGTTCATTATTGAAAATTAATTATTTATTATTAATTATTGAAAACCAGTGCAAAAGAAGAAAAAAATTGGTGATAATTACAGTGTCCATTGAAGATATCTATTGATAAATAAGTATAGAAAAGATGAGAACAAAAGAGAAAGTCTGAAAAAGATTGATTTTAGATTTAAGAAACTTATGTTTGGTGGTTCCAGATCCAGATACTAACTGGTTATTGTGAGCCTCCGCTCACTGTGGGCACCTTCCCAGTGAGGGGGCTAGATTAATTTATTAATCTCCTTCCGACCCGAAGCTGGCATAGTCACCCGCGATCATCATTGATCAGTTTCGGGTCCGTGGTCAGCTCAGAGGTGACGTCACCCCCCCTCAACTTGAAGACGCCGTCTCCAGCCAGAGCGTCCCTCCCTCAGCGGAGGGAGCCAATCAGGCGTCTCCACCTGGCAGCCGCCCGTCCGTCGAGGGAGTGGAGGGGGAACCTCCTGAACAAAACCAGCTAGCAGCCCCCTCTCCAGACTTTCCCCTTCAGATATTCGGAGTACTATTCACTGCGAGCCCTGCCCTTGAATAAGTCAACTGTTAGAGTCATCCCCCAAACCGCCACAGCCCTGTACTACCCACTGGACATCTTCTTACCTCGATCGCCTGGTTGCACAGATCCCTTGGAATCAGCCAGACGACTGTCGCCACAACTGCCACATCATGCTTGGAAGGTTACCTACGGGCCCCAACACGTGTGAGTGAACTAAAACTTACATTTTATCTATTGGCCAATGATAAATAGGACTGTGTGTAGAAGTAAAGGAAAAAACATTTGAACATTTTCGTCAAGAGTAAAACGATAAACTTTACATTAAAACTTACCTGGAACTTGAAGCTAACCTGTACTTACCTTGGTTGATGATCTGGAACTTGAAACTGAATTACGCTTGAACCTGAAATATAAATTGATTGGAGTTGAAAGTTAACCTTGTAAGTATATTGAACATTTATCACGCTCAAACTTATATGTATATATATTGATATTTTCACTGTGCCATACTTACATTGTTTGTTCCACCCATCAGGCTTCTTTTCAGCACACCATAAGTGTGCCTACTAAGGGCCGGGGGTACAACACCCGTTTAAACGTCACTCATCGATTAAACTACTGTTTAAACGGAGAATGCAGTTTAGGGCTGGGGTACAAGTTCCTAAACTACGCTTTTAGTTCCTGATAAGAGCTAAACTACGACTAAAGTTAAACGGTCGCTGATGGCCGTTTAAGCTGAGCTTAGTGGGTAATAATGAGAAATATTGTTACCAATGTGGTGAAGTATTTTGGTGGAGGTTGAATTTTATTAAATATATTGTAGTAGCTGCTCACCTATGTTACATTATTCACTGACAATTTTAGTGTAGAAGTTAGTGTGTACAAATATGCATCAAATTTAAGGAATACCTAGTTGGAAAAAGCATTCAACAATTTGAACAATAAAATAGGAAAATATTCCAGCGTTTTATTCAAGTTTCAATGAACTAAATGTAGTTTTTTCAAGAACGGAATCAAGAGAGGTAAAGTCACAAAAATTATAAAAAGGTACATTTGTGTATTTTTCGGAAAAAATATACAGAATATCTCAAAACATTATTGATTTGTGATAGGTACAGTCATTTAATAAATAGATATCAGTCAGGTCCTTTACTCAGTTACACAATAATTGATACCTACAGAATAATATTGTATTGATAAAATAAAATGGGTAGGTAGGAGGAAACGACCATTAGGAATAGGGCAGCACCCTACGTATCTTACCAGACGTATCTTCAGTTGAACATGGTAATCACCTGAAAGAAATGAATTGGGTGTGACGAAAAGAGTTGTGAAGTAGGTAAGTAACAATGAAGAAGACGTGAGAAAGTAGTTAACAAAATGCATCTATAGTATTACGAGCAATTTGAGCTACATGAGTTGCTGTAGGTACCTACAGCAGGGTTTTGTAGGAGTGTTTTTTGGTAATACATTCTATCAGGTATTCTACCGATCTTTATGATTATTTACGTACATCAACCAATATTCAGAACAAAGTTGCTTGCTAGTGAAAGAAATAGTAGTTATTACTTCTCACTTTCACATGATCGTCGCAATTATTCGGCATGCAAAATTTCTTTTAATGATAAGAAATAGGATAAAATTAAAATGTCGTAAGTACTCACCACATCTTCAAAAAACCGCTGTTCTTGGACGGGAAGACTCTTTCTTGAATAACCGACTTTTGGGTCGATCATGAAAGTTAATCCGTCGTTTTCATCGATAGTTTGTTTTTATTTATTTTTCGACACTCCTTTCTTTCACCACTAATGTATTACAATAAATAGAAACAAAAAAATGAAGGTTTTTGAGCCGATTGAAGTAAAAGTCGTCCGCACTTTTATTCTAGCAAAACTCACAATGAGGTTTTAGGTTATCCTGATTAACGTGAAGTTGATGTTTATTCCAACTTCTGCCTTGAAATTCATCAAATATTTGCAGTTACGAACATGGAACAGCATGGAGCTTTTATAGTTCCATGCCGTTTTGATCTCTTCCTCTTCGTCTTCGTCGTCTCTGGATTCCTAAACTCCAGTTTCCTAAACTGAGCTGATAAGGACTTGTACACCCGCCAAACGGGATCTGTAGTTTAAACGGTGTTTCAAAATTAAGCGAAGCTTAGCTATGTCCCCATTTAAACGATGACTTGTACCCCCGGCCGTAAGAAACCTAATCTCGTTCTTATTCTAATAAAGAATACCATTTGCTGTTACTTTGCAGTTGCTCTTTCGAGTTCTACCTGGTTCCTCAGTGTGTCTCACAGAGTTGGTGCATCGTCACACTCCGCCACAACTTCCGAGATTCCCTTCAGGAATCCTCGTAGGCCCTTACGGCAAGAATCACACTTGGTGTTCTATCTTTTCTCTTTAGGACGCCCATCAGACAAAACCATTACAGCTTACCTTCGTCACGAACTTCCAGCTGGCCGCTTCACCGTCACGCCACAGGTAATTACCGCCCGCTACCCTTGTAACTATAAATTTCACTTTGTTTTGATATTTGTTTGTGTTTTCCCCCACCTGAGCTCTCCACGTTGAGACTTACAATGACCGGAGAACTTGGAATCGGCACGTGGCGTCACAACCTCGGACTGCTACCAATTTCACCGCGAATTAAGACCTCAACCCTGTCGAACGCATCGAACTATACTCCTGGAACTCTCGCCCTGTGTAGACGGCGCGGTCCGGCTGGCGAAGGGCCCTTCCCCCACCCAGAGTAGGCCGGTCGGGGCTCAGGGCCCTCTCAGAAGCGCCTGTTTCCCGAATATCTTCCTTTCTCTCCCGATGAATTTGTGTTGATTCGACATAGGAATCATGCCTGAACCAATCTCTTGATTTCTATAATGTCTAGAGACGAAGATTGTGAGACAACATGGATTTTTACGTTATAAAGAACGTACTAAAAGCAGTCTGTAGACCTCTGAACTAAACTCGAATTAGAATTCGAATGAATTATAAGTAATTCAGCGTAAGAGTGTTCAGCAGGAGGAGTATTTTGTATTCATTCGATACTTGAAGGCATATTTTCTTGAAAAATGATTATTCGTTTAGAAATAAAACTTTCTCAAATAATGATAATTAATATAATTACCCCTACTAATGAGATTCTTGACCCAATTGATGAAATAACATTTCAGGTTGTAAATCTATCAGGATAGTCTGAGTACCGTCGTGGTATTCCACTTAATCCTAAAAAGTGTTGAGGGAAAATGTTATATTTACTCCAATGAATATAATCACAAATTGGATTTTTAATCATTTAGGGTTTAATGTTATCCCTGTAAATAATGGATATCATTGGATAAATCTTCCAATAATTGCAAATACTGCTCCTACAGATAAAACAGTGAAAATGAGCTACTACATAATAAGTATCATGTAAAATGATGTCGATTGATGAGTTGGCTAAAATTACTCCTGTTAATCCTCCTATAGTGAATAGGAAAATGAATCCTATACTTGATTAGAAAGTTGATATTTTTATTCTAGTTGCTGGATCAAAAGTTGAGAATAAACTTGTTATCATATTCAGTTCATATTTTTTATTTTTTTATCAATATTTTTATTTATATTAATTTTATATGTGATGAAAAAATATATAATAATTGATGAATAAACGAACTTGCGAAGTTCATTTATAATTATATCCTGAAGGGCACTTTGGGACATTAACATGTAGTAGTAGTTTTAGGATAAGGCGTATTTTCTCGAAATTTGGAAGATTAGGTAGGTAGGTAACCACCTATTTTCGAAAAAGCGCGCGAAATCGCGCTTCCATTCGAAAAGAGAAAGGATAACAGCTTCCAGCACCTCTGAGAGGGGTCAGGGTAGCCACCCTGATCAACTCCCGCTTCCCTCCCACGCTGGCAACACTGCTCACTAGTTGAAAGATT
Organism: Apolygus lucorum; assembly: GCA_009739505.2. NCBI lineage: Eukaryota > Metazoa > Arthropoda > Insecta > Hemiptera > Miridae > Apolygus > Apolygus lucorum. The sequence goes on from CM019183.2 coordinate 12,531,640, forward strand.
CATCCAGCCGCACCAGTCCTCCAACACAAGGGAATTGGGAAGAATGGGTGGGCTGTAATGTCCCAAAGTGCCCTTCAGGATATAATTATAAATGAACTTCGCAAGTTCGTTTATTCATCAATTATATCCCTCTTGGCACTTTGGGACATTAACATGTAGATGTTGAAAGGAACTCATCGCTGGAGCGGCTGGTCCTGAAGAGAAACCCACGCTCAAAAAAGAATCATACTCCTGCTCACTGGGAACCATAGGTTCTGGAGCCTGAGTTCCATCCCTCTGATCAACTTTCGGCATAATTCCCCCCCCCCTTTCTCCTCCTCCTCTAAACCATGAAGAGGCAAGGTTGATAGCTTATCACCTGACAAGTCCTCGCCTTATTATAAATATATACAATTACTTACCAAATAATTCAGCAAGAACGTAAATGGTGCAACATAGGAATTCAATTGAGTGATCCAGGAAGGATAAAGTGTGAAAGGTTGTAAAAACACCTCTCCATTTGAAAGAAACTGAAAAATGGACATACTTTATTAAGAAATAATGTCTTGAGCTTTACTAGCATCGTAGAAATTATATTGAATTCCAATCAACTAAAAGTGAAACCAAATTGTACTTGAACCACTGTGAGAAAACAAAGTATCAAGATTCGTTAAAACTGGTATAGTATCAGAAAAATTTTACAAAAAGCAGTAGGTATATCCCAATGAAGGTGATATAGTTTGATAAAAAACCATTACAATAGATTATAATGTAGTCGAAGAACACAGTAAGAAGTTAAAAAAGGTATTGGCACGTGGTGGCATATGAGAGTTATTCTCCTGGCATACCCCAAGATAAGGTCCACAGGGTGTCCCTGTAATAAAAGAAGAAGTCTCTTACTATATGTTGGTTGGGGTTCCTGGGAAAATATGAGAAAAAAGGGTATTATTTTGTGAAAGTGGCCTGTTATAAAATTTTGCAAACATTGTTGATTTTTCTGACCATCCTGCTGATTTGAAAATCGTATCAAGGGAAGCCCCCGCCCTGGCTGCTGCTGACACAGCTGCATGCCTAGTGGAGTGAGGTCTAAAATCTTTACTTACTCCTGCCTCCTGCAGAATACCCCCGACCCATTTTGATACAGTTTGGCGTGAAGCCGCTGTGTATGGTTCCCTGGCTATTATGAACAAGGCCGATGTAGAAGAGGATCGTAGAGGGGCCGATACAGAAAGATATTGCCGCATAACAGATGCCACACACAGGAGTGGTCGTTGAGGGAAATATGGAATTTCAATAACTGGTTGATGCTTATAAGCTGCTGAGGTCTTAAGTTTAGCGGCAATAGAAATCTTTAGTCCAGAGTCTGGATCAACCATTACCTCTTGTACTTGTATAGATACTATAGTTTGGAGCCGCTGCCCTGTTGCTAGGAGAAGTAAGATTATTAATTTTGAAGCTATTTGTTGTAGTTCCGACACTGGTTTTTCCAGCCACTTTAAAACTATATGGGGATCCCATGTCATGCTATATTTTGCCCCTGGGGGTCGCAAAGAAGCTACCCCTTTTAGAAATCTGGTAACCAGTGGGTCTGATCCCAAAGGTTTTGCCGCGATCAGAGATAAGGCAGATCTGTAAGTATTGAGGGTGGAGTACGCCACCCGAGTTGACTCCATCATTTTTTGTAAAAAGTGAATAACTTGTACAGGTCGTGGGTCCCAGAAATCAACGGAAAAATCATTACAAAATTGCCACCACTTACCAAAACATGTTTGATACTGCGCATATGTTGCATTTGACAAGGCCGATACCATAGTTTTTGCTGCAGGAGCAGAAATCCCCCTTCTCATGAACGCCTGGCTGACAATCTCCCTGCAATCAATGTTAGCGTCTGGCATTGAGGATGCGTGATGTTCCTGAAAGGCATATGTAGAAGTTCTTTATCAGGACCAAAGTAAAGAGGGTCTCCAAGCAACAGTTCAAAAAATACTGGGAACCAAGGTTGCGTAGGCCAATTAGGGACAATTAAAATTCCTTCTGCCTCATCTGACACCACCTTTCTGAGAACCCTCAGGATGAGGGAGAATGGAGGAAAAGCGTAAAAATATATGTTTGACCACGAGTGCGTGAAGGCGTCGATACCCACCGCCCTAGGGTCTGGATGCCATGAGAAAAACCTGTCACATTTTGTATTGGCTGCTGAGGCAAACAAATCTATAGTTGGGGACCCGAAATGCTTCGAAATTATCTTAAAAATTCCGTCGTGAAGAGACCATTCAGTCTCACCAGGCATGATGCGTGAGCATTCATCAGCCACCAAATTGTCACCTGACGCTATGTATGATGCAAAAACGAAATTGTCTCTAAGCTCACACCAATTCCAAATTCTTCTAGTGACTTCAAATAAAGAGGCGGATCGCATTGATCCTTGCCTGTTTATACAAGCGATAGCTGTCGTGTTATCAGCTCTAATCAGGATCCTAGCACTAGTGACATCACTACAGAAATGTTGAAGAGCCAACTCGATGGCTCTCAGCTCCAAAACATTTATATGCCAGGTGGCTTCCTCCAAGGACCACCACCCATGTATTTTCGTCTGCCCATCAGAGGCTCCCCATCCTGACAAGGACGAATCTGATGTCAAAACAATGGAATAATCGTCGTTTTGTAAACGTTTATAAATAAACATGATATTGTCGCGCCACCAAGTCAGATCAGGTAAAATACACTTTGGAAGGGACACCCTTGCCTCGAAATTTTCGTCACTGTCCTTAAGGAGTTTCACCTTCGTTGCTTCAAGATGCATAGTGTATAACTTACCATAAGGTGTGGCTGGGCATGCTGCCACCAATGTACCTATTATCTGGGCCAAACGTCGTATCGAACACCTTTTAGTTTCTTTGAACGCACACAACATAGTATGTATGCGTGATCGCTTTTCCGAAGGAAGAGCGATTGTCATATCGACTGTGTTGAACATGAAACCCAGAAAGGTAAAACTTTGAGATGGTGTTAATACTGATTTCTCCTCATTCACTATGAACCCCAAAAATTTTAGTAGCTGTATTAGCTGGTCTACATTATGTTCGCATTCCTGTTGTGATTTTCCCAGTATTCCAAAATCATCAAGATAATTAACCAGCTTGACCCCTCTAGAACGTAAATATTGCACTATTGGGCGCATAAGCTTGTTAAATACCCATGGGGATGACGACATTCCCATTGGAAGGGACTTAAATTGAAAAAGCTGGTCCTGTATTATGAAACGGAGGTAAATTCTAGAGTTCTCCGCCACTGGACATGTATAATAAGCATCTTTAAGATCTACTGTCGCTCCAAAACAATTGGGAGTAATGAGATCACGCATCGTGCGATGGTCCTCTAATTTGAAGTGAGGTGCATCGATGAACTTATTCAGATGTTTTAAATTTAAAATGAAACGTTTTTCTCCTGAAGGTTTATCTACCAAAAATATGGGTGAGACCACTTGACTTGGATGAGGCACACATGGCTCTATAATCCCTTGGCTCAATAATTTTTCCACTGAAAACTTCAGACTCTCCACGTCTCGTGCCACCGATGGTGTATGAGAAAGTGGAGTGGGGGTAGATATGAAGGAAATTTCATAGCCCCGCAACCAGGATAAAATTACACCATTATCTGTAATATATTTCCAATTTGACCAAAATTCACATAACCTACCTCCGATTGGAGGTGGAATTACCTGTGAAGGAGTTGAAGGAGGTGCGACTGCAATCCTCACTGGCGATATCCTCTGGTCTGACGACGTGAACCTCCCTGGTTCGTCCTGAATGGATGAGGGTTGTTCCACTGTGATGACCCCTGGTCCTGGTATTGTGGTTGGAATGCTTGGGGTTTGGCCTTGCTGTGAGTCTGCCCCCCCCGAGCAGCTCGGCCTCTCCCGTTTCCCGAACCCCTGGTCTGCAGGCTTACTTGCCTCTGCGGCTGTGGTTTTTTAGGAGGGTTCGGGGGCGGCTTCTTCAAGGACACTAGTCCCTTGCAACTTGATTCCAACCCCAGTCGGGCCCGAAAACGGGATCCCAACTCATCACCGAACAACCACTCCGAAGGAGGGACGTCTCGGGAAATCGTTGTCAGAGTATTCGTACAACAATTCTGGATAATCCTACGGCGGGTACGACTAATATCAAAAAACAACGCCGTCATGGCTCGGCCTGCGTCACACAAGTTTTGATAACTTGGTTGCATTATCGCTGTGGCTTCGCCTCCTTGCTCAATTATTTTTGTTAGTCCCATGCCCAACGCCGCAATGGCAGTGGAGCATTGTTTCTGTAGTGAAACATATTGTGCATCCACGGACTTTTGAGTTGATCCAACAGAGGCCACGATCTCCGGGTTCAGCTTTGGAGGAGACAGTAATTGTAAGTTGGCCGGAACCGGGTAGGTTTCCTTTATAGATGTGAAAACATCCGCCGGCAAACCATGCAAAAGATGGTGTTTCCACCTGTCCGCCACACTCTCGTGCAATGCAGGGGCGGGGGGTGGAGGAACCAGAGGGTTCTCCCCCAACGCCTTCAACAACCCCGGGTCTATCCCCGAATCGAAGTTTCTGGAAACTTCGTCGGTCCCCGGCATGGAGAAACCCGCGAAATCGGGTGAATCCGCCATATCTGGGGCCTTGCGTTCGGACGCACCATTGCCCGAACTCTGGGTTCGGGTCACGGTAGCCGATGGCATAACATCGCCCAAACTCTGAGTTTGGGTCGATGTTCCGGGTTGTTGGGTCCTCAAATTCGAGTGTTCAAATTCGTCGAGATAATCGTCGGCAGCGTACGAACGTGAAGACTCGGAGTCTTCATCGTCCGAACTGTGATAACGACCGCGCTCGGGGCTCGGTTCGGTCACCCGCCGACGACGCCACGATCGATCTCGATGCAGCGGAGACCGCGATCGATGACGCGATCGTTGAAAATTTGATTCGCAATCAAATTTCGTGCGAAGGTATCGCGAATTTTCGTTGGATCGTTCCATACCCGCGTCGGAAGAACCCCATCTGGCTTCCCGGTTTCGGGAAGGGGATCTCCTGAACATATCAAGTATAAGAAAAGCCACTTACCGGTATTTCCGTGGAAAAACTCGTTTCTTAAAAAACCAAATCAAAATTAAACCAGTACGGACCAATTTTTGGCTAAATTTGAACAAAATTTGATGAGAAAAAATCTTCGTGCGAGAAGGACGCCGTCTCGAAAAACAAGTGAGCAGTGTTGCCAGCGTGGGAGGGAAGCGGGAGTTGATCAGGGTGGCTACCCTGACCCCTCTCAGAGGTGCTGGAAGCTGTTATCCTTTCTCTTTTCGAATGGAAGCGCGATTTCGCGCGCTTTTTCGAAAATAGGTGGTTACCTACCTACCTAATCTTCCAAATTTCGAGAAAATACGCCTTATCCTAAAACTACTACTACATGTTAATGTCCCAAAGTGCCAAGAGGGATATAATTATATATAATATATATGCTATGATAAATGTTATAAATAATATTGTTCATCAGATTGGTGCTATTTGTGGAATAAAGAAATATTAAAATAATATTTTTAATTTGACAAATTAATGTTTTAGATAAACTAATTTCTTTCATTAAGAGTAAGTGATAATTACTATAATTTGGTTAAAGAGACCAATGCTTTCTTTCAGCCACTTAATGTTAATTAGAATTTAATCAGTTTATAAATTGATTTATTGATACACTTATGATCAAAATTGGTATAAATCTGTGGTTTGCCCCACAGATTTCAGAGCATTGCCCATATATTAATCCTGGTCGATTAATATTTATTCTACCTTGATTTAATCGACCGGGTGTGCCATCAATTTTAATTCCTATACTTGGAATTGTTCATGAATGAATTACGTCGGAAGATGTAACTAAAATTCGAATTGTTGAATTTATAGGTAAAATAATTCGATTATCTACTTCTAATAGTCGGAAATCTCCCTCTTCTAATGAGTTTGTAGGTTTTATATATGACTCTATTTCAATATTGTTTATATCAGAATATTCATATCTTCAATATCATTGGTGTCCAATTGCCTTAATAGTTAACATTGAATTAGAACTTCGAACTATAAACAACATTAATACAAACAAAGGGTGTTTTTCCCACTAACTGAGGCTGCGTTGGCGGTAGCGCCCTATTGTGGGTGGGGGAAGACATTCAAGGTCACCGATTAGGCCGCCCGGCCGAGTCTTACCTCCAAGCTGTCTGGCGAGCGTTCCAGGAGTATAGTTCGATGGTCGAACGTTCTCCCGTTTACGACTGGTGTGTCGATCGTCACAACCACCACGAGTAGACGGGACCCTACCTCTGTGGTCTCGACACACGCCGCCACAAGTAGGACGCCTACATTATCCATTTGGTAGTTACTTACCAACTGGATATTGTTGTGATGACCCACCTCTGCAGGTTGGTTGTGATTTAATTTTCAGAGTTTCCGAACTAAAAAAAATAATTGCACCTATTTCTTTTGAATGACCACTCTGTTTTTCACAAAACCTGAATTCCTCGTGAACTGTCCGTCTACTGGCTCCCAAATGTCCGGCATTAGGAAAAACGTGTCCGCCTACTGGGGTTTTCTTCTAAAATCACTGAAACGATTTTTTGAATTTATTTTTAACGATTCTAACTTATGGCTCTTATTCTTTAGCCCTGTCATGAGGTTGTAGAGCAAAAAGAAAGTAGGTTTTCTGAACGGTTAAATTCGATAACCGACTATCCTGGCAAAGCCACACAGAGATGCTGTCTTCTAAGCTGGCCAGCTGCAACTTTCTGCTTCGACGACTTGTTCATTCTGTTTCATCTGAGGTTTTGCTCATGGTATACTCATGGTATATGTACTGTGTGGTCTTATGGGGAAACTCTTGTCACGCTAACAGCATATTCAAAATCCAAAAAAAGCTGTACGTACTATGCGAAAACTGGGTTGGAGCGAGAGCTGTAAGGGGCATTTTCGCGAGCTCGGAATCCTGACGCCTGTAAGTTTTCCAGTGCCTAATATTTGCGAAAACTAACTTAAATATCCTGCGCAGAGGTTTGGATGAGCATCAATGTTATACAAGGAACCGAACCAATCTCTGTCCTTCTCAAGCCAGGTTGACTTCATGGCTTAATACGAGCCCATCCCAAATTGGATGTCGACTCTTCAACCACCTGAATCCAGCGACGAGAGAGCTGCCCTTAGCTCAATTCAAGACGGTCGTGAAACGATCTTTGGTTGACAGAGAACTGTATAGAGTGGATCAGTTTTTCGACATCAACTATCAATGATAGTCGATCTTATCGATACCTTAAAGCACAAAGGAGCTATGTCCAAAAACGGAGTTTTGAGAAAAACGCAAAAGAAATTATCACCAATGCAAAATTCCTGAAATAATGGCTTATTACACTAAACTCTTTAATTTCCTCAATAAATTTCCAAGCTATTATAGTCAAGAAAACTCAATAATAGTTTTGGTGAATTTTCGTTTTTCTAAAATTAAAAAAAACCGTCTGCCAAGTGGGTGTGGCACATAGCTTCCTCGTATCCATAACCCGATTACATAGATGATCCGATGCATAGTAGTTAATCTCAAAGCACTAATCTCTAAGTACCTTTCACTACCCTCATAGGGGACCATCTACGCGCTAATCTGGACAATCCTAGAAAATTTCATCAAATTCTGATGAAAAATTAAGGGAGTAGATGTATGTGATTGGATCAAAAAAATACTTAGCCTCGGCTGGGATTCGAACAAGGGACCGCTGGGGGACAGTTGAAGTTATGGCCGTTACAAGGAAATTCACGTTTGTGCATGCGCAGTTGCTACTGTCAGTCCGAAGGTTTTTCATTAGGTATTTCATTTTCATAGGGGACCATCTAAATACTGATTTGTAACATCCCTGAAAATTTCATCGAAATCGGATGGAAAAATGTAGACGTTATGGCCGTTACAAGGAATTCACGTTTGCGCATGCGCAGTGGCTACTGTCAGTCCGGGGATGATGATTTTCATAGGGGACCGTCTACACACCAACCCGCACAATCCCTGAAAATTTCATCGAAATCGGGCAATAACTTCGTATAGTTATGCGCGTTACAAGGAATTCATGACAGACAGACAGACACGGAACCAAAATGAGGAATTTCACCGAATTCTGTTTGCATTTTTCCTGAATAGTTAATGGTGTGGGATAGATGAAAATCGGGCTGATTTCGGAAAATAAGTCTCCTGTTATTTTTGGGAGACAGTCAAAATTTTTTATTTCAAAACTAACCAGGAAAACAGACGTGAAGCGGGAACGCTCGCTGATTGGGCTGTTGGGATCGCCGTCTCCTCCCAGTGTTGCCCATTGGGACGACGAAATCGTGTTTTCTAAGAGAAAAGTTATCAAACAAAAACAGGGGAAAACTAATTTTCTCCATCTCGCTTTTTCTATTTTTTTCTTCAGTTTTTCGATTTCGAACTTTACTGTTTTTTCATGAAATTTTGCATCTGGGGACTATGGATTTCTCGATCTCAGCGCTTCAAGCGGCCATAAATGAACTATTCCAGCATGACGTCATTTTCCCGGTTTTTTTAAACATTCGTATTTTCTACACTGTTTTGTTTATTCGTAAATTAGGAAGTTCGGGCTGAAAGTTTGCCTTAGGGGGTTTTTAGAGGTGCTGAATCCGATTTTGGGGTCAAAAATAGGAAATTCCGACATGGTGAAATAAATTCCTCATTGTCCAGAAAGGTCTTAAACGCAAAACGCTAGTGAAAGTTTTGATTTTGGAGAACTTTTTTTTTTTGTCCTTGAAAAGTGAAAACAAAGCTTCCGCTACCTTGGTAGACTCGGAAGCAATAAAAAATGTGGAAGGTGGATGGACAGCTCTGTTGTGCTTCAAGGTATCGTCATTATACCAAAAATTCAAACTTAGTCTGTTTTTTGTTGACTTAGATTATCTCTCTATTTTTCTATCTTTGTATTTTTTAAATGTTTTATTTAGTTTTATTGCTAATACAATTTAATAACGTTTAATTTAATACCATAAAATACGTGACGTTTGTATTGCCTGCGAAGGCTCTTTACAAATAAAAACTCTTTGATTTGATTGATAATAGCCCGAGTAAAGGGGGAAAATCCGTTCATTCACTGGCTGAGACGCCCGTAAGACATTTTATTCCTTGATATTGACTTGAGTTCTGAGCGAAAGCAGTTCTGTGAAAATGGTATTGAATTCGATAATCATTGTATCAAGTTCTGTGGCGTTTTCGAGCTAGCCGTGCGTGGGCATGATGAGAGGGAAGATTCTTCGAATCTCGGAGTCTTCTAGGAGCTCGGAGTCTTCAATTGGACGATGTTTTGAATCGTCACGGGCAAATACACCTTTCAGTTATTGCAATAAGATGGATGAATTTCTTGGGTTTCGACCTTCGATGATGAAGTATTTCAGAATTTCTGTTAACCACTAGAAAACATGTTTCGTGTATATTGTACATACGTATTTAGTACCGTTTGCAATTTTAAGATGAAATAGTTACCAAGATTTATCCCATTTGCATATCGTTGAAATTTCTATTTGGCAGAGAAAAGCACCTATTCTGTCCCTTCTCTATAGCCTCTCCTGATCTCCGTGCACCCCCTTAGTTTCGGGGCAGGAGCCGCCACTGGTTATGCCGGTTATAAGGATTTTATGACAGACACGGAACCAAAATCGTTCAGGAAGGTCTAAAACGTAAAACGCGAGTGGAAATTTCGATTTTGGAGAACTTTTTTTTTTCAACCTTGAAAAGTGAAAGAAAACAAAGCTTCCGCTACCTTGTTAGACACGGAAGCAAAACTAAAAGATTGTCGCTGGAAGAACGGGAGAAAATCCGTTCATTCACTGGCTGAGACCCCCGTAAGACATTTTATTCCTTGATATTGACTTGAGTTCTGGGCGAAAGCAGTTCTGTGTAAATGGTATTGAATTCGATGATCATTTCTGAATCTAGTGTTTTGGGTTTGTATTCGCTTCACTCTTATTTATTTGCTTAAGGGGGTTCATGAGAGGAGAGTCTAGCCCCCAGAAAGTGTTGTCGGGTTTCAGCGCTACCTACCGCCACTTCAGCGAACTACCATCCTTATCAGCTCGATGTGAGCGTGGTCAAGCGGCATTTCTGAAAAGTAGGCTTACCTCGGTTTTACCGCTCATTTCTAAGTTTGGCGGCTCTACTTCCCTGCCTTTTTAAATTGCGAGGAAAAGGAACTTGTTATTGCATTTTGGTTTATTATTTTCAATAATAAGCCTTTGGAATCGAGCAAGAAAAAAATAATTTTAACCCCCCCTCAAAATTTGATGTTTTACGTTTCAAGGTACCTACGTAGAATACGAAAATCGAATAAAAAAATTTCCGTCCGTCCGCCATACGCCGTACGCGGCACTTTTCTTAGCAACAGTGGACCGATTTGGTTCAAATTTGGTGTATGGGCTCCATTTGGGGTCTAGTTGTGCTGCGAAGCTTTTGGTTGATGTAGGTCACTTCTAAGGGGTGAAAATTAAGGGTTGAAATTTTCAAGAGTGCCCTAGCTCGAAAACTCTCGAAATAAAGGTATCGTTTTTTCACCAATTTTAAATAGTATTGAATTTTTTAAAATTTTGAGACCACCCGGAGCTCTGTAGGACAAACCGTTCGGTCCCTACGAGTACTTGAAGGTTTTCCTTCGATAAAACAGAATCATGAGTGTGAATCGCAAAAGAGGTCTAATCTCCATTCAAATTTTATCGGACTAAAATGCGATCGCTGTTCATTTCTTTGATTTGTATACAGTTTTGCCTTCTGCGTAACCAGTAATCAAATTTCCATATCAAGCTTTCTATTTTTCCAATCGAGTGTGAAGCGTTTAGTTCTTTCTAATAAACTTGATTGTGAAGGTGTGAAGCCAGTATGGTGTGGTAGGTAGTACCTAGCTGGTAGGTAAAAAAAAGTTGGTAGGTAAAAAAAATGTTGGTGGGTAAAAAACGCTGCAAATCATTGCTCAAAGGCTTCTTCACTCTTCAGATCACTGATCAGCTGAGTGAGCTCCAAAGCCATTTTTACTCTTATTGAATGGAAGTGCTCTTCCAGGCGTCTCCAGCATTCGAGAAGATCTTCTTCACTCTTCAGATCACTGATCAGCTGAGTGAGCTCCAAAACCATTTTTACTCCTATTGAACGCAGGAAGCTGAAATTTGAGAGGGAAGGTCAAGGGAGGATACAGATGGTGGTAGGTGCTATTGATGGAGAACCAGTGATCTATACAGAAGGGTGATCTATACAGAAAATAATAAACCTTTGAGCAATGATTTGCAGCGTTTTTGTGTTTTGGAGTGACGAATCAAGCAGAATGCATTATTATAGTGGAGATAACTGCAAGTTTATAATCTTGGGATAACTGCAAGTTATCACCTGATAAGATATCAGAAATGGTAGTTTGTTGAAGTGGCGGTTGGTAGCGCTGAAATCCGACAACACTTTCTGGGGGCTAGACTCTCCTGTTCAAGAGTCGGTTCTAATTTAACACTTTTTCATGTACCTGTTTCTCTGGATATATTCATGATATCTTCATACTTTTAATTCTTCATCTACTCTTCATATAACCGCTTTCAACTCTGTTGTGTTAATATTATTTTACCTAGAGACAATATAAGCAAAACAGTTTTTTCATATTTTTCATACTAGTGATTTTTTAATTCTAGCCATGTTTCTGTTGGGAGTTTTCCGACCAAACTTGTTCAATGACTGTAATAAACCCCTCTCGACAAAATATAAAAAATTCATGGATATAGGATGAGCTTCAACTCAATACATTTTTTTATTCAACAGGTAGGTAATAAATTTACTTCCAGATTCTTAGAAAAGTTGTTTTCGAAATTGAATACAAAGATTATAAATGCTTGCATACGAGTCTGCAACACATTGGGACATTTTCATGTCAACCACTACACAACAAGGTAGTGAAGTAAGGTTGTTAGTTCATGTACCCAAGCATCAAAATAAGAAAACAGTTGATTGTTCTCTACGCAACACAGTGAGTCTATTTTATTTATTCGTCGCGTGAGCAAGACTTGCTTAGTTTTCGTGACGATTTTTCAGTTTATGTGCCAAAGCAAAGACATGAAAATGTCAAAATTCAAGTTGCCAGCTCTATTGGCTGCCGAGAAACAGGTACCTAAGTGACGAAAAACAAGGGTTTTCCGGTTTGGAGAAAACCCGCGATTCGTGAAAGGTTACTGTTTTTCGAGGTATTTGATCGATAGTTCGTAATTATTTCATATTGAAGAAATTGAAAATGAGGTCTGATTATTCCTTATCTATGATTCTTATCAGTCAGTGTTTGCACCGGTTAGGTAAGGTTATTTCATACCACTTAGTACTGATAAGAATAATGGTTATACACTATCGGCTCACTTGATTTCTTCGTTAGTCTAGTGCTATGCTATTTTTGTACTATTTGGTGGTATGGGAACCAGTGCTGGAACCATGGAGTAGGACATAGTAGGTATCAATCAGAACTTATGAACAGCGAAAGAACGGTAGGTAGTTACAGAAATATAGAAACTATGAACCTGGAGCGGGAAACAACTATCCCCCGGAAACAGCGTTTAGCTCCTCAATCTGTGAAAACTCATATCTCTGCTTTACACTGCTCAAATTTAATATTTCTATAAACCAAAATGTCTGAAAAAACCTGCAGAATTTTATAAAAATAAAAACGAAAAAGTCGAAAAATTTTCGATTTTGACTCATGAGCCCCCTTATTAATACCGCACAGCCAAACGAGTTACAGAAATGGGAGAATCCCAAAATCCAGGAAAAGAGGGTAGATGTGCTACCGCATTGTGTTATATTAGTTCTTACTGTACGTGCTGCTGAACAACAGCTTTTGAAATTGGCGAAAGCCGTAATTAAATAAATAAATAAGATCGCCCAAGTCTTACTGTGGGACGACTTAAAAACGCCCTTTTTATTCTCTCTGCCCTTGGCCTGAAAGTCACATCCGTCTCGACTAAAAATCACAATGTATTCAAAATTCACAATCCTATACTAGTCTTAGTTACTAGGAAACCGTAAATCGTTTACGAGCCTAAGAAACCCTGTTTTATCCAACCCTGATAACTGATTCGAGAGCATTTTTAGGTCTAGGAATTTTGGGTGGTAAAAAACAACTTAGTTACGTATTCGCCATTTATTTCCTGTTGGAGATAGCAGTAGAACAATCTTCAAGAGAGTCAAAGTCTCCGGAGTCTTAGCTTACAGAAAACCTATTTCAGGCAGCCAAGGAGTTCTTTCAGTGGATTTCTGCCCAAAGGACAGACGATAAATGTAAGCATTTTCTACCACAAAAGTGTTTTTCTTTCAGAGCAATGCTTCATTCGGCCGTTTTGACCCAAAGCCACCTTACTAAATTTGATTGGGATGTTTCCTCCGTACCTCCCCTGAACTCTTCCCCAAAAATCGTTTCAACGATGACGAGGATGTGAAGAACTCTGCGACATTTGAACCCGCGGAGACGTGAACAAATTGTCGTCCTCAAATACACCTAAGCTTTACAACCACGTAAGTTTTTTTTAATCAATAAATTGTTTTTCGATTCTTAAAAATATAATGAAACTCACTATTGGATCCTCGTAGTAATGAGGTGAGTAATGGTAGAGGTAGACTTGTTATACAGGGTGTGAGCCTAACAGGTCTGCCAAACTGCAGGAGTCGATTCTACCACTAATTTGCAACAAAAAATGTCTCTTAGCAACGTTTTGTCAAACCCTATTAACATGTAACATGTTATGGTCGTAGGGTATCTACCCGAGAAACGTTACATGGAAAGAGGACGCGCGACAGTCACGCTCCTTTTCCGACACTCCAGTTTTGGAGGCGCAAAGCGCCAAGTTATTCTTAATGTATTTTAGATTTGTTGCTAGGGGTAACATAACTTTTGTATTAAACCTACCTACCTACGACTAAAGGTTCTACACAAAACTTTGCTAAAACATGTTCCATGCTTATAATTAACGCAGTAGGCTTCAAGTAGGGTCCTGGGGGGCTTGCCCCCCTGGCGAGACCCAAAGCGCCGAGTTCTTCCATTTTTTCAATTTTAAGATTTTTTCGTAATTTTGACCTTACATTACTAAATTTGTCATTTCTATCTTAATTTGCTGTGTAAATTCAAATTTGAGGATACCGCATACCGAAAGATCATTAAATTTCCTATCGGTTAAATTCCTGACCTTTTCTTGGAGTCGAGGTTTAATTGGGTAATTTGGGAAACCTCGAGTTTTTTTAAATCTGAAATTAAACTACGAGAACAAATATTTTTTCAAGATGCAAGAAAGGTAAAGCAATCAGAGAATCTAAGATTAATACCCGAGGCACAATCTACTACAAGTCTGTCCAAACACTGGCATATGCAGATGACTTGGATATAATTGGAAGAAGTTTGCCAGCTGTCGGGGAAGCCTTCCTCACCCTTGAGACTGAGGCGAGAAAGATGGGACTCCTAATCAATGAAGCCAAAACCAAGTACATGGCAGTCGGAAGAGATAAAAGAGCTGGTAATGTATGTAAGGGTGACTACACATTTGAGTATGTGGAGGCCTTCACCTATCTCGGGTCTGTAGTAACATAGAATAATGATATAGACCGAGAAATCAGAACGCGAATAATGAATGCCAACAAATGCTATTTCGGCTTAATCAAGCATTTCAGGAACTGTAATGTGTCACGATCCACAAAGATTGTCCAGTAGGTACAAGACACTTGTGAGACCAGTCCTGACGTATGCTACAGAAACCTGGTCCCTATCTGTAGCTAATAGAGAGTTTTTGGTGCCAAAATCTGACAGGCCCTGTTAGGAGGAGACTAGCGCGAGCAACAGAGGATGCTACCCAGTTGAAGGAGGAAGCCCGTTAACTTTGGACAGGGGGGAAGGGAGGGGCTCGTGACGGGGGCCTCTAGGAACGGGTGACTGTCTGAGGGAACCCTTTCATCGTCGCCCGCTGTTGTCGGGAGGCAAATACATTGTCACCCGCAAACTCCGAGCTTTGTGAAGAGGTTCCACGGGCCCGTTAGTGGTTGCCAAAAACTCTCTAATAAAAATGCATTGGCGGTATTCGAGAGGAAAGTGCTAGGCAGAATATTTTGTCTTATTTGTGAACGTGGTACTCAGCATGCACGGTTCACTTTGTAGCCTGTTTGGGGACCGGAGTGTAACCGACTTTATAAGGTGCTGCCGATCAAGGTAGGCAGGTCACCTAATACAGATGCCAGAGGCAGAGTTGCCCCCAGGAAGGTATTCTGGAACTGGGAGGGAGACGCCAGCGGTGAAGACCGCAGCTGAGATGGGTTGACAGGGTGGAGGAGGACTTTGAATGTCTTGCCTCTTTCCAAAGTGGAAATCAGTTAAAGGAGAACTGAGGCCAAGCCTTATGCTCTCCCCCTCTACTGCAAGCAGCAGAGGAAAATCTCCTCCAGAGAGGGATTGTTCACACAATCAGCGTCGATGCATAATTGCATCTCCCTGTTACTTTTTACAGGTAGAAGCCGCATGTCCTAGCTCATGCTTCCAGACTTTGCGGGTCTGGCGCCCGAGTTTTTGGTAATTCGCAAAACTCACATGCCAGGATCCGAGTGCCAGGTCAACGACATGGCCATGGCCCTCGGATCCCTACCCAGCTCTGCAGAACCCGCACTGCAGCCTGGGTTTTATTAACCACGACCCCCGCGAATGGTGGAGGAGGACTGCAGGAGTTTCGGAGTTCCGAACTGGCGCACTGTTGCGCGAAATAGAGAGGAATGGAGAAGTTTCTTGAGGCAGGCAAAGACACGCACTGGATTGTAGCGCCACAGGGTAGGTAGTTTCCAACAGTCTGGTCATTTGTTTAAAAGTAGATCTAATCGCAGAAATTTGTGTTTGAAAGCGGAAAAACGTGAATTTTTTTCAACAGAATCAGCTCTCCGACTGACGATCTGAGGTGAGTTTGTAAGTTCAAACTCAAATTTCTGTGATAAGTTCCACTTTGAAAATAAAAATGAGTAAACCGTTGGAAAGCTGAGATTTTGGCGCCGTTTTTACCGTTCTTCCAACTTGAAAAAAAAATTGATATCATAGTTTAATTTCTGATTGAAAAAACTCGAGGTTTCCCAAACTAGGTAAGTAAAGTAAAGTAAAGTAAAGTAAGCAACCATTTCAGGTTGAATTTTCGTCCGACTGCCATTCTTGGCGTCGCGGACGTCAACAGCTGTCTCCCTAAGGGGAGATCAGAATTTGTTCTGATGATTTCGCTCATGGCTTCCCAAACATCACCGCCCTGGGTTGGAACGAGAGATTGCCGATCGTCTAATAGACAGAAAACTTTCTGCTAGCGACCAGATTCGAACGCGCGTCCCCGCAAGACGGTTCTTATCTTATCACCGCAGTCGGGTACACTGCCCACTAGACCACCGACGCACTCACCCAAACTAGGTTAAATTTTCTTTTCAGAGGACATTTTCATGCCTCAAACCTCGACTGAAAGATAAGGAATCTAACCGATAGGAAATTTAATGCTCTTTTCAACGGTATCTACAAATTTGAATTTACACGGCAAATCAAGAGAGTTACGACCGATTTAGTAACGGAAGGTCAAATGACGAAAAAAATCTTTAAATTGAAAAAAATGGAAAAACAAGGGGTTTAAAAGGAAACGCTATGAGACATTTTTTGTTGCAAATTAGTTGGAGAATCTACTCCTGCAGTATGGCAGACCGGTTTGGCTTACACGCTGTAGAATATTATAATAGTTACGTAGTTATGAATAATAGAGGTAGACTTGTTACAAAATTCACAGTCTTTACAAATGGCACAAGCATGTTTTCACAGCAATACTATTGGCGTTCACAAAAATTGAATCAAAAATTACAAATAAAACAATTACTTATCGGGGATTCGTTCAGTTTTTGTGATTTCATCTTCATTATATGGCTGTAGGTCGATAACTGTTGATTTCTGGCAGCAGACATTCCAAGCTGGAAACTAACATTTGTTATCTCCCTTCTAAACCTCAAAACAAACTAAACCTGTACAATTCTTTTCCTAGTTGATTCTATTTTATAGGTATTTAAGCAGCCATATTGTCTAAGAAAAAACGTCTTACTAAACTAACAATAATTACTAGAAAGGTCTAAAGAATAATACACTGTACAAAGATAATGAATGCAACGAGTATTCACACGTATTGCTAAGTAAGCACTTACATCAATATTATACAAATCACCGAGTTCTTATCAAAAATAACTGAATTCAACAGTCCTCTAAATTTATACGGCTCAGTCTTGTAATCACTTGAAGGTTTTAACCCGCTAAATCTCACTACTTACTCAATCACAGCCGACTCTCAGCGAACTCGTTCTTTCATTGTGAAGTTTGCGGCGGCAGGTGCCAGGAGAAATTCGAAGTTGAGCTCCATTTCCCCTTCAAAATCGATTTCGAATTGCCGAACGATCTGAAACGTGATGACTTGACGTGAGATAATAAAAATCGAGGGTGAAGAACCAATATAGCCTAAGTAACTTTTTTTCGGTTTTGAGATAAGGACTTAAGCTTGTAGAAAACATATTGTTTAGTAATGCATGCATTCCAGGGGACGTCCCATTGGATAAGCATTAGATCAGTTAAACCAGTTGTTAAGTGATAAAACTGTTTCACTCGATGAAATTTATTTATTACTTTAGGCAAGAAATACTGACCCCCCCCCCCCCACCATTATCCACCTTAACATTTCTAGCGGCATGGGAGCCTCGAATCTGAAGAGCATTTTAAAATCCATGATGTACGATACCCAACATGCGAATTCGAGTTCATCCCCCCCCCCCCCTCACCACCCAACGCCAACAATGGTGCCAGTCTGGCACCAAAGCGGAAATACGTCTCGTAACATTTAACTTTCATCTGTTAGATTTGGTAGGCAGTCCGTCGAAGTTCACATCCGTATTCAAGGTGAAACACAAAAAAAAAACACGAAATAAGCGGTTTATGGCATCATGACACCATGTCCTGGCACCATGGTGGCACCACTATAAGTTCCATGGTGGCACAGAGAATAATTCATGCAAATCCTAAGGTATAATGAGAATTTTTTCTCAATTTCAAAGCATGGCTACAATTAGTAAGCAGTAAAGGAACCGAAATATTGAAAAATCGGATATTTTGTGAATATTATCCCCCCACTCACCCCCTCCCCTTGCGAATTTTGGTACTCTGGCAAAATCATGTACAACTCGGAAGTTATTTGAGTCAAACAAAAAAAGAAACACGCAAATCGGTTGGAAATTGAGGCTAGGGCAGAGTTTACAAGATTATGCACGCAAACGCACGTTTTTTAATCATTAACCCCCCTTTCCCCCTCTTAAAAAGCAAAATCCAAAATTCCGGCGCCGTAGTGCACAACTAGATAGTATTCCGCGTCAAACGAAAAAAGAACCACGAAAATCGTTCGAGAACTAAGGCCTGGGCAGAGTACACAAGATTATGCCCAAAAACGCACGTTTTTCGAGCATTAACCCCCCCTTTCCCCCCCTTAAAAGGCAAAATTCGAAATTCCGGCGACGTAGTGCACAACTAGATAGTTTTCCGTGACGAACAAAAAAAGAACCAGGAAAATCGGTTGAGAATTAAGGCCTGGGCAGAGTACACAAGATTTTGTTACACACACACACACACACACACACACACACATACACACACACACACACACACAGACATACACCTATGGTTTTTTTCGCGGATTTGGATTCAGAATGGTCTAAAACGGATTACTGTGTGGTTATTTTTTTTTCTGTTGAGTGTTGTCCAACTTTACCCCAGATCGATCGCATAAGGACGCCCAAGTCTTACTGTGGGACGTCCTAAAAAGTGTGCTGGATCCAATGGTGTGGTCAGATGAACAGTTTAGCCAACGGAAACGGGAGAAAAATCTTTCAAGGCAGCAGTGCTCAAGTCAAAGTGGAAGATCACAAGAGCCTAACCCAGATAGCCCTAACGTCCTTCTGGAAGGATGAGGGACTTAGGTCGACTTTCTGAATTTTCTCTCCTGTATTATGACTGTGGTCCAGTATGGCTTTGAACTTTTGTTTACATCTTAACGGAGGGGTGGGGACCGATTTTGTTCTTCTTTGCAGTTTTTCCCCAGTAGCTTCAATCATGAGCGGTCACCCAGAATTCATAGTTGATGGGTAAGTACCTATTCACTTTTTTGCTTCCGAGTCTACCAAGGTAGCGGAAGCTTTGTTTTCACTTTTCAAGGACGAAAAAAAAAGTTCTCCAAAATCAAAATTTCCACTCGCGTTTTGCGTTTTAGACCTTTCTGAACAATTTTGGTTCCGTGTCTGTCTGTCTCTGTGTGTGTCTGTCTGTCTGTCTGTCTGTCATGAATTCCTTGTAACGCGCATAACTATACGAAGTTATTGTCCGATTTCTATGAAATTTTCAGGGATTGTGCGGGTTGGTGTGTGGATGGTCCCCTATGAAAATCATCATCCTCGGACTGATAGAAGCGACTGCGCATGCGCAAACGTGAATTCCTTGTAACGACCATAACTTCTACATTTACCATCCGATTTCGATGAAATTTTCAGGGATGTTACAGATTATTATTTAGATGGTCCCCTATGAAAATCATCACCTTCGGACTGATAGTAGCCACTGCGCATGCGCAAAAGTGAATTCCTTGTAACAACCATAACTTCCACATTTTCTACCCGATTTCAATGAAATTTTCAGGGATTGCGCGGATTAGGTTGTAGATGGTCCCCAATGAAAATCAAGGCCTTAAAATTTACAGAAGCCTCTGCGCATGCGCATACGTACAATCCTTGTAACAGCCATAACATTTACATTTTTCATCCGAATTTGATGTAATTTTCTAGGATTGTCCAGATTAGCGTGTAGATGGTCCCCTATGAGAGTAGTGAAAGGTACTTAGAGATTGGTGTTTAGAGATTAACTACTATGCATCGGATCATCTACGAGTATATAATCGTATATAATCGGGTTATGGATACGAGGAAGCTATGTGCCACACCCACTTGGCAGACTTTTTTATTTTATTTCGACGTTGATATTCTATTGTTCCTACTCTCTACTAAGGGTATGACATGTTATTGATGTAATTTTGCCATTTTCGTCTCCATTATTACCACTTTTTACGTTGATCCTTCTGGAAGGACGTCAGTAGAATACACATTCAAAATCGTTCCGTCCCTGCATTTTTTCATTTTCTGATTTTTTTGGATTTCTCGCTTTTTTTGCAAAAAGTTGCTTCCTTTACATCAAATAATATATTAGATTTTTTGGAGGGGAATGAAGATGCAATAGGTCAAGGGGAAGTCGATATAACTGTATTACCTCCAACAAATCGAGGGTGAAGAACCAACATAGCCTAACTCACTTTTGTCAACTTTTCAGGAGGCTCAAAAAACTGCTTCACGGCTTAACCACGTCTTTCTTGGTAATGTTTTTGACACCATTGTGTTCGCATATGACTACAACAAGTAACTGATAGCTTTTTTTTGAGAAAATATTGGCTAAGTGGAATTACTTGAGATAGGCTATGTTGGGGGCAGATTTTTTGACTTAGGCTGTTGTGATACCCCTGAAGCAAAACGCAAAAGTTCGACAAAATTGTTAACATTGCTATTCCAACGTTAGTGAGCCATCTAGGGCAACTCAATTTGCACTTTAAAATGAGAGGACGATTCAATAATTCACAAAGTGGAACGAATATCATATAATTTCTAAAAACATGTTACGAAAGAATGCGTATCATCATCAATTTCCATTCCCTAGCTAGGGAAATCTGATAGATTTAAACTAAATTACAATGTATAAAAATGTACTACAATTAGTGAAATCACATTGGTATCCTCTTTATCTCAGGCAGAGGTGTTATCACGGTTACACAGTCTCATTGTTTAAAATTAAGACTAGACTCAAGACTTTTGCTTGTATCAGGATCACAAGAATTCCCCGAGGCATCGTTTTCTTTTTGTCTCCTCTTTTTTCCATTTTTCTTTCTGAGGGAGCGACTGTCTGATTCTTCTCTCTTGACATTCGTGCTCATCTGACTCCTGTGGAACTTCGTTCCCAGCTAGAATTTCAACTTCGTTACCAGCTAGAATTTCCTCTTCATCAGCAGGAATAATGGGTTCTGTAACAGGGGTTGCTGCTGCTGCTGCCTCATCTTCATTGTCTCTCAAAAAGCTCTGGAAAATGTTGTCATTCAATTGATCTGAAATGAGATGCAACAATCTATTAAATTAGGGATGGGGCAAAAATACAATTTTGTCATCAGGTCAGGCAGACATGAGTCAAACAATGTTTAGGAGTAGGTAGGTACCTACCTTCTTTTGAAAATGGATCGACTTCACTTTCAGCCAAGTCCTCAAGATCCTGTTGCGAGATTTTGTTCAGAGAATGCCAACCAGTTATTACTGGGTACCCCGCATCAGCCAATGATCGGCAGAGCTCATCAGCTGAATACATCAACTCGTTGTCATCCATATTTTTTGTGGGACTAGACATTTTCAAACTACAAAAAAAAAACGAACAAAGTTCTGTAAGAAGCTAAGTTACCTACAATTTCATGAATTTATGCTGCAACAAGGCATCTCAACCCCTTCCAAAAATGCCCAAGTCAACAAACGAGACAGAACCATTTTAGCTCAAGTACCCAAGACCGAGCAATAATAGCCTAAGTCACCGAACTGGGTAGAAACATAATGGCCTAAGTCAAGCAAGATTTTCTAGCATCATTTACCTTGGTAAAATGATCACAATCTATCACTTTTCAATACTAATTTGTTCGATGGGTTTACTGACTACACTAATAATAATTTCCACATGCTCAGAACACAAAAATTACTATAAATAACTTACAATTTCACGGAGGAGGCTGGGCGACCATACTCGATGATAAGGAAAACACTGACTTAGGCACTTGTGATCTTCCAGTTTGACTTGAGCAGTGTTGCCTTGAACGATTTTTCTCCCGTTTCCGTTGGTTAAACTGTTCATCTGACCACACCATTGGATCCAGCGCACTTTTTTCTATAAGGTTATGTCCTTATCTCAAAACCGAAAAAAAGTGACTTAGGCTATGTTGGTTCTTCACCCTCGAAATGCCTATCATGACCTCACCGGACGAGAGCCCTGTTACTGATAATTTGCCACGCAGTCAACTTTTTGCTCCTGCAATTTTGAATAGCATTCCTCCTCATGATAATGATGATGAAAGCGATGATGATCCCCAACCATCAACTTCCAATGAAAATATTTTCAACAAGAAGAGGGGGAAACATCGAGTCAGTAAACCAAAACCGCCCAAAAAATTGTACAAGTGGACAAAAAACCAGTCTCTTCCTAGTCATCCCTTGAGTATTTCGATTTTTTTTTTTTTTTAAATAAAAATGGCCAAGATTGACTGTCGGTGAGTGAAATTCAAATACTTGGACACATGCATCGTAAAGTTTGCAGCCTTCCAATAATTTTAAATGA
Organism: Apolygus lucorum; assembly: GCA_009739505.2. Lineage (NCBI taxonomy): Eukaryota > Metazoa > Arthropoda > Insecta > Hemiptera > Miridae > Apolygus > Apolygus lucorum. The sequence goes on from CM019183.2 coordinate 12,554,161, forward strand.
TAATTCATTATTGTATTTATTTATCTTTTTTTAGATTCAATAAGAAAGAACACTACGATGGAGATACGGGAGTATACGAAAAGATAGGAAAAAGGGAAGAAGCTGCACTGCAGATTTTCCAAGACGAAGGCGTCAACCGTATGCTTGAAAAGTGACATATTTCTACACTTTTTAGTTTTCTATTATTCCACACAAAATGAATTTTGTCAATTTTAAATTATACATGGTTTTATATGCAGTTTTGATTGAATAATAAAGTGTATTTTCAATCTTGAGTTTCATTTGTTATCTCATAAGAATAAGGAATATGCGAGAGAGGTTGCTTGCGTATTCTACTGGCGTCCTTCTGGAAGCATGTCCATTTATGACTTCATTAAAATGGGAAAAAATTGCAAGTGCCAAATTTGTCTTCAGACACCTATGACACTAAACATTCGAAAAAAATTCGAAAAAAAATTCAGGGTTATCTGGGCTAAGTCAGTGTTTTTCCTGTCATCGGGTATGGTCGCCTAGCCTCCTCCATGAAATTGTGAGCTACTTATAGCAATTTTTGTGTTCTGATCACGTGGAAATTATTATAGTGGAGTCAGTAAACCCATTGCACAAATTAATATTGAAAAGGGATAGATTGTGATCATTTTACCAAGGTAAATGATGCCAGAAAATCTTGCTTGACTTGGGTCATTATTTTTCTGCCCAATTCTGTGACTTAGGCTATTATTGCTCGGTCTTGGGGACTTGAGCTAAAATGGATCTGTCTCGTTTGTTGACTTGGGCATTTTTGGAAGGGGTTAACTTCCAGTGGGGGGAGTAACACAACTTAAGTAAAAAAAATCTGCCCCCAACATAGCCTATCTAGGAATGGCAACGATATATCAATATATGGAATATATCGATATATTACGTTTGATATATCGATACATTTATATCGATACAGAGAACCGATATTATCGGTCAATATCGATATATTTACTGATATATCGCGACTTGTTTTCAACAAGTAAAAATTAAATATTAAAATGAATTAATGAGAAGGAACGCCAGTATTTGTAAAAACGTTAAGTAATTTCATTCCAAATGTTGTAGGTACCTACGTAATAAGTTGATTTCAGACTACTGACCAGCTCAAACACTAGCGTCTCCGTGCACCGCCTCGAGGGATTCCGAATGCACTCTGACGGCAGTTTTGTGAATCGGGACTTAGATAACAGTGATAAATGTTTGATTATTAATTTTGGGTGTTAATTTCTGTTGTGTCGTCCGTTTGCGATTTGTGCTGTCCGTCATCTCATTGCTTTATTCATCCGGCTCGTTCTCTGATTTCTTTCTGGCTCGCTGTTCTGTGCAAGTGAAATAAGGGTCACTTATTGCTCGGCATGAGTTGTAGAATCTCAACTTCAGTCGTAGAATCCCAGTGTCAGTTGCGTGAGTTTAACACCCCGTATAGAAAATAGTGAATCGTTGTGCGATAATTTTCACCCTTCTTACATCATGAATCTACAGTCGAAAGTTGCTGAATTGATTGAATTTTTAATCAACTAGTTTAAATGTTGTGATATTATACTTTGGAGGTCTACCTAGTCAAATAACTAAAAATAAAGACACTTTTTTTAATATATTGCTTGTGTATTTGTATTATTCGTTTTCGTATTCCTACATTCTTCTAACTGTCGCTTTTCAATAATATTATTGATGCGCGGGAGCAAATAAGGTTTGGTGTAGGTATTTATATTATCTTATATCCTATAATACAAGACAGTGGATTGGATATTTTTGTCTTTAATAATTAAGTCCCTTCCAGCAGTAGCTCATTTGGGAAGAGCTCTCTGAATACATTTTATTGATCTGAATCGGTAATATGAAGTGATAACTAGGCTGTTACACCTATATTAGAACGAGGGAAATAAAGAGACGTTGGGGTTACAGAAAAGAAATTTAGGCAAACTTGGAGAAATTTCAAAACATTTTGAAAAGAAGGAAATTAATATTAATGTTGCCTCAAAACAGTACTCCTTTATTGCCGTTACTTTCCACCTACTTTCTTTTGACATCTATTTGAGCCAGAATGAATCTTCGTGATTAAATTTTAGGACAGGTAGTTGAGACCTTGAGTTGGGCTTTTTTTCTCTACCATTGATAAAATAATGATTGTACGTGGAAATATTCCAGTCTTTCGGTGCCTCACGGGAAAAATCAATAAATGTCGATTTCACCACAAAGAAAATGCTTTATCTGTTTGTTATAGAATGCAAATTGTCGTTCTGACCATTGTCCCATTCATAATCCTTACACCCTACTTCTCATCCTCATTCCTTTACTCGCACCTAGTAATTCCCACAAATCACATGCCTATGATTTATTTTTCTATCTCATTGATCAGTAAATAATAATACAAAAATGATCAACTCTCGCAACATCATCTCTGGTCATCATCATCCACGACTTCACCATCATAATCACTAAATGTTTGGCATAGCTCCGGTCAAGACATTAAAATTAGGAGAGTTTGAGTTGAGGTGAACTTTCTCGCAGCTCCGCAAGAGCGCATTCGGAATCCCTCAGGGCGGTGCACGGAGACGCAAGTAGCTCAAACATGATGGTTTCCACTACAGTGGCGCTCAAGTCTCAATTATTAGAGAGTTTTCGCCACGTCAGACATGACGACTTGAGATCGTGACGACTCGAGACAGATGGGGCCAGCAGACGCAGATGCTAACTTTTTTTGGTGGATTTCGAGTCGTCACAAAATAAGGTGCGGACTCTGGAAGTGACGCTAAACAGCTACCGACCTGTGAAGTCACTTGAAAATGGCCGATAGCGAACAGCTGATTCAGACTCCGGGGGGTCTCGAAATGACTTTTTCAGATCGAAAATAAAATTTTTTGCCGTACTGAAAAGGAAATAAATTTTTTACTACTTGGATACCTATTTACATCCCTTTCTGACCCTACATTGCGATATAAAAACCTACCTACTGATGATTTTGATCCTTTTCACCTTTAGAAAGTAGTGAACTACACTAGCTTTTCCAGAGCTCTTACTGCATTTTTTGGGTCTATAATACCTACTAACTACCGATTTTGCAGTAGCTACCTTTCTACTGGTTCCTTGTTTGTCTTACAACACGTCCGTAACATATCTATAGATAATTTGGAGTAGGTAGGTACTTTGTTTCTACCTACCAGGAAGTACAGACTATTACAAAAACGGAAGTACAGATCTATCATACTAGGATACATGTACGAACTTATAGACGCAACACCTAAATGCAGACATCCATAATTAACCTTCTATCCGTACCGCCTTTCTACCACTGATTAGCGTACCGCCGGTATGGGATACCGCCATTCAAGGATACGCCTCACATTCGATCACTATTGATACATTTCGAAAATGTAAGTAGTTTTAAGTACCAATTTTTCATAATATATCAATTAATTCCGACTTTGAGAAATGTTTTCACCAGAATACCTCCCTGTACGTACAATTGGTAGGTAAGTTTCCATAAATTGGATGAAAACTAGATCAGTTAATCCTAAACTTTATTGACACAAAAAACAGCAGTCTTATCTTGATTGCTACAGTCCCATTGGTATGGCAAAAACCTCTTTATCAAAACAGTCTCATTCTAACGTTTACAGTCTCATTGACAGTGGCTGAATTGCACGTTTCTCGTACGGGGAGGGCTGAGGGACCGCGCTCAATCTGTAGATACACCCGTACATAGGTCACTAGAAAACAGCAGACAGGTAGAAATAAACAAATGACACTCACGTGACCTTTCTCGTCGAATGTTAGGAGGGTAATAAGGGGCTCGGTTCATTGCTCTTTCTTATGAAGTGTACATTGATGTTTGAAGGGAGGGGTGCGGTATCCAACACCGCGGTACGGATAGAAGGTTAACCAAATACCTACTATTGTGTGAAAAGAAGGTACATTTTCAAAGGTAATGAACTTTATGAATGAAAGGTAATGAACTTTCCAATTTGACATGCAACTTACAAGTACGATGATCACAGCAAACGGAACTATCAGTTGAAATCTTATATGGTACCTACTTACGTGAACTGACTCCCGTTGCCTGTTTATTGTAGATCTGTAGTTAGGTGTGTTGGTAGATGAATAAATAATATACAACATTAAATGAAAAACAAGGGTGAATTTATTCAGAAATTTCATTGACATTCAAACAATGTAAAATTCTCACAGAGTCAACAACAGTATACGTTGGATTCACTTGATCTTGATGTGAAGATAACAGAATTCCGGTGACGAATAGTTTGTTTCGAGAGATGAAAAACTTGATAATTCCCGGGAAAAAGAAAACTGTTCGAGAAATGAAAGCTAAAATCGAGAACCAAAACACGGGAGTCGACCGTCGAACACAACACAAAATCCGGCTACATCCGATCTAAATTGAAATTGGTTATAAAAGTGTGAGGTTATGAAGGGTAGAGTCGTCAAGAAAGCCGTCGTTCTCGACGCCGTCAAAAGCCGGCATTTGGCGGCGTCCAAGACGACCGAGCTCGCCGTCCGAGTCGTCACGCATGCGCAGTCACCATTTTCAGACGGTAGCATGGATATTACACGCGGACGGTCGTCACAAAAGACGTGGCGAAAACTCTCTATTAAATAATTGAGACTCAAGTCAAATTTTGACTTGAGCTAAAAGTAATGGAGGCGCGTCCAGATAAAACTACCTAATACTTATACCTACGAGTTAAAGCAATTTGTAAATTAATGAAACATTGCTATGGCGAGGGTTATCTATGATTTTTTATATTATGTTTTAGGATCCCTGAGAGTAGTTTATCCCCAAATTTGCAACCCCAAAAACCCTGTGCTACTGACGTAGTGCTCTGACTATCATGACATTTTCGCACTTTTACAACTGCGTATGATAATTTCGATAATTCATACCAGTAACTTTTTAAAGCAGGTTAAATTCCTACTTACTTCAGTCGTTTTTCCAAGTAGATCTTCCGAAATGTCGAGTATATCGATGTATTTCTTCCAAAATTATATTAGTAACGTTTCAATGAGTAACGTTTCACCTACCTACTTACTTCAATAAGATTTTCCAAGAAAATCTTCCGATATATTTCACTCGATTTGCCATCCCTACATAGGTACCTTGTAACGTAAACCATGAAACTTTTGAGAGGGTTAAATACTAACTTAAAAGAGTTTTTTCATGTAAATCTTCCGATATGTCGAGTATATCGAAAAATTTCTTCCAAAATGATGTTTGTATAGCTTAAAACGTTTTAACTCACGTATCTACTTCAACAAGATTTTTCCAAGTTAGATCTTCCGATATATCGAAATATTGATATATATTTTATCCGATATATTTCATTCGATATGCCATCCCTAAGCATATCTCAAGTAATTTCACTTAGCCAATAATTTCTCCAAAGAAACAATCATCAGCTTCAGAAATGCTTGCATACGAGTCTGCAACACATTGGGACATTTTCATGTCAACCACTACACAACAAGGTAGTGAAGTAAGGTTGTTAGTTCAATCGATTAACGAATACTTTCACAAATACAATAGGGAATTTGCCTCACATGTTTTCATTTTATTTTTTTTCGAAAGAGGGTTCACTGATATGGAAGAAAACCATACTGTGCTGCACGAAAAAGCATCCAAAAAATTTATAGAATTTAAGGAAGATGGGAATTTTAAATGTAGCAGCAATGTGTATATGGGGGCAGCCATGTTGCGACATAACCAGTCTTCTAACCAATCTGAGGAGGAGCTGTGTTCCTTACGACAGTTGCGCTACCTCTGGAAGCGTAAATGAAACTTTAGCTTAACTGGTCAACACAGGAGTGCGTGACTACTGGGGGAGGGGAAAATGTTGTGTATGAGAATGGGGTGGTATTCATTAAATGTTCAAGAACATTAAAGAACTTGGGTTCATTAGAACATTAACTTGGGAGTACCTACATTGCGAACTTAGCATGGATAATAGTAATAATAACTTGAGTGGATACTCCAACAAAGTTGGTTGGTTAAGTACTTATATTGTGGAATGTCCATTTACTTGCGGGCAATAACAAAATGTCTGCCAAGTGGGTGTGGCACATAGCTCCCTCATCTCCTTAACCCAATTGTATAGATGATACGATGCATAGTAGTTAATCCCAAAACATCAATTTCTAAGTACCTTGCACTAAACTCATAGGTCAACCGGAACAATCTCTTAATATTGTTGGAAAATGTAGAAGTTATGGCTGTAACAAGGAAATATACTTTTGTGCATGCGAAGTGGCTACCATTAATTGTGGGGTAATGATTTTCATAGGGGACCATCTACACGCCAATCTGAACAATCCTAGAAAATTTCATCAAATTCTGATGAAAAATGTAAGTGTTATGGCTGTAACAAGGATTTTACACAACCAGCAATAGTTCATGTACGGCCGCTTGAAGCGCTGAGATCGTGAAATATCAGTTCGTACAGTCCTTGGAGGCAACATTTCACAAATCCAGTAAAGATCGAAATCGAAGAACTGAAAAGAAAAAATAGAAAAAGCAAGATGGAGAAAATGAGGTTCCCCCTGTTTTTGTTTGATAACTTTCCTCTTAGATAACACGATTTTGTTGTTCCATCGGGCAACAAGGGGAGGGGATGGCGATCTGAACAGCCAATCAGCGAGCGTTTCTGCTTCACGTTGAAGAGGTCCGTTTTCCCGGTTATTTTTTGAAATCATAAATTTTTAATGTCTCCCAAAAATAACAGGAGACTTATTTTCCAAAATCAACCCGATTTTTTGAACTCACTTGCGCCAATATAACTTGAAGTTCCAACTCCACGAATCTCTTGCCTGGACAGACCCTTCTGCCGACTCCAAAAGGTACGACCAGGAACGGGTGGATGTTGACTGAGGAACAAGTGCCGTCTGCCGAGAGCCACCTCTCAGGGGAAAACGACTTGGCGTCTTCGAAGTTGGATTCGTCGAGACCGGCGAGCCACGTATGGCACAGCACTACAGTCTGAAATAACACACATCATAAGTGAATAATAATAATGAAACGTTTCAAATTCTTTATCCCAGTACCTACATTGGTGTACTTAACCACCCAAAAGTGAAACCATAACTCCATGTTTCCCCATCTTCCTAGGTGAGATAAGAGAATATTTGGAACGAGAAACGAGGAAAAGAGCAGGCAGAGCGAGCGTTCGCAGATGCTAACCTTTCCATGGAATTTTTTCAGATTTTCTCTGTGAAATCGTGAAGAAGTGAACTCCTGTAGTGACGTTTACATGAAGGCTTGTTTGCTAAGTCGAAAAAAATTAGTTTTACGGGTTTTTCTTCCTTACCTCCTAATCTATTTCAAGTCTCGTTTCCCTATTTTAAATATTTTTTTCGTATTCATATAGCAGATTTATATGTTTAGCATTTTCTTGATGAATAGATCTTGAGCAAATAAGAAACAAAATCCCAACATTACCACTTACGATCAATTACAATGAATCCATTATAAACCAAATGTTCTGAAGGTTTATTATTCAATTAATAGAGAGTTACAGCGGGCCAAGATACGTACAAAAACGCGAGACTTACGTCGAAAACGCGAGCCACGCACATGATGTGAGGCTCACAGAAGATGGTTGACTCAGCCCTCTCGCGTTTTCATTGTGAGAGTCGCGTTTTTGACGTGAGATAACCTACTAGGTCAACTCCTTGTTTTTGTGGCTGAACTAATGGCCGCCGTCAATCAGCTGATCATTCTGTTTCTTTAATTTTGAAGAGTTTCGGTGAATCTTTTGCGAGTTCTTTATCTTCGGGGTCACAGTAAAGTGAATTGAAGATTGAAGAATTGATCCCTCATACATTTCGCTTGAAGTGAATATTGCTCCCTCATACATTTCGGTCTGTTGCGGCGTCTCGATGTGTCGAAGTGTCGATGGCGGATGTTCGATCTCGATGACATCAGCTGGACGATCGATCTCAATTTCTTCCCCATTGAAGGCAAGTTTCCTCTACCTTTTTGAACGACTTCGTATTTATTTTAGTTCGAAAAGGTAATATTGGAATATAATACGAAAATATTGATTAGTCCGAGGTCGATCATAAACTACCAATCTCGTTGAATTCGGTCGTCTGTCATCTACTCCTCAGACAAGGGGATGGACTGAAATGCACGATTAGGTGCTCACATTCATTTTGCATTTATTTATTTATACTTTTACGATTAATTTGGGTAATAAACGAGCGTACTTCATTGATTTCCTTATATTTTCCTTCCTGTTTTCCTTTATCGGTTCAACAAAAACAACAACTGCGGATTGAGTTGAAGTTACCTATGGAGCGTTGAAAAATCTAAAGCAACGTCAATCACGTGAGCCTCACAGGATGGACGTGAGACTCACGTCGGAAAGTTAGCAATCATTAGATGCTCGCCCTAGCAGCTTCTCACGTCTGAACGGTTCCAAGTGTTGCTGTAACTCTCTAATATTTACAGTTATGCGCGTGTTTGCTACTTAGTGATAGTTTGTTTGGCGTAAACCATAAATAGGTAAAACACGAGGTTTATCTTATAATGTAAAACCTTAACACCTTCCACGCGGGTCCCAAAACGGCGATTTCATCACCAACGCGGATCCCAAACAGGGTGGTCTTCCCGACTGCGCGGGGTGCCTACCGGTAGGCACTTTTTCGCCGCTCTACTGCCATCTGTTTCTTCCTAGATGAACCAGTTCGTAATTTTTTTCAACGGGATTTCTCCATGTTATTTTGCTTAGTAATACCCTTCTCCACTAGGATGCGTTCCGGGTGCAAAACGGGTTGCAATCTCGCTCCAAAATTAGTAGTTCATTCAACGTATAGAAGCGCTCGAATCGTCAGCCGCTCAGGGGGTGGGATTTTGTTTGCCTACCGGTAGGCAATCCGCGCTGGCGAGAGAATCGCGTTTGCCTGCCGGTAGGCAATCCGCGTGGAACGTGTTAACATATAAACCTTATCAGTAAATGTAAGTAAACTCACTCCAGCCTTTAAATAGTAGTCACTCAGCTTCAAATCGCTTTCAAGTATTCTTGCGACACAAGGTGCAGTTGGCAGAACTCTGAAATTATAAAATTATGAGAATAGCATAATCTCATTCACTAACAATGTAACTTAACATAGGAAACAAGGGACTTTCATTGTCAAAAACCTCCAAAAAAAGTCCACAACCACATCATATTAATATAGGAATCAATTCCCTAAACTGATCCACTGATGAATTGCGAAAATCCTTGAAAATTTCGAATGTGCGTATAACTTTAAAGATTCGAGCGCTTGTAATTTAGGGAAATACTAACCCGGAACGCGCGACCGACTCACAGTCGTCCAGAATTCAAATCTAGCTGGACAAAAATCATGTTATCGACTTGGAACAAACCAGAAAGGTTCAAATATGCATTCCCAAGGGTCTGAACCAGAGATGGGCGAATTCTTATTCATAAATACGATTACGAATACAAATCATATCTGCGATTTTATGATTATGAATACGAATACAGGTATGAATATGTATACGAATACAATCGTATTCACACTTTGAATACAATTTTCCCTCATATTCGTATTTTGAATACAATTTTATGATTTTTTCTATAATTTCCCTAAAAATCGAATTTTTTTTAACGATTTTCCCTGAAAATCATACTTTTTTTATGATTTTCTCCCGAACTCCGGACATATTTATAACCTCACATTGTCAAAATAATCAATCGAAATTCGAAACGCTCACCAATTCTTAGGGGAGTGGGGGGCACATTTGACAATGGCTGTTTGTCACACAAGATTTGAATTTTACCGCGATTTCGTGTTTTTGTATTGTGAAGAAGAACCATTCCAGGTGAAAACCGTGCAGGTTACAAATCATCTAATTTTACCGAAATCGCGGTAAAATTCAAATATTGTGTGACAAACAGCCATTGTCAAATGTGCCCCTATGTCAAATGTGCCCCCCACTCCCCTATAGGATTTTTCACGCAGAATCGAATGAGACGAACACCAGGTCGCTACGACCAACTGAATAGAAAGTACGACGAAATGTCCGGTAAATATCATAATTTTTTAATGATTTCCAGTGTTAATCGTTTTAAAAAATACGATTTTCTGCGGAAATTTCGTCGTACTTTCTATTCGGTTGTCGTAGCGACCTGGTGTTCGTCTCATTCGATTCTGCGTGAAAAATCCTATAAGAATTGGTGAGCGTTTCGAATTTTTATTGATTATTTTGACAATGTTAGGTTATAAATAATTCCAGAGTTCGGGAGAAAATCATTTTAAAAAAGTGTGATTTTCAGGGAAAATCGTTTTAAAAATCGATTTTTGGGGAAATCATAGAAAAAATGATAAAATCGTATTCAAAATACGAATACGGGGGAAAATCGTATTCAAAGTGTGAATACGATTGTATTCGTATTCATATTCATATTCACACCATGCGCTCATGTGAACCCAGCTTTATCGCTATTACTTCTCGGTTCACAATGCTTAATAATCGATTATTAACGACACGGAAAACCCATCGAAATTTATCAGTATTTGTGTGCTTACATTACAGGTTAAAATGTAGGCAGCATTCAGAACCAAAGTAAATTCTCCCACTTACCTCCCTGAAGAACTCATACAGGACGAAATAAATCTCACGCGTTCTAATGATAATATACAAAGTAGAAATGTGTACCTGAACGATTCCATAATGCACGCCCTCAGGTAGTGAGCTTCGGAGAGCGAATGTGAGTCAAGCTGAGCTCCATTTGGCGTCAATCTCATGATTTCTTCATAAAGTTTCTTCTGACTCTCTTTGTTTTTGGCGATCAAATACATCAAGAAGACCAGAGTATTGCCGAGCTGAAACCATCAATGTAATCTTTAATTAACTTTAATGGGGTCTGCGCATGGGTCGGAAAAACTGTTTATTGTTATTTTTAATCTAAACTAGACCTCATTCTGAGAATTTTGATACCAACCGCAACCTTATAGCGAGAGAAGTCCTTTTTCAATGATTTTTCAAAGTTTCGAATGTTTATGACGTCACAGTCTGCCCAGGCGGGAGGGGCGCGTGACGTCATAAACATTCGAAACTGAAAAATCATAGAATAAGATCTACTCATCCAAAAAGAGAAAGGCTGGTGTCAAAATTTTCAGGATGAAGTCTACTTTAGATTGATTTTTTTTTTTTAATCAGGCGCACCCTGATGATAATATCATCTATCTAAACCCTCACATCGATAATATCATCTGTTGCATCGCTGATAAGACTGATTGCAATGGTTTTGGGACCTTAACTTTCACAAGCTAACGATGCATAATGATTAAATTATCTTGAATTGTTAATTTTTACTAACCTATTAGCGCCAGGTTTCGCCTCGCGCTCTCTTGCTTTTGAGCCCGTTTTTTGTGCTCCAGTTTTACTTATTTGTGACCGTCCATGGGAAAAGGGACCTTAAGTTAAAATGGCAAAATGTTCAGGAGAGCAGTTTTAAGAAAAAATGCCAAAAAAATCGATTTTTGGGTTTTGATCGATTCTGATGCAGCAACTATCCCTCTTTATGGAGATACAGGCCGTTTGCAAGGTTATATCGATTAAATAATCGAAAAATGGAAAAAATCGAGAGAAGGTCAATCTCAACAAAAGGGACCTTAAGTTGACCACCCCCCCCCCCCTGCTCCATAATTCATATGGAGCGGAGGAGGGGATAACTTAAGGTCCCTTTTCCCAAAGCAGTGTTTCCAACAGTTTCCAAGAGATATTATCTCTAGTTTTTCTATGATTTGGCCAGATAACGATTTTTGCTTGTTTAATTTAGAACTTGAGAGAAATAAACTGATAGGTACGAAATTTCTGCTAGGAAGAGGTAAGTAAGTGGGGATGAACCTGCGTCACTGCCAACCAGTCGCAAGACTAATGGCCCAAAAATGTTGAGATATTGGTTGTGAATGAGTACCTAATGGATGAAAAAAAAATTGGCTCAAAATTCCTGTTAGAACGGCGAATATTCACATTCGAACACTTGAAAAATGTTGGTAAACTTTGAGGCTTGTTTTCTGAAAACTGTGTTTTTCGAAACTCTAACTTCGAAAACTCATAACTTTTTGAAAAAAAATCGTAGAAAAATTTTGAAAACACCATCGTGTTCAGCTACTCTTCTACTATTCGAAAATACCAATAACTCCATTTTCACAAAATCTAACTTAAGGTCCCTTTTCCCATGGACGGTCACATTTATATTATGCCCAACGCATCAATATCAAATCAGCAAAATCGTGTGGGTCCAAACTCCTCCAAAATGGCGTCAAACCCCCCGTTTTTAGGAAATTTTAATCAATGACCCCCCCAGATAGACAGATTGCTCTCGTAACTCAAATAAGTCCTAACAGGAGTTTTAGGAAAATGGAAATTAAATTATTAGAACTAGGGTTCACATTATTGCAAACAAATATTGCGAAAATGGAAAATGCATGGTTTTGTAGAATCACTGTCGATAATAGTAGGCAGTACCTGATAAATTATGTTCTAAGAATTTTAAACAAACAAATTAATTGACTACGCCAATTTTCAATTATTTTTATTTAGAAACTGGAGGGAAACTTGTTAAACTTGAAGGTCAAATGAGTTGGTTGTAATGTATGAAAACATACCTTTTGACAGCAACAGGTTTTGAAACACTGATCGGTACATGAGCGGCTTTAAAATCAACAAACTCCCCCCTTTTGTTTTATTGTTCGCCCGATTCATCAATAACACACAAAAGAGACAAAACACTAGAAGAAGGGAGCTAAAGGACTCAAAAAATTAAAAAAAAAACATTTAATGTTACACAATGTTTACAAACAACACGCAACGAACGATAAGGCAGTGATAGTGAGTGAGTTATTCTCCTTTTTTTGCCATGGAAGTCCGTGGTAGGCATCAGTAGGTGGACACTCCCTTGTAAAAAACTGGGAAACTGATAGGGCTATCTAGAAGGTGAGAGGGGAAGAGGTTTCAAACCTATTGCTCCACAATTACCTACTCGATGGCGGGTAGAGTATACCTACTCGATAGTGGGCGTTAATATTTATAAAGTACCCAAGTATAGATACATTTGAACCCGTTTTTTTAAAGGGGCTATGTGACATTTTCGGCCATTTTCACTTTTTTTTATTTTCTGGGTCTCCATACTTGGTTGCATCGATTGCGATTAAAAGGAACCTCGTATCATTGGCGCTTCTCATAGAAAAAACAGGTTGAAATTTCCGATGTCTTTTGAAAGGGGCTAAGTATGTGAGCCCTTTCAAAAAAGAACTTTCTCTCTCGCTATGTGGTCGACGAGGAGTTTTGGGACTCAAATAATAAACTGTCAGGTTGGTTTATAATAACTAATATGTCGATAAAGGGAGTAGGTTAATTTTTGTTTCTTGGCCGATTCCTGGTGTAAGTCGGGGGTGGAGACAGCGAAGCAACAGCAAGCGACATCTAGGAGAAGCAGCCTGAACAGCTGGGCCAGCCAGCCCTCCATCGCGGACCCAACCGGGGAGGGGCAGTGAAGGCCTGGAAGGTTCTATCGGTCGTCATCGGCCATCTTCGGCTGTCATCGGATCTCCCACCTACTGCTCTCCACCTGCCCCTTCGACGAAACCCTTCCCTTCAGTCATCTGTCTACGCTTGACTCGAGTGGTTGTGAGTGCACTGGGCCGTCGTTTATTTGCCAACAACAGTGTAGCTAAAGTTGCGTTTTGTCAAATCTCTTCCGTACCTCAAGTACAATCGGTACGAACATTTTCTTCAATCATTCTGCTGCCTGTGACTCCCTTCGGGCTCACAGTTCTTCCTGGGATTGCCTACCACTGGACCAAGGCGCCTCTGCAAACGGTACTCGAAGTGCCTACCTCGAGACGACTCCTAGATCCCCTGTAGTACGGTAATCACCATACCCTTATGTCTCCATTTGTTTCACTACTTACCAGTAACTTCACTATATTCCAGTCTTCATTCGTCCTTTAATACTTATGTAGTACTAGGAATTCAGTTGTGGTACACAAATATTTCATAATTTACCTTTGTTTGCCATTCGATACGCATACCATATTTTCAGTACACTTGGTACTCATTCAGTAATATAACTTGTCACGTAGTACTCGTTTCAATACGTCAGTATCTCGTCAATTCTTTGTATTTACTAGAATCAGTACACTTGGTACACAGTTCAGTACACTTGGTACGCATTCAGTAATATAACTTGTCACGTAGTACTCGTTTCAATACGTCAGTATCTCGTCAATTCTTTGTATTTACTAGAATCAGTACGCATTTTGGTACGTGGAGTAATTTTCCTATATTTTCTTACTATTGCAATTCTCGTCATTAGTCATATTGGTACGATCGGTACGCAGTCAATATTTTCTTTGTTACCTATTCGACGACTTCAGATTAACTTTCTTGACATATATAAGAAGAGGTACTATATATATAAAGCGGTACGCATATTTTGATATACATATATATTGTCCTTTATTTTGATTTAAATACATGTTCTTAACAGTAATTTGTGATCTGACTCGCCTACATTTCTTGTTCCCAATTCACCAAGGTGTCATTTTGTAGGGACGTTTTGCTAGCTAGATTTCGCTACCATAGACTCCTTCTGAGTACAGACAGCTAGGTAAATTCGCCATAGCTAACCAAAGCAGGCAAAATACGCACTTACAAAATTGGTGGCAGCGGTTAGGATTCTTGTGTAGGTACGCCACACAGAACCCAGAAAAGAGACACTTGGTGGATTGGTAGCGGGAAAGGTACGCGTTTAACAAAAACTTTTGACAGGGTGTGTACAAACGGTACACATTCCATAACGATTTTGAGGGAGATTGTACGCGGTGTGTTAGGCAGGGTCGTTGGGTTCGTCAACCTACCGACGCAGGTACAGAACGGGGGGTTAAACCGGTACGGATTTTCTTAACCCAGCACAATGGCGACTGCAGGAACGGCGGGGGACCCAACCTCCGAAATGTTTTCACAATTAGGGACCCTTCTGAAGACCTTCAATGACCTGCACGTGGAAAAGGATCAGCGGGGGGGGAACAATCTCGACATTCCGAGGTCAATGTTCCTGGAGTTGGACCCTTGGGATCCCGATGAGGTCGGAGCCATTTTGGTATCATCATACTTCCGATTGTTTGAGGATGTAGCGGGTACCCTTAGCCAACAAAAACGAATACGGCTGCTACGCGCTAAAATGAGGGGTACCGCGAAACAATTTATGATTGATAACATGGGTTCATACGAAGGAGAGAACCCATACCTCTACATGAAACAAGCGATGATACAGTGGTACGAACGGGACAACCCCGGAAAAGCAGCAGCTTCGTTATGTACACTGAAACGACAGCCTGCTGAAACGCTACGGCAGTTTGCCGAAAAAATCCGACAACTGGCTCAGATCGCGGTACAAGAAGAGGGCGCTGAACTCAATGCGGCGCAGAAGATTCAATGGGTACGTCGAAAGGTACTCAAAGCTTTCATTCGAGGAGTTGGGAAAGAAGTAGGTTCTCACTTGTTGAGTACCGAACCAACCACCATTGAAGCGGCCCTAAAACGCGCGGAAGAGTTAGAAGAGACCTTAGGAGAGAGGGATGAAGTGGAGGTACGATGGGACTTGTCTGCGGTGCAACAGGGGGATCGGAAGTGCTACGCCTGCGGCGCCTTTGGACATTTCGCGGCTCGATGTGCATCACGCGGTACAAATGGTACGAATGCTGCAGTACCGGCACCAAAAATCAACACCCGACCAGCACCCAGATATCCGTGCATGTTCTGCGCGGATATGCAGCATTTCCCAGTCGACTGTCCGAGTAACCCTCAGAAAACAATTTTTTGTGATTATTGTGGGGTACGAGAGCATCTTGAAAAGGATTGTCATAAGAAAAAGCTACTCACCCCGGTATCGCATCCTCAGGGTACCAACACGACATTTACACCTCAAGATAACGAATTGGTACCAGTATCAAGAGACGTGGGACACATAACGATCATCGAAAAACCCATGAGCAGAACGCTACGCATGAATGCTACGTTGAACAATGAGTCGAGATCGTTGATACTAGATACGGGTGCAGCGGTATCTGTGCTCACCGTTCCGGTACGCGGTACGCCAATCCTTCCGACAAATGCAACTGCTTGGGGGGCGGATGGATACCCGCTCAAATTCCGTGGAGAACAACAGGTACAAGTGAACTTGGGGGGTGTGGAATTTGACCATACTTTTCTCGTCTTCGAACAAGAGGGAACTGGATTGGACCTGTTGGGAATGGATATACTCAAGAAGATACCAATGGTCATACGAGCGGACCGACACGAGGTGACTCTACTGAAGGGGGATGAACGAGAGGGAGTACCCGTGGCGGGAGTACGTGCAACGGAAACCATCGACAAGATTGATGATCTCCCGACGGCAGTGGTACACAGTGAGGCGAGTGCAAAGGTACTCGACACCATCAGTACGGAGGTACGCAACCACCCCGGTACGGAGGTACATCGGCAGACTGGTACGAAGGTACCCCACCACCCCGGTACGGAGGTACATCAGCAAACTGATACGGAGGTACGCACCGACCCCGGTACGGAGGTACGCCCTACTACGGATACAAACGTCATTTCCAAAGATGATCCCGTGGACACCCCGACTGTAAACGAACCCGTGTCTAGCGACAAGGAAGACCCAGCTGATGAAGAGGAACGAGAACTCACCCTTGCAGAACGATGGACCGCATCCGAAAAGGAAATAATGGAACAACTCCAGCGGAAGAGTACAGAAGTACCAGAGGAGGAAACCAACAGGCTGCAGAACATCCTGGTGAAATACCCACAAATGTTTCAGAAACCTAGCCGTGAGGGATGTAAATTGAAGGTGGCGCACGGAGTCGAGACGGGCGAGCCACCACCTGTTAACGTGCAACCCTACCCCATACCTCGCGCCCTAGGCGACGGGGTTGCGGAACTACTGACGAGTATGTTGGCGAATGGTATCATCCGACCACTGAGTAGCCCATGGAACGCGCCAGGATGCGAGTCAAGGAAAGAACCAAGATTGGGAAATGATGATGGAGGATGACGAGTCGGAGACCGACCCACCGGTGGTGCAGCGGTACCCGTACCACCGGACCCCGTATCAAAAAAAAAAAAAAAAAAAAAAAAAAAAAAATTTATATAAAAATTTTTTTATTGTTAAGGACTCGTATACGCTTATAAATGTAACTTACCTGTAGAATGCAAATGTGCCTGTAAAAACACTTAATAACTAAAAGAACATAGGTGTAGGGAATGTACTTACCTGGATATAGTGAATCTGGAAAATGTGGTGTAACTTTTGGTAGCATTTGTTTATGGAATTGCCAATGTCATAATTACATCATGACTAACAGGGATCTCTATTGTTACAGTACGGCGTGGAAAGCCATAGCTTATGGCCATGCAACACGAAGACTCGAATGAGGTAGAGGGACCACCCACCACGGAGCATAACGTCGTCCAGAGAATCCGAGACATATACCAGAAACAGTCTCGAGAAGTGTTCCAGCAGCAAGAATGCAAGGTGGAAGAAAACCAAATTCATGAACGGGAGGCCCTCCGAATGGTCGAAGCAGCGACATTCATGATAGAAGCAGCATCTCAAACACATAACACTTATGCCATTCATAGCGCACTCCAGGGCAGCAAGCAACACCTCACTCGTATCGCTGAATTGCTACCAGCCTGGAAACACCTCCGAATGGCCTACCAGGGAGTCGAGCAACAGCTACAACTGGAGAAAGCTGCCCGGAGATCAGCTCACGATGAGATCGACCGCTTAACCGAAGAAAGGAAGCAACTTAAAGCACAGATCGAGAAGTTGCAACCCTGTGTCAGAATAGAGCGCCTGGACGACAGCGACGAGGGACCATCCAAGACCATGGTAGCCACAAGGAAGAAATCTAGACCGACCATCATTAGCGACGATGAAGAGTCTGACCGCGAATTGGATGCTTGGGAGCACGATGATCAAGATGGAAGCATGACCCCGATGACCACCTCACTAACGCCAGAGGTCATACTCACGGAGGGACAAACAGTCTCACCACTCACCATCCGACTGATATCTTGCCCAGTATGCGAAGCCAAAGTCAAGAAACTCACAGCGTTCCGGTGCCTGTCCTGTAAGCAATTCTGGACACGGCTCATCAAGAAACACCGGGAAGGAACACTCAACACATCCTGTTCAGAACCTCACCCAGTACCAGTACTCGGTTGCCTGCACTGCCGAAGAAGAAAGTACGAGGCAATCATGCTGAGACTCCGGCCCAACCGTCCCCTGGACATCCCAAGGACATCGGATGAAGAGTTGACCGCCGGGGACGGCGGCTTCCAGGAGGGGGAGGGGTGTAAGTCGGGGGTGGAGACAGCGAAGCAACAGCAAGCGACATCTAGGAGAAGCAGCCTGAACAGCTGGGCCAGCCAGCCCTCCATCGCGGACCCAACCGGGGAGGGGCAGTGAAGGCCTGGAAGGTTCTATCGGTCGTCATCGGCCATCTTCGGCTGTCATCGGATCTCCCACCTACTGCTCTCCACCTGCCCCTTCGACGAAACCCTTCCCTTCAGTCATCTGTCTACGCTTGACTCGAGTGGTTGTGAGTGCACTGGGCCGTCGTTTATTTGCCAACAACAGTGTAGCTAAAGTTGCGTTTTGTCAAATCTCTTCCGTACCTCAAGTACAATCGGTACGAACATTTTCTTCAATCATTCTGCTGCCTGTGACTCCCTTCGGGCTCACAGTTCTTCCTGGGATTGCCTACCACTGGACCAAGGCGCCTCTGCAAACGGTACTCGAAGTGCCTACCTCGAGACGACTCCTAGATCCCCTGTAGTACGGTAATCACCATACCCTTATGTCTCCATTTGTTTCACTACTTACCAGTAACTTCACTATATTCCAGTCTTCATTCGTCCTTTAATACTTATGTAGTACTAGGAATTCAGTTGTGGTACACAAATATTTCATAATTTACCTTTGTTTGCCATTCGATACGCATACCATATTTTCAGTACACTTGGTACTCATTCAGTAATATAACTTGTCACGTAGTACTCGTTTCAATACGTCAGTATCTCGTCAATTCTTTGTATTTACTAGAATCAGTACACTTGGTACACAGTTCAGTACACTTGGTACGCATTCAGTAATATAACTTGTCACGTAGTACTCGTTTCAATACGTCAGTATCTCGTCAATTCTTTGTATTTACTAGAATCAGTACGCATTTTGGTACGTGGAGTAATTTTCCTATATTTTCTTACTATTGCAATTCTCGTCATTAGTCATATTGGTACGATCGGTACGCAGTCAATATTTTCTTTGTTACCTATTCGACGACTTCAGATTAACTTTCTTGACATATATAAGAAGAGGTACTATATATATAAAGCGGTACGCATATTTTGATATACATATGTAATCCCCGGGTTCCACCCCTAAGGATTACGGTTGGCCGTTCCCCACTTAAAAGAGCGCGGGCTAAGTCCGCGGCTTCCACACCAGCAGCGCCACCAGTGCCAGGACCGAGCTTCGCCCAGTCAGCACCAGTAGCGCCACCAGTCCCAAGATCAGGCTTCGCCCAGTCAACACCAGCGGCGCCACCAGTGGCTCTCCCACTCCGTGCGCAGGCGCAGAAGCACCGCCTCGCCCCACCCAAACCGAAGGACCCCCGTGCTCATCCCTGAGGTCCTCATTCCTTGAGTAACTGTCACTGTGGCCGAGAGTACAAGCCCGCCGAGACTGGGGCCCCCCAACACTTTGCTGTTCACTCCTGGTTTCAACCCTGACAAGACTGCAGCATCCACGAGACCTTCTAGACAGCACCTGCCCATCACTGACTTCAAGACTGGTAGGAAGAACTATTTTCTTGTATATAGACTTTTCAGACGGATAGGTTATAAGTGATTTTTCTCCTTTTCAAAAACTGGCGAACAGGCGCAAGATTAACCTGCAAATAGCAAAGACTGAGAATGGCCCGATCCTAAATATTCCCCCAATATCTTAAAAATTGTAATTCTTTTAAATTTAACTTGTAAAACGTAAATCATAAACGTGGTGTACACCTTCCGTGTCCACCACCTTGTTCACCTTGTTCACATTGTCCACATTGTCCATATTGTCTATAATTGTTCACCTATATTGAGAGAGAGAGAGTATGTTCCTTTTTGCGTGATAGTAGGTAGGTAAAGTAAGCGTTGTTGTAACATATATTTTATTTTGCTTAAATCGTTCAATACAACAACCATACGGAAGTACCATCTGCTTTCATTGACTACTCCCACTGAACCAGGTATTACTTCGCAATTAACTTCATAGTAGATTCTTTCAGTAAATTCACTTGCTTTTTAATCCAAACTTAACGTAACTTCACTTGCAATTAACTTAAATTCATTTCATATTATCATACTTAATCAAGGGATTAAGTCCTACATTCGTAGGTGGTGGCAGCATACATATCTTCAGGGAAGACAACAGACAGCTAAGGTAAGTTCTTTATTTCCGCACATTAGTTTACCTTAGAGCCAAAACATAAGATTCCTAAAGTAGGGTTTTCTATTAGTTAACACATTTTAACTTTGAGAACTTTACTTTGCTCCCTTCCGAGGGTTCCCTAGTGAAAAAGGGGTTACATAATTGGTGCCAGCGGTAAGGATCTGGATTACAACACGCCTTGACTGCCATAAAATCAGTAGCTACCGATTTTACCGATTTTATTCGATTTTATTTGATCTTTATTTAAATTCATTTATTTGTTGTGCGGAACTTAGCTGTCTTTCCCTTTTAAATTCATTTGTGGTGAAGTAATTGGTCAGTGAGTAGTGAAAGTACCTCTTTCGTACTTAGACTAAGTAGATTTGTGAATGTGCATGTTATCATAAGGGTGCCTACACACATTTTTCACAATTTCACATATTTTGACACATTTCATATTGTTCTTTGTGCTGCACGGGTTAAGTGCAGATACCCTTCGCAAAGTTCCGACTCAGAAACCTCAAGTTTAGGGTGTGTCCACCTTGGTACACCCCAGTACGTTTTTGTCTACATTTTTGTCCACTTTTGTCCACCGTGGACATAATTTTTGTTCACCCTTGCAGGATTTTTCTGGTCCTTACGTTTTTAGGAAATTTGATCAGCAGGATTTTTCCTGCGCGTATATAAATTTCTTGCATACAGTGGCTTTTTTGGGACAGAATAGAGACATTCGTAACTTGAAACAAGGATTTGCCAAAGAAAATCATTTCCTATTTTGCAAAAGCGTCCATTTTTGTCATTTTTAGCAGACAATAACCCAGGTAAACGACTCTCGACCCTTTTGGTTTTTAAGGTACTTGACCCGGTCACTAGCCTTTGTGGGTTTTCCCAGCGGTCAAAACCCATCCCTTTGTTCGCCCTCAGCGTATTATCCCTTTTTGACCTCGTTTAGTTTTCCCACGTAAAGGAAGTCATTACCCTTTTTCGACCCAACCTTTTTGAAATCCCTTAGCAACAGGATAAAGGAAGAGTACTAGGACGAGTGGATATTGAATAATTGCATTTAAGATACGAATTGTATGCTTATTTTGTTGGTTTGTCTTGTGGAATAGTGAGTTTGCACTATTTAAGCCTTACCTTGCAGGAATTTCGATTGTCCACCACTAAGTTTGATTCTAACCTAGGTGTCCACCCTTGTTCACCTAGAGTTCACGTGAGTCCACATAGAGTCCACCTTAGTCCACCTGAAAGTACACCTTTGTCCACATTGTTGTCCACCCTAGCTTATTTTTGTTTACAAACTCCCAGTATAAACATTAACTTTTCGATTTTAAAGTCCGAGATCTTTGAACCCCAATCTTAACTTTGGTTTTGTGGGTGTACTTTTGTCCACCCTTGTCCCCCTTTGACCCCTTTGGTACACCTTTAGTTACTTTTGGTACACCATCGTTGTCCACCCTCAAGGGACTTGTCCTTAAGACTTGTCCAGGCCAATTTTATTTTTGCCTGTACACCCTTGTTCCCCCTTAAGTACATCTTTAGTTCACTTTCGGTACACCTTCAGTTTACCTTAAGTACACCATTGTTGTCCACCCTCAAGGGACGTGTCCTAAAGACCTGTCCAGGCCGATTTTTCTTTCGCCTGTACACCCTTGTTCACCCCATAGCAATAATACAAATTGATTTTTTTTCTTTAATACATAAATTGGTGTCAGCCTACAACCGGTTCTCGCGGCGTGACCAAGCGTTCGGGTGTGTATTGAAGTGCAGTTTTGATTTCGTATTTGGAACTAGACCTTCAGTCTTTTTCCCTTTTTGAATTTTTCTTTTCTTTTTAAACTACAAATTGGTGATTTTCTTAAATTCGTGACCACCTTCAAAGATGTCAATATCCCCGGAACCACGAGACGTAGCTCTTGAGGCTGTGGCTAAGGCTATGAGTCGCCTTGAAACAGTCCTCAGTCGGAGTACACCTGAGGCAACACATGAGCAGATTCCGAGATCGATGCTGTTGGAAATCGATCATTGGGATCCCGACGAACTTGAAGTCGTACCTATCGGAACTTTCCTAGAAATTTTCGACGGTATAACGCGGGACCTGACCGAAACCCAAAAAGTGCAACTTCTCCGAATCAAACTCCGAGGAACAGCAAAAACGTTCCTACTCGATAATGGACACTTGCTTGAAGGACCTACACCATACTATGGACTACGAAGAGCGCTTATACGTTGGTATAGCCGAGAAGATCCTGAGAAAGCAGCAGAGCGGCTTTGGACCATGCAGAAATCAATGGGAGAAACATTCCGACAGTACGCCGAGCGGGTACGACACACCGCGGCGCAAGCTGCGAAAGTGGATGGATTACTGATGGACGATGTGCAGAGACGGACGTGGATCGCAGCTCGTTCAGTCAAAGCTTTTCTGAAAGGACTCCCAGGACAGTATGCCGGATTTTTCGTAAATAATCCGCCCGCGTCACTTGAAGAAGCCTTGAAAAAGGCTGAGCAACTGGAAGACGCCTTGGAGCCCCGAGAAGCTGACCACTGGAACGTCGCACGGATCCAGACCCAAGATAAGCGGTGTTTTTGCTGTCGCGAATTAGGTCACATCGCTTCTGGATGCCCTAACATACCGCGACCTCCTACTCCTCCGCCTCAACGAAGAAACGCCATGGGAAGTCCTCAGAAACCGTGCCTCTACTGTGGGGGTAGAACGCATTTTCCCGCTCATTGTCTCAAAAACCCCAAGAATTTTCCCTGTGAGTACTGCGGCCTCTACGGTCATAAGGAGTCCGACTGTAGGGTGAAGTTGAGTCACTACGCAGACGAGTCGATGTGCGACTATTGTGGCTATTATGGACACCTGGAAGCTGAATGTCCACAGAAGACCGAAACATGTATCAAGATGGAAGCCAACCACCGGCCGGAGCCTCGTAAGGTACTTGCTCTCACGAGCGAAGCATACGAACCGAACCCACAGCAGGCTGTGAGCCTCCGAGCAGAAAAGAAGACTGCTGATGCACCTTCAACGCCGACCTCGAGGACGGAAGAACCGGACATCTGCGTCCCCGCCGTCGACTCACCGTTTAAACAAACGATGCGAATTCGCTTGAGTCTAAGCGGACACGAACGTGTGATGATCGTAGATACCGGCGCGCAGATCTCCGTGTTGACTCACCCTGTACCGGACGTTCCAATAGTACCGACCCGAATCCTGGCCTGGGGCGCAGACGGACAACCCATGCCATTTCTTGGGCAACAACATGTTGAAGTCGCCATTGGACCCATCAAATTGAAGCACGCGTTCAGAATTTTCGCGCGCGACCACGCCGGATTGGACTTGTTGGGTTTAGACCTACTGCGTAGAATCCCAGCTTCCATTCATTTGGACAGTTGTGAGGTGAGAATGAAGCACCCCAAAACAGGCCAATCCGTGGTAATAAGCGAAGTTATTACGGGATACTTAGCACCAGCTCGACCAGTCCCCATGCCGAATGTAGCACAGCCGATGCGACCTCGAGTTGCAGTCGTCGGAAGTTCCGACGCGTTTGACCCTTCGCACCTGTTGGAATCTGCTGACGTAGACGTCCTCGCGTCCGATGATTGCCCAATTTTGGATCCGTCGGAAGAGTTCCCAACTGAAGATTTGGACGAACCCATCCCCGACTTGCTAGAGGTGTTGGAACAACAACTACAACACCTACCAAAGGAGGATATCGACTACGTCACCAACATCATGACGAAATACCAGCACCTGTTTCAGCGGCCTGACGCTCAGGGATGCTCGATGAACGTAGTACATCGCATCGAAACAGGAACGCACGCGCCGATTTACAAAAGACCATATACCGTACCACACGCCCTACGACCCATCGTAGAAGAACAGCTGGCTCAAATGATAACGGATCGAGTCATCGAACCGTCGACCAGCCCATGGGGAGCGCCAGTGGTACTGGTCAAGAAGAAGACACCAGCAGGACAATGTCAGAAGTACCGGTTTTGCACCGACTTCCGGGCTTTAAACCGAGCGACGAAAAGCGACGCGTACCCCCTTCCAAATTTGACCGAGACACTTGAGTCTCTGGGAGGTAGTAAGTTTTTCACGACCTTGGATCTGACAGCTGGATACCACCAGATAGGAATCGCCGAGGAAGACCGAGAGAAGACTTCGTTCACGACACTAGGTCGCACTTACCAATACCGAAAAATGGCCTTTGGTCTTAAAAATGCACCGGCCACCTTTCAGAGACTGATGAACAACGTCCTGGAGGGACTAGTGGGCTCCTCATGTCTTGTTTATCTAGACGACATCGTGGTATATGGACCCGATATTGAGACCCACATGATTCGACTTCGTCAAGTTCTGGAAAGGCTGAATCATGCCAACCTGAAACTTAACCTTGCAAAATGCTCCTTTTTGAATGTGCAGGTTAGTTATTTGGGGCATGTTGTGACCAAGGACGGACTTCGGATGGAACCAGACAAGATCAAGTGTGTGCAGAGTTACCCCGTACCAAAGGACGCCACGCAGATACGTGCCTTCTTAGGCCTTGCTGGATTTTATAGGAGATTTATCAGCGGATTTTCTTGCATCTCCGCCCCGTTAACCCAGCTTCTGCGAAAGGATGCTCCGTTTGAATGGAAGGAAGCTCAGCAACAAGCTTTCGACCAGTTGAAGAAGGTTCTTCTCACCAGCCCAGTCCTCGCATACCCCGATTTTTACGTACCTTTCACCTTGTCAACAGACGCTTCCGGTATCGCTTTGGGAGCGGTACTGAGTCAGGAGCGTGACGGAGAAACCCACCCCATCGCATTCGCGAGTAGAAAGCTGAATCCCGCAGAATCCAGGTATTCTACAACCGAACGGGAGCTCCTGGCTGTGGTGTGGGCGGTTTCCCATTTCCAACCTTACCTGTTAGGTCGACGTTTCCGGCTGGAGACCGACCACCGAGCATTGACTGCTGCCATGAACTTGAGGGATCCCACACACCGAATAGGCAGATGGATGCTCCGCTTATCCGAATATGATTTTGATCCCATCTACAGGCCTGGTACTCAAATGCAGCACGTAGATGCCCTGAGCCGCGTAGTCATCGCCAGCATCAGCACGTTTCAGCTGACCAAAGAGATGCTGATCTCTTCACAGCAGGTAGATCCGTGGATCGCTGAAGTGCAGCGCAACCCTGCAAAATGGTCAGCCCGACTCGAAGATGGCATTTGGATGGCGTCCAAGGTAGTAGAATCCGGCGAGTTGCTCGTTCCACTCATCCCCGGCTCCCTTCGCCACCAAATATTGCAAGTCTGCCATGACAGCCCGTGGGCAGGACATCCGGGCATCGAGACCACCGACGCAACTGTTCGCAAGTATGGAGTTTGGCCAAAGCTCACGTCATACGTAAAGGATTACGTGCAATCCTGCGCCGTATGTCAACGAAGAAAAACTCCATACCGGCTGGACCCACCCATTCAGCAACCCGAACTGCCAACCCATCCTGGAGAGATCGTGGGAATTGACCACGTTGGGCCTCTCATGACACCCAACGGGGTCAAGTACTTGTTGACTGTGGTTGATCACTTCAGCAAATACGCTGAAGCGTATGTTGTTCCCAATACAACTGCTCAGGTCGTGGTCAACATACTCACCAAACAGTACTTCCCCACCCATGGAGTTCCGGAAAAGATGATATCGGATCGTGGGACTGCTTTCACAGCCGCCGTCACCAAGGAACTGTGCGCCGCCTGGGGAATCAAGAAAGTACAAACGACTGCCTATCATCCCCAGAGTAATGGCATATGTGAACGTTTTCACAGAACCCTGGCAAATATCATCGCAAAACTGTCACCAAAGACCAGCTTGTGGCAGGAAGTTTTACCAATGGCCCTGGCTGTTTACCGTAGTGCTCCCCACGGAAGCACCGGTTACTCTCCCAACCTTTTGCATTTGGGAAGGGAAGTGAGACTACCTGTAGCCGCCGCCCTTGAACTGAGCTCTCCGTCCAGTCACGACCGCACGTTAGAACACGTGAAGAGAGCCCAGAAGGCAGCCGCTAAGGCAATCAGGAAGGCTTGGATCAAAAGAGCAAAGATCGCCAATGCTAGACGAACCCCTCGCTACTTCAACGCAGAGGATCGCGTCTATCTGCGCCAAATGGTGCCACCTCCCGGAACTTCAACCAAATTTTGGAGCCCGTGGGTTGGACCCCTACGAGTTGTGCGACGACTATCAGAGGTGACTTACGAGGTCGCGGATCTCACAGATCGCTGCCAAGTCGTTCACTTGAGTCGTCTCAAACCCGCGTTCGAGAGAGGAGTACCAGATGACGCCTGCATAACACCGCCGATCGCCCCAATGCCTGATAAGCGACCTGAGCCCGTCCCTTGCAATTGGGAAATGGATGATCTTGTTCCCGACGAAGATACGTACCCAGTGGCCCGATTCCATGAGAATCAGGACTCTGAAGAACTGATGGAGACTTCCCCTGTGACGACGCCTGAAGCAGAGAAGTCCATGGAAACGAAGACAGCGGAGGAGACGGCTACCCCTCGCCAGCTTCGCAACCTTCCGAGACAAGACTACCGCCAGCTGCACACCGGCAAGTCCTCCAAAAAGTTGAAACCTGAAACATAAAAACATATAATATTATTATTATTACAAAAAAAAAAAAAAAAAAAAAAAAAAAAAAAAAAAAAAAAATTTGAAAAATTTTGAAAATTTACTTACCAAGTGGTTGTTTTATTGTCATTTTCCTTGTATCGTCCTTTCATGCCCACCGCGACGCTTACGCGAACGTGCGCGACCGTTTGTGGGTTGACTAGTCAATTATCTCTCATTTCATGTCCCCCCCCCCCCTTACCAGCAGAAGTCGTACGGGTTAGGATGCGCAAAATTTGGCTAAAGATCGCAAATCCCATCCGACTGAGTCCAAATGACACATCACACACACACACACACGTAGTTGGCACCCAGTAGTAACATGTACACTGTAGTAGTAGTATTGGAAAATTGTCAGTACACTTAAGCCAGTCTTAAGAGCAAAGTGCTAAAGTGAACAGTGTGTGATTTCCAGACGGCGATGTCAGGAGGAAAGGATTTGCAGGCCATGTTCAGAGACGTGGAGCGCAGGGTGACCGAGGGAGTAAACCAGGACGATAGCTGTCATAGTGAACCAACGGAGGAACCAGCATTACCCCAACCCAGTGTTAGTGTGATAGAGCCCAGTGGAGTGATATGTACGAACATTGACTTAGAAAGAGAGTGGAGTGTCCTCGAGAGTGGAGTAAACATGATGTGCCATGCGACAAACGCGGAAGACCGACAGCATGGGTGGCACAGATATACCAGTGCACTCAAGTTTCTGAAGAAATACACCATGGGTAGGCAGCCTGACGCAGCCCCTGCTTTGGATGTGGAAAGCCTGGCCACTGCCCTGGCACAGAAACTGCGATTGCCACCTGTGACGATCCCAACGCCACGAGAGATCGCGCGTGAAGTCTTGGATACTGTGAAGCCACTCATACCACCTGCAAACCCGAATCTAGCAGTCCAGATCGCGGAATTGGTCGCCCAACTTCAAAGCCCGACCTATTCGCCGATCCATGACGCTGCTGCGATTGCTGAGGCCATCCTGGAAAAGCTGAAGACGTGCGTGAATATGAGCCTTTGCGTGCCAGCCCAAGTGACAGAACTTCCACCTGAGCCTGCATCTCAACCAATGGATGAGACGTTTGAAGACCAGCTACCAGATGAGGAATCCGACCATCCGGCCCAAGAGAGACAATGCATCGCCTGCAACAGAAACAGAGCTCACAACTCACGTTTGTGGTGCGAAGCCTGCAGGATGTTTCTGCGACGTTCTCGAAAGGCTACGGCGGAAGGACACCCATTCACCTGTAACAATGCTCACCACAAACAGAGACCCGACACCACCAACTGTCGAGGATGCAGAGCCAAGAAGCTAGATGCCCTAGAAGCTGAGATACTACATCCTGAAGACTCAGATGACGCCGATGAGGGCATCGGCTTCCGAAGGGGAGGGGAGTGTAATCCCCGGGTTCCACCCCTAAGGATTACGGTTGGCCGTTCCCCACTTAAAAGAGCGCGGGCTAAGTCCGCGGCTTCCACACCAGCAGCGCCACCAGTGCCAGGACCGAGCTTCGCCCAGTCAGCACCAGTAGCGCCACCAGTCCCAAGATCAGGCTTCGCCCAGTCAACACCAGCGGCGCCACCAGTGGCTCTCCCACTCCGTGCGCAGGCGCAGAAGCACCGCCTCGCCCCACCCAAACCGAAGGACCCCCGTGCTCATCCCTGAGGTCCTCATTCCTTGAGTAACTGTCACTGTGGCCGAGAGTACAAGCCCGCCGAGACTGGGGCCCCCCAACACTTTGCTGTTCACTCCTGGTTTCAACCCTGACAAGACTGCAGCATCCACGAGACCTTCTAGACAGCACCTGCCCATCACTGACTTCAAGACTGGTAGGAAGAACTATTTTCTTGTATATAGACTTTTCAGACGGATAGGTTATAAGTGATTTTTCTCCTTTTCAAAAACTGGCGAACAGGCGCAAGATTAACCTGCAAATAGCAAAGACTGAGAATGGCCCGATCCTAAATATTCCCCCAATATCTTAAAAATTGTAATTCTTTTAAATTTAACTTGTAAAACGTAAATCATAAACGTGGTGTACACCTTCCGTGTCCACCACCTTGTTCACCTTGTTCACATTGTCCACATTGTCCATATTGTCTATAATTGTTCACCTATATTGAGAGAGAGAGAGTATGTTCCTTTTTGCGTGATAGTAGGTAGGTAAAGTAAGCGTTGTTGTAACATATATTTTATTTTGCTTAAATCGTTCAATACAACAACCATACGGAAGTACCATCTGCTTTCATTGACTACTCCCACTGAACCAGGTATTACTTCGCAATTAACTTCATAGTAGATTCTTTCAGTAAATTCACTTGCTTTTTAATCCAAACTTAACGTAACTTCACTTGCAATTAACTTAAATTCATTTCATATTATCATACTTAATCAAGGGATTAAGTCCTACATTCGTAGGTGGTGGCAGCATACATATCTTCAGGGAAGACAACAGACAGCTAAGGTAAGTTCTTTATTTCCGCACATTAGTTTACCTTAGAGCCAAAACATAAGATTCCTAAAGTAGGGTTTTCTATTAGTTAACACATTTTAACTTTGAGAACTTTACTTTGCTCCCTTCCGAGGGTTCCCTAGTGAAAAAGGGGTTACACATATATATTGTCCTTTATTTTGATTTAAATACATGTTCTTAACAGTAATTTGTGATCTGACTCGCCTACATTTCTTGTTCCCAATTCACCAAGGTGTCATTTTGTAGGGACGTTTTGCTAGCTAGATTTCGCTACCATAGACTCCTTCTGAGTACAGACAGCTAGGTAAATTCGCCATAGCTAACCAAAGCAGGCAAAATACGCACTTACACTAGGCTTTGTTATTGAAAATAATTAACCGAAATCACTTTCTTTCGAATCTCTACCTTGCCCTAACTAAGACAACAATTTCAAGTGGGAGTGGCACGTAGCTTCCTCGTATCCATAACCCGACTATATAGATGACCAGATGCATACCAGTTACTCTCAAAATATCTATCTCTAAGTACCCTCATAGGGGACCATCTACACGTCATCCCGCACAATATCTGAATATTGTTGCAAAATGTAGAAGTTATGGCTGTTACAAGGATTTCACGTTTACGCATGCGCAGTGGCTACTATCAGTTCGGGGGTAATGATTTTCATAGGGGACCATCTACACCCCCACACGCACAATCCCTGAAAATTTCATCAAAATCGGATGAGAAATGTAGAAGTTATGGCTGTGGAAAGGATTTCATGACGGACACACAGACACGGAACCAAAATTGTTCAGGAAGGTCTGAAACGTAAAACTGTGAAAATTGAGTGAAAATTTTGATTTTGGTTGATTGGATTTTAATTTTGAATAAACTGATCATATACATCTTTTATGTTATGATGTTTTATATACATATTTTCATCAAAACATGATTCATTCAATGAATAAAGCTTTTTATTTAAATGATTTCAGTCCTGAAAAATCGATTTTTTTTAAAGGGGGTATGTGAGAGCATTTCAAATTGCAATTTGGTACACTTCCCCTTGCTGAAAAAATCTGAAAAATTCTGGAGGATTGTAGAGTATTTAGCTGTGTTGGAATATTTCAAAAAATTGGATGTTTTGATCGTTTTGACGACTTGAGACAGTTTTTTGCGTTTTCCCGAAAGTTTCACAAATGACACATAACCCCTTTAAAAAAACGGGTTCATTTATATACATATCATAAATATTAACATTTTCATATGCTAACATAAATATACACATTTTCTTCAATACATCAGAACCATTATTGAAGATTCATTTCGTTTTCGTGAATTTTTGAGGATAAGTTGCATAAATATTATTTTGCTACTCTAAGGTTGCTAATGCATAATTTTCTATTCCAGGATATTACTACTAACACATTAAATAGTATCAGTATTCTGATAATTTTTTCATTGATTTCATTGGAGATTTTGGTCATAACTCTTCTTTGAGACTTCTTGTAGCCCACAAAAAATTCTACTGTCCATTAAATTAAAAATTGCAATTTAATTTTTGTGACAGTGTCACCATGGGACAGCTTAGAGTTTCTGGGATGTTTTCGGTGACACCAGTGACACCATGGTCCAATCAGGGTTAACAACTGCTTTGCCGAAATAGCAATAACCAAAATTTGAGAGTAAGATGTCTAATTTTCAAGGATTCTGGCAAATGCTCAACTTGAACATCCATTTAAATTTCAAAAATTCATTATTGAAAATGATGAACCAAAAACCGTATATTCCTCACCCCGAGCAAAACAAAATTGGTCGATTTTGGTGCACTTTCCAGGAATTACGTGGAAAACCCTACGCTTGTACTTCAACTAAGAAGGTTGTTTAGCATGCTAAATAATAACTCCTTACTGTTTTGATACCAGCAGCTATGAAGTCAATGATGGCAGCCTTTTTATCTCTGATGTCCAGTCCGTGAGCGTTCAATATCGACATGAAAACGCTTCTCGTTCCTTCCGTATGGCAAGTGACTTGTTCGAGTTGCTCAGCCTTGTCTACCATTTCTGATATAACGCTGAAACATTCAAAATTGGTCAATAAAAATATTGTGTATTTGAAGGTTAAAATTATGGTAACAAATTCACACTTGAAAACGGTTTATTGAAGGCCGCTAATAAGCCCAAACTGAATTGCCAGAAGAATAGAGAGAACAGTAAGAAAAGGGGGCTCCAACCGTTTTCAACAAAATTTCTTTATCGTCCATTTTTGGGGTTACGAAAGAACAATTTCATCAGCATGACTCAAAACGTGGTAAAAGTTTCCACCCTACTCAGTGCCAGTGGAAACTATTGCCCATCACATCAAAATTTTGTTTTATTTTTTATAATTTTGTAATGGTAATTTATTCAGTATTTTTTTGCTGCCATAGTTGAGAAAATTTGATTTTTTATGGGTTATTCGTTATAAATCTTGGTTTCCAGTAGTAAAGTTTACCCCGAAAATGCAGCAGAAGTTTCCAAAGCAATATTTTCGAGAAAAAAAATTTAGTTCATACCTCAGATAATTTAGTTGAAATTCATTTTTTACTGGAGGTAGGGGAGATGTTTAACTTGAATTCAAGCCAATTTGCCGATCGATGAAATGTTCTGGAAGGCAGGGAGGGAAGCGAATGTCGAAACTGGAAAAGTTTGCCCCCACCTACTTTACTTACCCTACTTCCACCCTGCAGCAAGTTTGAGAAATCGAGAGTTAAATTAAATTATACTGACAGATCTCAGAACCTTGAATTTTGTTTAATTTGGGTGATGAAGTGTTTTCGTTGCAAGCACGGCTTGGCGGAAGGTGTTTTCCTTCATCTGGAACCTTAAGGGAACTGTTTTTGCTTCCGAGTCTACCAAGGTAGCGGAAGCTTTGTTTTCACTTTTCAAGGATGAAAAAAAAGTTCTCCAAAATCAAAATTTTCACTCGCGTTTTGCGTTTTAGACCTTTCTGAACAATTTTGGTTCCGTGTCTGTCTGTCCGTCTGTCATGAATTCCTTGTAACGCGCATAACTATACGAAGTTATTGTCCGATTTCGATGAAATTTTCAGGGATTATGCGGATTGGGTTGTAAATGGTCTCCAATGAAGATCATCACCCCCGGACTGATAGTAGCCGCTGCGCGTGAATTTCTTGTAACGGCCATAACTTCTACATTTTCCATCCAATTTCAATGAAATTTCCAGGGATGTTACTGAATAGTGTTTAGGTGGTCCCCTATGAAAATTATAGAGAATGGTTTTTCATAGAGGGGTTCATTCATAGAGGGGTGGTCCCCTGTGAGAATCTCAAATCCTATTCCTTGCATCACTAGGCCTCAATAGCTCAGAGGTAGCGCATAGAATTATCCCCCAGGGGTCCTGGGTTCGAATCCCAGCTGAGGCTAAGAATTTTTTTAATCCAATCACATACATCTACTCACCTACATTTTTCATCCGAATTTGATGAAGTTTTCTAGGATTGTCCAGATTAGCGTGTAGATGGTCCCCTATGAGGGTAGTGGAAGGCACTTAGAGATTGGTGTTTTGAGATTAAATACTATGCATCGGATCATCTATATAATCGGGTTATGGATACGAGGAAGCCTATGTGCCCACTTGGCAGACTTTTTTTTCAATTTATTAATTTATTGAACTGGCATAATTGAAACGTACTAGACAGTTGCGTAAAATTATTTTTGATTTCCTTTGATTCTCTGGCTTTCAAATAAATGAGATGGAGCGATTTCATAATTCGATGTATTTCCGCTCTTCAAATAATCTGTTTCATTTTCTAACATTTAAGTTTTTTTTTGTTAGATCCCTAAAAAGGCAGGTTTTCATCATCCAATGCGTGAGGTTGATATAGCATTTCCAAGCCAAATGAAACCTTTTCCAAATCAAATGAAACCTATTGAGAAAATGAGTGAAATGAGGTACCTAGATAGGTAGATACTCTGCAAATTTCAGATCGATGCAATTGTAGGTACCTATAGTACAAAGAAGTTGCCAAAATGAAAATTCAATGAATTTTAGGCATAGGATTATCGAATTAGATCTCACTTTAGTAGACTAGGAAACAAGTAAGTTTGACATCATGGACATGATGATGCAGTTGCCTCGAGCCGCCACCGGTAGTGACTTACATTGACTGATCTCCTCTAAGACTGAATTTCTGAAATTTTGTAATATATTAGGTATTCATCTACGATTGTTTACTTTACAGAAATACACTGTTTGGAAAAAGTTTAATTTGACTTGCAAAAAGTTTCATTTGGCTTGGAAATGCTGTAGTACAATAGTTATTTTTGTCAGTCGTATTCTGAAATGTTCTACTCGCCTACCCTAAATATCAACTACACAGGTAATTAAATAGTGTATAATCGACTTAGAAAAATTCTTGGATTTTGGATTTTGCATATTTTGAGGGAGTTTATAATTGTAATTTTTCTTGCTTTATTCCAAAGGTTCATTGTTCAATAGGTAGCTGGTCCCCGGGCTACAGAAATGTCTCGAACCCAATGGGGGACATGGAGAGAAAGTTTAGTTTCATTTGTAAAGGATTTTGTAATTTTCATTAAAATGCCAGCATTTTCCGTTTTTTTAAATCTTGTAAATTTATTTTCTGAATGACCCTCATATTATTATTCTATTGCTGTAAAGCAGAGTAATTCAACTGATCCTCTTATAACGGTCTAGTTAGTAGCTGGTCCTGGACTAGCTCCTGCTTGTAAGTACTTCTGGACTTAGTACGTTCATAGTAGGAAAATATAATTAATCGGTAAAAGTTCAAAAAATCAATCGCGTCTAAATTCACCCTAATAAAGGAAAATAGCATTTCCTACCCAAATATCAACAAAACTTTCAACCTTAGGTATAACTATTTTATCAAATTCATCCAACTAACTCATAAATTGTATCTTCGCTGGAGACGAATTGTCTGTAAGCAGGCGTAGCAACGAATTTCCAAATGGGAAGGCCGTAAAATGTGTCCCTTGAAGCGCAGAATTGGTCTTTCACGGCGTCAGCCAACTTTTGAGCGGTCGATCCGACGACTTTTTCTAGGAAACCCAATCTTTCTCCCAGTATGAGAGTGCAGGAACCTGGAAATACAAGATTTATTACATAAATAACATCGGAATGTTAATAAATTGTGTAACTATGAACTAACTTTGATGGGATTTATCGTTATGAAGCGTAATGCTACTCACTGCACTCCACTCAAGAATAGACAAAGATCGAAAAATTATACTTTATCTTACCCAAAATTGTGTACTTTTATGAAAGAACATGAATAAGAACTGAGTTGGTTTGAGTCTAACGGTGTTCTGATGGTAAAAAAAAGGTACCTAATTTGTATGCTGATTGGAAGAGAGAATTATGGTTGAATATCAATTTCTCCACCAAGTTTTTTTTTTTCTTCCCAGGGACACGTTTTTGGGTCTAATTTTTCGCTTTCGGCCTCTAACTTTCTCACAAATTGTTTCGTGATAATTCCATTGTACACTAGAATAGTTTCCAAATACGGGAAAATTTTAATTTTTTAATTTTAATTTTTTAATTTTTTAATTTTTTAAGGAAAATTCTAATTTTTTAATTACAAACATACTACAATTATTAATTAAAAATTTCAAAAAAATTTAATTTTTTGTAACATGTTAGATGATGGCGCTTAAGATTGTCTTGTTCTGATTACATTCATATGGTTAGATTTGAAAATATTGTTCTTCCAAGCCTAGATAAACCGGATGAAAGTAAGGGGAGACACTAGCGCCATCTCTCATTTCAGAATCATACTAGACCCCCTTCCCCTTTGGCCATACACCAATTTTTGACCGACTAAAGCACCCAAAAACCGACTTCAAAGCACCCAAAAACCAAACGGAGAAGGTCTCTCAGTTTTGGGTACCAAGGGACTACTATAATCTCGGTCTCTCAGTCGGTCGCCATCCGTTCCTCGTTCCGGATCAGTATTTTTCTCAAGAACCGGCGCCTAAAGTTTAAAAGTTGAACCAAAATTACAAATTTTCACGGATTTTCGAAATTAATAAGTGCATCTACCTAGGGGATTGAAAAACTAAAAGATTGCCTCTGGAAGCAACAAAATCGAAAAATAATTGCCAGCGAAAAGTGGGGAAAAAACCATTTATTCGCTAAATTAGTGCCTGGCAACCGACTGAGAATTTTCAAAATAGATAAAAATTTGGTTCAAAATTAGAGAGTTGATCAGACTAACAAACGTAATAAAATATATTTAATTTATTAATTTAATTAATCATAATGTTGAACTTAATAATGTTTAACAAATAATTAGTCATCGACGATTCCAGCGACATACGATACATTTCAGAGACTTTTTGTAAAATTTTGATGTAATGTAAATGTAAAATTTTGAGGGGGTGTTGAAAATGTTTTTTTTAGTCGGTTCCAAAGGTTCATTATTGAAAATAATAAACCAAAAGGTCCAGTGCTTACTTTCGAGTCCAAGACGACAGGCCAATTCCTCAAAATCGGCGACACGATCAGTCGAAGGGTCTCTCGATTGAAGAATCAAAGAGTTGAAATCGTCGGCGATGCTGCTCAGCTCGGGGAAAAATCGGTTCATGGTCCTCCCAGAAGTCAATTCAGGAGTCAGCAAAGTTCTGAGGTGGAGCCATTCTTCACCCTGTCTGTAAAAAAGCTGACATTACTTGAGAACGAACTCTTCTTGATTGGTAATTTATAATAGGTACATAAGCCCCCCCTACCATAAATGTGTAGAAATGCTTCTAGTGCGGTGGTGATGATCATCTAGGGAGATTATCTAGCGACTGACAAACGCAAGACTGAAAATGTCATCAAAGTCGGGCCAATATTTCGTATAGTTTTGCCAGGACGAGGAATTCTAACTTTAAAACGCTCTGCTGATTTTTTTTTTTTTTTTTTTTTTTCACTTGGTCACTTTTGCTACTTAGAATAAATTAGAATTAACTTGGTTTAAAAGGCAACAGTTCACTATTCCGACTCAAATTCAGAATTTCATGAAATTTTCTCCACTCAACAGGACATTTCTTCTTCTACTCAAACCGCCTGCCTCCGCGCAAACATGAATGTTACGTCAATGACACTCACCGCTCTTTTAAAGGAATCTTCAGGAACTAAATAAATTCTAGTATAATAAATTTTAGTCGACCTGACTGACAGTTTTCCGAACTACTCAGTACTCACTCGTTCGTGATGCCCAAATTCGTGTATCGATCAGGGCGCGAGGCCCGATAGTGCGCCGTCACTTCCGTCGGCGGCCTCAACGGGAACTTGCTGGGGTACTTGAGCACCTTTTCAATGTCGTGTTTGGACTTGAGAGATATGACTGGAAAGTTCCAAAGAGCTTCTTCTTTCACGATGTTCCCGTACCTCTTGAACATGTCTAAAAAACAAGTAATACAAGAAAGAAATACAAGTAAGCAAAAGTGTAGCTATTCAGTCCTTAAAAATACGTCATGTCTGCAGTCTTAACTATTTAACGATGTTTATACAGGTAACCATAATAAGTTTGTAAGGGCAGTTCACCAAAAAGAAAAATCAAACGACAGGAACTCATTCTAAACCATCCTCTGCAGAGTTCAGTAACTAGGTACTTATAGCAGCTGAATTGTTGCAGCAGGGAAACGAGTGTAAACCGTAAAAGCCGTCTGAAATTCTAATTTGAATGGCCTCATATTGGTCAGCCAAACTGCAGTGACTCCACAATAATCGTAGAGGGTTTCTGGTATGAGAAAACGAGTTAATAATTTGACATCACAGTGAACGCGACTATGGAATGAATTAGGTAGGTGGGAGAAGATTGCAACAGAGTCAGTCACCACAAAATTCTCGAGAAAGACGAATGTGGAATGTCTCTGACAGTCACTGATCTTATGATTGAAGAACACAATTTTGAAAAAAACCTTATAAGGTGGTTATAAATAAATGTTAGAGATCACTGGAAAAAGAGGAAGCCTAAATTTGCACTGGGCTCCGTAGTGTGGTATACGGATGAATCATTCATGTTGAC
Organism: Apolygus lucorum; assembly: GCA_009739505.2. Classification (NCBI taxonomy): domain Eukaryota; kingdom Metazoa; phylum Arthropoda; class Insecta; order Hemiptera; family Miridae; genus Apolygus; species Apolygus lucorum. Next base: position 12,591,838 of record CM019183.2, read on the forward strand.
ATATAGTGGTAGCCATTACTTGTAGTTACAGCTGGGTGAGGGGAGGATTAAGAAGGCTGGTCCTCGTTTTATATTTTACTCAAGTACTTTCGCCCGGTAGGCATCATCAGGAGCTTAACTGTCAAGTGGATGGGGTTAACATTAATGTTTCCCAGTTTAAATAAGGTTAACTCTTTCTACTGGATTTTAAATAATACCCTTTTCCTTGTTTTCTCAATCAAGTGCCAATTAATAATTCCCAAGCTGGGAGATCTGGTGACCCACTTGCACCATATAAGGATGGATACATCTACTACATGCAAAAAATGTACAAGGAAAATACCCAAAATTTTGGAATCAAGAATAAGACAAACAGGAGAAGAATCTCAAATTTCCTACCCCTAAGCAGCAAATTCGCAAGTCCCTATGACATATGGAAATCCAGCCAAATGATTACTTCCATTTATAACCAAGGGAAAAGCGAACCCCATCCACTTGACAGTTAAGCTCCTGATGATGCCTACCGGGCGAAAGTACTTGAGTAAAATATAAAACGAGGACCAGCCTTCTTAATCCTCCCCTCACCCAGCTGTAACATTCATGTTGAGGTAGATCTGGTTTAGTCATTAAAGGCACTTCGGCTAGCCTGATAAAACCTCTTGGAACAAATGCCACAGTCATTCAGGCAGAGACGTCCGTGCAATTCAACTGTGTGTTCTGAAGAAGCATCTCAATAATGCTAAAATATACAATTTATCCGACAATCAGACTGCCCTAGAGGCCATTGCTTCATACGCGTTCAAAGTTACTCTAGGAACGCCTGATCACCCTTAAATACTGTTAAATTTCACTCTTATTATGAAAATCGACTACAAAATTAAAACGGTGCAAATTATTACACAATGGTTTATTATTTTTCTATAGATCACTCGTCTGCAAAGCCACCAACCATCCAACATGAAGAAAAACATCGATCGTATTTCGGTCAGCTATGATTTGAACGGAGATTAGGCCTCTTTTGCGATTCACACTCGTGTTTCTGATTTATCGTACGTCCAACACTTAAATTCTCGTAGGGAGCGAACGGTTTGTCCTACAGAGCTCCTTGTGGTTTCGAAAAATTCTAAAAATCCTATAGAATCTTAAATTGAAGTAAAAACAATACCTTTATATAAAATTTTTTGAGTTAGGGCGTTTTCAAAATTTCAAAATTCATTTTTGAAGTGACCTACATCAACCAAAATCTTCGCGGCACAACTAGACCCCAAATGGAGCCTACATACCAAATGTCATCCAAATCGGTCAATGCTAAGTGGGGAAAGTGCCGCGTACGGCGGACGGACGGCCAAATTTTTATTCGATTTTTGGATTCTACGTACTTTGAAACGTAAACCATCAAATTTTGAGGGGGTGTTAAAAAAAAATTTTCTTGGTCGATTCCAAAGGTTTATTATTGAAAATAATAAACCAAAACATGAGAGTCAGATTGTCGTGACCTCCTTCTAGCAGACAGATTTCAGGATAAAACCACAGACGAGTTGGTGACTTGAGAAGCAGGCTGTCCAGTAAAAGTATTGGCTGAAAGGAACACGTCTGCCTCCCTTCATCTCTTACCTTTCTTCCCATTGTGCTCTCCTGCCTTAGGCTTCAGGAAGCTTTCAGTGAAAAACCATCCTCCTTTATCTAGAAAACCGGTGGTCAAAACAAACTATCCAGACCAAATTTTACCACCAATTCGTATAGGGAGACGCTGGTGAAAAGTAACTTTCGGATAGGAAACTTTCAGTGGAAAACAACTTCCTATATTACAAAAACCTACCTAGTTCCTTTTGCAAAATTTATCTAAATTCACTAAAAAAATGCCTACATGCTAGAAAAAAGATAGCTTACCCAGAACTATAATCCCCAGTTTGAAACGTAAAACATCAAAATCCTGCTCCTTGATGATGTTTTAATCTCTTCTTTTACGCTAACTTCCAATTCTTCCTTTAACCACTAATTGACCACCAACCTACTTAGATTCTCTACAAGATGATTAGCAAACGTTGTAACATCTCACCTTCATAACCTTCGTGCACTTTGTTGATCTTGTAGCGGAAATAGTAGAGCCATCTTGTTCCAATAATCGGAAGTGCCAAAGGTCCAGGAACGTGTTTTTCTGTTTGAACACTTCCTGTACAGACATTTATAACTAATCAGTTTTGAAGTGGAACAAATTCATAAACGAAATAAACACAAAGGTATTTAATATGTGAATAAGTATTTACAAAGATATACAGGGTGTTTCACGAAAAGGTTGCACCCCCCTTCATTTTCGCAAAATACAGCGTAAAAAATGGCCAGCAATGGTGGCATCCATTTTGGTTAATTATTTTCAATAATAAGCCTTTGGACTCGAGCAAGAAAAAAAAAATTTTAACCCCCCCCTCAAAATTTGATGTTTTACGTTTCAAGGTACGTAGAATACGAAAATCGAATAAAAAAACGCTGCAAATCATTGCTCAAAGGTTTATTATTTTCTGTATAGATCACTGGTTCTCCATCAATAGCACCTACCACCATCTGTATTCTCCCTTGACCTTCCCTCTCAAATTTCAGCTCCTGCGTTCAATAGGATTGAAAATGGCTTCGGAGCTCACTCAGCTGATCAGTGATCAGAAGAGTGAAGATCTCCTCGAATGCTGGAGACGCCTGGAAGAGCATTTCCATTCAATAGGATTGAAAATGGCTTTCGAGCTCACTCAGCTGATCAGTGATGTGAGGAGTGAAGAAGATCTCCTCGAATGCTGGAGACGCCTGGAAGAGCACCTCCATTCAATAGGATTGAAAATGGCTTCGGAGCTCTCTCAGCTGATCAGTGATCTGAAGAGTGAAGAAGCCTTTGAGCAATGATTTGCAGCGTTTTTTACCCACCAACATTTTTTTTACCTACCAACTTTTTCTTACCTACCAGCTAGGTACTACCTACCACACCATACTGGCCTCACACCTTCACAATCAAGTTTATTAAAAAGAACTAAACGCTTCACACTCGATTGGAAAATAGAAAGCTTCATATGGAAATTTGATTACTGGTTACGCAGAAGGCAAAACTGTATACAAATCGAAGAAATGAACAGCGATCGCATTTTAGTCAGATAAAATTTGAACCGCGATTAGACCTCTTTTGCGATTCACACTCATGATTCTGTTTTATCGAAGGAAAACCTTCAAGTACTCGTAGGGACCGAACGGTTTGTCCTACAGAGCTCCGGGTGGTCTCAAAAATTTTTAAAAATTCAATACTATTTAAAATTGGTGAAAAAACGATACCTTTATTTCGAGAGTTTTCGAGCTAGGGCACTCTTGAAAATTTCAACCCTTAATTTTCACCCCTTAGAAGTGACCTACATCAACCAAAAGCTTCGCGGCACAACTAGACCCCAAATGGAGCCCATATACCAAATTTGAACCAAATCGGTCCAGTGTTGCTAAGAAAAGTGCCGCGTACGGCGTACGGCGGACGGACGGAAATTTTTTTATTCGAATTTCGTATTCTACGTACCTTGAAACGTAAAACATCAAATTTTGAGGGGGGGTTAAAATTTTTTTTTTTCTTGCTCGATTCCAAAGGCTTATTATTGAAAATAATAAACCAAAATTTCCGTCCGTCCGCCGTACGCCGTACGCGGCACTTTTCTCAGTTACCATGGACCGATTTCGATGAAATTTGCTATACGGGCTCCATTTGGGGTCTAGTTGTGCCGCGAAGCTTTTGGTTGATGTAGGTCACTTCTAAGGGGTGAAAATTAAGGGTTGAAATTTTCAAGAGTGCCCTAGCTCGAAAACTCTCGAAATAAAGGTATCGTTTTTTCACTAATTTTAAATAGTACTGAATTTTTAAAAATTTTTGAGACCACCCGGAGCTCTGTAGGGCAAACCGTTCGGTCCCTACGAGTACTTGAAGGTTTTCCTTCGATAAAACAGAATCATGAGTGTGAATCGCAAAAGAGGTCTAATCTCCATTCAAATTTTATCGGACTAAAATGCGATCGCTGTTCATTTCTTCGATTTGTATACAGTTTTGCCTTCTGCGTAACCAGTAATCAAATTTCCACATGAAGCTATCTATTTTTCGAATCGAGTGTGAAGCGTTTAGTTCTTTCTAATAAACTTGATTGTGAAGGTGTGAAGCCAGTATGGTGTGGTAGGTAGTACCTAGCTGGTAGTTGAAAAAAAGTTGGTAGGTAAAAAAAATGTTGGTGGGTAAAAAACGCTGCAAATTATTGCTCAAAGGCTTCTTCACTCTTCAGATCACTGATCAGCTGAGTGAGCTCCAAAGCCATTTTCAATCCTATTGAATGGAAGTGCTCTTCCAGGCGTCTCCAGCATTTGAGGAGATCTTCTTCACTCTTCAGATCACTGATCAGCTGAGTGAGCTCCAAAGCCATTTTTACTCCTATTGAATGGAAGTGCTCTTCCAGGCGTCTCCAGCATTCGAGGAGATCTTCTTCACTCTTCAGATCACTGATCAGCTGAGTGAGCTCCAAAGCCATTTTCAATCCTATTGAATGGAAGTGCTCTTCCAGGCGTCTCCAGCATTTGAGGAGATCTTCTTCACTATCAGATCACTGATCAGCTGAGTGAGCTCCGAAGCCACTTTCAATCCTATTGAACGCAGGAAGCTGAAATTTGAGAGGGAAGGTCAAGGGAGAATACAGATGGTGGTTGGTGCTATTGATGGAAAACCAGTGATCTATACAGAAGGGTGATCTATACAGAAAATAATAAACCTTTGAGCAATGATTTGCAGCGTTTTTCTGACTGAAATGCGATCGCTGTTCATTTCTTCGATTTGTATACAGTTTTGCCTTCTGCGTAACCAGTAATCAAATTTCCATAATCAAAAGTCAGTGGAGAATGCTGAAGGCGCCTGAGTGGTCACTGATCAGCTGAGTGAGCTCCAAGGCCATTTCCTCTCCTGTTGAACGCAGGAACCTGAAATTTGAGAGGCAGGGTCAAAGGAGAATGCTGAAGGCGCCTGAGTGGTCACTGATCGGCTGAGTGAGCTCCAAGGCAATTTCCTCTCCTGTTTAACGCAGGAACCTGAAATTTGAGAGGGCGGGTCAATTGAGAATGCTGAAGGCACCTGAGTGGTCACTGATCAGTTGAGTGAGCTCCAAGGCCATTTCCTCTCCTGTTGAACGCAGGAACCTGAAATTTGAGAGGCAGGGTCAAAGGAGAATGCTGAAGGCGCCTGAGTGGTCACTGATCAGCTGAGTGAGCTCCAAGGCCATTTCCTCTCCTGTTGAACGCAGGAAGCTGAAATTTGAGAGGGCGGGTCAAAGGAGAATGCTGAAGGCGCCTGAGTGGTCACTGATCAGCTGAGTGAGCTCCAAGGCAAGTTCCTCTCCTGTTGAACGCAGGAACCTGAAATTTGAGAGGGCGGGTCAAAGGAGAATGCTGAAGGCGCCTGAGTGGTCACTGATCAGCTGAGTGAGCTCCAAGGCAAGTTCCTCTCCTGTTGAACGCAGGAACCTGAAATTTGAGAGGGCGGGTCAATGGAGAATGCTGAAGGCGCATGAGTGGTCACTGATCAGCTGAGTGAGCTCCAAGGCCATTTTCTCTCCTGTTGAACGCAGGAAGCTGAAATTTTATAGGGCGGGTCAATGGAGAATGTTGAAGGTGACTGAGTGGTCACTGATCAGCTGAGTGAGCTCCAAGGCCATTTCCTCTCCTGTTGAACGCAGGAACCTGAAATTTGAGAGGGCGGGTCAATGGAGAATGCTGAAGGCGCATGAGTGGTCACTGATCAGCTGAGCGAGCTCCAAGGCCATTTTCTCTCCTGTTGAACGCAGGAAGCTGAAATTTGAGAGGGCGGGTCAATGGAGAATGCTGAAGGCGCATGAGTGGTCACTGATCAGCTGAGCGAGCTCCAAGGCCATTTTCTCTCCTGTTGAACGCAGGAACCTGAAATTTGAGAGGGCGGGTCAATGGAGAATGCTGAAGGCGCATGAGTGGTCACTGATCAGCTGAGTGAGCTCCAAGGCCATTTTCTCTCCTGTTGAACGCAGGAAGCTGAAATTTTAGAGGGCGGGTCAATGGAGAATGTTGAAGGTGCCTGAGTGGTCACTGATCAGCTGAGTGAGCTCCAAGGCCATTTCCTCTCCTGTTGAACGCAGGAAGCTGAAATTTGAGAGGGAAGGTCAAGGGAGAATACAGATGGTGGTAGGTGCTATTGATGGAGAACCAGTGATCTATACAGAAGGGTGATCTATACAGAAAATAATAAACCTTTGAGCAATGATTTGCAACGTTTTCAATTTGACTGGAATTTTTCTAAATGGTTGCCAAAAGGTCGGTTGTTATTAGCGAAAAAATCGCTCTTTTTATATCGTTTAGAGTTTTTAGACAATTTTATACAGTTCAAGCATGATCGTGCTGCCAGTTTTTATTTCTAACTCCACCGTAGACGGCCCCAAGCCCGTGGTTCAAAAGGAGGGGAGAAAATAAAAAATAAACATAATTTCGACTACAAAACTGACGTTTTCGTGAAAAAATGTAAAATTTTTCCTCTTGAAATCTTGGTCTTCCTCAAAACGGATGCCACCATGTGATTTAGCTTAAAAACATATTGTTTAGTAATGCATGCATTCCAGGGGACGTCCCATTGGATAAGCATTAGATCAGTTAACCAGTTGGTAAGCGATAAAACTGTTTCACTCGATGTAATTTGGTTTATTACTTTAGGCAAGAAATAGTGACCCCCCCCCCCTCACCATTATCTACCAAAACATTTCTAGCGGCATGGGAGCCTAGAATCTGAAGAGCATTTTAAAATCCATGACCTACGATACCCAACATGCGAATTCGAGTTCACCCCCCCCCCCCCCCCAACCACCACCAATGGTGCCAGTCTGGCACCAAAGGGGGAATACGTCGTAACATTGCACTTTCATCTATTAGTTTTAGTAGGCGGTCCGTCGAGGTTCACATCCGTATTCAAGGTGAAACACAAAAAAAAAGCACGAAATATGCGGTTTATGGTGTCCTGGCACCATGGTGGCACCACTATTATTTCCTTGGTGCTACAGAGAATAATTCATGAAAACCCGGAGGTACAATGAGAATTTTTCCTCAATTTCAAAGCTTGGGTACAATTAGTAAGCAGTAAAAGAACCGAAATTTTGAAAAATCGGATATTTTGTGAATATTATCCCCCCACTACACCCCCCCTTGCGAATTTTGGTACTCGGGTGAAATTATGTACAACTCGGAAGTTATTTGAGTCAAACAAAAAAAGAAACTCACTAATCGGTTGGAAATTGAGGCCTGGGCAAATTTTACAGGATTATGCCCGCAAACGCACGTTTTTTAAGCATTAACCCCCCCTTTCCCCCCCTTAAAAGGCAAAATTCGAAATTCCGGCGCCATAGTGCACAACTAGATAGTTTTCCGCGTCGAACAAAAAAAGAACCACAAAAATCGGTTGAGAACTAAGGCCTGGGCAGAGTACACAAGATTATGCCCAAAAATGCACGTTTTTTGAGCATTAACCCCCCCTTTACCTCCCTTAAAAGGCAAAATTCGAAATTCCGGCGACGTAGTGCACAACTAGATAGTTTTCCGCGTCGAACAAAAAAAGAACCAGGAAAATCGGTTGAGAACTAAGGCCTGGGCAGACGACACAAGATTTTGTCACACACACACACACATACACACATACACACACACACACACACAGACATACACCTATGGTTTTTTTCGCGGATTTGGATTCAGAATGGTCTAAAACGGATTACTGTGTGGTTATTTTTTTTTTCTGTTGAGTGTTGTCCAACTTCACCCCAGATCGATCTTATAAGGACGCCCAAGTCTTACTGTGGGACGTCCTAAAAATGATGAAAAAACATGTGCCACACTAAGGGTTCTCCAAAACATAATTTTTGCGCAACTTAGAGCGTTCAAAAAGCCAGGTTGCGCGCAATAAAACAAATCGATTCGGGTATGAATTTTTCATGAATTTTGACGTAGAATCCGAATCTGTAATAAAAAAGGGGGGTTCCATTTGGAAAACGCTGCAAATCATTGCTCAAAGGTTTATTATTTTATGTATAGATCACTGGTTCTCCATCAATAGCACCTACCACCATCTGTATTCTCCCTTGACCTTCCCTCTCAAATTTCAGCTCCTGCGTTCAATAGGATTGAAAATGGCTTCGGAGCTCACTCAGCTGATCAGTGATCAGAAGAGTGAAGATCTCCTCGAATGCTGGAGACGCCTGGAAGAGCATTTCCATTCAATAGGATTGAAAATGGCTTTCGAGCTCACTCAGCTGATCAGTGATGTGAGGAGTGAAGAAGATCTCCTCGAATGCTGAAGACGCCTGGAAGAGCACCTCCATTCAATAGGATTGAAAATGGCTTCGGAGCTCACTCAGCTGATCAGTGATGTGAGGAGTGAAGAAGATCTCCTCGAATGCTGGAGACGCCTGGAAGAGCACTTCCATTCAATAGCATTGAAAATGGCTTCGGAGCTCACTAAGCTGATCAGTGATCTGATCAGTGAGCAATGATTTGCAGCGTTTTTGACATTTTCATGTCTTTCATATGGCACATAAAAAAAAAAATCGTCACGAAATTTGTTGCGACGAAATTTGTTGCAACGGAATTTGTTGCGACGAAATTTGCTAGGTAACGAAATTTGCTAACGAAATTTGTCCCAAGTCGCCACAATGATGATTATGACCATCAGAAGTGAAGTTGTTAGGTACTTTACAGTTAGGTAGGTACCTACTTTACAGTTTAAAAAAACTCGGCGCTTTGCGCCTCGGCGGGGGGCTCCGCCCCCCTGCACCCCCCCGGTTTATTTCTTTTTCCATACTCTGTATGAAATCATAGGAACACAGAATGTGTTTTTGCGATGCTAGTCATCCGTTGAATAAAAAACAACAATAATAAATGTGGAGTCTTTGGCAATAATAAAATAAATAATTGTTAGACATTTAATTTGGTCTAAAACCCTATAAATGTTATATAAATAAATATGTAACTACAAGAAAAATACTATATAAATTGAGAGCTTTCCAACGAATGGTGAACAATTTCTGTGCAATGAACACTGCGGGAGTTCTATTTCCTTACCAACGGCTTGGTTGCACGTGAAAATCATTATAAAAGGCGCGTAACGGTTTTTTCTGTCGCTTTTTCGTGACGATTTTTTTTCGGTAGGTCATCGCAAAAACACATTCTGTGTTAAAATCGTCACGAAATTTGTTGCGACGAAAATTGTCCCAAGTCGCCACAATGATGATTATGACCATCAGAAGTGAAGTTGTTAGGTACTTTACAATAGGTACTTTACAGTTAGGTAGGCACTTTACAGTTTGATATTACCAGGTCAGCTGAGTCGAAAATTGAGCTCCCAGATCAGCTGAGTCGAAAATCGAGCTCCCAGATCAGCTGAGTCGAAAACCGAGCTCCCAGATCAGCTGAGTCGAAAATCGAGCTCCCAGATCAGCTGAGTCGAAAATCGAGCTCCCAGATCAGCTGAGTCGAAAATCGAGCTCCCAGATCAGCTGAGTCGAAAATTGAGCTCCCAGATCAGCTGAGTCGAAAATCGAGCTCCCAGATCAGCTGAGTCGAAAATCGAGCTCCCAGATCAGCTGAGGCGAAAATCGAGCTCCCAGATCAGCTGAGTCGAAAATCGAGCTCCCAGCATTCATACTTTTCTCATCACCGCCCATTACTCAGTGTTACCGCGACAGATGAATGTTTTTATTTAGAGCCTGCTGCTACAAGTATAGAAAGGAGTATAGAAAGGAGATACAAGTGTCTGGAGGGGAGGGGGGGGGGGGCATGAAAATGTTTCAATGTGTTGCAGACTCGTATGCAAGCGTTTCATTTTTTACCTACAAACATTGTTTTACCTACCAATTTTTTTTACCTACCAACTATTGGTAGGTACTACCTACCACACTATAATGGCTTCACACCTTCACAATCAAGTTTATTAGAAAGAACTAAACGCTTCACACTCGATTCGAAAAATAGAAAGCTTCATATGGAAATTTGATTACTGGTTACGCAGAAGGCAAAACTGAATACAACTCGAAGAAATGAACAGCGATCGCATTTTAGTCAGACAAAATTTGAACCGCGATTAGACCTCTTTTGCGATTCACACTCATGATTCTGTTTTATCGAAGGAAAACCTTCAAATACTCGTAGGGACCGAACGGTTTGTCCTACAGAGCTCCGGGTGGTCTCAAAATTTTTTTTAAAATTCAATACTATTTAAAATTGGTGAAAAAACGATACCTTTATTTCGAGAATTTTCGAGCTAGGGCACTCTTGAAAATTTCAACCCTTAATTTTCACCCCTTAGAACTGACCTACATCAACCAAAAGCTTCGCGGCACAACTAGACCCCAAATGGAGCCCATATACCAAATTTGAACCAAATCGGTCCAGTGTTGCTAAGAAAAGTGCCGCGTACGGCGTACGGCGGACGGCGTACGGCGGACGGACGGAAATTTTTTTATTCGATTTTCGGATTCTACGTACCTTGAAACGTAAAACATCAAATTTTGAGGGGGGGTTAAAATTTTTTTTTCTTGCTCGATTCCAAAGGCTTATTATTGAAAATAATAAACCAAAATGAAGTTAGTGTCAATTGCGCACAATTGCGCGCAACTTTTTTGCTTTTTTGCTTTTTCCTGAGATCCTCACAAAAAATCATGAAGAATTGCGTTGATCGGATTTTTTTACGCTGTATTTAGCGGAAATAAATGGGGGTGTAACCTTTTCGTGAAACACCCTGTATTATAATATAATATATTATAAATAATAATATTATTATAATAATATAATAGTATTATAATTTTCAAAATACTTGGTTAAAAGACATTTCAACATTTAAAGTCTGATAAGTTGGATGGACAGGAATAGCTTTTTCACAAGGAATAACGTGGACCTATTACGTGGATCTATCTGTTATATCAAAAATGTTTGAATTGATCCTTTGATACGAAACAATAACTTCGCTATCACGTTGCTGTTGATGATGATGTGCTCCACCTTCTTCAAATGCACCAAATGGGCACCTGAAAGAAATCAGCTGATGGCAGACCTGGAGATAGCTCCCCAGAGCTCAACACCAGAGGCTGTTGTCAGCAGGATGCAGGAAGGTGAAAGGAGCTGGACTGCTGTGGCAGAATACACGGAGAGCATCCTGACAAGGAAGATGCTCTTAGAACGAGAAAGAGAGAGGAGGGAAGTTCCGGTCCGCCCCCTCACCCAGAACTGATTAAACGCCCCAGGACTCAGAACGAAGTAATGTGCTAAACGGTTCCGGGCTGAGCTCCAACATGGGGGGAAAAAGGAGGAGGCTATCACGTTGCTGTTGCCTATATTTTTTTTAGAAACAACTACACGAAGGAGAATTGTTACATTTCTTCCAGTTGTTACATGGATTTCACGTTTGCGCCTGCGCTGTGTCTACCATTACGTCTGATCGTGGCGGATTTCTTGGGGAATTACGAGTCTAGGAACTTAGTATTTCGAGACTCATTCATACAATCCCAGAAATTTTCAAACAAATTCGGATGGAAAATGTAGAAGGCAGTTACATTTGCTCATTATCAATCCAAATGCTATGGCTATTATTAGTGCATTTTGCATATTTGCATATTTTTTTTTGCGATATGCCCAAGCTGTAAGGAGCCCAAATATGCCATATTCAAGCCATTTTGTCGCTCCAAATTTAAATTTATCGTGCATATATTTGCATTATATTGGTATAAATGCATATAATGGGCATTTCTTGACAAAAGCCATATTTTCCAGTTTTGTCAGCTATTTCCTCTAATGAGGAGGCGTTATCATGGCCCGGAAAAACAGGTGAAACCGTTCGAGAAAAATTAGAGTGTGTACTCAAACTGGAAAACTGCCGTTGTGTTTGCGAAAGTGTTGGAAGGCGACTCACCCAACACCAGCAATTGGTCATCCACTCCTCAAGAAGTGGCGTCTATCAAATATCTACCAATTGTCTCAGCAGATGTGGAGCAGTCATTCTCCCGTTTGAAACTATTATTGCACGATTTGAGAAAATCTTTTACAACTGAAAATTTGGAAAAGCACTTGGTAGTACAAGCTAACATATTTTAACAATTAAATGTTTTGTCTAAAAACTGAGTAAAACTATTGTAAACATCTTATAAAATGATTTTGTATATAAATGTACATACAAAAAAATTGAATAAATACAAGTAACTATGTACTGAAAAGACTTTGTTTCCCACTTATTATTCAATTGTCAACAATCTTGCGCATATTTTGAAGGCATGTTTTCGGATTTTTTCGCGCATATGTACAAATGCATATATTGGGCATCTAAGTGCATATTTTGAGGTTTTATTTCGCATATATTGCCGAGCTCTAGCTATTATCAATACGAGGGCTGTGGCTTTTCTTAGGGGACTATCTGCACACCAACCCTCACATTCCCTGAAAATGTCATCAAAGTCGGACATTGATTTCTTATACCTAGTTTTGCCCGTTACAAGGACTTGCGGAATCACGGACCTTCTGACAGACGAAACCAAAATGGTTCAGGAAGGTCTAAAACTTAAAACGCGAGAAGGAATTTTGATTTAATAGAGTGAGAACAATGCTCTCGCTACCTTGTAGACTAGAAAGCAAAAATAATTTTGAACTAGTGTTATAAACCGAATAACAAACTTAGTTTTTAACGGCCAAGATTTTATTCCGTCACTACAATACAAACCTTAATCTTGAAAATTTTGGTGAAAAACCTATAAAAGTGACATAAATACGTGATCGATACCTTACTTACCTAGATAAACTTATTAATATATTATCAATGTATCATTTATCTATTCCATCATTATCAATAGTAGGTAGCTAACGATCTTTCTCAATATCGCGAATAAATGTTAACTTTTACGGGCAATAGGTAATGTGAGACAAGTATTTTCAAGGTGGTTTGAAATGGTGATATATCTAGTTTAAAAACGTCTGCCAAGTGGGTGTGGCACATAGCTTCCTCGTATCCATAACCCGATTATATAGATGATCCGATGCATAGTAGTTAATCTCAAAACACCAATCTCTAAGTACCTTTCACTACCCTCATAGGGGACCATCTACACGCTAATCTGGACAATCCTAGAAAATTTCATCAAATTCGGATGAAAAATTAAGTGAGTAGATGTATGTGATTGGATCAAAAAATACTTAGCCTCGGCTGGGATTCGAACCCGCGACCCCTGGGGGACAGTTGAAGTTACGGCTGTTACAAGTAATTCACGTTTGCGCATGCTCAGTCGCTTCTATCAGTCCGGGGATGATGATTTTCATAGGGGACCGTCTACACACCAACCCGCACAATCCCTGAAAATTTCATAGCGATCGGACAATAACTTCGTATAGTTATGCGCGTTACAAGGAATTCATGACAGACACACAGACAGACAGACACGGAACCAAAATTGTTCAGAAAGGTCTAAAACGCAAAACGCGAGTGGAAATTTTGATTTTGGAGAACTTTTTTTTTCGTCCTTGAAAAATGAAAACAAAGCTTCCGCTACCTTGGTAGAGGGGGGGTTAATTTTTTTTTTTCTTGCTCGATTCTAAGGTTCATTTTTGAAAATAATTAACCAAAACGGATACAACGTTAAAATAAGTATCAACCATCAGGCAGCCGAATAACGTATTTTTGTTACTTCGGCGAGTTGGCTGCGAGATACCCAACTTAGATCATTAGCCTTAATGAGGAGTCAACCTAATTCCAAGTTCGTCCACCACTGATCTTGATCTCGAAGTGAGTGAATAAACAATTTCCCAAACAAAAATAATGATGTTTTCTTCTCAGTTGCCCAAATTGCTTGTTGCTATAATACTTTTCGTTGTTGTGGGAACAGCGGTATCGCTAACAATAATGACAGTAACTTCATACCAACCTGTTGATGGAGAATTCGACCTCCAATTGAAATGCCTACCAACAGGTTCCTTTATTTATACCTACACCTTCACACATACAAAACCCTTTACACCCCTTACCCCCTTACAACCCTTTACCTTTACATACTTTTGGTACAAAATATTCATTTTTCATTGCAAAACACTATCTTATTTCAGTAGAAGGGGGTACGTACATTTTGCTTCCTTTCTATCAAAGTTAGGGAAGTCTAATATTTATGCAAGTGCCTGTTTGTCCGAGGAAAAACTTGCCAATTTGCACTCCTTAAACAACCAAAGTCAGAGCTGTATAACTTAGAAAGTATGACAAGAGTTTTGAATTTCAAATGAGAATGATCAAAATTTATTACAAACTCACTATGGATGCTAAATGAAGAGGAACCTTCATAGGTTCGTGGGCTGTGGCCGACACCTATCCTACGTGTTCTACAACTCAACCATCCCATAACATTTTTTATTTACTCCTCGTGATATGCCACTTTTTTCACTTTAAATTGATTGTGAAATAAAGTGATAAAAAGACAAGTGAAATAAAATTTTCACTTAAAATAAATCATAAAGGAGCGCCAAAATGAAAAGGTTTCTGATGGACTAGTCAAAATTATTTTGAATCTGAAAGGTGAAATGAGGTTTGAATGCAAAACGTGTTTTTGGTTTATTATTTTCAATAATGAACCTTTGAAATCTACCAAGAAAAACACTTTTTTAACACCCCCTCAAAATTTGTTGGTGTACGTTTCAAGGTACGTAGAATCCAAAAATCGAATAAAAATGTTGCCGTCCGTCCGCCGTACGCGGCACTTTTCCCACTTAGTATTGACCGATTTTTATGAAATTTGGTATGTAGGCTCCATTTGGGGTCTAGATGTGCCGGTCGAAGATTATGGTTGATGTAGGTCACTTCAAAGGGTTGAAAAATGAATTTTGAAATCGCCCTAACTCAAAAAATTTTGATACAAAGGTATTGTTTTTCCATCAGTTTAAGATAGAATAGAATTTTTAGAATTTTTTGAGACCACGCAGAGCCCTGTAGGACAAACCGTTCGCTCCCTACGAGAATTTAAGGGTTGGACGTACGATAAATGAGAAACACGAGTGTGAATCGCAAAAGAGGCCAAATCTCCGTTCAAATGTTAGCTGACCGAAATGCGATCGATGTTTTTCTTCATGTTGATTGGTGGTAACAATGGCAAAGCCGTGTTCTTTGCAGACGTGTGATCTATATAGAAAAATAATAAACCTTTGTGTAATAATTTGCAGCGTTTTCAGTTAAATATATAGTTTTGCTTCCGAGTCTACCAAGGTAGCGGAAGCTTTGTTTTCACTTTTCAAGGCCGAAAAAAAGTTCCCCAAAATCAAAATTTTCTCTCGCGTTTTGCGTTTTAGACCTTTCTGAACAATTTTGGTTCCGTGTCTGTCTGTCTGTCATGAATTCCTTGTAAGGCGCATAACTATACGAAGTTATAGTCCGATTTCTATGAAATTTTTAGGGATTATGCGGATTAGGTTGTAGATGGTCTCCAATGAAGATCATCACCCCCGGACTGATAGTAGCCGCTGCGCATGCGCAAACGTGAATTCCTTGTAACAGCCATAACTTCTACATTTTCAATCCGATTTCAATGACATTTCCAGGGATGTTACTGAGTAGTGTTTAGGTGGTCCCCTATGAAAATCGTTGAGAATGGTTTTTCATAGAGGGATTCATTCATAGAGGGATGGTCCCCTGTGAGAATCTCAAATCCTATTCATTGCATCACTAGGCCTCAATAGCTCAGAGGTTGCGCATTGAATTATCCCCCAGGGGTCCAGGGTTCGAATCCCAGCCGAGGGTAAGCATTTTTTTGATCCAATCACATACATCTACTCACTTACATTTTTCATCCGAATGTGATGAAATTTTCTAGGATTGTCCAGATTAGCGTGTAGATGGTCCCCTATGAGGGTAGTGAAAGGTACTTAGAGATTGGTGTTTTGAGATTAACTACTATGCATCGGATAATCTGTATAATCGGGTTATGGATACGAGGAAGCTATGTGCCACACCCACTTGGCAGACTTTTTTTAATAATGAAGATTCAAGGTGGATTTGTGAACTAGTGAGTTTTGAGTCATATTAAACATGACTTATTAAATAATAAGTCATATTAAATTTTGTGGTACTTAATTGTTCACGCTGAATCGAATGGTTTCACCCAACAATCCTCAGTAAGAATTCTAAAATTCGTAGAGGAACACTTTATAGAAAGCATCCTAAAATAGGTACATTGGAGACAATCCTATACTTCATGAAAATAACAGGGAAAAATTTAAATAACGACGAAATACCTATGCAGTCGGGGAGGTCTGAGAGTTTTTCCATTCGATTCAGCAAAAATAATTTTGACTAGTCCGTTACGTTAGTCTGACATTTTGGCCTACCTATGTATTAGCTTATTTTCACAATTTTGCTTCAACATTGAATAGGATTATCAAACATTGAAAAACTGGTAGTTTTGAGACTTTGACAAAATTCACTCTCCAGACTTAATTTTCTCATTTCAATTCCACCTAAAAAAAATTATGTTAGGCCCTAGGAGAGCAGGATGTTTATCGCAATTTTCAACCGTATCCTCAAATTTAAATTTCCAATACAAAATAAGGGACTTGAGGCTAAGGGAAGTAAGGTAGAAAATACGAACAAATTCTACATCCAGATCATCTAATAATAATAATTAATTTTCTTGAGTTGTGACGTAACGATCAGCCGCGAAGGTTAGATTGATTGATAGATAAATTTTTATTCGTTGTTTACATGTAAACAAGGACATGAATGCACCAAATTTACAAAATAATAAATATGGGTAAAATACAGGTAACTGTCATATAGGTGCGATATCAACTGTGACAGTCGGAAGAATAATGGAATCCTCCTGTTAATCATTATTAACCCATTTGGAACCGGGGCACCGCTGGAGGCAACCTCCTTTGAAAATCATTTAGAAGTAAACTTTTGACTTAATTAAATGGAGACTATGAAAATGGAGATTATGAAAATTTTCAAATTGGAAATTGGTCAGTTTTTGTGAGTAGAGCACGTAGGAAGGGGTAGGCCATCGCTCAGGGGAGACCCTTTTAAGGGACATGTTAGCTATCATTATGTTGGTCTATTTATTATTCTAGTGACAATACATCTCGTATTTACTAGTTTTAAGTTTCTACTTTGGTGACTGCCTCTTTACTTTTTGGTTTTCTCACTCCAAAATCAATCATTTTCACTTACATTTTGCCTTGCAGACCTCAGCTTACAATTGTGGTTGTCTATTTTTTTTAGGCAGAACCTTTCAAATATTTCAAGATTTTAATGATATTTTCAGAAAATTCAAGTATTATTCTACAAAGTATTATCTATTATCTATTACATCACAAATATTATCTCTACACAGTTCTCTCTCTCAGACTTATGCGTAAATCGTAGAGAACATGGGTGTAAGTTAATTCTTCTAAACGACGATATAATTTCAGTTCCAAGGAGTCTAAAACCGCTGAAATTTGGATGGTTTCGCTCACAGATAGGCAAATTCTTATTCATACTCGTAAATACAATTATGAATACAAATCATATCTGCGATTTCATGATTATGAATACGATATGATTTTTTCTATAATTTTGAATTTCAAAATACGATTTTCCCCAGTATTCGTATTTTGAAATTCAAAATTATAGAAAAAATCATAAAATCGTATTCAAAATTTGAATGCGATTTTATGATTTTTTCTATAATTTCCCTAAAAATCGAATTTTTTTACGATTTTCCCTGAAAATCATACTTTTTTTATAATTTTCTCCCGAACTCTGGACATATTTTTGACCTAACATTGTCAAAATAATCAATCAAAATTCGAAACGCTCACAAATTCTTATAGGATTTTTCACGCAGAATCGAATGAGACCAACACCAGGTCGCTATGACCAACTGAATAGAAAATACGACGAAATTTCCGGTAAAAATCATAATTTTGTAATGATTTTTAGTGCAAATCGTTAAAAAAAAATAACATTTTCAGCGGAAATTTCGTCGTAGTTTCTATTCGGTTAGTCGTAGCGAGTCGTAGGGGGTTGGTCTCATTCGATTCTGCGTGAAAAATCCTACAGGAATTTGTGAACGTTTCGAATTTTGATTGATTATTTTGACAATGTTAGGTCAAAAATATGTCCAGAGTTCGGGAGAAAACTATTTAAAAAAAGTATAATTTTCAGTGAAAATCGTTAAAAAATTCGATTTTTAGGGAATTTATAGAAAAAATCATAAAATCGTATTCAAAATACGAATAAGGGGGAAAATCGTATTCTAAGTGTGAATAAGATTGTATTCGTATTCATATTCATATTCGTACCTGCATTCGTATTCATAATCATAAAATCGCAGATATGATTTGTATTCATAACCGTATTTACGAGTATGAATAAGAATTTGCCCATCTCTGGTTTCGCTTCCTCACTGTCGAAGATAATAAGAAAACTTTGATTCGTGCAGAAGGTGAAACAAATTTATATTTTTCGTTATTCGGATATTAGAAAACAAGTGCTTGATGTCCATTTGTTACATTTTTATACTTTCAACGTGGCCAGGCAGGTAGTAGGTAGGTAACTACCAGAAACTTCTCAATACCAGATTCCTTCAGCTTCACAATGCGTCCCATCACGGACACAATGTTGACCAACAGTCTCCTCGGAAGAAAACAATCGAAACATGAGGGTTCAATGGCCAATTGCTTTAATCTTGGTTGACTTCCTCGAATGGAAAGGTCAACGACGTTGTGGGACATTACGCAACCGGTTTTGTTAAATTGAAACATCCTAATATGTTCGAGAAGGCGAAAAAAACTGCTGAGTGAGAAAAGCAACTAGTGTTTACAAGACTCAATGAGATTTTTCACCTTAGTATCAACAGATGAGTAGGAAGTAGAAACCTGATAAAGGTAGAAAGCTTCACTCAAGCACATCTCTTTACACAGAGATGAATCAAGGAAGTCCTATGATGAAGATGATGATGAAGATTTTATTTGTCGTTGTACACAGAATGCATTGACAATTGTCATAATAATAAAAAATCTTAAATATACAACTTTGGTGAGACGAAGAAAAATTAGTACCTAAATAAATTGAAATAACAAATTGCAATGAATGTTAGTAATAATATTAAGGTGAAGTACTCTAAAGTGCAACCCTGCGAAGATGAATTCACGTGGCCCAGCCTGGAGATACACTTACATATAGGTACCTAACATACTTACAACACAAAACAGACCAGGACTAAAACAACAACACAAGAATGACTAGAAGAATTAAAAGGGGACTATTTACCAATATCACAGAGTATTTACTTAACAAATTAATCACAGAGTTCCACCTAAGTTAAATCATGAACGAGCGCGAGTACTTTTAAACAATATTCCTCGGGTTCAAAAAAAATATCACTCGTATAGCTAATACTAAAATTACAAATAAATACATAATATCACGTCGAGTCGAGTTTTTAGAAGGTACGAATTTTACAAAAATATTCGTCAAAGTCGAATGGTGCCATAGATGCGAGGATAGATTTGCACATTCTTTTAAAGGGTATGAAATTTGTGCTTACTTCCCTAGCCTTCATAGGGAGAACATTATAAAATTTATAGCATCACCACCCTATCGAATTTCGGGCTACATTAAGCCTGCATGAGGGTAAAGCAAGCAGGTCAATACGGCGTGTATGGTATGTATGGGCTGGCTTTGAAAATTCGTGGGGGTGCTTGGCAACATACAGTAGACATTCTAGGATATATTGGGCCGGTAATGTTAATATTCCTAGTTCCGAGAAGAATGGTTTACAATTGCTACGATAATGAGCCCGTGCAACTGCACGTCAGTGTTGCCAACAAGTGGCTACCAAAACCCCCTGAGCCAACCTCGAAAAACCCCCAAATCCCCCCAAAAAAGAAAAACCCTAAAATTTAAGGATGAAATAACAATATCAATGAATACAATGCAATTTTTTTTTTTTTTTTTTTTTTAAGTAGTAGATTGTAATTCATTAATGATTTGAGGGCGGAGTGGATCTTGAAGACAATGCAATTATTGTATTAGCAATATACGTTTCAGGTCATACAGGTTTTGAAAAAACATTAAAAACATTTTTTTAAATAAACTAGTTTCTTCAGGTAGGGTAGGTTTTTGTACAAAAATCAAAATGTCAAACAGTGAGGTCGCATTCGACCCCCATCCCCAAAACCTTCTCAATTTCTTCAAAACTTCAAGTTTGCTAAAAGTAACGTGCGTGAACGGACGAATAAACTTCAAGAATTTATCAAAGTGTGTGCTTGCGAAAGATCAAAGATCGAAAAAAGTTTGTCCTCCAAAACTCCAAAATTATAGTCCCATTGAGCCCACGATAGACATTGGTAAATTCGGTGAAGTTTTTCACTCCATTGAATATATATATTACCTGCTGCTATTTTAATTGATGATTCATTTTTATTCTACCCAAATCCCCCCGACGCGTCGGTAAAAAACCCCCAAAAAAAACCCCAAAAGATTTCTCCCCCCAAAATCCCCCCGTCAAGAAAAAAACCCCCAAAGTTTGGGGGGAAACCCCCAACTTGGTAACACTGCTGCACGTACAGCTCTACGCTGAGAAGCGAAAACCACAGCTGCCGACGTCGAATGGCCCCAACACAAAAGACAATACTTCATGCGACTGTGAAAAACTGCGTGGTAAGCACAAATTACCGCATCTTTGCCCAAATAGTCGTGAAGTCTCCGGAGTAGAAAGGTTACACTGTTTAAATGTTTCACAAGTTGTCCTAGTAGTCAAGAACCCTTCAAAAACAAAATAATAATTATTATTATTAATTATTAACAATAATAATAATTATTTAAACAATAATTATTATTGTTTATGCATCTTGAGGAACGTAAAGTTGTTGGAGGAAAAAATAGAAGGCCATCACCTACGAAGGTGAAGGAAGTCTCAACTTGGTACCTCCCTAGATGGCCTTGGAGACAATTGACCAGACTCACTTTTAGTCCGGTACCTTCATAGAGATACTACTAGGTAGGTACAGAAGGTTGTAGGTACCTGCTTATACGTACTAACAATGTTACTTGGGTATCTCTGCCTACCCTAGTTGGTGACAAATCAATGTGCAGCCCCAACCAAGAACGACACCTTCCATAAATATGTCATCTTTGAAAATATGCGACAAGTTCTACTTTTTATTTCTCAACCGTCATTTTGGGGAGTCAGCACAGGTAGAAGAAACAAATGGTTATGCGCCGATAGTCCGAGATCCGAGCCCTATTTCATACCTCTTCAGAGGCAGAATTTTAAATAGTATTCTTGCTTTTGGTTTATTATTTTCAATAATGAACCTTTGGAATCGACCAAGAAAAAAAAATTTAACACCCCCTCAAAATTTGATGGTTTACGTTTCAAGGTACGTAGAATCCAAAAAATGAATAAAAATTTGGCCGTCCGTCCGCCGTACGCGGCACTTTTGCCACTTAGCATTGACCGATTTTGATGAAATTCGGTATGTAGGCTCCATTTGGGGTCTAGTTGTGCCCCGAAGATTTTGGTTGATGTAGGTCACTTCTAAGGGTTCCAAAATCAATTTTGAAATTTTGAAAACGCCCTAACTCAAAAAATTTTGATATAAAGGTATTGTTTTTCCTTCAATTTAAGATTCTATAGAATTTTTTGAGACCATCCGGAGCTCTGTAGGACAAATCGTTCGCTCACTACGATAAATCAGAAACACGAGTGTGAATCGCAAAAGAGGCCTAATCTCCGTTCAACTTAAAGCTGACCGAAATGCGATCGACGTTATTCTTCATGTTGGATGGTTGGTGGCTTTGCAGACGAGTGATCTATATAAAAAAATAAAAAATAATAAACCATTGTGTAATAATTTGCAGCGTTTTTGAAATTTATTTTTTAACATCTTATTTATTCTATCTATTGCTTCCGAGTCTACCAAGGTAGCGGAAGCTTTGTTTTCACTTTTCAAGGACGAAAAAAAAAAGTTCTCCAAAATCAAAATTTTCACTCGCGTTTTGCGTTTTAGACCTTTCTGAACAATTTTGGTTCAGTGTCTGTGTGTCTGTCTGTCTGTCATGAATTCCTTGTAACGCGCATAACTATACGAAGTTATTGTCCGATTTCAATGAAATTTCCAGGGATTGTGCGGGTTGGTGTGTAGACGGTCCCCTATGAAAATCATCATCCTCGGACTGATAGAAGCGACTGCGCATGCGCAAACGTGAATTCCTTGTAACGGCCATAACTTCCACATTTTCCATCCGATTTCAATGAAATTTTCAAGAATGTTACAGATTAGTATTTAGATGGTCCCCTATGAAAATCATCACCTTCGGATTGATAGTAGCCATTGCGCATGCGCAAACGTGAATTTCCTTGTAACGGCCATAATTTCCACTTTTTCTACTCGATTTCAATGAAATTTTCAGGGATTATGCGGATTAGGTTGTAGATGGTCCCCAATGAAGATCACCACCTTCGGACTGATAGTAGTCACTGCGCATGCGCAAACGTGAATTTCCTGGTAACGTCCATAATTTCTACATTTGCTATCCGATTTCAAAGAAATTTTCAGGGATGTTACAGATTAGTATTTAGATGGTCCCCTATGAAAATCACCACCTTCGGACTGATAGTAGCCACTGCGCATGCGCAAACGTGAATTCCTTGTAACTTCTACATTTTCCGTACGATTTCAATAAAATTTTCAGGGATGTTACAGATTAACTTGTTTTGATGTTTTGAGATTAACTAGGGTAAAACCACCAATAACCAGCACCCCCCCTAATAGTCGGCACTCTTAACACATTCTGGTCAAGAATAAGACTTGGGAGTGACCTAGGAGGCTTAAAAAAATATTTTCACGGGCTACAACTGAATACCAAGCTCGTCAGCTTGTTTGTGGGCCGTGAGCAGGAGTAAAATCAGATGGAAAAACATTTTTTGACAGTACCCATTGCGCGTCCTCGTAACAGACCTCCCGCTATTTTTTTCTTAAGGACTGACAGTGCTGATTTGGGTACTGCTCGCTGGTAATTGATTCTTTCGTACTTTTTTCCGATTCTGTTGCATTCTCCAGCTTTCAAGCTTTCATTTGCATTATTTTTTGATACGTTTTATCTAATTATATTGGGGATCGCAGATGTGCCCAGTTCTGGATAAAAATTAACCTCAATTTCAATAATTGGCTTGGGGTGCCCACTATTGGATTTCGGCTTGCATTTGTCATCATGAAGTCTTTTGATCTGAATTGATCAATTTTCGTAACCAAACATAATTTCTAAAGTTTAAATTGTTATTCCGTAGCTCTATCCAGATTTCGGCACACCATAAAACTAATAATGGGCAGTGCCGATCATTCAATAACTGGCATGCCGACTATTGGTAGAACCCAATAATCAGCATGCCCAGTATTCAATAGTCGGCAGTACCCGTTATTAACACTGGAGGTGATCGCTAGGTATTTTTTGCTGAGATGAGTAGGGGAGGGTGGGGGGTACCTACCTACTACCTGATGGGGTGAAGGGGGGAGGGTACCTATTTTGAGACTTAAATTGCTTCCGAGTCTACCAAGGTAGCGGAAGTTTTGTTTTCACTTTTCAAGGATGAAAAAAAAGATCTCCAAAATCAAAATTTTCACTCGCGTTTTGCGTTTTAGACCTTTCTGAACAATATGGGTTCCGTGTCTGTCTGTCATGAATTCCTTGTAACGGGCATAACTATACGAAGTTATTGTCCGATTTCTATGAAATTTTCAGGGATTGGGTTGGTGTGTAGACGGTCCCCTATGAAAATCAAGGCCTTAAAATTTACAGAAGCCCCGGACTGATAGAAGCGACTGCGCATACACAAACGTGAATTCCTTGTAACGGCCATAACATCTACATTTTCCATCCGATTTCGATGAAATTTTCAGGAATGTTACAGATTGGTATTTAGATGGTCCCCTATGAAAATCACCACCTTCGGACTGATAGTAGCCTCTGCGCATGAGCAAACGTGAATTCCTTGTAACAGCCATAAACTTACATTTTTCATCCGAATTTTATGAAATTTTCTAGGATTGTCCAGATTAGCGTGTAGATGGTCCCCTATGATGGTAGTGTAAGGTACTTAGAGATTGGTGTTTTGAGATTAACTACTATGCATCGGATCATCTATATAATCGGGTTATGGATACGAGGAAGCTATGTGCCACACCCACTTGGTATTTAATATAAAATATAAATTTTAACTTTATACCTAGTTTGAAACCAACGTTTGATTTCCTTTTATACCTATTCAAACTTTTGTGATATTTCTTGTCTCATCCGTTCACCTCTATCGTTTGGGACTTAATTTATGTGATATGTCAAAATAATTAGAGTGTTCAACACCAAATTTTGTCGAGGAAAACCTGGTATTTCACTGCACAGTAGGTCGGTACCTCGGTAACTCACAGTTAACCTTAAAGGCTGATTAAAATAAAAACGTTATTTTACCTTTCGTTACCATTTTACGTTTTTTTCTATCCCTCACCAGAATCTAAACCTGTTCCAACTATTAGTATGGCAGCGTTGAATTGGTAGTTGGCAGGTGCCAACTATTAGTAGTGAGCAGTGCCCATCAATAGTGGACTGGTGCCCACTATTGGTTAAAAGCCGTGCCGATTGATGGCAAAATGGGTGCCGGCTACTAGGAAATCTGTTGTTTGTGTAGAATTGCCTAACAACTCGATTCAAAAGTTGTTATGAAGTTTCCTAGCATTTTTTAAAATGAAGTACAGATGTTTATCTACGTAAAGAAAAAAAATAATGGATTAGCACTCAAAACTGATTTATAACTGCGTTTTGAAGTTGAAGATCGGGCTTAACAGTGCCGACTATTGGTGGTTTTACCCTACTATGCATCGGATCATCTGTACAATCGGGTTATGGATACGAGGAAGCTATGTGCCACACCCACTTGGCAGACGTTTTTTTTTTTTTAATTGTACGTTAGTCTTGTAAAAATTCGTGTGGTGTGATTGAATGTGGTCCTGTGTCTGTGGTCTCTGTCTGCTCCTATTGGGCTTCCTGTTTAGAATTTTCAGGCACCTATTTACGTTGACAATGAAGAATTCAACTACCTACTCGTAATTTGACCCACTCAGCGGGTGCAGCAATTTTTTTTTTTATTTTTTTATTGCAATTTTGAAAGGTTTTTACCTTTTCAGAGGCATGCAATCATATTTAAAAGGAAGCAGATAATTACGCAAAGGTTTATTATTTTTCTGTATAGATCACTCGCCTGCAAAGAACACAGCTTCGCCCTTGTCACTACCCACCAACCATATTTTCGCTTTACACTCAATTCAAAGAAATAAAGAGTTGTGGGTGCCTTCATCAGGAATTTTGATACTGTCTGCAAAGGACGCAAAACTGAGTACAACTCGAAGGAACGAACAACTATCGCATTTTGGTCAGCTAAAATTTGAACGGAGATTAGGCCTCTTTTGCGATTCACACTCGTGTTTCTGATTTATCATAAGTCCAACCCTTAAGTTCTCGTAGGGAGTGAATGGTTGGTCCTACAGAGCTCTGGGTGGTCTCATTCGATACCAAGAACTCTATTTTAAATAGATGAAAAAACAACCCTTTACATCGAAAGTTTTTGAGCTAAGGCGTGTTGAAAATGTCAGCCTTATTTGTCGACTTGTCGATTAAAGGGGTCGCATTTGCCTGAGGGATAAACCCCCTTGAGAAATGCGGTCTTCCCCAACTGCGCACCTCAGTTTTAATCCCATTGAACTTATCCAACAGATTTTTGCGATGCGTTGCGGCCCGCCTCATAGTGCGCTTAGCTTAAAAGTGACTAAAAACAACCAAATTTTCGCAGCTGTTTTGTAATTTCTTTTTTTTTTCTTCTCATGATTCTTATGTGAAATTTTTATATTGTGCCAATAAATAAATAAATAATAAATCAGACCCAAAATGGAACCCATATATCAAATTTCATCAAAATTGGTCCATGGTAACTAAGGAAAGTGCCGCGTACGGCGGACGGACGGCAAACTTTGCATTCCATTTTCAGATTCTTAAATCAACAAATTTTGAGGGGCGATTAAAATTTTTATTTTGTTTCCGAGTCTACCAAGGTAGCGGAAGCTTTGTTTTCACTTTTCAAGGATGAAAAAAAAAGTTCTCCAAAATCAAAATTTCCACTCGCGTTTTGAGTTTTAGACCTTTCTGAACAATTTTGGTTCCGTGTCTGTCTGTCTGTCAGTCATGAAATCCTTGTAACGCGCATAACTATACGAAGTTATTGTCCGATTTCTATGAAATTTTCAGGGATTGTGCGGGTTAGCGTGTAGATGGTCCCCTATGAAAATCATCATCCCCGGACTGATAGAAGCGACTGCGCATGCGCAAACGTGAATTCCATGTAACGGCCATAACTTCCACATTTTCTACCCGATTTCGATGACATTTTTAGGGATTATGCGGATTAGGTTGTAGACGGTCCTCAATGAAAATCAAGGCCTTAAAATTTACAGAAGTATCTGCGCATGCGCAAACGTAAAATCCTTGTAACAGCCATAACACTTACATTTTTCATCCGAATTTGATGAAATTTTCTAGGATTGTCCAGATTAGATGGTCCCCTATGAGGGTAGTGAAAGGTACTTAGAGATTGGTGTTTTGAGATTAACTACTATGCATCGGATCATCTATATAATCGGGTTATGGATACGAGGAAGCTATGTGCCACACCCACCGGTTTTTTTTGTGCCTGTCATTTCGTAATGTTGAACTTTCCGTTTCAGATGAAATGCGAACAGGACTTGTCTCACGGGCTGTATATTTTGATGTTTGCTCATTTGAAACTTGACGGCAACAGGATTCGCAGTAGAAGGGCACATCAAGTAGGAATGAGTCGGTTGATACCAAGACTGCATAATCATACCCGTAAAAGACCTCCATTTTCTTCCACACCAAGAAGACACTATTGTTTTCTACCTATTCGCCTTTCATGGTGTGAGTGATGTAATCTCTCGCCGAAACGCCAAGAAACAATGCAAGGTCAGACATCGGAAACATTTGGTATATTATGTACACGTTAAAAGTAGAAATAATTTATTGTTAACTACTAATGAAAGTAAGATAGCAGAAACCGAGATATAAATTTCAACTGTACCTATCTCTAAATTTGATTACGAGTATGTCATCACGAGCGAAACAAAAAATTATTATTATCTTATCATTTTGCTAACCCATCTAGCAGGTGTAAAACTTGAAAATTATCTTACGTATAATTTTCTAGCGAATACCACTTTTGACAGTATAAAAAGCTTAAAACAAGCTTATAAAATTAACTGAAAAGTTTAAAATCAATCAATTTAAATTAAAAATATAACACTTTGTAAGCTCATTGTAACCCTTTAACGATAATTAAGCTTCTTCATCTACGACAAAATAATTCCATATCGTACATAATTATATATTTTTAACACTAAAACTTTACACCTCAATTATTAAATACTCCCGTTTTTATCACAGTCCCAATTTTATAAATAAAAGCGTGTTACATTTTGATAGCAAGAGGGAAATAAAAGTGCTAAATGTTCTTAATTATACCATCAAATGTAACAAGATTTTTTTTTTTTTAATAAAATTGGGACTGAGATAGAACCGGGGGTATTTAATAATTAAGGTGGAAAGTTTTAGTGTTAAAAATATATAATTATGTACGATATGGAATTATTTTGTCGTAGAAGAAGAATATTAATTATCGTTAAAGGTTACAATGAACTTATAAAGTGTTATATTGCTTTCGAGTCTACCAAGGTAGCGGAAGCTTTGTTTTCACTTTTCAAGGACGAAAAAAAAAGTTCTCCAAAATCAAAATTTTCACACGCGTTTCGCGTTTTAGACCTTTCTGAACAATTTTGGTTCAGTGTCTGTGTGTCTGTCATGAATTCCTAGTAACGCGCATAACTATACGAAGTTATTGTCCGATTTCAATGATATTTTCAGGGATTGTGCGGGTTGGTGTGTAGACGGTCCCCTATGAAATTCATCATCCCCGGACTGATAGAAGCGACTGCGCATGCGCAAACGGAATTCCTTGTAACGGCCATAACTTCTACATTTTCCATCCGATTTCAATGAAATTTTCAGGGATGTTACAGATTAGTATTTAGATGGTCCCCTATGAAAATCACTACCTTCGGACTGATAGTAGCCACTGCGCATGCGCAAACCTGAATTTCCTTGTAACGTCCATAATGTCTACATTTTCTACCCGATTTCAATGAAATTTTCAGGGATGTTACAGATTAGTATTTGGATGGTCCCCTATGAAAATCACCACCTTCGGACTGATAGTAGCCACTGCGCATGCGCTAACGTGAATTCCTTGTAACGGCCATAACTTCTACATTTTCCATCCGATTTCAATGAAATTTTCAGGGATATTACAGATTAACTTGTTTTGATGTTTTGAGATTAACTACTATGCATCGGATCATCTATACAATCGGGATATGGATACGAGGAAGCTATGTGCCACACACACTTGGAAGACGTTTTTTTATTTGAGTTGATTTATTTTACTAGAATTGATTTATATACTTAACGTTTTAGTTCATTTTATTAATAAATAATAAAAGCTTGTTTTCTTTAATTTTATTTTTAATTTTTCAGTATTTTTAATTCGAGATTTACTACGACGTAGTTCAAAGCGTGCAGCATCCTTTTTCCGTTGAGTAGTCCGTAGTACTTTCTCATAAAATTTTATTTATATTTAAACATCTCATTTGTAGTAGGGTGAAATAATGTTATCTCCATGATGATTTCATCGAAATCGGATGAGAAATGTCTAAGTTATGGCAGTGGCAAGTATTTCATGACAGACAGATACACAGACAGACAGACAGACATGGAACTAAAATTGTTCAGGAAGGTCTGAAACGTAAAAAGCGAATGGGAATTTTGATTTTGGAGAACAAATTTTTTTTCAACCTTGAAAAGTGGAAACAAAGCTTCCGCTACCTTGGTAAACTCGGAAGCAATAAGTAGTTCCATTCTACAGGCTAAAAATATCGTACAACGCTCACAGCTATTACGCTATCAAATTGTATAATGCATTGCCAACTGCAATCATGGATAAATAAAACTTGCTTCACAGCTACCGATATGTAGCTATGATTTTGTTTACTGGTATCGCGTTGCATTTTTTGTGGCAAAAAAAAAGTGTTGACCCCCAGCCAGAAGACATAATACGAGTATATCCATGTCAAAATAAATGCAGTGCGTGTATTACGGGACTGTTGAAGAGAGAAGCCTTTAATTCGGTTGAGGAATTTTTGAAATTTTATTTTGCCAAATCGATTTTATAAATCGATAGATTGAGACTTCAATAAGTAGAGGAAATTTGATTCATAAGTTATTTATTATCCTCATTGTATAAATATATGTTTATTATCTTAATACATCGTTATTAGTTAGTGTGTGGGTATGGTATAGATATTGTTATTTCTATTGTTACATTTTTGTTGACAATGAGGACAATGCTGTACAATATGTACAATCCCATCTACCTATCTATCTATCAGAGGTGAAAGGGAAGTTCGAATCCAGTTGATCAATGAAGTGGTGGGCATACCTGACCTGATTGATGCAATTAACAGTGAAATGTTATATTTAAATCTCATTAGCTCAGATAAGTGAAAGAGCGGATTAACTAATGCCAAACAAGGAAGACAAAGTAAAAATGTGAATGTAAATCGTATTGCTGCAGAGAAGTGAAAGATACGGGAGGATCTACTAATTCCAATCAAGACTGACAAAGTGAAAAGGCCATCAACTTTTGCCACAGTCGGAACTACCAAGAATTTGAGTACAATCAACCTCATTCATATCTGTACCTCCATTCAAATTCTGCGCAACACGATCCACGAATTGGGTCAGCTGAAAAAAGGCCATTTCAAGTTTTCCCATTGAAATGTAATAATGAGCGACGGAACACCTTGTCATCCTTTGTATTCAATTACTATAATATCGAATTTCTCCCATTCAAAGCACTTTCATTGTTTACTGCGATTTAAAAAAAACGTTCGACTAAGGTAAAAAAAACATAAATGAGCTGCTGTTTCTTATAAATGAGGAAAATATTGTGCGCTCCTGAAAGTAGGTTACTGAAATGTGAGTTACGAGTATTTAGGACCCTTTAGAACATGATAATGCTAAAACCATAAGATTCAAAAGTCTAATAATTGGTGTCGATCCTTGTTCACAGCTATTACATCCGAGTCTACCAAGGTAGCGGAAGCATTGTTTCCACTTTTCAAGGTTAATAAAAAAGTTCTCCAAAATCAAAATTTCCAAAATATTCAAATTTTCAAAATTTTGGTTCAGTGTCTGTGTGTCTGTCATGAATTCCTTGTAACGGGCATAACTATACGAAGTTGTAGTCTGAGTTGATGAAATTTTCAGGGATTGTGCGGGTTGGACTGCAGATGGCCCCCTATAAAAATCATCGACCTTGGACTGATAGTAGCTGTGAAAACGCGAATTTCCTTGTAACAGCCATATCTTCAACATGTCTCATTTATTTGATCTGTTGACATTTCGAGGGATTGTACGTATTGGGGTGTTGATGGTCCCCTATGAAAATCATCGCCCCCGGACTGATAGTAGCCGCTGCGCATGCTCAAATGTGAATTTCCTTGTAACGGCCATAACTTCTACATTTTCCATCCGATTTCGATGAAATTTTCAGGGATGTTACAGATTAACTTGTTTTGATGTTTTCAGATTAACAACTATGCATCGGATCATCTATACAATCGGGTTATGGATACGAGGAAGCTATGTGCCACACCCACTTTTTTCAATCTAAACTAGACCTCATTCTGAGAATTTTGGTACCAACCGCGACCTTCTAGCATGTGTAAATCTCTTCCTATGAATGTTCAAAGTTTCGACCGTTTATGACGTCACAGTGGGCTGGGGGGTCCTGCCCAGGCGCGAGGGGCGCGTGACGTCATACACGATTGAAACTTTGAAAAATCATAGAAACAGATCTACTCACGCTAGAAGGTCGCGGTTGGTGCCAAAATTCTTAGGATGTAGTCTACTTTCGATTAAAAATCTTAAAAAAAAATCAAGGCGCACACCCCTTTGAGCAGGATTGTGAGGGTTGACATGAGGGTAGTGGAAGGTACTTAGAGATAGATGATTTGAGGTCAGCTACTATGCATCAGATCATCCATACAATCGGGGTTACTAGAAAACTATTGCGACACCCACTTGGAAGGTTTTTGATTATTTTCAGAAACGAACGTTTCAAAAACTTGAAAGAATGTTCAGTTGATCATAATGATAAAACTCTTAAAAATATTGACCGAATAAATCAAATTGGACGTAGAAAATACCAACACTTGAGGTAATTGAACTGAAACTTACCAATCAAACCGCTGCGATATTGCTTCCTGTGGTACTCCGACAATAAGATCAAAGCGAGGAAAACTATTACCGGGCCAACTTCCAACAAAGTACAATTGGGAACTTCGAAAAATCTGGAAAAAAAAAACAAAAATAAAATGGGTATTATTTATTAAATGCGAAAACAATGATTTAAACAACTATGGGATTCTTCATCCCCTATGATTGAAGTGCAAGAAACTTAAATATCGATGTTTTGAGATCAGCTACTATGTGTCGGATCACCTATACAGTAGGGTTATGGATTCGA
The DNA here is from genome assembly GCA_009739505.2 of Apolygus lucorum. Taxonomy (NCBI): domain Eukaryota; kingdom Metazoa; phylum Arthropoda; class Insecta; order Hemiptera; family Miridae; genus Apolygus; species Apolygus lucorum. Next base: position 12,623,577 of record CM019183.2, read on the forward strand.
TGAAGCTATGTGCCACAGCCACTAGGCCGTCTTCTTATTTCAGTAATGTAATAATTCCCGGAATTGTTAGAGTCGAATGACACTACCCGGAGCTCTGTAGGCCCAACCGCTCGCTAATCGGGATATTAATTACTTAATTAATGGATGTTCCATCAATTTAAGATAGTGTTCAATTTTTAGAAACGAGTGAAACTACACAGACGACCGCCTATCGTTGAATGAGCAATTGAAACCGTATTGAGAAATAATAAACCTTTGTGAAATAATTTATAGCGTTTTTATGAAATTTTCAGAGATTGTGCAGTTTGGCTGGTTGTTCGATGGTCCCCTATCGAATTCAATAACCAAGTACAGCTCCTTTTGTTCTTTTTCCACCAATAGATGGAAAACGTCTGCCAAATGGATGAGGCACATTGCTTCATCGTATCCATAACTCGATCGTATGGATCATAATCTCGAAACTCCAAGTACTTATCACTAGAATAGAACAAAATTAGTATATTTGCCATAGCAACAAAATGCAATGACAATGGTCAATTATACATAATCAAAGAAGTTTCCCAGTAATGACGGAGTGCGAGGGAAAACCTTTCTCCTACGAGACGGACCAGCCCCGGGCCCCACCCACCAGGGCGGCATCCCAGGACCAGGTGTCATAGAAATCCCCGACCAAACCGGAAACCGAGGCATGATCAAACTCCAAACCGGTATCACCAGGCCAAATCACTAAGGAATAACTAAACAAATCACAACTTGTCCGCTTCAGCGATGAATTAAATTAATATATAAATTTCAACTCTTGGCCACATGATTTTTAAATCCATTTTCTATGTGTTTTGAATGTCATTTGTGTAAAATATTATTAAAATAGATTCTTGTCCGAGATATTTCCAAAAATGTATAGTTTCGTCTGGTTTTAATTCGTTTAGGGTGATTACCAGTACGGACAGTTCACACACTCCATAACAGAACATTATTAACACGCAAACAACTATGACATTTTAATAATAATGATAATAACAAATGATAATAATAGGAACCTAAACAGTTTTCACAGTCAAAAATTGCAAGCTAGAGTACTTTGATTTAAATTCCTCTGCTGCTTAAATAAATAAAATGGTTAATTAGGATTGGTTAATAAAATGGTTAATTTAAAGTAAGTACTACCCTCCAAATTAGATGATAACTATTATAGTTATCATCTAATTTGGAGGGTAGTACTTACTATATACTATATTATAGTAAATATTATAGTACTTAGTATACTATAATAGTATACTAAATAGCTTAGATATAAATTATTAGAAAGAACACTTTAATATGATCCAAACAAGAATGCCTTTATTAAACGGAAATCTCACTCTCTAACATCTGTGAAACGAATGATGGTGATAATGATAATAGTGAATTAAGACACTAAAATAACAAGACAATGGCATTTTTAAGGAACCATCCAAAGTCTCAACCGCACAACACTCAAGATAACCATCGAATTCAAATGGTAAATTAATGTTGAAGTATGTCCGTTAGTAGGATTTTACGTTTGTGTTTGACGCAACTATCAAACGGAGGATGATGATTTTCATAGGGGACCATCTGCACGCTAAACCGCGCAATCTCCGAAAATTCCGTGGAAATCAGACAGTAATTTCGCATAGTTTTGTAGGTAGGTAACACGTTTTAGAATTATAGACCATTAGACATTAGAATAGACCACCCAGAGCTCTGAAGGACAAACCGTTCGCTCACTACGAGTACGGAGTTACGATAAATCAGAAGCACGAGTGTGAATTACCAAAGAGGTCTAATCTTCGTTGAAATTTTAGCTGACCAAAATGCTTCGAGTTGTACTTACTCAGTTTAGCCTCCTTAGCAAACAGTAATTAAATTTCCATACGAAGGCACCCACAACTCCCTATTTCTTCAAATCGAGTTTAAAGCGTTTATTTCTTCCAAGTAATCTTGATTGTGAAGATTTGAAGGCAGTATGTGTAGTGAGTAGTTCGTATCTATGGTTAGTAGGTAGAAAAAACTCTGCAAGTTATTTCATAATGGTTTATTATTTTTCTATATAGATTTCGGTCAGTCTTAATTTGAACGGACATTAGGCGACATTCTTTTGCGATTCACACTCGTGTTTCTTATTTATCGTATACATAAATCAGAAACACGAGTGTGAATCTCAAAAGAGGCCTAATCTTCGTTTAAATTAAAGCTGACCGAAATGCGATCGATGTTTTTCTTCATGTTGGATGGTTGGTGGCTTTGCAGACGAGTGATCTATATAGAAAAATAATAAACCATTGTGTAATAATTTGCAGCGTTTTATTCGATTTTTGGATTCTACATACCTTGAAACGTAAACCAACAAATTTTGAGGGGGTGTTAAAAAAAATTTTCTTGGTCGATTCCAAAGGTTCATCATTGAAAATAATAAACCAAAAGGAAAAAAATTCTTCCTATACTTTGGTAGACCGAAGAAAAATGTGTTTTATACCCTAAAACCTTCCCAATCCCATCAAAAGATCGCATCAAATTCCTATGATTAGTTTGGCAGTCCTATAACCTAATCACGATCGTTAACCGTTTCCCAAAATTGACAAACATCAACACAATAGAGAAGTGCGCAAAATTTATGTTGATAATTTTTGACCTATCTACATAATATGAGCCGAGCCCCAAAACCCCCTCTATATTTGAGAAAAATCGAACTATTAGATCGTGATAAAAGACGCAAGTATTGGTCCGTTGTCATGAAATTCATAGTGGGTACCTAGGAGATTGTCTCGGAGCCATCCCAAAAAATCTCAACATCAGAATCGACCACAAACAGACCGGCCGACAGACATGGAAACGAAATTTGGACTGTATTCCATATTCTATGTCTCGAAATTAGTTAATTATTTAATAACTAATTTACCTACTATTATCGCCAACCACCACGACCTATTGAGAAAGCTTGAGATTTTGCCAAATGAACTCAGCGAAGGAACGACAAATTATTCTGGTTTGAGAAGGACTCGAAGCTTCGAAAAGTGAAAGTTCGATACGAAGTAGTTCCAAGCTTGGCAAGAATGAGTAGCAGAAATCGCGGAGGTCAATCCTGTCAAGAGAAGGATTCAGATTCACGTGATTAATTTGTCAAATTTCATTCAATTTCATGACATTAGCTCCAAGAAATAACGTAATTAAGTAACATATTCTCTGCAAACAAGTAGGTATCAAAGAATATTGAGCTGTGTTGAAATTAGTTCAAAATTGTTAGTAGGTACCTGCGAATGCGAATCATTGAAATTTTATCCCACGAAAAATTGTTTTAGATCGTCAGATCCACTGCCGATTACCATTCCTAGCGTCATGGACGTAACCAGCAGGCTTCCAAAGGGAATAGTCATCAGATCCAATACAAGTAGGTATAGTTATGTATAAATTAAAGTTTTTTTTCAAAACTTTTTAATCTATTAACTTATCCAGAAGAACGGTCAAGGTCATAATACCTGAGATTTTAATCAAAATCGAACAATATTTTCGTATGATTTTGCCCAAAAGAAGGGGCTTGCCTTGAACAGACACACACAGACCAAAATTGTTCGGCAATGCAAAATGTTAATAAATTAATTTTTGATTTTTGACTTTGGAGGACACATTTTACTTTCCCTCGGATAGGAAAATTTCTTCACCGTGCAGCAGGTCAAAAAACGTCTGCCAAGTGGGTGTGGCACATAGCTTCCTCGTATCCATAACCCGATTGTATAGATGATCCGATGCATAGTAGTTAATCTCAAATCACCAATCTCTAAGTACCTTTCACTACCCTCATAGGGGACCATCTACACGCTAATCTGGACAATACTAGAAAATTTCATCAAATTCGGATGAAAAATTAAGTGAGTAGATGTATGTGATTGGATCAAAAAAATTCTTACCCTCGGCTGGGATTCGAACCCGCGATCCCTGGAGCACAAATCAAGCCTCTGTCCTCTGAGCTATTGAAGCCTTGTCATGTATTAGATTTGAGATTCTCACAGGAGATCATCCCTCTATGAATGAATCCCTCTATGAAAAACAATTCTCCATGATTTTCATAGGGGACCATCTAAACACTACTCTGTAACATCCCTGAAAATTTCATTGAAATCGGATGGAAAATGTAGAAGTTATGGACGTTACATGGAAATTCACGTTTGCGCATGCGCAGTGGCTACTATCTGACCGAAGGTGGTGATTTTCATAGGGGACCATCTAAATACTAATCTGTAACATCCCTGAAAATTTCATTGAAATCGGATTGAAAATGTAGAAGTTATGGCCGTTACAAGGAATTCACGTTTGCGCATGCGCAGTCGCTTCTATCAGTCCGAGGATGATGATTTTCATAGGGGACCGTCTACACACTAACCCGCACAATCCCTGAAAATTTCATTGAAATCGGACCATAACTTCGTATAGTTATGCGCGTTACAAGGAATTGATGACAGACACACAGACAGACAGACACGGAATCAAAATTGTTCAGAAAGGTCTAAAACGCAAAACGCGAGTGAAAATTTTGATTTTGGAGAACCTTTTTTTTCGTCCTTGAAAATTGAAAACAAAGCTTCCGCTACCTTGGTAGCCTCGGAAGCAAAAATTAGGATTCCCAAAAATCAAAATGTTCACTCGAATTTCGCGTCTTTTCCTTTTTCGGCCAAAACCGTTCGAAAATATAGAACGATCTTGATGGCATATTCAGGAAATGCGAAGATTTGCCCCAAAACAGTCCCTTACGAGTTTCATCGCCCCCTCAAATAGTATCTCATGTTATTTAATAAAGCTTACAACCAGACCTTTAAATTGATTATACGCAAAATGGTCTTTCAAAGATTCAGTCAAAAGTTACACTTTTTATAGCACCTTCCATTTATTGCAACCCCTCATATTATTGCATCTCATTTTAAAGCTATCAGAACTTTAATTTGAATTTACACAAATGGTCCGTCAGCAACTCATTCGGATGTTACAGGAGAAGCTGCGAACCAATCTTCCCGAAATCAATGACCACGTTTTTCAACTATTTTTATTTATTTTCTACTCTTTCAACACCTTGAATACGCGTAGAACACATTTCAAAAAGAATCAGGCAGATTGGTACCAGAATAAAGAAATGCAAGCTGAACAAACATCACAAAAAAACATCGTCCCGTGACACACCGAATCGAGATCCCTTCTCTTCCAGCCTAATGCCGTTTTGAATTCTTGAAGCATTCTCAGAGGTAAAATTTTGATCTATCTAGTCAAAGTGAAAATCAAACGTCAACGAAGTTTGAGCAAAGTAGAAACACTGACGGAAACAGACATCTAATATTAGACTAAATAAAGGCCCTCACTACGTACCCAAAGGATAAGCGAACGTGTCTTTATGCAGGAACTAAGGCTTGTCTACGGACCTGTCAGTCCTAAACGACGAAGCATTCCTCAGTCCACCGACCCCTATCATCGCTTCCGATCCCGTATAATCCTGGCAGGTCCTTCCATTTCGGGGACCCCCCCCCCCCTTCAGCAAACGGCCACCCTCTAACTTCTTTTATCCTCGTTGGATTCCTAATCGCACTTCACCGTCCGTCAGGTTTAGTGTAACTATAAGTAGAGCAGTCTGGCCAGAGTGCCAGATGGAGGAAGTCGAACTCAGGTCTGGTGCGATAGGCAGGTACTGACATAAATCGCCTCAGCCATGTTGTAACTTCAGCCTTCTCAGACATCGTCCCTTGGAAAAGCCCTTGCATTCTGCATTTCAAGCTCTCTGAACATTTTGGTTTATTATTTTCATTGATGACCTTTGGAATCAACCATGAAAATTTTTTTTACCCCCCACAAAATTTGTTGGTTTACCTTCCAAGGTAGGTATGCAGAATTCGAAAATCGAATAAAAAATCCAATGGGCCTGTCACCGACAGTAGTTATTATTGTAATATTTGTTTACATTAGTTTATAAAAAGTGGTTGTTCGGTAAATCTTGCATGGGAAATATAGTTCTTCTTCATCTCTTCTAAAATCGTGATTTATCACTATTTCGTCTGTGACATAAAGTGGTCCTTCGGATTTTTGAATCAGTGCTCTGGTAAGGTGGTTGAATAGCGAGGAGTATGGCTTCGACTTCAAAGGAAATTCCATCGGAAGGAAATGCTGTCATGGATGACAGAAGGGAATTGACTTTACGAAGTCGTGTAGTCAACATTGTGACTTCGACCACCCCCGAAAGGGTTCTAGAGAATAGAGGAGCCGACAGAAAGTCAGATAGGTCGAGTAGACGTACAGGGCTTTCGTCTTCAAGCACGTCAACAGTAAGAAGAAGAGATGTAGAGCAGCTGCGGCTAGAACTCCTACAAGAAGAAGAGAAAGAGGCGATGGAACGCCAGGTGAGGCAAGCTGATCGAGAGAGACGGCTCAGAGCATTGGAACTGGCGATATCAAATGGTAGTGAGAGATCCAGTACTCGTGCATCCATAGGTCAACAATCTGATGCAAGTAGCGTAGGAAGTAATGAAAGGGTGATGAGTTGGGTTGAAGAAAGTAAAAGAAATCTCAATTTAAATCTCAGTAACGATCGAGTTGTGAGTCAAACGCAATTTCAACACCAATCACGACCTCCTCTGGGTAATGAGGTATCTGTAGATGAACTGAAGGGTTGGATTGCGAGAAAAAACACAACCTTCGAGCTTCCCAATTTCGATGGAGACCCAGCCCAGTGGCCGCTATTCATTAGCATGTATCGGAGATCAACTGAATCGGGACGGTACACAGAAGATGAAAACCTAGTTCGTCTACAGAAAGCTCTCAAAGGGGCTGCTAGAGAGCATATTGGGCCTCTTCTGTTTTTACCGGGCGGATTAGGAAGAGTAATCGATCGCCTCCAGAGACGGTATGGTAGACCAGACGCTATCGCAAGAGAAGTAATGACAAAACTGGAGAAAGTGAAAAGCATGGGCGAAGATGGATTGAAAGGGTTGGATGAAATGGCAGCAGTTGTAGACAATGCAGTGACTACAATAGCACTCGTTGGTAGGTCTGAATACCTGTATAATCCAGTTATTCTCAACATTCTGGTAAGTAAGCTGAACGTTTTTCTCAAACTACAATGGGGAGAGCAAGAAACAAGATTAGGGGATGGTCCTGTGAGTCTCGAGAAATTTAATGACTGGCTTCAGGACAAAGTAGAGGCTGTTGGAAATGCTGGAGCTTGGGATATAGCCGTACAAAACTACAGTACATGCGAAACTTGTAAGCGGGGAGAAGGATTCAAGTCAAACCCAAACCCAAAACAAGATGGAAAATCAAAACCAAATAACACGTTTCTCAAATGCCTGAAATGCAACGATAGTTCACACGTTCTCAAGGACTGCAGGAGGTTCGCCCGAATGACTGAGGATGACAGGTTGAAATGGGCTAGGGAGAATGAGATTTGTTTTGGGTGTTTACAAAAAGGGCATCGAGGCTACTCCTGCAAGTCTAATGTTTCTTGCAAAATTTGTAAAAAGCATCACAATACGCTGCTGCATCCGAGAAGTGCCCAGACTGTAGAAACCTTGCAGGAGACAGAAAGGGAACAAAGTGAGGACGAGGATGGAGACGCGGGTGAGGAGGCAACCTCTCAGGACAATGTAATGACTGCTGTCAACATTGAAAAAGAAAGACATCTCCTACTCCGAATAGTCCCTGTAAAACTTCATGGTCCTCTAAAGACAGTCGAGACCTACGCCTTCCTCGACAGTGGATCAACTGTAACAATGATCCGCAAAGACATGGCCGCAGAGGTAGGCCTCCAAGGGGAAAAACAACCACTGAAGGTCAGGTGGACCGATAACTCCATAAGGGAAGAAAATGAGTCGCAAGTGGTGAGTTTCAGCATTTCCGGAGTCAAGGAAAATGCCAAGACATTTTCAGTCTACCGAGCTAGAACAGTCCGACAATTGAACCTCCCACAACAAACAGTGAATCCTGCCTTGCTTGGTCAGTCATTTGAACACCTCAAGGATTTGGAGATCTCTACCTATAAAGATGCGAAGCCAACCATACTCTTGGGAGAAGACAACTGGGCACTGGCGATTCCATTAAAAGTAGTCCATAGGTCATGGAATGGACCAGTGGCTACAAAGACTCGCCTAGGATGGGTTCTCCATGGGAAAATACCACTACATCTCAAGGGATATGTAAAGGACGAGGTAGAGCACCAGCTGAGTCAATGGAATGAAGAGGGCGACGGAACAGCAACGCACGGAACGGGCGATGGTCTAGTAGAGAAGTTGGTACTAAGAGAGAAGACAACGAATCAAAAGAAGGAGAAGGGGTTATCAACTGAGGATGAGCGAGCAGTGGCCATGTTCGAATCCACAACGGAACGGGTAGAAGAGAGGTGGAAAACAGGACTTCTAGGGAAATCAGACAAACCCTTACCTGAGAGATGGAGAATGGGTCTAAAACGATTTCACGAGGTAAATTTCAGTAAACCAAAGAAACGTTCTCTCTTAGGAAATCAAAACTACCCCTCTACTCAAGAGGCTCCAAGGAATCGTGGTGGCAACCATCCCAGAAAAAGATGTACAAGTGTGGCCGCAGACATCAAAAGAAACACAAACTACCTACAGCAGAAAAGAGCGAGGATGCGGAAAAGAGGATAATTAATCTGAAGCTAGCACGGGGCCGGGAGGAATGTCACCGACAGTAGTTATTATTGTAATATTTGTTTACATTAGTTTATAAAAAGTGGTTGTTCGGTAAATCTTGCATGGGAAATATAGTTCTTCTTCATCTCTTCTAAAATCGTGATTTATCACTATTTCGTCAGTGACAGGGCCCATTCCCATGGGCCGATTTTGATGAAATTTGGTATATGGGCTCTAGTCGTGCCCCGAAGCTTTTGGTTAATATCAGTTTCTTCTAAGGGGTCAAAATTAAGGGATGAAATTTTCAGAGGGGCCCTAGCTAGAAAACTCTCGAAATAAAGGTATTGTTTTTTCACCAATTTGAATAGCATTGCATTTTTAGAATTTTTAGAGACCACCCAGATAAGACCAACCGTTAGCTCCCTATGAAAGTTTAAGGGTTGGACTTTCGATAAATCAGAATCGCGAGTGTGAACCACCAAAGAGGCCTAATCTCCATAGAAATTTTAGCTTCAACCAAAATGCGATCACTATACGTTTCTTCGAGTTGAATTCAGTTTTGCGTCCTTACAACCTGTAATCAAATTTCCATATGAAGGAACCACAACTCACTATTTTTCTAATCGAATGTGAAGCGTTTGTTTCTTCCAAATAAACTTGATTGTGAAGATGTGAAGGCAGTATGTATAGAGGAGAACGAGAAATAAAAAGATACCGATTGGTAATAAAGTTTTAATGACTCTAGTTTTTTTTAGAAGAGAACAGACGGAACAACGGAATACAAACGGACAACTACGAAAGACAAAAAGACGTGAACCACACAAATTAATATAACATGGAGCTCTACAGAACAAAAGGAAGCTTGATGTACTGAGAGCCTGAAGCATGCCCCTACAAAGGCAGGATCTCTCACTAATTTGAATTGTACTCTAATAATGTAGCGGGTAGGTAGTAGGTTTTTGCTTGGTAGGTAAAAAAATGTGACAATGGCAAAGCTGTGATCTTTGCAGGAAAATAATAAACCTTTGTGAAATAATTTGCTGCGTTCTTCAATGTGAATTGCATGTCCACCAGTCAGGCTTTCCTAACAACCAGCAATCAAATTTCATTTAGCAGGCATTTAGTTCCGTGTCTGTTAATGGTGAATTTCGCACAACTGTACAAAAACACAGCTCGAATTTGGATTATGTGGAATAGACCGCAATCGAAGTCCGTCACGCCATGGACGAACTACATGAAACTCTCATGGTTTATTAAGTATTGTCAATAATGAACCTTTGGAATCGACTAAGAGAAAAAATCTGACCCCCCTCAAAATTTGATGATTTACGTTTTAAGGCTGAAGGGGAAGACTGCTGTGCGAGTGAGAGGGAGAATAACAAACTTTAATCTCAATTATCTCCACAATCGATTGACCGATTTTCAATATAAAATACATTTTTTGGATTTGTCTCAACGTAACTAAACACACTGTCATGGAAACATTTCAAAAGAATTCACCAAAAAAAGTTGTGTTTTCATAGTACCTACTCTTATTTTGTCTACAAATATACTTTTGAGCGATTTTGTACGTAGAATCCGAAAACTGAATAACAATTTTGCCTTCCGTCCGACGTACGCGACACTTTCCTTAGTTACCATGGACCGATTTTGATGAAATTTGGTATAAATGGGCTCAATTTGGGGTTTATTTGTGCCCCAAAACTTTTCGTAAATTTCAGTCACTTCTAAGAGTTGAAAAATAAGGGATGAAATTTGAAAAACGGCCCAGCTCAAAACATTTTATATTAACGGTTTTTTCATCAATTTAAAATAATATAGAATTTTTAGAATCGAATGAGACCACCCAGAGCTCTGTAGGACGAACCTTTCGCTACTTAAGGGTTGGATTTACCAGAAATCAGAAACACGAGAGTTAATCGCAAAAAAGGCCTAATATCCGTTGAAATTTTAGCTAACCAAGATGCGATCGTTGTTCGTTTCTTCGAGTCGTACTCAGTTTGGTGTCTTTAGCAACCAGTAATCAAATTTCCTAATGATGGATCCCACAACTCTTTATTTCTTAGAATAGAAAGAGAAGCGTTTATTTCTTCCGAATAAACTTGATTGTGAAGTTGGTAGGTAGTGAAAATAGGAAAGCAGTTTCCTTTGTAGGCGAGTGATCTATACAGAAAAATAATAAACCTTTGTGTAATAATTTGCAGCATTTTTCACATTATTTATTTTAAAAAAAGATAGGCCAAACACTACATACGTGAGAGCAACTCAATTTAATACGAAAATTATCAAAATCGAGAATCAAATATCTATCAAACTGAGCGCAATCTTGAAATCGTTCCATATTTTCAAAACGTATCAAATTTTGTTGATGGGTTGATTCGGGACATTTTAGTTGCCTCAGCAGGGCCCTTTCAACTGCCCTCTACAACCTAGTTGTGGCATATGTGAAAGAAAATGTGAATATTACAGGCAATAATACAGTGAATATGTTCAAGCAGACGATATCTTGGTGTCAAGAAACATGCAATCCTTTTGGGGAGAAGTTTCTGAATTTACTACCGACTACTTTCCCCTAAGGTTTTACGATATTTTCCGATTGTAATCGAAATACAAGTTCAGAGGGTTGTAATGGAATACCCAAATTAAGAATGTATTCAAATTTGTCTTTTGGAATATGAGAATTTTGCTCCATTACCTCGAAGCAGTTTTTCATACAGATTTACTGAAATTAATTATTTTAACGAATCCACGCAACTACGAACATATCGAAAACATGAAAAATACTATTATTTTCAACACATTATTGCAAGTTGTAAACTTGTTCATGAGCAATACTGTTCATTGACTTCATACGATCCCGTCAGTTGGAGCCTATTTATGGCTCCATGATTTATTGAGCTCAGCACCCAAACGACAGACAAAAAAAAACCTCCCAGTAGATAAAAGACAATTCTGCGTAGCTGACCGCCATCTTACCCCACCTAGGCTCTCAAATCATGTGATGACTCAAAAATGATTTAGCTTCCTCCCAATATTTTGAAGAGCTGCGCGTATTAATGATGAACTACCAGGACACTGTGTTGTTGTTGCATAACGTCTTGATCGTTGTTTCTAGCCGCTTTTTCAACCCTGACCTTCAACATCACCACGATTCCCTCTTACTAATAACTCTCAAGGTTGGGAAGTCAATCAAAACAAGCAGATATACAAGGTGTCCCGAAATTAATCAGCAATATGTACTCAGGAATCGATTCTACTAATAATTTACAACAACTTTTCCTACTTGAGTAGCTCTTTTTATTTACTCCGCCACTTAATGACAGTGTTTTCACATTGAAATTTTTTCTCGTTTCAAAATGAAAACATATTGTTTAGTAATGCATGCATTCCACGGGACGTCTCATTGGATAAACATTAGATCCACCACCGCCACCACCATCAATCCGTATTCAAGGTGAAACACAAAAAAACCACGAAATATACGGTTTATGGTGTCCTGGCACCATGTTGGCTCCACTATTAGTTCCATGGTGGTACAGAGAATAATTCATGAAAATCCGGAGGTATAATGAGAATTTTTCCTCAATTTCATAGCATGGGTACAATAAATAAGCAGTAAAGAAACCGAAATATTGAAAAATCGAATATTTTGTGAATATTATCCCCCCACTCATCACCTCTCCTTGCGAATTTTGGTACTCTGGTGAAATAATGCATAATTCGGAAGTTATTTGAGTCAAACAAAAAAGAAACACGCAAATCGGTTGGAAATTGAGGCCTGGGCAAAGTTTACAAGATTATGCCCGCAATCGCATGTTTTTTAAACATTAACCCCCCCCCCCCCTTAGAGAGCAAAATTCAAAATTCCGGCGCCGTAGTACACAACTAAATAGTTTTCCGCGTCAAACAAAGAAAGAACCACGAAAATCGGTTGAGTACTAAAGCCTGTGCAGACGACACAAGATTTTGTCACACACACACAGACATACACTTATGGTTTTTTTTCGCGGATTTGGATTCAGAATGGTCTAAAACGGATTTCTGTGTGGTTTTTTTTCTGTTGAGTGTTGTCCTCCTTCACCCCAGATCGATCGCATAAGGACGCCCATGTCTTACTGTGGGACGTCCTAAAAAGTAGGTAAAGCGGAGTATAAACAAAAGTGCTGAAGGGAAAAGTTGTTGCAAATTAGCTGTAGAATCAATTCCTGAAGTTCTGTTGATTGGTCCGGGATACTCTGTGTAGGCACTCGTATCTTTCTGTGTGAAGTCACTGCCATTAAAAAAACCATTAAAAAAAAAAAAAAAATTCGAACAGAGAATTCCTTAACAACAAATTAGTTTAATGTGATTAAAAGTCCAATCATGCAGCAGTCCACTCATGAGAGAATTTTCGAAGAAATCTTTCAGTTGAAGGATTTAAGGAAAGAAACAATGGTAACTCAATTATATGAGCTATGGTAGGAACATAGGTGTTACACACTGTATATTATCCAGCGTCCGTAGCAAGTGTTTTTCTCCTTCCAAATTTAGGGGTAGAGTTAGCCACCCGAACTAATTTAAATTGCGTCGTAACTCATAGGGATGGAAAAAGAGCGGTTTTCCATTAAAAACCACCCAACTTTCGGCCACCCTTTCCAGAAAAATTCCAGTAAAATCCAAAAATAGATACCACCACGGGATTCAGCAATTAATGAAAAAAACTTGTATCTCACTTGGGGTCTACCTTCATCTCAATTTTGTCACAATCCAGGGGTTGCGCACGTTTGCGCGCTCACTGGACGGGTTGTGCGCAACCAAAAAAATCGGCAGAGGTGTCTAAAATTCAAGAAATTTTGCGTAGAATCCAAATCTGCATTGAAAAATGGGGGGTCTCATCGGAAAAAATGAAGTTGGTGTGCTTAACTCACGACTGCGCACGTGCGCAATGCGCAACGTGGTCATATTTGAGATCCTTAGGAAAAATCATGAAGATTTTTATCACTATCTGGACGACTTTAGCAGGGGGGGGGGGGGGGACAAATCATGGGACACCCTGTATATACATAGTACATATGATTTTTGGAAAAACTTCAGGAATCGTTTCAGAATGTTCCAAAACGGATTTCAGTGAGAAAAAAAAAATTTCGAAAAAGCCTATTCTAAAAATTTTGAGGCCATTGCAATAGCTTCATTTGAAAATTCGTTAAAAGCAACCGAATATGTGATTATTGGTGATAGGGATTTAGATGATAAAGAACGGAACACGAAAAGGTGCCTTGATATTCAAGGATTAAGAAGGGCAGCCTTCTATATAGGATGCAGAAAAAAAACTTGAGTACCTTTTGATGGGGTAGCGTTCTGACATTGGCAAACTTCCAACAATGGAATGAAGGCAGAATGGTGAATGTAACTTCTACCTTTAAAACCTCATCGTAGTAGAACCCCATTAAGTTCAGATTTCAGGCCCCCTCATTTTGTGTATGGATTATTTGAAGAAAGTGGGAATCTTCTATCTGTAAAATAGATAGATATTTTTGGATTTTCTACATTAAGAACAGTGTGGTAGGTAGGAGGAAGGAGCGAACAGAACTCCCCTTTTCTAGTTCAATATTTTCAATAATGCACCTTTAAAATAGAATAGAAAAAGATTTATTTTCTTAATCTTCAAACTTGATGTTTTACATTTTTGTCAAAAGACTGTTTGTCACAAGACTTTCGTCAATTATCAAACTCAACTTTGTCCTAAGCTAGCACTCAGCCTGAAAAGGCTAGTTTGCGCACGCTTAGCTGAAGAGATCCGACAGATCGAAACAAAGGACCAAACAAAACGATCACCACTGAAAGTGGTAATTTGATGTTTTACGTTTTTAAGTCGTTGAACCCGGAAACCGAATTCAATAAAATCCGTCTTCTTCCACGCAATGGAGCCGAGCTGGAAAACCTCTAATTTTGAAGATGACTATTCAAGGACTGGCGATGAAGATGAAGTTATTCTTGTTTTGCAGTCAATTGCTGGTTTACGGGCGTGAGAGTCCTGAGATTATTGGAACAGATATGGCAATAAACGAACGTCAAATTTGATATCAGCAGCTCCAAAACTGGTACTAGTGCCAAATTAGTTACCGAATGACTTTTAATTTGTTTGGCGATGATTGAGTCGTCGTTACAACTAGTAATACGCGATTTCGATGCAGGGAGGTTGGTGGGTGAGGGGGGGGGGGGGGGTATCAATCTCAATCTTGAGACTCATTTAAGGGGGCGCGGGACTCACTAGGTTCCCTTATCTTCACGTTTTCTCTGTGAGTGTTCATTTTTTCAAAAAAAAATTCTAAATTCATTAAATAATTAATACATCATACTACATACGGGCCAAAATGTCAAGAAAATTGAAATTTGAAAAAAATAGAAAATTTATTTTTTAATTAAAATTTGTTTTTGATAAAAACTCTTAAAAAAAATAAATAAATAAACTTGCCGGGGGGGGTAGTTCACTTTCTACCTTCGAATTGAAATGAAATCTCAAAGTCCACAATATTTCGCGAACAGACTGAATTGGACGAATGGAAATCTAACGAAGAACCAGAATGAGGGTTCATCATCTACGTGAGATTCGTCACAACATCACTCAGACTCCATTTTTGAGGGAGAAATGTTTTCATTTCAACCCTGTTACAACGAAATTCTCAAACTCCATCAATAACAAAACCACTTTTTTTCGAAGATCAAATAGCATAAATTGACGTAAGCAATCTCAGCTTGACTTCTCGTCCGACTGCCAATAATGGCGTAGGTACCTATGTCATCAGTAGAGCTCGGAATTTGCATATTTTGCATATCTTTTATTATGCGGTATATCTTTGTATTTGAACGTTTTGAAGGTTTCTGAAGGGTATGCGGTGGTTTAAATTGAAATTGAAATTAAATATTTTGCATATTTCGGTCATTTTGGGGATTTTTGCATTTTTTGGTCATTTTGAGGATTTTTGCATATTTTACCAGTTTTTTGCGTATTCTGGATTTATTTAAAAGTCAGTGCTGGAAGTTGACAATATTCGAAATCGAATGTTGGAATGCTTTGTCGCCCATCGTTTGGCCTTTATAAATGCCAACTGTAGCACCATACCCCATTTGATAAACCACCTGGAGACCAGGGGGATGGATCTCTGCTCTGCCGTAGGTGCTGTTTCCGACCTGCTCGAAAAAAGCTCCCACTGGCAAGGAACAACTGGAAAAGCCGTCAAGGATAAACTGGAGGGGGTCCTATCGAAAAATCCAGGGTGGTCTTCAGTGGTTCAAATCGCAAATTTCTCAAAGGAGAAGACAGCTCATGGACTCTCCCTACTCTCCAAAAGAGATTTTCACTTTTAAATGTTTGCCTATTGTATTTTGCGATGAAGAGAGACCGTGTTCTGCATTGAAAGAAATTTTAAGTGACAGGAGACACTGTTTTACACCTGATAATTTGGAGCGTGTAATTGTCCAATATAATATGTGGTTCATCTTTACATTTTATACCTAGTTCGTATAAATGTATAAAAGTGAATAAAAAATGTATAACTGATTTTTTGAATTGCTTGTTTACTTTACCTGATGCTTCATAACTTTTTTCTTGGAGAAAAAAGGGCTAAGAAAATGTAATAAAATGGAACATCCTTTCTTAAAATACTGAAATTCCAAAGTCGTATGCAGTTTAAAGGGCAAATGCATATTTTGTATATTTTTCCAGTTTCCGGCGCATATTTTTGGGAAATTTTCGTGCATATTTTCCGAGCTCTAGTCATCAGCAATCTTCCAAAGGGAAGATTTGCTGCTGAAGAATTTGTTTGAATGATTACGACATTGGCTACTTATTACCTTCGTGGATTGAAGTTAACAATACCCCTCTTCAACAATGGTCTGGAAAATCCTAAATAATTGACCAAACATCACCAAATTTGCAGGTAGTACCAACTCGTTTCAGTTACGCGAACCAGTTCGAGTGGTAGGAAAACGTGTTCCACAAGAAACAAATACCTGCTTGACATTCAGCATGGCTGCAAGATTTTGGACTTAACTATAATTACGGTTTCAATTCGGGAACCAACTCGAACAACCCTCTTCCTAATTCAGACACAATCCTCAATTTCTATTAAAAACACAACCACAATTGTTTTTCAAAAATCCAAATGCTTGAGTTGAAATTAAGGGACAATCAATTTGGTGGAGTATTAACGATTTTACGGAATTGTGTTGAATAGTTGAATTTAGGAAATTTCCCCCCTCCTCTCCCCCACCCCTCTTTCCACTCCCATCTGGTGCGCATAACTCAGGGGAGTATGTTGCTCAAATTTGGTTCAATTTGGTTGAGTATTAACGATATTACGGAATTTTTCTGAATATTGCCGAGAAATATTGCTAACTTCACTCCGGTACTAGGTAGGTAGGTATGTTTCAAAACCATATCGAAATTTTGTAGATATTTTCCAGTTACGTTCTGGAAAGCGTTAAATATTGACCAAACTTTTCTCTAAATTTGTAGCCAGTAAACACCCAAGTCACGTACGAAAAATGGAAGTGGTAGGAAAAGAAAACATGGCACAAGAATAAATACCTAGGTACTCGATATTCAGCAGCAAGATTTTGGGCTTAACGAGATTTTTGGGGAAACATGTAGGGTTTCAATCCAGGGACAGCTTCGTACAAAATATCGATAAATCAAGTAAAAATCATCAATTTCCATTGAAAATTACAGCTTTGTGTGTAGACCAGACTGAGTGTAGGGAATCTAGGGACGAACCTGAATGACTGGGCATCGAAGAGGGTGTTCCACAAGGAATACGTGAGATTCATCATAGTGGCGAAGTCTTGGACTAACGGAACACGTTCATCAGGAACCGGGCGCGAAAACTCAGGAACTGCTCGCGTCAAAGTTGTCTGAGGAACTGAGACGATTAGCGGGAGCAGAGCTTGTGCGGGTTCATCCCCTCCTACTGGGGAGAGTATGATGGTGGTTCCCGCCCATCAGCCAAGTTCTTGGGACCAGCATGATTCCAGGATCAGCTGAGGAGAAGTCCATTCGTACGGCAAGGGTGAATGAGCGGATTCCGAAGAACTTCAAACGAATTTTGGTTTATTATTTTCAATAATGAACCTATGGAATCGACCAAGAAAAAAAAATTTTTAACACCCCCTCAAAATTTGATGGTTTACGTTTCAAGGTACGTAGAATCCAAAAATCGAATAAAAATTTGGCCGTCCGTCCGCCGTCCGCCGTACGCGGCACTTTTGCCACTTAGCATTGACCGATTTTGATGAAATTTGGTATGTAGGCTCCATTTGGGGTCTAGTTGTGCCCCGAAGCTTTTGGTTGATGTAGGTCACTTCTAAGGGTTCCAAAATCAATTTTGAAATTTTGAAAACGCCCTAACTCAAAAAATTTCGATATAAAGGTATTGTTTTTCCGTCAAATTAAGATTCTATAGAATTTTTAGAATTTTTTGAGACCACGCGGAGCTCTGTAGGACAAACCGTTCGCTCCCTACGAAAATTTAATGGTTTATATTGAAATATATATATATATATAAATCAAAACACGAGTGTGAATCGCAAAAGAGGCCTAATCTCCGTTCAAATTAGAGCTAACCGAAATGCGATCGATGGTTGGTGATTTTGATTTTTTTTAGTATTAATATTTTTTTTTATTTATTTTTTTTTTTATTTTTTTAAATTTTTTTCGTCATATTGGATGGTTGGTGATTTTGTAGACGAGTGATCTATATAAAAATAATAAACCGTTGTGTAATAATTTGCAGCGTTTTTTAAGGTTTTTTTAGTGCGGTGTCCTTAATAGTTGAGCTAGAAGGTTGCCCATTTTATCCAGCATACTTACACATCTCAGGTATTCAATCATTTGTTTAAATAAAATCTATGTCACATGAGAAAGGAAGGAAAATTTTTTTTCAGTGGCACAAAGTTGTATACGTGAGTGCGTCAACTTTGTGCCACATCATTTTTTCCATCCCAACTCGCTCTAGACTCGTCCTGGCTCAAAGTTGTCACACCCAAGTTGTTTGTATTTTCAATAATGAACCTTTGGAATCGGCCAAGAAAAATTTTTTTAAACACCCCCTCAAAATTTGATGGTTTACGTTTCAAGGTACGTAGAATCCAAAAATCGAATAAAAATTTGGCCATCTGTCCGCCGTCCGCCGTACGCGGCACTTTTGCCACTTAGCAGTGACCGATTTTGATGAAATTTGGTATGTAGGCTCCATTTGGGGTCTAGTTGTGCCCCGAAGATTTTGGTTGATGTAGGTCGGTTCTAAGGGTCAAAAAATGAATTTTGAAATTTTGAAAACGCCCTAACTCAAAAAAATTTGATATAAAGGTATTGTTTTTCCTCCGATTTAAGATTCTATAGAATTTTTAGAATTTTTTGAGACCACCGGGAGCTCTGTAGGACAAACCGTTCGCTCGCTACTAGAATTTAAGGGTTTTAGGTACGATAAATAAGAAGCACGAGTGTGAATCGCAAAATAAGCTTAATCTCCGTTCAAATTTTAGCTGACCGAAATGCGATCGATGTTTTCCTTCATGTTGGATGGTTGGTGGCTTTGTAGACGAGTGATCTACATTGAAAAGTAAAAAATAATAAACCATTGTGTAATAATTTGCAGCGTTTTTGAGGGAGAAATGTTTTAATTTCAACCCTGTTACAACAAAATTCTCAAACTCCATCAATAACAATTTGATATAAAGGTATTGTTTTTCCTCCAATTTAAGATTCTATAGAATTTTTAGAATTTTTTGAGACCACCTGGAGCTCTGTAGTACAAACCGTTCGCTCTCTACGAGAATTTAAGATTTGGACGTACGATAAATCAGAAACACGCGTGTGAATCGCAAAAGAGGCCTAATCTCCGTTCAAATGTTAGCTGACCGAAATGCGATGTTTTTCTTCATGTTGGTTGGTTGGTGGCTTTGCAGACGAGTGATCTATACAGGGGTCACCCTTACGGGCGCACCACCGGGGAGGGTTCGATTCTACTACTAATTTGCAACAAAAAATGTCTCAGCAATTTTGTTTTAGAGGCTTCGTTTTCGACTTATTTCACATTTAAGATTTTTTTCGTGTTTTCGACCTTACATCACTAAAATGGCTATAACTCCCTTAATTGATGGAGTAAATTCAAATTTGATTATATCATTGGAAAGAGCGTCAAATTTCCTATCTCCCTGATGGGGTTTTAGAAAATTTCAAATGAAACGAACGGGTGTAAAATAAAACAAAAGTATAAAATTGGTAAAGTTTCGAAAATTTTCACTTTTTTCAAAGTTTGATTCTCGAAACGTCGTGAACGGAAATTTCCATGCTGTAAGCCTAAAAGTTGCATGTGAATCCCAGCTTTCTAACGGTGTAGTCATTTTTTTAAAAACACCACTTATTCAGTTAGAAAATGACGTTTTTAGGGCAGAAAACGATCATTTTAGGGTGTAAATCGGCGTTTTTCACCAGAAATGCTTTCCAACTTAATAAATCATTTGACCTGAAATTTTGCGTAATTTTTGACGCTGAATCGAATGGTAACACTTTCCGATCTCCTCGACAAACAAATAGTACTTTTCAAGCCCTTCAAGCAAACAAGGTACAACAACTGAGTCCTCGACTCCCAATTTGTTATCTATCGAAAAGATAAAGCTTTCCGCAAATGATCGGGACGATATTTTCAAGACAGAGGGCAAAAATTAGGTAAGTGAACAAAGTGGAAGGAGTGCGAGTCATTAATAACCCAGACCTCCCTTAATGACAATTTTGGATAAAACGAACGACGAGATTGAGCCCTTAGCCCAACGGAAAGGGCTTGAAAAGTACCATTTGTTCGTCGAGAAGATCGGAAAGTGATTCAGCGTCAAAAATTACGTAAAATTTCATGTCAAATGGTTTATTAAGTTAGAAAGCATTTCTGGTGAAAAACGCCGATTTACACCCTAAAATGATCGTTTTCTGCCCTAAAAACGTCATTTTCTAACTGAATAAGTGGTGTTTTTTAAAAAAATGACTACACCGTTAGAAAGCTGGGATTCACATGCAACTTTTAGGCTTACAGCATGGAAATTTCCGTTCACGACGTTTCGAGAAACAAACTTTGAAAAAAGTGAAATTTTTCGAAACTTTACCAATTTTATACTTTTGGTTTATTTTACACCCGTTCGTTTCATTTGAAATTTTCTAAAACCCCATCAGGGAGATAGGAAATTTGACGCTCTTTCCAATGACATAATCAAATGTTAATTTACTTCATTAATTAAGGGAGTTATAGCCGTTTTAGTGATGTAAGGTCCAAAACACGAAAAAAATCTTAAAAGTGAAATAACTCAAAAACGAAGCCTCTAAAACAAAATTGCTAGGAGACATTTTTTGTTGCAAATTAGTAGTAGAATCGAACCCTGCCCGGTGGTGCGCCCGTAAGGGTGACACCCTGTATAGAAAAATAAAAATAATAAACCATTGTGTAATCATTTTCAGCGTTTTAAAATCCATTGCAGTACCTAGACGCAACATTGCAACGCAACATTGCCTTTACAACATTGGAAATTTCTCAGCATTAAAACACTGGAAAATTTCTCCTTTGAAATTCGTATTGGAAAATTCTTAACACGTCAGATGCAGGTCGATGGACAGTTCATCAAGTCCTGCTCGTGTGCGGGATGATGGACAGGTAGTCATGAAAAGCATCTTACGTGACTGTGGTTTTCGATTGCTCCTCAACCTAATTTCGATTTTAATATTGTAATCGATGTTGAAATTCGATCTCTATTGATTTCTTAACCCTTAATATCCCGAAGCATCTTTTTGGAAGTTCGACTTTTATCAGCAACAATTTTGCTTCCGAGTCCACCAAGGTAGCGGAAGCTTTGTTTTCACATTACAAGGATGAAAAAAAAAGTTCACCAAAATCAAAATTTCCACTCGCGTTTTACGTTTCAGACCTTTCTGAACAATTTTGGTTCCGTGTCTGTCTGTCTGTCCGTCTGTGTGTCTGTCATGAATTCCTTGAAACGCGCATAACTATACGAAGTTATTGTCCGATTTCTATGAAATTTTCAGGGATTATGCGAGTTGGTGTGTAGACAGTCCCCTATGAAAATCATCATCCCCCGACTGATAGAAGCGACTGCGGATGCGCAAACGTGAATTCCTTGTAACGGCCATAACTTCTACATTTTCCATCCGATTTCAATGAAATTTTCAGGGATGTTACAGATTAACTTGTTTTGATGTTTTGAGATTAACTACTATGCATCGGATCATCTATACAATCGGGTTATGGATACAAGGAAGCTATGTGCCACACCCACTTGGCAGACGTTTTCCACTTTTAACCCAAAACTGACAGCCGTTGACTATCTTGATACTCCAACTATCGATTGTGTAAGAAAACGTATTAGTAAAAACAAAATAATTCGAAGAAAAAAATTATTCTCGCGCCGACAGACTGTAATAGGGCCTTCGAGGTACCTTCTACCCCATTTCTCACCTTGTAGGCTGCTGGTTGGGTATCCTCGTCAGACATGGCGCCACTTTCCAGAGTGCCTAGAACAGATCCCAAGGATTTTTCCAAGTTTCTTTCTTCTACTCTAGCAAAATTGACTTTATAGACAGATATTGCTGACGTAACGCTAGTTTGGCCCATGGAGAGATCATTCTTGAGCTGACAGACTGTAATAGGGCCTTTGAGGAACCTTCTTCTCAAATATTCTACAGATTTGTCAAAATACATATAACTTTAATTTTTAAAAATACGAAAAAACAAATTATTCGAACTAGTGGGAAATTAAGGGTTAACGGTACCTTTGGTTCCACGATCGATGGGATGTTTTTCGATTGGTAATCATTTGAAGTTGAAGAATCGATTTTCTTGAATATTTTCGTCTGTGAGGCATTTTAAAAAAATTCCTTAAATGGTTTTGCTCCTCTACACTTCATGAGTAAGAATAAATCGTTTCTATGCCTTCAGTCTGCAGAGGTTGGTGCTCTGCGGGTCTAGTCTATACGCGCATTACTCATTGTTTCTGCAGGCGCCGAGCAAAATTCCTTGCCTGGGCCGGATGATAGACAGGTAGGTAGCTATCTAATCAAAAAAATTAATTTGACGAAAAAAATTAGATTTTTTTTTGTTTTGTCATAGTTATGCGCATAATTATGCCTAATGAAGGAAAACCTTCATTAGGCGCTGATTTACTCGAAAAAACGTTTCAGGACACGGCGAAACTCGGGAATGGGCTCCCGCAGCCAACGTGTTAAACTGAAAAATTATTAAAGTGTTCAGGAATTGTTTTAAAACACTGCAAATTATTACACAAAATTATTATTTTTCTTTATAGATCACTAGTCTACAAAGAACACGGCTTTGCCATTGTCACCATTTACCAACCATAGATACAACCTACCTACCACATACCTGCTTCTCAATCAAGTTCATTTGAAAGAAATAAAAGCTTCACACTCAGTTCGAAGAAACAGGGAGTTGTGGGTGCCGTCATGAGGAAATTTGATTACTGGTTGCTAAAGACGCAAAACTGAGTAAAACTCGAAGAAACAACAGCGGTCGCATTTTGGTCAAATAACATTTCATGGGGAAATAATAATTATTTTCGAACTAAGGCCTAGGAAAAAAAAAAGACAATTATTGTCTTTTTTTTTCCTAGGCCTTAGTTCGAAAACTGTCGATATAAAGGTACCTAGGTATATTGTTTTTACCAATTTTAAATAGAAATGCATTTTTTTTAATCACTTTTTTTAGACGACCCTGAGCTCTCTAGTAGGTACCTACCAACCGTTCACTCCCTATGAGGGGGAACTTAAACACTAGTGTGAATCCCAAAAGATTGTTCACTGACAGAAATTATAAATATAGATTAGAAATAGGGATTATATAATATATAATCCCTATATTATAGAAATTATAGAAATTATAGAAATTATAGAAATTATATTATATTATATTATATAATAGGTTTTATTTTTTGGTCTTTTGAAGAGGGCATTGTAAGAAATGAGAGTGAATCGCACGAACGTTCACTGACGGAAGTGTACAAAATTTCAGATACGTATGTACCTAATCAAAATGCGGTTACACAGAATTTCTTCACGTTTTTCGAGCATTAACCCCCCCTTTCCCCCCTTAAAAGGCAAAATTCGAAATTCCGGCGCCGTAGTGCACAACTAGATAGTTTTCCGCGACGAACAAAAAAAGAACCACGAAAATCGGTTGAGAACTAAGGCCTGTGCAGACGACACAAGATTTTGTTACACACACACACAGACATACACCTATGGTTTTTTTTCGTGGATTTGGATTCAGAATGGTCTAAAACGGATTACTGTGTGGTTACTTTTTTTCTGTTGAGTGTTGTCCTCCTTCACCCCAGATCGATCGCATAAGGACGCCCAAGTCTTACTGTGGGACGTCCTAAAAAGTTGGTAGGTAAAAAAAAAACGCTGCAAATCATTGCCCAAAGGTTTATTATTTTCTGTATAGATCCCTCCCTACCAACCATAGGTACCTACTACCTACTAGGGCATTTTTGAAAATTTTAACCCTTCATTTCCATTTAGTTGGTGGTTGGGGTTGAAATTTTCAAAAATGCCCTAGTAGGTAGTAGGCACCTACAGTTGGTAGGGAGGGATCTATACAGAAGGGTGATCTATACAGAAAATAATGAACCTTTGTTCAATGATTTGCAGCGTTTTAGAAATTTGATTACTGGTTGCAAAGAAAATAAATGGTTGCTAAGGGCGCAAAACTGAGTACCTACAACTCAAAGAAACGAACAGCGATCGCATTTTGATCAGCTAAAATTTGAATGGAGATCAAACGATCATTTGCTCATTTGCTTTTTTTCGATCGTTTGCTCTTGCGATTCACACTCGTGTTTCCGATTTATCGTACGTCCAACCCTTTAGTTCTCGTAGGGAGCGAACGGATTGTCCTACACAGCCCCTGAAGTCTTAAAATGCAAGACTATTTTAAATTGGTGAAAAAATTATACTTTTATTTCGAGAGTTTTCGAGCTAGGGCACTTTTGAACAATTCAACCCTTAATTTTCATTTTTAGATGTGACTGACATCAACCAAAAAAGCTTCGGGGCACAACTAGACCCCAAATGGAGACCATATACGAAATTTCATCAAAATCGGTCCATGGGAATTAAGGAAAGTGCAACGTTTTTTATTCGCTTTTCGGATTCAAGGTTAAAATTTGTTTTCTTTGGTCGATTCCAAAGGTTCATTACCTTTTATTCATTACCTAGTATTGAAAATAATAAACCAAAAAACGCTCTCCCAAATCAAAATTCCCACTCGCGTTTTATGTTTTGGATCTTCATGAACAATTTCGGTTTCGTGCATGTGTGTCTGTCATGAAATCCTTGTAATAGGCAAAACTATACCTATACTACCAAGTTATAAACCGAAAGTCCGATTTTGGTGAAATTTTCTGTGATTGAGCGGGTTGCCGTGTAGATGGTAGTGCCAGATTGAAGTTATGAGATTATCCACTAGGTACCATCGATATAATGGGGGTGCGTATGATTTTTTTTTTAATTTTTAATCGAATGTAGACCTCATCCTGAGAATTTTGAAACCAGCCGTTCTCTTTTTAGATGAGAAGACCTTTTTCTATGATTTTTCAAAGTTTCGAATGTTTATGACGTCACGCGCCTCTCCACATGGGCGGGACCCCCCAGCCCACTGTGACGTCATAAACATTCGAAACTTTGAAAAATCATAGAAAAAGGTCTTCTCACGCTAGAAGGTCGCGGTTAGTGTCAAAATTCTCAGAATGAGGTCTAGTTTAGATTAAAAATAACAATCAACTGTTTTTTCGACCCTTGCGCACACCCCATTATGGATACGAGGAAACTATGTGCCACACCTACTTGTCAGATTTTTTTATATTAATAATGGAAAACCCGTTTTCTTTCGTGGTCGTATAGACAAATGTAAACCGTTGTGTAATATTAATTTGCACCGTTTTAACAAATTTGCTAAAAAAAAAAAAAACCATTTATGGGGTGTGCGCATGGGTCGGAAAAACTGTTTATTTTTATTTTCAATCTAAACTAGACTTCATTCTGAGAATTTTGACACCAACTGCGACCTTCTAGCGTGAGAAGACCTTTTTCTATGATTTTTCAAATTTTCGAATGTTTATGACGTCACAGTGGGCATAGAAAAAGATCTACTCATCTAAATAGAGAAAGGCTGTTAACGAAATTCTCAGGATAAGGTCTACTTTTGATTAAAATTTAAAAAAAAAATCACGCGCTCCCCCCATTTAGGTACATGGAAAACTACAATGGGTACATGGAAAACTACATGGGTATTGCAATGGACTCAAAATTTGTAGTTTGCACTTCTTTGATTGTTTTTTTTTTTTTAATTTTTAATTGAAATCCGTTTCGGTACATTCTGAAACGATTCCTGAAGGTTTTCAAAGAATCAAAGACCTAGGTATGTAATTTGTCTTGGATCCTCTTTTAGTGCCTTGTCAATGGCATGGATAGACACTATTTGATCAATTTTATGCGATTGTAACAAAATAAATGTACACGAAATGAATACCAGATCACCATAGGCCCGGGAGAATCTGAACTGGTGACCGCTCGAGGGTGGTACTGTAGGTATAATTTTCTACGTTGGGCTGTTGGTGAACCCCGCTCTACCGGGTGAGGCAATAAGTAGCCATGAGCGAAATCATTCGGATCTTCCCTTCGGAAGACATGATGACGTCCACGACGCCTGGAATGGCAGTTGTTCAAAAATTTAACCTGAGATAGTTATTTACCTGCTGCTTACTTTACGTTGGCATGATGGACTCAACACAGTCAATTTTTATTTTTCACTACCTCATAAACAAAAGAAATTTCAGGTGTGATGGGTGACGAAATTAATAAAATTTATTAATACAAGAACGACGGACATCTAACTTGTCTTTGGTACGTACCTACTCAGTGACACCTATTACATTAGGTAATTTAAAAAATATGATAAGATGAACCATGAATGGGAGGTAAACTCGTCACAGTTTCATGGAATAAGTTATTATTCACAGTCCATTCGTTGTATGTTGTTAATTTATTCCCGTTTTCTTGACTGAATATGACGAAGAACGGGAAAAAAACAAAAAACCGCGGGAATAGAAAAAATATCGATATTGGAGTCAAAACATCGAATAATCAACATCGATTGAGAATATATCGATACATCATATACCAATCTGTGAAGAAAACAATTCTACGTACTCAATAAAACTGATTAATAGATAAACTTATTAATAGATTTGAAAGAAGTAGTGGTTTTATAGTTATTTACTTATGTTAGTCTGGTTATACTTGATTCTGGGTCTGATGAGAAGTTGGAAAATCTGAGATTCATGAAGATTTTATTGTTCATTGGCTTGTATGTTTTCTTTAATGATCAACTTCATTATGACCACCAAAAAAAATATTAGGATTTGGTAGTCATCTCAACGTTTATAAAGATTTGTTTATACAATTTTGAGCGTGCAACAGTTCTCGATATTCACTATCGATTCTTTACTTTATACGGTAGTATCGATTCTTCCACGACTACATCTACTTCTGACTCCGGAGGAGGGCATCAAAGTATAAAAGACCTCCAGACAATCATCATATCGGCTTCCGAGAAGCCCACTAAACTTTTATGACGAATTACTTCATATAAATCAGTTCGCGTGTTTTCCAATCAAGATTAGCGATGTCTTTGAGTCAAACTTGCGTGGTAAGTTAAAAGTTTTATTCTAAACGGGTAATTTCTACTAGTTTTTCACTTCAATATGTTCCACTAACCTCAAAGTGCATTGACTTCGAAATGGTTCGTCACGTAGGAATCTTCCTTTCATTTTTCACCCATGTGATGAGAATTTACTACTCTTTGCGTTGATATAAGAGATCTAGTTAACTAATTTTTCGGTCGCTGTTTTAACAATATTCATTATTAGAAGCAACACCTTGCAGTAGAAATCACGTTTCTCGGTGACCTTAGAGTTGGTGAAATCGACTCATCCGAGAAGGTAAAATGAACAAATTAGGTAAGTTGTTTTTTTCGGATCGGCATTGCGTTTCTACGAATCTATTATTCAGTAGGTTGTTTATTTCTCGTTATTATACGTCTTACGAAAGACCCTTCTTCGTATTACCTACATTTTATACTGAGAAGGTTCTATTCGGCTTTTCAACCGCTTTTAAGTAGCTACCTGTATGAATACCCCGGAAGTGTAGTCTCTTCAAGGTTGAAAGCTGATTTCTATTATATGGGTGAAATTATGTTATTAGTAAAATGCTTAATTGTACCCTACTCTAATTTTGTATTGATGTAATGTAGGATTTTGCTAGTTCAAGTCCGAGTCGTCGGTAGGTGGGTTTGATGTGGATGTAGTACTTAGGAAGGATGCTGGAGGACCTTGGTTTTTAGACAGTAAATTTAAAGCTAAATAATTACGATTTTTAAATCAATACCTAGTGAGAGTGGGTAGGTAGCACCGAAAATCACAAATTTAAGAAGTTCCTATTCAAAGCATATATAATTTTAAAAACCTAATAAGTACATAAATATATAAAATTACCTATAGTTTATGAAAGCATATAAAATTTAAAAACCTAATAAGTACATGAATATATGAAAGTAGAATGAAAAATCATCTGAAATACCTTATTTTATGACCTCTGCATGTTGATGAGGTGATAACTCTGATCTAATAAAATTCGGTTGAGCAGCCTGGAGGGCGTACCCTACAACTAAGCTACTGTCGGACTCACAGGAACTCTCTAATGTGTGAGTACTTTGGTGAAGTTATAACAGAACACGATTTAGCCAAAACTGCCACTTATATTAGAGAGTTCCTAGTGGTTTTGGATACGGCGTGACGTATTACACACACACTCTCAATCCGGCCATGTTTTCAATATGGCGCGCCGGATTGCCTCCTAGTGATGTATTCTATCATAATAGAGAGTTCCTAGTAGGGTCGATCCGGCGCGCTGGAACCAGAACGTCCGCCATGTTTTCAATATGGCGCGCCAGATTGCCTCCTAGTGACGTATTCTACTGTAATAGAGAGTTCCTAGTAGGGTCGATCTGGCGAGTCGGAACCAGAACGTCCGCCATGTTTTCAATACGGCGCGCCAGATTGCCTCCTAGTGACGTATTCTACTGTAATAGAGAGTTCCTAGTAGGGTCGATCTGGCGAGTCGGAACCGGATCGTCTGCCATGTTTTCAATACGGCGCGCCAGATTGCCTCCTAGTGACGTATTCTACTGTAATAGAGAGTTCCTAGTAGGGTCGATCTGGCGAGTCGGAACCGGATCGTCTGCCATGTTTTCAATACGGCACGCCGGATTGCCTCCTAGTGACGTATTTGACTGTAATAGAGAGTTCCTTGTAGGGTCGATCTGGCGCGCCAGAACTGGATCATCCGCCATGTTTTCAAAATGGCGCGCCGGATGGCCTCCTAGTGACGTATTCGACCGTCATAATACAGCGCCGTATCAGATACGGCGTGTTCTTATCACAATGAGGAATTTCACCGATTTCTGTTTGCATTTTTCCTGAATAGTTAATGGTGTGGGATAGATGAAAATCGGGCTGATTTCGGAAAATAAGTCTCTTGTTATTTTTGGAAGACAGTCAGAATTTTTAATTTCAAAACTAACCGGGAAAACAGACGTGAAGCGGGAACGCTCGCTGATTGGGCTGTTGGGATCGCCGTCTCCTCCCAGTGTTGCCCATTGGGACAACGAAATCGTGTTTTTTAAGAGAAAAGTTATCAAACAAAAACAGAGGAAACCTAATTTTCCCCATCTTGCTTTTTCTATTTTTTTCTTCAGTTTTTCAATTTCGAACTTTACTGTTTCATGAAATTTTGCATCTGGGGACTATAGATTTCTCGATCTCAGCGCTTCAAGCGGCCATAAATGAACTATTCCAGCATGACGTCATTTTCCCGGTTTTTTTAAACATTCGTCTTTTCTACACTGTTTTGTTTATTCGTAAATTAGGAAGTTCGGGCTGAAAGTTTGCCTTAGGGGGTTTTTTGAGTTGCTGAATCCGATTTTGGGGTCAAAAATAGGAAATTCCGACATGGTGAAATTCCTCATTCGGCGCCAGATTGAGAGTGTGTGTGTGTAATACATCACACTGTATCTAAGCCCAACCAAACCCACTAGGAACTCTCTCAGCAGTACTACCAGCATCACTAGCTCGAATTTGAATGATCAGTTTAAACAGTGTAATAAGACCGTTACAGGCATGCTAGGTGTTTGAGTACCTACGAAATTGCCACCCACAATCTGTGGATAATGGGGTCAAGACAAAGCGATACACAAGACGGGCTTGGGTTTATACTCAAATCGACAACCAATCCCAGTGTTGGGAGCAAAGAGGTACGAACGGCCACAGCGTTCACTAAGTCATACAATCAACTGCAGCACAAATAAGCACCTCAGGTACGGAATACAGATAACATGTTTGAGACGTCCTCTACCGTATCCAATCGCCAAATATGATTT
Organism: Apolygus lucorum; assembly: GCA_009739505.2. NCBI lineage: Eukaryota > Metazoa > Arthropoda > Insecta > Hemiptera > Miridae > Apolygus > Apolygus lucorum. The sequence goes on from CM019183.2 coordinate 12,653,767, forward strand.
TCTCTGTGATGTCTGTCATCCTCCAAAAATGGACCAATCTCCGCACCACTGCCACTCAAAGATAACATCCAACACATATTCTTCAATTATATCGGGGAACTTCTTTGATCACTTGAGGTTGTTGAGGACTGTACCAATGGTAAAACGAGTCTACTGCCAACAATAAAGCTCTCCACCAAGGATATGTATGAAACCCCTTCAAGGTAGCAAGCATGGAAGAAGTATTAGGAAGTGTCACTCAAGGGTAAAAAGTGTGCCGGAAAAAATCCCCCTCTACTGCTGCAATCTGGTAAAGCGTTAAGGCCATATCACACGAGCGATTTTTCAGCTTTTTTCCGCAGAAAAATCGCTGGAACGTGAAGAGGAAGTTAGAATAAGTTAGTCGAAGTTGAAGAAGAATAACCGCAGAAAACTGCGAATAGAGCGCATTCTGGCGGCCAGCGATTTTCACTCTACAAGTTTTGGATCAGGTTATAGTAGTGTGGAATTTTGAAGCAACGTTTTAGCGTCGCTCCCACTCCCAGAAAAAGTAATCACTTTTTTCAAAGATGGGTGATAGCAGAGGTATTAGTCAGAATAGGACCTAAATCTACAATTATTATTTTTAAATAAAAAATAAGTGTGTTGAGCAAAAGTCACGAGAAGAATGTATTTTCCTATTCAACAATAAATTGTAAAATAGGAATCACCTGTTGTTTAGGTAATTGATGGGTGGGAAACTAAACTTGATTTTCGGTCCTGGTAGGTAATTAATTAATTGAAAACTTGGCTTCTTTATTTTTTTCACTCGCCAACAACTTTACTTGTCTCTGTGGCGTCACTACGATCTCGTTTTCTTCAGTTTTTGTGCTCCTGCCATATTATTCTTCAAAATGGACCCTATTTCCTTGATCATTAGAGGTGAGTACCTACCAACTACAATATCTTAACTTAAGTAGTATATAAATTATGTACCACTGTCCAGTATTTTGTCTGTCAAACATGTAAGTATTTGTACAGAAAGAATTACTGAAATCTGATGGTTCATTGTTAAAAATCGTCATTGTAAAAATGAACGAAGAACTGATTAATTTTTCTCTCGGAAAACTGCAGAAAACTGAACAGACGTCGACTAGTAGATCAAGGAATGCTACAACCACAAATTACTTATCGATGGAGAACCTTCGAATGGTTTCCTTCCAGCTTTTTTTCCCGCACAAAATGGCGGACTAGAAAAATTAGAACGCGTTCTAAATATTCCAAAGCTAGAAAAATCGCTCCACCAGGGTGCAGGCTGTGCTATGGGGGGGTGGGGAAGTGGAATTAAAAACCCGCTGCATGGATACTTGAAACACTGTACTTCTTCCCTTGCATGGATACTTGAATCACTGTACTTCTTCCTCTTCACGTTCCAGCGATTTTTCTGCGGAAAAAAGCTGAAAAATCGCTCGTGTGATATGGCCTTTAGAGAAGTTCTCAGCTAGTAGTATTAGAGGACGCCGATAGATAGAGTTGTAGATGCCCTCATGACGAAAATTCAAATAAATGCGGACAACGGCTCAACTTTCCAAAAAAAAAAAAAACTCTAGGAGTGCAGGGATTCAAATCCCTCACTGTACTGTACTGTACTGACATTGTAGTCGAAGCTATTGTGCTTTAGCTCGCTCGGATATCCTTAATTCTCTGCTATATGTCCCAACAACAATGATGTTCAAGAAAAAAGAGTTATATCAACTGAGTTATAATATAACTGAGTTATAATATAACGTGATATTATCACGTCAAATTCTCATTAATCTTGATGTACGAGTAGATGAATTTATATTTGGTTCCAACAAAAAACACTGTATTACTTTAATTTGTCAAAATATAGTTAAGATTTTTTTTTAATTCGCTCGTTGGGAAATGCTAGGTACCAAACTGGAACTATTTCTGACTACAGGTAGTCAGTCTCCTACTTTGTTGAAAATGTCGGTTTTTTCATGAAAAAATGACTAATGTGGGTAGGTACCTACGAAACTTGAACCAAACAATCAGATCATATTGACTAAGAAGCTAAAATTATTGTTCGTTACTATTAATTACAAAATCGGAAGAAGGGGGAAGGTATGAACACAGAGGAAAAACATTGTGGCAAATGATGATATTTAATTCAGTTTAAATAGCTTCTTTAAAGTTAATTTTCTTTTACAGTTTGGATCGGCCACAGCATTGTTCATAATTCGAACAGCCCAAAATATTCTACATTTAATATATAAATACACAGACTTATTTTCCTGTTCCATTGAGCACAATGATAAATTTATGTTCTTATTCAATATTGATTTTACGATGCACTTAGCAGTGGGGTATTTCGGTGGGTTGGAAATTCAGGTTTTTGACCTCAAATTTGGATTCAGCACCCTTGAAAACCTATGTACTACAACTTTAAGCCCAATGATACTATAACATGTGGTAGAAAAATTAATTAAAGAGATCACACGTTTGAAAAAGGCGGGCCGCTATAAATGCACACACACTAGGCAAGGACTACGCCGTGCGCGTGTGTGAGTAGTATTTTGTAGTATCCAAGAGGTCCTCCAAGGGTTTCTGTGCATGGATACTTTTTTCAAATACAGTTGGCTAGCTACGTCACAATTGGCTAGCTATGTCACACCATTCAAATCTTCAACTTTCCTTAGCTTCTCTGATTTTTTAAAAACATTTTCTCGACTAACAGACCCGATTACCGTCATTCCTGAGCCATATAGTCCAGTCAAATTAGCCAAAAAAGGGGGGGGGGGTTTGCATTAATTCCGGACAAAGCGAAACTTTTATGGGTGACTTGTGGGTGCCTATGGAACATGTTTTTAGTATATTCTACTAGATTCTCCTTGTGCTAACTTTTTGGTGCCCGAAAAACCGCGATTTTTCGGCACTTGTTTCAGTTTTTTGCCTATAACTCGTACACGATGCATCCTACGGAAAATTTTACTCCTTCCTTTATTAAACAGGATGAATTTCTGCGTCGAATGACCACCTGAAACGTTAAGATCGGTTCAGCCGTTTGGCCGAAATCGATCGTTGAAGTTTGGCGATTTTTCCCAAATTGGTTGAAAAATGGGTTACGCTCAAGTTTCAAGGCCTGTACATCAAAAACGGCGTATCCAACCAAAAAATGTCACATAATCAAAGTTGTAGAGAATCAAATTTTGTGTAAGAAAAGCATCCCCCCTTCCTCCCCCCTCCCCCCCGCCCCTACCAAATGATAGAATAACGAAACAACTTCTGAGTAAACGAAATTATGAGTATTGAAAACGGTGTTGCAATCAAAAAATGTCATATAATCAAAGTGAAACGTCTGTTGTTCAACTTACTAAGGCACTGAGGTACTTGTAATACTAGAAAAGGCGAAAGAAAAAACATTCTCCTGGTCCTAACTTTTTGGTGCCCAAAAAACCGCGATTTTTCGGCACTTGATTCAGTTTTTCGCCTATAACTCGTACACGATGCATCCTACGGAAAATGTTACTCAATCCTTTATTAAACAGGATGAATTTCTGCGTCGAATGACCACCTGAAACGTTAAGATCGGTTCAGCCGTTTGGCCGAAATCGATCGTTGAATTTTGCCGCTTTTTCCCAAATTGGTTGAAAAATGGGTTACGCTCAAGTTTCAAGGCCTGTACATCAAAAACGGCGTATCCAACCAAAAAATGTCACATAATCAAAATTGTAGAGAATCAAATTTTGTGTAAGAAAAGCATCCCCTCTTCCTCCCCCCCCTCCCACCCCTACCAAATGATAGAATAACAAAACAACTTCTGAGTAAACGAAATTATGAGTATTGAAAACGGTGTTGCAATCAAAAAATGTCATATAATCAAAGTGAAACGTCTGTTGTTCGACCTAAGGCACTGAAGTACTTATAATAATAGAAAAGGCAAAAGAAAAAACATCTCCTAGATTCTCCTTTTGCTCACTTTTTGGTGCCCGAAAAACCACGATTTTTCGGCACTTGTTCCAGTTTTTCGCTTCAACGATCGATTTCGGCCAAACGGCTGAACCGATCTAAAAAATGAAGGTGGTCAGTCGACGCAGAAATTCATCCTGTTTAATAAAGGATTGAGTAAAATTTTCCGTAGGATGCATCGTGTACGAGTTATAGGCGAAAAACTGAAACAAGTGCCGAAAAATCGTGGTTTTTCGGGCACCAAAAAGTGAGCAAAAGGAGAATCTAGGAGATGTTTTTTCTTTTGCCTTTTCTATTATTATAAGTACTTCAGTGCCTTAGGTCGAACAACAGACGTTTCACTTTGATTATATGACATTTTTTGATTGCAACACCGTTTTCAATACTCATAATTTCGTTTACTCAGAAGTTGTTTTGTTATTCTATCATTTGGTAGGGGTGGGAGGGGGGGGAGGAAGAGGGGATGCTTTTCTTACACAAAATTTGATTCTCTACAATTTTGATTATGTGACATTTTTTGGTTGGATACGCCGTTTTTGATGTACAGGCCTTGAAACTTGAGCGTAACCCATTTTTCAACCAATTTGGGAAAAAGCGGCAAAATTCAACGATCGATTTCGGCCAAACGGCTGAACCGATCTTAACGTTTCAGGTGGTCATTCGACGCAGAAATTCATCCTGTTTAATAAAGGATTGAGTAACATTTTCCGTAGGATGCATCGTGTACGAGTTATAGGCGAAAAACTGAATCAAGTGCCGAAAAATCGCGGTTTTTTGGGCACCAAAAAGTTAGGACCAGGAGAATGTTTTTTCTTTCGCCTTTTCTAGTATTACAAGTACCTCAGTGCCTTAGTAAGTTGAACAACAGACGTTTCACTTTGATTATATGACATTTTTTGAATGCAACACCGTTTTCAATACTCATAATTTCGTTTACTCAGAAGTTGTTTCGTTATTCTATCATTTGGTAGGGGCGGATGGGAGGGGGGGGAGGAAGGGGGGATGCTTTTCTTACACAAAATTTGATTCTCTACAACTTTGATTATGTGACATTTTTTGGTTGGATACGCCGTTTTTGATGTACAGGCCTTGAAACTTGAGCGTAACCCATTTTTCAACCAATTTGGGAAAAATCGCCAAACTTCAACGATCGATTTCGGCCAAACGGCTGAACCGATCTTAACGTTTCAGGTGGTCATTCGACGCAGAAATTCATCCTGTTTAATAAAGGAAGGAGTAAAATTTTCCGTAGGATGCATCGTGTACGAGTTATAGGCAAAAAACTGAAACAAGTGCCGAAAAATCGCGGTTTTTCGGGCACCAAAAAGTTAGCACAAGGAGAATCTAGTAGAATATACTAAAAACATGTTCCATAGGCACCCACAAGTCACCCATAAAAGTTTCGCTTTGTCCGGAATTAATGCAAACCCTAACTGCTAATTTGACTGGACTAATACTCTTTTGAAAAAAAAAATAAATAAATAAAAAAAATTGACTGAAATACCCGGTTCCCACCTTATGGCACCTGGGTGAAAACGTCTGGTGGACGTGACTTGAAAATTTACTACATTATTATGTAGAAAATAGAAACTATGTTAACAAAAATTAACGAAACTGACTAAAAAGAACTTAACGAAAAATCTTATTGTAAAAAAAGACTGAGATGATTCGCATGAAGGTAAGGACGCTATAGAAATGGCATCTTTTGGTCACTTTTGCGTTTGCGTTCTACTCTCCCTCCCAATTCACACTCTCTTGCGATTGGCCACCTAAGCTGATAGTTCATTTACGCTTCCAGAGGTGGCGCCACTGCAGTAAGCGTCACAGATTCCTCTATGGAGTGATTCTTCCTAATATTTCTTCCATGGTAGCGAGCAACAGGGCACGAAAAAAGACGAAAGCCCCCACCACAGCTCAGCGCTGAATCTTCACCAGTGCAGCCAACTTGAAAACACAACATTGCCCTACACAAAATTATATCAGCTTAGATGCCTACCATACAAACATAATGTAATATCTATGAAATTGTTTAAGAATTCCTTTTGATGCAGGGTTTCAGTTACCAATAATAATTATTGGTACCCTACTTTACCAATAATACCAATTACCAATAATACCAATTATTGGTACCCTACTTTTCCCTAAATCCACTCACTAATTATTAGTGAAAAGAATATTAGGGAAAAGAACCTCATCAATGGGGTATTTCGGTGGGTCGGAAATTCAGGTTTTTGACCTCAAATTTGGATTCAGCACCCTTGAAAACCTATATACTACAATTATTATCTACGTACCGTATTGGAGAATCCGTCGTAACCAGCAAGTCGAGTACAGGAGGCGAGCGCTTTCGATGTAAAGACATCATCTTCAGGCCGTCGAGAGAGTACTCTCTCGACGGCCTGAAGATGATGTCTTTACATCGAAAGCGCTCGCCTCCTGTACTCGACTTGCTGGTTACGACGGATTCTCCAATACGGTACATAGATAATAATTGTATTCTTATAACTAGCGGAACTAACCCCATTCATATATACTACAACTTTAAGCTCAATGATACTATAACATGTGGTAGAAAAATTAATTAAAGAGATCAAACGTTTGAAAAAGGCGGGCCGCTATAAATGCACACAAGGCAAGGACTACGCCGTGGGCCTGTGTGAGTAGTATTTTGTAGTATCCAAGAGGTCCTCCAAGGGTTTCATCGCTTCTCTGTGCATGGATACTTTTTTCAAAGACAGTTGGCTAGCTACATCACGATTGGCTAGCTACGTCACACCATTCAAATCTTCAACTTTCCTTAGCTTCTCTGATTTTTTAAAAACATTTTCCCGACGAACAGACCCAATTACCGTTATTCCTGAGCCATACTCTTTTGAAAAAAAAATAAATAAAAAATTGACTGAAATACCCCATTCTTGGTAGAAGTATTCGCAAATAAGGAGAAAGTACCTAAGGAACAAATTCGAACGAAAGGAACAAGTCGTGGGGTTTCACAATTTTTACTTGAGGAAAGGGAAGAGAGAGAAGAGACAGGTTCAAGTAGGTTGAGTTCGGCTCCCACAGAACTCTATAGACTTCAGTAGGCACGATTAAACTTAGGATACCTATCCGTTTTCACTCTATGAAAAGTAAACGTTGAAAGACGTGAACCATGTAGGAGGTACCTACCTTTTTTTAATTGTAAACTCACTTTTGACCAGTACACGAGCAATTTGAACTGTATAAAACCTCACTAACTAGATCTTAAGTACCTCCCTAAATTTTCCTCTGTGTAGGTCCCTACTCAGTTACACTGTGTTAAGGAAATGGTATCTACAAGTTCCTGAAATTCAAGGTAGTGAGGAGTTCTTCTGCGCTGCTTGGCACTTGAATACGGGCAGCTCGGTTCTAGCTAGATCATTTTGTAGAAGAGTGTAGTTATTCATCTATTTTTGTGAAGTCTATACTAATGGGAGAATGGGGGGTGCGCCTTGATTTTTTTTTTAGATTTTTAATCAAAAGTAGACTACCTACATCCTGAGAATTTTGGCACCAACCTTCTAGAGTGACTTTCTGTTTCTGAGATCTGTATCTATGATTTTTCAAAGTTTCGACCGTTTATGACGTCACACGCCCCTCTCGCCTGGGCGGGACCCCCCAGCACACTGTGACGTCATAAACGGTCGAAACTAAAAATTCATAGGAAAAGATTTACACACGCTAGAAGGTCGCGGTTGGTACCAAAATTCTCAGAATGAGGTCTAGTTTACATTAAAAATAACTACAAACAGAATTTCCTACCCAGGCGCACACCCTATAGTTATTTAGAAAAAGGTTACTTTTCTTCCATTGTTCTCAGTGTTTGAACTCCCTGCCTCTTCACAAGCAGTGATTTCAAATCAACCGCCTAGACCTGGTTCTGAGGCACTCCGGCAGAGGTCAGTGCTACTGCCCTGTTCTGCCGAGTTCTCAACCCGATTAAAAGCCATATCCTGATAATCCGTAAACCAGATTACAAGAACCAGTACGAGTATATTTTTGCACATTAGAAGAACGTTAAATACTACCGATTAAGTGTAGTCCCCCGAAAGTACTGATTCAGACCGACATTGTTGTGCCCCTGGTTCCGACCCACTCCACCATCTTCCTCAGTCCAGGCAAAACTGTTCTCTGTTCATCCGCTGTTACATTTTGCGCTGCGTATTTACCGTCTTTCACCTCTGTAATTCACTTTGTTATACCCGTCTTTATACCGATAATTGCCGTTCTCTTTTACCCATATCCCGTGGTAATTACACTCAGAATACAAATTTAAGTAATGAGGAATTTCACCATGTCGGAATTTCCTATTTTTGACCCCAAAATCGGATTCAGCACCTCTAAAAACCCCCTAAGGCAAACTTTCAGCCCGAACTTCCTAATTTACGAATAAACAAAACAGTGTAGAAAATACGAATGTTTAAAAAAAAAACGGGAAAATGACGTCGTGCTGGAATAGTTCATTTATGGCCTGGGAGGAGATGGCGATCCGAACAGCCCAATCAGTGAGCGTTCCCGCTGCACGTCTGTTTTCCCGGTTAGTTTTGAAATTAAAAATTTTGATTGTCTCCCAAAAATAACAGGGGACTTATTTTCCGAAATCAGTCCGATTTTCATCTATCCCACACCATTAACTATTCAGGAAAAATGCAAACAGAAATCGGTGAAATTCCTCATTAACAATGTTGAGCTCTAAACTCCGCCGACTCTAGTCAATTAAGAGTTCCTTGTAGGTTCGGTTTGGCTTAGATACGGCGTGACGTACCCGGCGCTGGATTGAGGATACGTCCCGCCGTATTTAAGCTGAACCAAACCTACCAGGAACTCGGAATATAGAAGCCTTCAAAACCTGCATGGCCATCACTCGGCATTGCAATTCGTCAACTTGCGTTATCCCTACTAGAAGTTACCCCTGGTTACTGCAATTTCCTACTGCATGCTCAAACACACGATTCCTCAGTGACTGGATCTTCCTTCAATGAACCTTCTCAGTGCAGTGATCTACCTGCTGGCTGAGATACGTATTGAAATTGCTAGACATGATGTAGGTATCAACCAAGTAAAACGTAGATTATAGTGTATAACACTAATTAACATGCTCATACTGGGATATCCAACTTACTAATAAAATTGTGCTGATCAAAATATTTCTGACAAGAAAATACGTTGTTTGGGAAAACCTTATGTAAAGGTTCTGTTACGGCCTTACGAATTTAGAAGGTTTGGGAAATGAGCTGTAGGAAGATATTGCAACCTCCTGCTCAGTCGCCTGCCTTCTGTAGAGGCATGAATGTACCTTCCTCTATATTTTTCTTTCCACGTTAGATTTCACTGTCGTGGAATTGAAAATAAATTTTTTTGCTGTACGAGGATTGATCTCCAGTTTTACTTGCATTTCACTTGAAGTTTTCACGCGCCAACACCAGACTTTTTTTAAATATTGATTTTCAGAGTATACTTAGGTAACAAAAAAATAAATGTCTGGGATTTTGGCATTTTTCTATGATTTTTTGGCATTTATGCGGATGTTATCTTCTTCAAATGAGTCTGCGACGTCAACTAGTACCTTTTCTGATTGGTTACATAGGAGAAAACCACAGCCGAGGGGAATTCAACATTTTGCTTCTCAACAATCAATTTATTTCGCACAACAAATAATTTTTCTGAAGGAATAATTGCCTGGAAAATTTTTTGAAAACAATCTAACGGAGTTTTGAATTTATATTAGGCCATAACTGACTCCAGCTCCGTCCACGAATCCCAACAATGAGTTGCATACTCTCCATTTCCTTCTCGCCCCTCGAAGGCACATTGAAGCAGCACGCAGTATGGAGAAGGACAACCTCGTCCGTAACCATCCCTTTACTTCCTGCATTGGCCGATCCCACTTCTCACTTAGACGGTCAGCCAGAACCCTCAAAAATGCTGCCATTTGTGGTGCTCGATGTCAAAACTTCTCAGTATCCACGTGAAAACGCCTGTTATCACTACTACTGTTACCTTCTACTTCAATATTACCTTCATGGCTGTTAGCAGTTTTATCTGTCATGTTCTTGCACAGTCAATTTCCTTTAATTTTTTCCCTCTACCGCCTAATTTTGAATACACATTTTTATCGAAATTTCCTCTTTTCAAGATCCTTGCGATGTTTATGTTTATTATTTTATTTATTATTTTTTTTTTTTGCAAAAAAACTCCGTTTGAAAGCAGTAGGGGAGGGGCTCCCCAAAAAAGAAAAAAAATAAAATAAATAAAATTTTAATGACGGTAAGAACACCCAGGACTTACCTGACGCCAGCCGTAGGATGGAAGATGAGGATGGCAGGGCGGATGAGAAGGATGGAAGGAAGTGTCCCACTCATACCCAGCTCAAGTATGAGCCAAGCAGGGCTCTGGGGTGTGATATCGTAGATTACACCTGCCGAGATGCCCAACTCTAGTTACTCTGTGGCATTTTTCTTGCACCTTGACGTGGTTGTAGCCATGAGCCTGATGTTGGGTGCATCTCATTTTAGCTCTGACACCACTTGACTTAAATAATCTCTATCATACTTACTTGCCTTACCCTGTCAGGTCTGCTCCATGTCCAAGTGGTCATTGGCAACTTGTGACGTTCATATTAGGCGGAAGACCCGACCCCAGAATGAATGAGGAGGAGGGGAGTTCACCGGTCCTGTGACAGGGGGAAAGGAAAGACTCTAGTCTTGTCTTGACCTCGTAGCATCTTGTTAACTGAAAGGAAAGATGATGGTCTTTGACATCCAGGATAGTGCATGATCTGTCGGGCTTGACAGCAATGATGTCACTCAGGTTGCAATACAATAGGTTCGTTCGGAGAAGCAGTCCTGAATGGTTTGGATGAGCCCGGAGGAGTTTGAGGAGTCCGGGCGCCTCTATCCTTTTTAGTTCCGGTTTGGTTCTGAACTGGTTCGGGACAGCTCCTCCAAACAGACCATATATCTCCAAATACAGTGTCCTGACATGACGAATTACGAGGCAACTAATTTTTAACATTCAGATCCATGCAATGGGGTATTTCAGTAAATTAAAAAACAAATTTTTTCAAAAGAGTTTGGCTCAGGAATAATGGTAATCGGTTCTGTTCCTCGAGAAAATGTTTTTAAAAAATCAGAGAAGCTAAGGAAAGTTGAAGATTTGAATGGTGTGACGTGGCTAGCCAACTGTCTTTGAAAATAGTATCCATGCACAGAGAAGCGATAAAACCCTTGGAGGACCTCTTGGATACTACAAAATACTACTCACACAGGCACGCGGCATAAGTGTGTGTGCATTAACAGAGGCCCGCTTTTTTTCAAACGTGTGATCTCTTTAATTAATTTTTCTACCACATGTTATAGTATTATAATTATTGGGCTTAAAGTTGGAGTATATAGGTTTTCAAGGGTGCTGAATCCAAATTTGAGGTCAAAAACCTGAATTTCCGACCCACCGAAATTCCCCATTCTAAATTTTTTGTTGATAAATGCGTATTTTTATATTGCTTTCCAACATTGATGGGTGAATAATGAACGGTTTTTGTTTTCCTCTTTTAGAGCAAGCTGTATTCTACTGTGATCGAGGACGTCATTGGTGGAGTCCGAGAATTTTTCCTGGATGAAGGTGTCGATGAGCAGGTCCTACAGGAACTCAAGAGTAATTGGGAAACGAGGCTCCAGAATACCAAAGCCGTTGAGGCGAAACCAGAGCCTGAGCCTCAGCCGCCTACTATCAAACAAGGCATGATGGCAAAATCAGGTACCTACAAAATAAAACTGTTCATCTTAACGTGAAAGTAGCTTGAAAAAGGGGGCTTCTGCAGCTCCGTAGTGGTACATCGGTTGGTAATATCGAAAGTCTTTTAATATTATAAAATGTTGGATTTTTCATGTTGTTAGTAAGTAAAGTAAATAAAAGTAAAGCCATTCTTGGCGTCGCGGACGCCATCAGCCGTCTTCCAAAAGGAACATCTGGATTGGTTCTGACGATTTCGCTCATGGCTACTCACGTGGCTCATGGCTCGCTTAAATGGAGCGGGGTTCATCAGCGGTCCAGCTCGAAAAATTATCTAGACCTACGATACTTACCACTGTTAGTCAATATTTACGACATGAGGTATGACGCATTGGAACCCTCTTTCATGTTGTTGATTTTCTGTGTGGTGCAAGTATTAAATACTAACAAATTTTGTTAGTGCGTTCCAAAGCCCAATTTCTTTTAAAAAATCAAACACCCACTATTGTTGGCTCTTGGTCCCTAAGGATCTCCTGGAAGAAGGATCTCGTTTACATTTATTGCACAGGACTCGCAAGTAGTGGTAGTCGTGAGTATCGCCAACTCCAATTCGTCAGTCCATTTAATGCATTTATCTTCTTTGTTTCAGCTCTAACGAACCACCTGGCTCAATCTAGTCAGCCTCAACAGCAAGCCGCGCCAGTGCCGGTTGACTTCAACAAAAACGTGTCAATTCAAATCACACTTCCTGCTCAGCAAGGAGTGCAAGGAGCTGAACCTCGCAGCATTACAATCCAAGTGCCTGCTTCTGCTCTTGAAGGTCTGCATTTCAGCATTTCCATGTTCATAATATTCATCTATAAGAAAAATTCATGGAGGATACTTCGTCATTTACGGAGTTTCCTACAAAACATCTTTAGCGCTGCTGCCCAGTGAGTGTATAGGAGGTTTGGGGGAAAATTCGCTTTCGGTGGATATTGACCTCGTGATTGTTTAATTTATAGGTAACCAGTTGCAATCTGTGCTAACGGGCCCAGTTATCTCCGCCACCATGGCTTTGCCTCAACAAATGGCTTCAGCTCTTCTTCAACAGCACGTGACTGCTACTCTCCAGGGCCAGCAACAAGCATCTGCTCAAGGTAACACATTTTTCGTTTGATTTGGCCTCTATCAAATTTACACGTCAATGGAGGTTTTTCACGCCGAATTGGAGGTTTTCCGTTTCAAATTGGAGGATGATGGAAATGTTGGTTTCACATCAATTAGCAAATTTTCAAAAAAATAAAGCTATCGCAATGGACTCAGAATTTTTTTAAAACTAACTGTGCATATAGTGTGTTGGTATTGTATACAGACAATCGAAAAAAACAACAATATACGATCGTTGAACAATATCGTACGTGTGAGTACTCCGAGTGACAAGAAGGGTAATTTTTGAGATTTTTTAAAAATAAATAATTACAAAAAAACCTCAAAAATTACTCTTCTCGTTTAATAAAGTCAAATAAAGTTAAAAATAAATTAAATAAAGTTAAAATAAGTTAAGTAGAAAAGTAGTTAAGTAAAAAAAAATTATTAAGTTAAATAAGCTAAGGTTGATTGTATAATTTCAACGATTCATGCTACACCCACAAGACTGACTACTCTTAAAGCAAATATTAAATATTTTCGATTTTCTTAACCACGGCTTTCAATGTTTCTTTGAAAGTTCGCTCACGCTGCATAAATGGACTTTTAAATTCAATTTGTTGTTTTCCCAGAATTAAATCGTGTATTTCTGTCAGCCTCCAATTTGATGTGTAAAACATCCAACTCGAATTGGAAACCTCCAAATTGATGGGAAAACCTCCAATTTAGAGTGTGTATAACCTCTAATTTGATGAAAAAATGCTATATATTTCAACCCCATGGTTTTTTCACCGTAATTTATCATCAAACCATTTGAATTTCAATTCATACATGATTATTTGATGAAAGAATATGTTGAAAACTCGATAGCTGCAAGCTGATACGATTGATACTTTATCAATATCCTCCTTGAAGTGTCACATCCTTTGTTTGTACTATATAACTGTTACTGCATCTTCCAATGGTAGATCCTGGGATCTAATTCCAAGTTTCCTCCAGGGTTTTCCTTCAAGTTTCTGTTTTTCGCTCCTTGACAAATAATTTAATGACACTTGAGATTGAGGAATTCTCCTGGTTCTGAAAATCCATTTCATGCATTTTTCCTTAGTTTGAATCATGAGATTCACGTGAGAGACCCAATGGCTCATAATCTCCATAGGTGCGTGTGAAACAACATGGGAAATCTGCTTTCCTTCATTACATCATTAACCCTTCATAAAATCAGTAAAATTCGGAAAAAATCTTTGCTACAACCCGCTGCTACAATTACTACATACTGTTTTGAACACATCAGCTGGGGTAAGCTTTGCATGGCAATTAATGACTATTTTACGTTTCAGCTGGACTCCAGTTGCAGAATACCGTTCAACATCAAAGTGTTCTCAACAGCTCTGTGACCAGTACTACTCAGGGCTTCCCTTCTTCAGTAAGTTTTTTAAATATAATTTACAATTAAGTTGGCGACCAATTTTCTCGTGAAATTGATGAAATTCTGTAATCGATTCTGCTTGGATGGCAAACTCTCTGCAAGGATTGCAGCAAGAAAAACGCGAGGATTTACGCTATGTTTTGTTCGGAAGCCTGTTTCAACGCTTTATTCGCTGTCACCCCACCTTCTTATCAGCCATACCAGTGTGGCTAGTAGTTCCAGAAGCGTGGAAGGTGGACAGCCCTCTAAAGGCATGGTTGGAGAGAAAACATGGATACTTACATGGAAGGCATGGATACTTCCGCTCCTTCTTAGTGAAGATCGGGAAAGCCACTGACCCAGAGTGCAGATACTGTGGGATAGAAGAGGATGATGTCTGCCACACCTTCTTCACATGCCCACAATGGAAAGGTATGAGGAGGAGTGCAGAAGAGGTCATCCGAACGTTGCCTCCACAGACAATCATACAAGAGATGATTAGGAACAAGTCGAGCTGGGACGCAATGGCAGTATTTGTCACAGCAGTCCCTCAAAGCAAACAAGCTGGATGGAAGTTGGGAGGAAGAAGATGAGGAGCAGAATTGATGGAGAAATCAGACTGGAGAGCAGAAGTAAAAGCAGCCTTTTGGCACACACAAAAAAAGTAGTTCCAGAAGCATAATATGCTTCTTTCATATTATGAAACTTCCTGGCAGTCGCCATCACTGACAGATAGACAAGAGGCACTTCTTAATTTATAATTTATTTTGAGACTTGTGTACTCTTATTACACCGCGCTGCTCATGTTTACAATTTGAGTTAATAAGTTATACGAAAAGAAGGTTATGGGGTTCTCAGTCGGTCGCCGTTCCTTCCTAATTACTCCAATCTCTTACGAACCGGCGCTCAAAGATTCAGAGTTGAACCTAAATTTGAAATTTTCGAAATTCATTTGTGTAGATGCTCAATTCAAATTTTGAACTAGGAAATTGAAGAACTAAAAGATTGCATCAAAATTGAACAGTAATTGCCAGAGAAAAAGGGGAAAACCCGTTTATTCATTGACGGATTAAAGTGAAGGAGTTTTCGGGGGACGACAGTACCCTTACCGAAATGCCGGAATCTGTGACCCACGTGTAGAGCTCATTACAATTAAGGGAACACCGTTGGGTGGACGCACCTCAACTGCAGCTCTCGTAAAAAAAAGGAATTCGTTCCCTCCCCCCCCCCCCGCAGCCAATTGAAACATTTTTTTTTTTTAACAGTTCATTCATTTGTATTTATTTTTACACGTAACAATAGGTACTGTATCTATCAAAGAGAAAGGAAATTTTTCTTGGGGGGTCCATTAATAGTCTTCCAACAATGGAACGGCCGCACCATCCTCCAATTCGAGTGGCCGCACTCTTCTTCGGGCACCTCGTATCCGAAGGGACACCGCTCTAATTCTGGCGAATTGGATTTTGGTTTTCATCCACCCAACCACTTTTGAAAACGGCTTTTTTCCACTTCATCTCCAGTACGTGGGATGCTCGTCTCATGAATGCCAAGAACTCCTTCTCCATGGCCCCATCGCACGAGCAAACCAGTGGTGTGAATGACCCGCGGCAGTCTTCGGCGGCTCGGTCGTACTTCGAGTGCTTCGCATGGGCAGCTATTCGAGCGGTCGTTTCCCAGTCTTGGGAGAGGTAGGAGGCAGCGTCGGCATTCACTATGCGGTTATCAAAAAACGCTGGTCTCCCTCTCTCCCAGACCCCATTAACCATAATGTCTCCTATCAGGGCTGGTTGGCTACCGTTTGCCTCTCGCATGATTGTCACTGCCCCTCCCCATGCAAGATTGGCAATTCCTGCAACTACATCCCTCAAATCATCGTGCCCTCTTTTCACCATTCCACCCTTTTTGCAATTGAGTGCGTGGGAGACGTCTATGTCCCTACGTGCGTAGGGAGGTCTTGAGGGATATGGGCATATCGTAGGGCGATTGCGTCCCTGAACTGAGTGGCTGACAAATCAAAGCCATCAGCAGCTGTGGGCAGAACCGATAGCCATTGTGAAGATCTTACCACACGTCGGAGAACTCTCTGCTGATTTGGCTGCAGTTCTTGAATGAGATCGGTACTCCTTTGGCTATGACGTTTTTCTCGCTCTGTCCTCTCTTCTCTCTGAACTGCCGCAACTTCATTGTAGTGCTTATTGAAAGTCAGTAGATTTCCTGAGCGAATTGAAGTGCAGAGAAGTTGACAAGATCTCTGAGAGGTTTGGAATGCTTGGGTAGTTTGAAACATTGAGTAGTAATTATTGATACAGTCTACATTGAGAAGGTAATTATTGATACATTGAGTAGTAATATTATTGATACCTACATTGAGTAGGTAATAATATTAATACAATGAGTAGGTAATAATTACCTACATTGATCATTCAAGTCAATCAAATTCTGTAATTATGACAGAATTTTATTGACTAGAATGATCAATTTACTGAGGGAGAAAGAGATGAATAGAACGTTGATGTTCAATAAATCGATTTGAAAAACATTGATATTGATGTCGCATCCCTTAGTACGTACTTTTTTTGTAAATACGATTTTTTTTTCATTTATTATTTTTTGTGGAATAAGCTTGAATTGATTTTACAGAGTTACTTCTTTTCATTTTTAGCAGTCTGGTGGTGTGGCACAGTTGGATGGTCTTAATGATACGTCGGACGACGAAGACGACGATGATGATGACGACGATGACGTCGACGACGATGAAGATGATGATGCGGAGGATAAAGACGAAGAAGAGAATGAAGAGAACGACGGACCCGAAGAGGTGATTATTTTGATTACCTCATGAATGGCGAAAAATCATCCAATATCCAGATGGTTAATATTTCTAATGGTTTTTGATTGGTTTTATTTTAAAGGAACCACTCAATTCAGAAGATGATGTTAGTGAAGAAGATCCCCTAGAATTATTTGAGACTGACAATGTTGTGGTCTGCCAATA
Source organism: Apolygus lucorum (assembly GCA_009739505.2). Taxonomy (NCBI): domain Eukaryota; kingdom Metazoa; phylum Arthropoda; class Insecta; order Hemiptera; family Miridae; genus Apolygus; species Apolygus lucorum. The sequence continues at coordinate 12,670,977 of CM019183.2, forward strand.
CGACAAGGTACGTTGAACTTCCAACTAGTATTTCCAACTAGTTATTTTTAGTACTGAAATGTGTTTACTTTTACAATCAAGTTTCGATGAAGCAAGAAGGTACATGTTGGACTATGAATTTCGTCGGTGTTCGATTACGATGAGCGCTTGCTTAAATGTTAATTTCTCAAAACTACTATTCCTTATTCTTTCGAAATCTATTGGAGTCTGAAGGTTTTTAGGTTTATGTTCTAAAAGATTGCCTATCAATGGGGTATTTCGGTGGGTCGGAAATTCAGGTTTTTGACCTCAAATTTGGATTCAGCACCCATGAAAACCTATATACTCCAACTTTAAGCCCAATGATACTATAACATGTGGTAGAAAAATTAATTTAAGAGATCACACGTTTGAAAAAAAGGCAGGCCTCTTTTAACGCACACACACTTACGCCACGCGCGTGTGTGAGCAGTATTTTGTAGTATCCAAGAGGTCCTCCAAGGGTTCCATCGCTTCTCTGTGCATGGATACTTTCTTCAAAGACAGTTTTGGCTAGCAACGTCACAATTGGCTAGCTACGTCACACCGTTCAAATCTTCAACTTTCCTTAGCTTCTCTGATTTTCTCGACGAACAGTCCCAATTACCGTCATTCCTGAGCCTTACTCTTTTGAAAAGAAAAAAAAAATTGACTGAAATACCCCATTGTATCACAGATCACTAAAATCCAGGCACTTTTTCCCTGCCCGTCATTCTAACAAGACATTCGTGTATTTTTTTCGGAGAAGGATGAAGAAACATCGAAACAATCCGACTATAAACTTGTGTTGAACAGATTTTACGATTGGACAATGCAGGCGTCCCCGCGAATCACTCAAAAGTTCAATCGTTCTCACGTGAAATAGGAGAAGACTCACTTGACAGGCGGATTGATCTGTGCCGCCTTCGACAGTGGTGTCAATTCTGGAAGCTTAATGAATTAAAACTGGACATTCACTAGTGCTCCTTCCTACCAAATGGCGTAATGGCATGACAATGTGGTGGTGTGGATGGGGACTCTATCTAGTACATCCTTGCAGGTTCAGTGTAGGAAATTAAGTGACATTCAAAAAAGTGAGCTTTTGATGTCCCCCCCCCCGCCGCCCTGTTGGAGGTCTTTTTACGAGCTGATCTTCACACTCATTCCACTGCGACCTAACGAGGTCTATTGTGAAGTGCCTCCAGGCTATATTAACCTACTAAGAAGGGTTTACTGAAAACCCCTTCTTCCCACTTTTTAGCAAAGCAAAGAAGATCAGTGTAAGTCACCTTAGAAACGGTGTCAGGCGCTAAGACATTACTTCCAAGGGTTGTGTATCTAGCTCGACTCAGTGCTTCACAGTAGCACATAATATGTTCGGCATCTTCCGTTTCCATATCACAGAAGCGGCAGATGTCCATTGTTAGTTTGCCTATCTTCTTTAGGTGATCGAAGGACCCACAAGTATTCTGACGTCCTTTTTAGGCATAGCTATGAGTTCGTTAGCCCGCTTCTTCGAGAACGTCAAGAATAGTTTTGCCTGTCTAAGACCTGGGAGGTTCTGCCCGTATCTTGCTCGTTTTTTCCCCAGTTTTTAACCACGTTTTGTAAACAACTTTTGGTGGTTCCCAAGATCGGTTCTGGTCCTATTGGCAGGGACTCTGAGCCTCTTTTAGCAAGGTTATCAGCAATTTCATTACCCTCATGACCTTCATGACTGGGAATCCATAGAAGAGTGGAGTGACCTGGTTGTTCTGGGCCACAGTTTTGACGATCGGGTAATGCAGAAGTCCCCGCGAATCACTCAAAAGTTCAATCGTTCTCACTTAAAATAGAAGACTCACATGACAGGCGGATTGATCTGTGCCGCCTTCGACAGTGGTGTCAATTCTGGAAGCTTAATGAATTAAAACTGGACATTCACTAGTGTTCCTTCCTGCCAAATGACGTAATGGCATGACAATGTGGTGGTGTGGATGGGCACTCTATCTAGTACATCCTTGCAGGTTCAGTGTAGGAAATTAAGTGACATTAAAAAAAGTGAGCTTTTGGTGTTAGACTGTTTCTTATTTATCATAAATGGCATCAGATTTCTGCTAGTGTTCATTTCCATCTATTACTTACTTCTAAACCCAAGTTTTAATCAAATTAACATAGTTACGTAGCATTCTGTTACATACTATTACAAATTTAATAGAAAAAAATTAATTCAGACTTGCACCACGGAGTTTCTTATTTCTCAATAATCGCACTGGCAGAAATACCTAGTGGTATTTTCAACGTATTCCAAAAACAAAGTCTGTTTTTCAAAAATTGGGGTGGCCAAAGTTGTACCCGTAGTTTGAGACTGTCCTTGTTACTCTTTGTTGAACTACTTCTGATACTCTTCACCCGAGTACTGCAGTTGTAGATTTCACGACAAAAGCCTCGCATCTCCCCGAATACAACTCAGTGTGTGTGTTTCTCCATCTTTGGCGATGTCTGGGTGGATGATGATTGTACAAACATCTAAACCTCACCAGCAGCATTAGTTCATGTATCCTTCACTCGGGCGCCAATGGTTACCACTAAGCCGGGATTACACATGCAGTGTTGGGCCCAACACAGAATATTCGCCCTTACTTGCCCGAACATTTACCTCTGCTCAGGGTTTCCTGGTCTTGACGCGCACTCTGCACACACTTGTGGTGTTGGCTCTCAACCGTATGTGCTTGGCGAATCTTCGCCGCCTTTGACTCAGAACAAAAACCCGCCTTTGAGCGAGCATCCCCGAGCACCAATATTGGCGAACACAGGGGCAAAAATCCCACGGTTACAGTTGCGGGAAGAGGCCGACTAATATTCGGTGTTGGGCCCAACACTGCAAGTGTAACCGCGGCTTTAGGAGAATAAGCACATTCATGAGAAATTACCCCCAATGGTTAGATGCCTACTCAAACTCTTCTGATGTCTGTAACACCACAAAATTAACTCTTCATTGTATGCACAAAATAAACATTAACATCATTAATATTGGAAAGCAGCTACTAAAGAAGAATGACAACTCACTCACTCACTCACTGCCCGGGGTTGCCATTGGAAGGGAGTTTCAGGCTCCGATGGCTTATACTCCCCCTCTTGCGAGGCCTCTTTATTTAAGAAAAGAGGATTCCGCCGGCTACCCCGTGTTGGAGTCAGTAAATCTTCCGCTGAGATCTGCGAATTTTTTTATCCTTTTCCAGGAAATTTCTCGTAGGGATGCACGTTCCACGATGTGGTGACCGAATGCTTCCGTTCTGGACCTCCAGAAGCTGTCGCATCTACATAAAAAGTGCTCAGCGGAGTCAGCTTCTTGTTCGCAAGAGCACATTGGTGAAATTCTGTTGTCCATGATGTTTAGCATCCTACGGAAGTCGTAATGCCCCGTTAGAATGTCTGTCATTAGTCTGATGGTGTTTCGGAAGTTAGCCATAGGGCTTGTTTAGGATCGTATGAGGTGATGAGCATTCTGGTCTGTCTGTATCTATCAGTTTCTTTGGACCAGAGTATATTAAGATCTTGGGCTTCCCATTTTTTGACCTTTTCTTTGCAGGCGTTTTTAGAAATGCCAATTGCTGGCGAGGGTCCTACGAACCCTTTTTTCGAACCCTCTTTTGCCAAAAAATCGGCTTGTTCGTTTCCAACCTGGTTGGTATGCCCAGGTATCCATTTTATGGAAATTTTGTTATTTCCAAGAAACAGATTATTTATAGACTTTTTTGTTCCCCACACCAGTTTTGAGGTGATGATGGGATTTTGAAGGGCTTTTATGCTTGCTTGGCTGTCAGTATAGATGTTTATATTCTTATTGCTGATACCAAGGTTTGATAATGTCATGCTACGTTTGTTAATTGCAAAAATTTCTGTTTGGAATACTGTTGCATATTTGTCCAAGCTATAGGAATTGGATATCCCGAGGTTTGGTATGAACACACCCGCCCCGGAGGTGGTTTCCAAATTGTTTTCTATTTTGGAACCGTCCGTATAACAGTTAATTATTTCTGCTGTGTCAACTGGAGTTTGTCCGTGACTCCAGTCTTCCCTGCTTTTTATCTCAAAGCTAGTCTTGAGATTCCAGAAATATTTTTTTCTCATTTCGTCCGTAGGCATTAAAGTTTCAGGAACATAAGCGTTGACAGCTTTTTTAATAAGCGTATGACCCACTTGAGAGTAATGGGTTAAGTGACTGGTGTCATGTACCCATTCCCCTTGTGAAGTTAATCTTATAGCAGCCTGCATGGAGAAGACCATGGTTAGTGTATCTATGGGAGCTAGTCCCAGGATGATTTGTATGCTTCTGGTGGGGGTGGTGCGGAATGCGCCACTTATCAGCATACAGGAAAGTCGTTCGACTTTTCTTAAGTAATTGTTGTTATTTGAACCCGGCCACCAGCCAACTACTCCAAAGAGCAGTCTTGGAAGTATGATGGCCTTATAGATCCAAATAGCTATTTTTGGAGTGATACCCCATTTTTTCCCAATTGCTTTCCTAGCGCAGAAAAGACTGTTAGTAATTTTTAGTAAGTAAGAATGACAACGACATGATATTATGAGAACAGCTGAGGTACTTGATAAAGCTCGAGATAACTAGGGAAAAGCTGTTCATCTATCCTCTGGCGGAGGATAGATGAACTAATGCTGCCAGTGCGGTTTAGATGTTTCTGATGATTGTCATTGATAATTGAAGTAGGTAATGATTCTCCTTTCTTCTGTCATATTATTATTCATCAATATATCAGCGTTTCGTATTTTCTTCCCCACAGATCACGAGGACGAGGAACAAGTGGAAGTTCTACTTCAAAGATGGTATTATGAATTTAAGCGGTAAGGATTACGTTTTCCAGAAATCTAACGGAGATGCCGAATGGTGAAAACATATTTATAACCACTCAATTATTTTAATAACGAAATCTTGGTGACGGGGATAAAGTTCCTAAAGTTGTCACTGATATTTTTGTAATTCATTTTCAACCTTACCAGCCGTTGAAGGTGAGGTCAGAGCGGCTGGAGGCAGTAGAATTTATTTTCATCCATTCAAGAATAGTTTCAGGATGTTTTATCGATGTCTTGCGTAGTTACCACTACAATCTTATAAATTTATTATCTTTTCACTTATTGTTTTCTTCTACTAGATGATTGTGATATACCTAATGAATACGATACATCGCTAGTCTAATTTCGAATATCATTTTATGGAGATATCCGCAAAACCGGTAGGCCTGTCTGATGAGTTGTGATCAAGTTCTTCCCCGTCGGATAATACCTACATGTTAATTGTGTTACATCAGACACATCAATCGGTTTTGCTCCAATTATTTTCATACATTGTTATTTCGTTTCTGCCCTTCCGTTTTTTTTTTCCAACTTGAATATTTCTCTTTAAAAGACAGTGGCGTGTGTGTGAGATTGGAGCAGATTCGGATAGTTGTTTTGTCGTGTATTATTCTACTATGACTTATATCTAATTTTATAGTAGTTCTATTCAGATTATACAATCAAAAAGTTGGAAGTAAATCGAATTAAATAAAAAAGCATGTTTCCTCAGAAAGTTGGCGCAGTTAAGACTTTGATGGGTGGATATTATAGGGCTAATGTCGCCTACATGTAGACTGGGAGTGTCGGATGGAGGAAATGTATTTGGCGCCACCTGCGATGTCCAGGCACAGGCACACTGCCCACCCAGCTGTGATTAGTTCATTTGCAGTCTCCTGGCAGATCATCTTGTGATGCCTCTTTGTTTCATTGAACTTTATGAAGTGGCTACTAGGATCTAGGACGCACCCTCTTCATTTTCCAATCACTACCGCTTTTTAGCGGTTATCACTTTAGCTGTTTACAACGCATTACTAATTCTGTACACCTCAGACACAGAAACAAAAGCGCTACGAATTTTTACTCAACGGCTTATTTTTTCCTGTAAAGGTCACGCCTCTGCAATGAACACGACTTTTCCATTAATAGTACCTGTCTATGTCAATTGATCGGGATTAGGTCAACTGAAAAACAACACCTTCTTCGCCGAGCTTTCGGTAAATATATTACCTTCTTCAGGGCCTATAAAACAAAACAATATTCACCCTTAATAGCAAATTCTAACAATCATTAAGTATAAAAACAACAAAATTACTAATCGACAACAAATAAAACCCTAATAATAAATATAATAACAAATTTCACTTACTCGAAGGTTGTCTATTTAGTGACACCACCAAAAGTCCATAAATAAAGAGAAGGTGGAGACGCCACTACAAAGAAACAAGTAGGTAAGTATAGTTTAGAGTTATTGTTTTGATATAATATAAATTAAGTTAGGTTAATTGTAAAATACGGCCAATTGAAAAAGGTATCTAATTATTAAATAAGTTAAGTACGGTTGAGGCAGTTGTGTTAATGTTTAACCCTTTGCCCCCTTTGCCTCAACCGTACTTAACTTATTTAATAATTAGATACCTTTTTCAATTGGCCGTATTTTACAATTAACCTAACTTAATTTATATTATATCAAAACAATAACTCTAAACTATACTTACCTACTTGTTTCTTTGTAGTGGCGTCTCCACCTTCTCTTTATTTATGGACTTTTGGTGGTGTCACTAAATAGACAACCTTCGAGTAAGTGAAATTTGTTATTATATTTATTATTAGGGTTTTATTTGTTGTCGATTAGTAATTTTGTTGTTTTTATACTTAATGATTGTTAGAATTTGCTATTAAGGGTGAATATTGTTTTGTTTTATAGGCCCTGAAGAAGGTAATATATTTACCGAAAGCTCGGCGAAGAAGGTGTTGTTTTTCAGTTGACCCTAATCCCGATCAATTGACATAGTACGTTTTGTTGGGTCGATCTACATAGTTGCAGTACCTGTCTACCATATTAGAGAGTTCCTAAACTGCATCTTGCTTAACGGCGAACGTTACAGGCATCGCCGTTATGAATCTGTCTAGGGCGAGTCAAATCGGATGCAAACCCTAGATGAACATTAGCGAAAATAATGGCGATGTTGAAAAATTTTACGGCGATGACAAAAGTGACGCGAAAGTTAAAGGGACAGGAATTTCTAGCTTCACCGTTAGATCCTCAGTTCTCTATTGTTGACTGCCTTCATTTTTCAAGTTCGTTGTTCGCTATTTCAAGTACATCTTGTCAAAGTGTTTGTTCAAAAAATAATTCAAGTATTTTTTTTTACCAGAACCTAAAAGTATATTACAAATCACAATGGTTACTTGAAGTTTTTGATTATGGGAGTCACAAAAAATGCAAAATCGCCCTCGGATTGATAGTAATCTGCTAGATTGATAATCTACTAAGCATCGAACCATCTATACTTCCGTGTGATGGATACGAGGAAGCTATGTACCACACCCACTTGGCCAGCAGTCCAAACACAGATTCTGTAGTTTCCTAAGCTCGCTGCTGCCAAACTAAACCGATTCTGTGGTCAGTTGTTCTTACTCGGCTGTTCTCACTGCCTGTGACAAGTGTGATTACAGAGCCTCTCAGGTAGGGCATTTGAAGAGTCACAGGAGGACTCACACCAGGGAGAAACCCTATGCCTGTGATGAGTGTAATTACAGAGCCTCTCAGTTAGGGCATTCGAAGAGTCACATGACACACACTGGGATGAAATCCGATGCCTGTGATAAGTGTGATCACAGAACCTCTCAGCTAGGGCATTTGAAGAAACTTTGTGGGGACGTTTTTCATTCCTTGAGGAACACATCAGTATAAATTTCAAATCGAAAGGCCAATCTGCCGGAAACCTACAGCAACATTCCGTAGGTCGTGTTTACTTCACACACTCACAGGGGTGCACGATGATGATGACAATTTGAAGACGTGAGGTGAGGTGAGGCTTTGTTTTGAAATTGATGTTGGTGGTTGCAAAACTGTTACTGGCATGTCAGGTTCACTCTGCTCTAACGGCAGCCCGTTAGTCACATGGACGTTAGCAGGATGACCGTAAATTAGCGGCCAGAACATTCGCCGTTATTTGCTCGGACATTATTTGATCGCCGTTATTTTCTGCGCATGCGCAGAAGGTGATCTACTGTCGCCGTTAGCTTTGCCGTTTTGCCAAAATCATCTTTAGGAACTCTCCAATGGAAGAGAAATTATCTTGGAAGGTTAACAATTAAGTTTATGGGAAAGGTATGTTGTGGAGAGAAGCGTTGGAGTGGGGAGTCCTCAGTTTTTTGGTTTATTATTTTAGTGCACTCGCCTTACGGCATCTTCAGAACTTTAGGGTAATCTATAGTGAGTTCATTTTAGGAACAATGCAGGATTCATTCATATTTGTTTAGCCACGTGTAACATTATAGTACTACCATTGTGATATTGGATGAAAGTGACTTGCAGCAGTGCAGTAAGGCGTTTAAATAGGATATTTGGGAGTGTACCATTCGCAAGTGATCACTTCAATAGGCAAACTGGGAATCACATTGACTATCACTGCAAATCACTTTCACCCAATACCACATTGGTAGCAGGTAGGTACTAATGTCATGTATAAACCAAATATGAATAAATATGAATAAACAATTAACCTCAAGTCCCAGTTGGTTCTACAGAGCTCTGGGTAATCTCGTTAAATTCTAAAAATTCATTTTAATTTCAAATTGGTAAAAATATGTATTTAAGAAGTTTTTGAGCTAGGGCGTTTTGAAAATTTAAACCTAGATTTTCGCTCCTTAGAAGTGCCTGAAGATGACCAAAATCTTCGTGGCACAAATAGACAGGCAGAAATATTGGTCCATGGTAAAAAAAACTACGGAAAGAAGTGTGTGTGGAAGATAAAAGATCAAATTTTGAGGGAGCGTTAAAATATTTTTCTTGCTCGATTAGAATTATTGATAATAATGAACCATAATGTCCTAACCAACTGGAAGCGAGTTCTATGTATGCCTGGGGGGTTGTTTGGTGCATCCTAGTTTCCCCTTCGACCTTCTTTAACATCGTTAAGGAAAGCTCAAACTAGAAATGGGCCACATCACATCGCAAAATGCGTCTGGATATGTTCAGTGGCATTTAAAAGGAGGAGCTCACTACAGTCAGGGCAGAAACAGTTTCGCGTTGGAAAAATCGCTCCAAAAGCGTATGTTCCAGTTGGTCCAATGAGGCCCGTCTGTGTAGGTCTGCCACTGAAACTTTGCAACCCTTTGGCGCATTCTTCTGGAGAACATAGAACTAATTATCTCTTATCATCAAGCAGATTCCCGCACCTACGATAATGTTTTGGAAATTTCTCCCCTAAAAAGGGACATGATTTCTCTCCTACTGCAGAAAAATACGTCCATTTCCGAAATTGAAATTTCGTGGCACTACACGAACATCAAATTTCTCACAGCTCCAATTTCCGTGTCAGGGTTTCACCATGGAAGTTTGACTCAATCGTTATAGTTCGCGGATCCGCCACCTAGGAGGCGCCACACGAATGCAAAGTTTCTGTGTTAGACCTGTAGTGTGCTCTTACCTTTAGTCTACAGTTTGTTCCAAGCAAATGGTTGAGGTGAAGAAGTAAAAGTTACTTGGTCATGTTTCGGTTTGCAACTAGTTTGATCTTGGATCAAGTCATACAACTTCTTCTGTTGAATTTTATGACCTGTGTGAGTGTAGTGAGTTCTTCACAGACGAAAACCCTCGGTGTAGGATGGGTGTAGTGAGGAAAAGGTGCCTTTGAGTTACTCGAGCAGGGGATCTCGGCGGTAGAGCTCAGTGGTATCACTACATGAGTGGGTGCCCGGGGACTGGGTCCCATACCTCGAAAAATCAGGTGAGTCATCCCTTCTTCCAAGGAGTCCTGAGGCAACGCCTTGTAGTCTCCACCTCCACTCCAAGCAGTAGAGGAAGCACTCCTTCGGAGAGGGATTGTTCACATAATCAGCGTCCTTGCACTATAGCAAGTACCTGTTTTTACCTACTGGTTGAGGCGCGCGTTCTACCTCGTACTTCCGACTAAGCTGGTCGGCGCCCGAGTTTTTGACACTTCGCAAAACTCACATACCGGGATACGAGTGCTGTTTGCTGGCCATGACCCCCAGATCCCTACCTTGCTCTGTAGACCCCGCACTTTAGTCTGGGTCTTTTAAACCACGACCCCCGCGAATCGGTCCCCTTGAAAAACAAGGAGTTCGGGAAGACTAGGCATTAGGTGTCGGACTGGCGCTAGTTCTCCCTGGCCCCACGGGGAGCGCAGGATTATTGGGATGACCGATGTTACCGATAAATTTGATGATAATGAGCGATTGACAAGGCGGCCCCGAGAGTGCAGCAGTGCAGCAGAGGCAAATTATAGGCATTTTTTCTCATCTTGATCTCAAACTTATTTAACTATCAAAGTCTTAAATATCACGCATTAACATCAATTGGACCGCGTTATGCAAAAATACCTCTTAAGTGACAAAATACCTGTCGTACCTACAATACAAACCTACCTATCGTTGGATTCATCTCGCTAAGTAGAATCGATTTCTTTGGGCACTTGCGCCCTCTTTTTGTTAGAAAATGGTACTATTTCCTAATAAAGGTAATTACTAAGCGACATTCCCTAAAAAAGGCATTTTGAATTTCACAATTCCCTACGACACACCATGAAAAAGTTATGTAATTACCAAACAAACGACACATGAATATTGGTGGTTAGTTTGGATTTACGTAGGTACCTATCTATTTCCCTGGAGCATCTGCGAGTGCCTCATTTTACTGTTTCGTATTATGAACTTGCGTTGGTATCTCTTTCTGAATCGTTGAATATCATCATATTTATTTATTTAGAATTGGATATAATTATAAAATATTCGCAAGTGTTAATACTTTTCACTCTTTATTATCTAATAAGAAATCAAAAAGAACTTGAGCTGAATATACCATACCCATTGTGTGGCCAGTCAAACATGAAGTTATACATGCAATTTTGTCTAAGAAGCGATAAATTAGCGGTTGTTTGGTTTTTGCGCTCCAATTATCGGTAACATCGGTAATCCCAATTATCCAGCGCTCCCCGTGGAGCCAGGGAGAACTAGCGCCGGTCCGACACCTAATGTCTAGTCTCGGGAAGTGGGTCCCCTGTCCTTTGGAGGTGTCATGAAGTGGGTCCCGGGCATCCCGCCCGATACTATAAATATCTCACTATTCCTAGGAGAGATGGAATCTGGGCCATGTTACATCGATCCATGGCAGAACCTTTCCAAATCGATCCATTTCAAAATCGACGACACTTCAGGGAGCGGTTCTTCAGTTAGCGGAAGACACTGGAATGTTTCCTTGATAACCTCTCCATGTAGTATGTGGGCATAAGCATAACAAATTTTAACCGAACAAACCCACCTAAACACATCTTCTGCCAAATTTTTGTGGAAAGTCATCTTCTACTCGCCTATAAACATTACATGCCGCTCCCTTTGGCTCCCACTTTCACTGTAACTGACGTTTCGACGACAAAAGGTTTGTCTAGAGAAACAGTCCCGAACCAGATCAGAACTGAACCAAAACCAATAGAATTAAAAAAGGCAGGGGATAAAGGCGTCCAGGACTGTTGTCCGAACGGTTTTTGGAGTAGTTTGGAACTCCGCTCAAAATGCCGCCTTTTTTCACTTTTACATTTTTTTCTCGTGTTTTTGACCTGGCAGCACTAAAATGGTCATAACTACCTTATTTTCCATGTAAATTCGAAATTGATTACTTCCTTCGAAAGAGCGTTAAATTTCCCAAATGGCGAGCTTTTGATAATGTCCGAAAAAAGTAGGTACATAGTCTTTCTATCTTTCTACCTCTAACTTGGAAATTTGTCAATCTTCGTTTTATTTATTTATTTTTTTTTTGAGAGAGAGAAAAAACACTTTATTGAACATTGTAGAAGTAAAAAAGGTGGGCAAGGACTCCAGTAGTTGTCGAAACGTAATGGATTTGCCGAAAGTCCAAATTGAGTTGCCAAAAGTTCAAATTGGTATGCCAAAAAGTCAAATTGATTTATGCCAAAGGGTTTTTTTGCGAGCGTGCGAATAAACGGATCTTCGCTTTATTGAACATTTTGGGGCTTTTTCCTGATAAAACTCAGTCTTCTTCTCAAAAGCTTAAAACATGTTCCATTTCATGAGCTTTCCAACGGTAACCAATTGTTGGTTTATTATTTGTTGCTGTATGCATTAGTTGTTCCGCGAAGCTTAAGGTTGGTGTCAGTCACTTCCAAGAGATGAAAAATAGCGGTTGTTGTTAAATCCTGCCTAATTTGAGGCCATTGGATAACATTTTAACGGGTTTAGTCAATGACGCGTTTTAGAATTTTACTTCATCAATGGTTCAGTAACAGAAAAACGTCTTCTTCACCTTTTTCAATATGTGTCACTATACAACATTTTTCCCCCTTTTAGAAAATGCAGCCAATAGTATACTGAAATACAAAATGAAAGACTTGAGAAAATAAATTACTAGTCTTGGAGTATGATAATAAAGATACACTTTATCAGTTCATTGAGGTACAAATCCCCTTGGCTTTTTCCTTTCTCTTCTTGGAAATCTGTGTTTTGGGGTCTCCTCTGGTGCCGGCGTTGAAGGCTTCCTTCTTGGCGATTGGGATCCAGTGGAAAAG